>OZ038463.1:13724068-14924068 GCA_964036295.1 Plumapathes pennacea
CATCATCATCATCATCATCATCATCATCATCATCATCATCATCATCATCATCATCATCATCATCATCATCATCATCATCATCATCATCATCATCATCATCATCATCATCATCATCATCATCATCATCATCATCATCATCATCATCATCATCATCATCATCATCATCATCATCATCATCATCATCATCATCATCATCATCATCATCATCATCATCATCATCATCATCATCATCATCATCATCATCATCATCATCATCATCATCATCATCATCATCATCATCATCATCATCATCATCATCATCATCATCATCATCATCATCATCATCATCATCATCATCATCATCATCATCATCATCATCATCATCATCATCATCATCATCATCATCATCATCATCATCATCATCATCATCATCATCATCATCATCATCATCATCATCATCATCATCATCATCATCATCATCATCATCATCATCATCATCATCATCATCATCATCATCATCATCATCATCATCATCATTATTGTCTCCATTGTCATCATCATTATTGTCATAGTTTTGTACAACATTTACACTCATAAGTTTGCCAAACTATTTATACTCAAGAGGACTTGCTTTGATGAAAGGCTAGTGCTCAAAACATCAGCTTCAAATTCTTTTACGGCATCCAGCTTTCACACATTGACCCTTACTGTAGTTGATTAATTATACACATTATTCTCTATACCAATGCAGTCAAAATCTAGTTTTCTTTAGTACCAGTTTTCCATTGTATTTACACTCGACTTTCCAGGGCTCAAAGCTCATGACCAATTGGTCGCAAAATGTGCCTACTGTCAATTTTTGAGAATGCGCTTAAAAAAATGAAAGTGGTCGCACACGCCTCCACAGAAAGGATGAAGTGTGACTTGAAATTACTGGCATGACAAAGATGGTGATTAATTAGATGCCACAGATACCTTTCTTGAATGTGGTTTACCTTTTATTAACAAGGCATTTTATGTACAGGGAACCCACAATGGATATTCTAACGAAAAAATGGTCCGAAACGGTTGAAAACTCTACGAGATACAATTGTATTGTCCTCAGTCCCACACGGGTGGACGCTAAGCTGACGAGGGGGGGGGGTGAGGGTGGGTGGGTGGAGAATGGTCCTGGGTACAAGACTGTGCACCTAAAAAATGTGCTGTGCACCTAAAAATATACGGCTAGGCGCACTGATACGCCTAAATGTAAAAACGAACTTTGAGCCCTGCTTTCTACTTTAATCTTTTTTACTTCACTCTTTCTGACCTCAATAAGGCTCTTGAGAAGGAAAGAGATCTTCATTTTGAGAGGTCAGGAGGTTTTCCTATGCCACCAGTGCAGACGTTGCAGCAGCAGCAGCCCACCCAACAAACCATGATGTACTCTCAACAGCCTGTGGATACCTCCCTCACAAATGTGCCATTGAGAAGTCCAGGTACTGTGTTGTCAGTTAGTTTGTGTTATATTTTAAAATGTGTCTGTTTGGTGAGGGGTTCCAAATGCTGAAACAATGAAAGCACGAGGCCACTTTGGTCAAGTGCTTTTATTGTTTTGAGGTGTTTATAATATGTCGTCAAAGACGAAGCACTGGTGTTTTAAATAACTGCTCAAAGGTGGCCCATCAGGACTGTTTGGTTTACTCTACTGTATTTACTGTAGATGTACCAGGTTAATATTTTTATAGTTTTTTATAGTTTTCTTATAGTAATTTCTAAATGCTGTGTCTCCCTTTGTTATGCAGGCAGTGAGCATCAGAGGTTCTTTATGCAGCAGCAGCAGCAGCAGCAGCAGCAACAACAACAACAACAACAACAACAACAACAACAGCTACAACAGCAACAACAACAACAACAGCTACAACAGCAACAGCTACAACAACAAAAGCTACAACAACAAAAGCTACAACAACAACAGCTACAGCAACAACAACAGCTACAGCAACAACAACAGCTACAACAGCAACAACAGTTACAACAACAACAACTACAAAAGCAACAACAGTTACAGCAGCAACAAAAACACCTGCAACAACAACAGCAGCAGCAGAGACTGCAACAGCAGCAACAACTACAACAGCAACAAACACAATTGCAACAACAACAACAACAGCAACAACAACAACAACAACACCCTCAGGTAATGATTACAGTACCTTGCCTCAAGCATTATACTGAAGTTTGTGTACCATATTTTAAGCACATGAGCCTCGCCAGTGTACTTTATACTCTTACAATTATTTGGAACCTGGTATATAGTAGAACTTACAGTACATAAATTTACACAACTTCACATTTTGGAGTGCAAAACAGAGTACAAATATCAGAATTACGTGTGTTTACTGGTGTTAGAATGATGAACTTGTAAAACACACTTGAATTGACATCCCTTGATTATTGCTTATTGAATTGGCTGCTGTTTATCTGTGGGTTTTTATGGTATATAACCTTATGTCATTATTGTTGGTTCACTATAATGTAGGCCTGGAATACCGTAAGACCTGCAACAAGTCAGCACCACACCAGTAACTTTTCACCACAGCTATCAGTGCAAGTTCATATACCACCAGAAAGCATACCATTGCCAGCTCCCAAGCCTCATGTTACATCGCCTCTGAACACCCTTTGTCCAGTGCAAGAGCCTACCAGTGCTGTGGCACCACCAAGATACATAGATCCAGACAGAAACACTTCAAACCTTATTCCAGGAGTTGCTGAACCATATGAACAAAAGATGCATTATGGTCAGATGCCAACCATCCCAGGTCCTGAGGCAATCGTAAAACAAAGTGAAGAAAAGTGTGACAACATTGCGGCACTTGTAGAAGATATGGTAGAGAAAGAAAGTAACGAGTCTGAGGAAGAATCTGCAGAAGACAAGAGCAGTACTAGCCCAGAAGAAGGAGCAAGTAAAGAGGGGGAGGTGATGTTGGGAACTCAAGAACAGCCTGTACCAGCTGAAGGTGTTCCAACTCCCTTAGAGAATGAACAGCCTGCACCAACTGAAGGGGTTTCAACTCCCTTAGAAAATGGCAGACCACAAGTGGAGCAAGAAGGTGCAGCAGAAAACCCTGATGGCTCAGAAGAAGGGGAAATAGATTTAAGTAGCATGTCGGACAAAGAACAGGAGGACGGTCGAAGGAAAGAAGATGTGAGTGAAGACAATGTGCAGGGTGAGAAAGAACCTCCAGTTGTCACTGCTCCTGAGGACTCTGTTGTTGCTTTTGAAGTTGAACCAAGTGAAGATGACAAGGCAGTTGTGGAAGAGCCTGTAGTTCCAAAGGTCTGTGTTACAACCCTGTAGACATTTTGTTTCCTACATGTAAGTTTGTTGAATATTTGTACCTAAAATCACTACACAGCAACAGCACAAGTCACTACAGATATGTATGTGTGAAATTTACCAGGGCCCAGTTTTTCGAAAGTTGATTAAGCTAATCCAGGATTAACAAAATTCTTTCTCTTGACCTCTCCCAATAAACTGCAGAGGTTTGTTTGAAGATGGATTAGTAAGCTTGTTCCAGTTTAAAACATTATCAAGAAAATCGTTGTGGATGAAACTTTCATGTTTTCAGGCCTATAAATGACAAGAAAGTTTAGACCTAATCCAGGATTAGCCTAATCGTGCTTTGAAAAACTGGGCCCAGATCTGCTGTACTGTACTGTGGTGACTACACTTGTTCGATTACTGAGGCTTCTGTTTCTTTATAATTTTTAGAAGCCTCCAACACCAGTTATCATGAAGAAAAGAAAGATCTCCATAACAAGTAAGTAAGGAATGGATGGTATAATTTTATAATGGAACACCAAGCATTACAGTAACAACCTAGCAAAAAAGTACTATGGCAACCCTGCCACACCCCAACACCACGGCACCAGTCACACTGAATATCAGTAGAGAACTACTGAAAGACATACTTGGATTAGTATGAAAGCAACTGATCTGCGACGATCAAAGCACATGGGCAAGCACTGCAAGTGCCCCTGCAAACCACTGGGGTCACCCCCAGATTGTAGGGGATGACTGCTTGGGAGTGAAATGGTTGAATTTGCTTCTTTCAGAGTCCAGCCCTCAGCTGAGTGCAGCAGCTAGTAGCTCAGAGGGGCAGACGGTGCGCAAGAGGAGGTGGGGCTCATCATCAAGTTCCAAGAAGACGTCATTACCAATCAGCACAGATTCTCTCAAGGTACACAGATAACAGTACCGCTTAAATGAAAGTTGCCCCTATAAATAAGGAATTTCTCACACCCAGTCTCACCTTCCTGACTTGGCACTTTATCATCTTCAGCAACTTGATCTGTTACTGCTGTGTTACGATTCAACACAACAGTCTTCACCTCTTCCACCTCTTCTTAAGACAGTAAGGGCATTATGAGCGCTTAATGAGTGCTTTGCCAGCATGCATTATGCATGATATTGCATACGGTTATTAATCACCTTTGTCTGCCTCTGTTGTTTCTGACACAATGAGATGAAAGTACTAAGCAATCATAAACTCAGCCAGTTTTCCACTGGTAAAGTGAAAGCAGGCTCCAATGATCAGCAAGCTCTAATGATTGAATAAAGCTTGACTGTTTTGTTGGAAAATGAAAGTGGACATACTGTAATGTCTGTATGTCCATCCATGGACAAGACAACTTTTCACCCATAGGGAAGACATTTGTATTTACCCCACATTTGAATGTTTAATCTTTACTTTAGGAGTTGATTCCTGGAGTTCAAGTCCACAGTACACCTGCCCTGGAGGCAGTGATGGACCTTGGTGAAGATGATCAGGAAGAAGAAGAGGGAGAGTTGCCAATGGAAGAGACAAGTCAGGAGGAGACAGCTGCTTCAGAGCAGGAGAACAAAGAAACTCGTGTGAAGGGTGAGCCACAAAGAAAAAAAGGCAGGATCGTGAAGGTGGAAGAGGTGAAGACTGTTGTGTTGAATCGTAACACAGCAGTAACAGATCAAGTTGGTGAAGATGATAAAGTGCCAAGTCAGGAAGGTGAGACTGGGTGTGAGAAATTCCTTATTATTGTCTTCATTTTCTTGCTTGTTGTGCATTCACTTATTTTACCTGACAGTTTTCATGTTGTCTTGAAGCTCTGTGTTTACTTTGCATGCAATGTACAGTGCAGTACATCTTTTTTTTTCTCACAGAAAACAAAATATCTGAAATCAAATTAAATAGAGCATATATATTTTTAAAATCTGTCCTTCTACATGTCTCTTTATCACACATGTCAGGTGACACACTTTTAAACTCATTTGTTGTGGATGTTTCACTGCTTTGATGACCATCCCCTCTTGGCAATCTAATTCACAGAGCCATTTTAGTTCATATGATACTCTACTTTACTTGTTTTTTATCTAGTTATAGTATATTTGTACACATGTACTCTCACAGAGCTAACATTGACATTACTGTACTGTACATTACTGAGATTCAGAGCAATTTTCTTGATTTGTGATAAAAACTTATTAGTGAAACACATGGTAGCTGTGCCCTGCATAAAATCTGGAATTGTACATGTTCAACTTGGTGGTTAGTTTCTTTTTTTTACTGTACATGCTGATGTAAACTTCGAGTGTAGAAAGGCCAGCTACCAAGCGATTCTGTGATTTCCATCATCTAAAAATTGCTCTGAATTTGAACACTTTTGTTTATCTAACCCCTCTGTATGCAGCTTTGCTATCAGCCATAGCGTGCAGTAGTTTGGGCGGGCACAAGCTTCCTTTGTTCATGATGTTTGGTTTTCACCTGCAAATGATGTGTTATGATGTTTGGGGTCAATTTGTTTGAAGACAAAGTTATGCAGAGCGAACGCCATGCTGTGCAGGACAGTCAGTCTTCACAGTTGTAGCAATGCTGACTTGCTGAAATGAAACAGACAGTCATACAAGAGAGATTTCCATGTAATACTGTACAGGACAGTCAGTCCTTGTAGCAGTAATGGTCATGGCTTGCTGAAACAAAAAAGATAGACACCAAGAGTGAATCTACAGGACGGCCAGTCCTTGCAGCAGTAGCGGCCATGGCTTGCTGAAACAAAAAAGATAGACACCAAGAGTGAATCTACAGGACGGCCAGTCCTTGCAGTAGTAGCGGCCATGGCTTGCTGAAACAAAAAAGATAGACACCAAGAGTGAATCTACAGGACGGCCAGTCCTTGCAGCAGGATGTGCCGAAATGAGAGAGACCAAGATGTAAAGAGCCAATGTCATGCTGTAGAGAACAGTACAGTGACATGGGACAGGAAATGCTATGATGCCACTGACTCTCTCTGATACAACAGAGACTGTGACATAAAGAGTGATCAGCACGCCATGCAGGACAGTGAAGTCCTCACAACAGTAGCAACACTAACTTGCTGGTATAGAGGAGACGGACAGAGGATACAGGAAGTGCTCAGCCTTCAGAGATTCGTCCACTGTGTGACAAAAAGTACTGCACAACAATAAAAAATGCTCAGCCTTCAGAGATTAGTCCACTGTGTGACAAAAAGAACTGCACAACAATAAAAAAATGCTCAGTCTTCAGAGATTAGTCCACTGTGTGACAAAAAGAACTGCACAACAATAGAACCTCTACAGTGCATATGATCACTGTGTGGGGAGTTTTTGCTGCTCAGCGTCTGCTGAATTTGTGCTTAGTAGGTCGTGATGTGCTGGATATCCCGTGTGATTCAACTTGTCATATGGAACTGTTGACCCGAGAAAAGAGCTGTACGGGTCAAACAATGTGAAGAAACCAGGTCCACTGAGTGGCTGTGTGGTGCAGTTACTGCTGAACATTTAAATCTGAGACTTTTAAAAGTGCAGTAGAACAAGAGAAGATAGCAGTATCCGCTCATATAACAGATAAAGATTTGGGGATGTTTGAAACTCTACTCGTGATCTTCTGAAACTGGGAACACCTATATTGTTTGTACAAGTACTGCCAGTAAAACAAACAATCAGTGAAAGAGGACAAGATGTGTGAACGAACGGCTTGCATCATTGCTGTTTCCATGTTTGCATGTAACAGTGAAACGCCAAGCTCTTGAGAGCTTATCAGATGATTCCCGTCAGTGAAACGATTCCGACCAAGAGTTACAGTGAAGGTGACCTTCGCAGTTATAAGGTAACCTAAGATTGTAAGGATAGCCAAAGAAAAAGACTCCGTACCCATAACCTTCGCGATACTGGGCTACGAAACCCTATGGGAACTGGCTGACATGGTTTCGTCACGTGAAGATGCGGCCTGAAAGACTAGTTTGTAATAAGTACGAACTGACAGTTTGTGGGAAAGTCTGCAGAGAGAACGTTGCGACCAGTCTTGAGCAAACCGGACTCTCTTGTCAGATACGATTTTCATCTGATAATACCAGTGACTTACTCTAAAAGAGAAACTAAGGGGGCAAAAAATATATTGACAAAAACTCTGCTCCAAGCATCCGAGAAGGATGAGTTGATCATCGCAACACTGTGGTGCTCCCAGAACTTGTTTCTGCAAAATCTTCCGGTGATGATGTTTTTGATCGTGATGGCACAAACGCGTCTGCCCTGTCATGTTATCTGCGGCGCCTGGATCGTGGGTACTACACACAATCTCGTGCATTCTCTGCAAGGGATTCCTACAGAGGAGTATCGCACTGTTGCAGGATAAACTAGAAAAACTAGTAAAACAGGAAAACGCTATCAAGGCCGACTGTGCGTTGACTCAGTTTACTCAACAAAGCCAAAGCAAAGAGCAATTTTACGTTTTGAGTGTCATGTCCTGTCCTTACACTGTTAAAATTTGCTGAAAATTGAAAAATAACTTACCATGTACACAAGTTTTTGTACTTACCGTAGCTCAACTCGAGAACCAATTTAAAGACTTTCGAAGAGAGACGATTGAGTAGAATTCTGAGTCAGCCACAGTATGTCTGTCCTGTGGCACTAATGTTCAAGGACTTGTGATAAGGCGCCTTCTTTAGGTCTGGGCAAGCCCGTCAGTTGTTGGCCAAATTCCTTTATTCGGCATACCAGGACTTGTGTTTAAACACTAAATTAATCTACGCTTTTTGACAAATTCTTCACTTGTGTGTAGCGGAGACACTTGTGTGAAGCGGAGTTTTTCCTCGGACTAAAGTAGGTTTTCTGACAAGGACAGACCACATGGCATATAAAAAAAATCTGATAAAAACATCTTGCAGAAGAGACGAAACAGAAGGCCCGTTTTAGTTGATGCACAAGGCTCGTACTAAAAGAAAAGTCACGCTCAAAGTCCATTACAGCAAAACCACGAAGCGCCTACCAAAGATCACATGATACGATATGTCAAAAACAACAACAGCAACAATCACAACAACGAGAAATGAAAACAAGAGTTCTGAAGGGTCGTACAGAGGGGAACAGTAGACAGGCTTTGCTCAGACCTGAAGCTAGGCTGCTTTTCCTTAGACTACCTTTCATCAAAGCGTTCTTTTCTGGTCAGTAAACCCACGTAACGTTTCCCTGCTGTTTTCTGCTTTCTAGCTCACATCTCACACAACCCAGGCGGTGTCAGACGAACCTCGCAGCCGGCCTTGTCAGAATCTTCACCGCCACGGCGGGCAGAGCGGTCGCCCTCACCCGCCAGGAATCCTGAAAGTGTCGCGCTACACGTGAAGAACTTGGTGCGGCCGTTTACTCTGAATCAACTCAAGGAGCTGCTCGGTAGCAATGGGAGCATGGTCGAGGATGGGTTCTGGATCGATAAAATCAAGTCTCATTGTTATGTGCTGGTAGGGCACTTCTACATTAGTTTTTCTTCAGAAACTGTACATTGCTTAAAGGAAACCCCTGGTGCTGGGACATATTGACATTAAATTGTTGGCAATATAGTCTAAATTGAAAATTTGTTAAAACAAAAAGAGAGAGAGAGTAGAAAACTATCTTACTTTCTGAAAAAATTGTGTAGACGTATGCGCCATTTTAGGATTTGAATTTCGCGGGCGCCGCCATCTTGGATTTTGTGACGTTTCACGGCTGCTCCTATTGTTAGAAAACTGATATAGTTTTCTACTATCTCTAAATAAGTTTTCAATTTAGACTATATTGCCAACAATTTAATGCCAATTTGTCCCAACACCCGGGGTTTCCTTTAAGCGTACTGTACAGGGCCGGTTGTTCAAAGCACGATTCGGCTAAGTTAATTTTTTTTCAGTATGAAAACGAAACGGTGTTGCTCGCAACACAACTTCCCTGACTTCCTTGACTATAACCTTCCAATTTGTTCGCGAAAAGAATAGTCCCCTAATTTCTTGAAACTTTGCTCTCTGACTCACAGTATTCCAGTGTAGAGGATGCTGCAGCAACAAGGCAGGCTATCCACGGCGTCAAGTGGCCCACCACAAGTCCCAAGATCCTCAGCGTAGACTTTGCTGATGAAGATGACGTACGTATAGTTATTTCACTGCTGCACAGACAGACAGACGGACAGACAGACAGACAGAGACAAGCCATTGCATGGTGGTCGTGCACAATAATAAATGGTACATTTTACTACCCGTATAAACGAATGTCTGTCAAGTAAACCTCTCTGTTGAGCTTGGTTTTGTTTCTGGATAATCACACTATGACCAAACAAGCAGTTTTCCACCTGTCCGTCAAGTTTTATTATCAGGTGGCCCGCAAAAATATCTCAGCCTCGCCAACTGCACATGATTGTGAAAGTGGCTTATCAGAAGACCAAGAGCACCATTCCAGGGGCCAATTTAATAAAACATTTGCAAGTGTATTTTACAAACTGTCGAACTAGTTAAAACACACCTTAATGCAATACCATGGCCAAATGCTGTTGCAGGTATGGACTTGAAACATTCGTCTGTAACGTTATGCAGACTTTTTTTCCGATTGGAGTCTGTTCAGTGGTGTTCGAGTAATAGCCCAACTTATTATATAGACACGAGTGTTTTACTGGAAAATATACCGTGCGTAAAATCCATACGAAACTACATCCGGGACCCGAGTGGCGTATTTTCCATATCCTCACTAGTGAGGATATCGTTTACGTCATTTCCCGCTTTTACACGGTTGTTTGTGCAATTTCTCGTAAAACACTCGTGTCTAATATAATAAAAAGAAAATTACACGGCGGCCTGAAGATATGGATTTTATTTTCTCGTGGTAAAAACAATATTTTACTCACTCGCGAAGCGCTCGTTCGTAAAATATTGTTTGTACCACTCGAAAATAAAATTCATATCTTCGCGCCGCCGTGTAATATCCTCTATTTGTAAAATACGCTTGTAAATTTTTATTGAATTGAACCGTAGGTTTACTTAGGATGCGTTCTTTTGGGACTATTCCGGAATAGGAATAGACGGAAGTTCCAAAAGAACGCGCCCTTATTTATTGTTGGTTCTTGTTTTATTCGTCAGATGGCCCGAGACACAGGTGGCCTGTTAGGAAAGCCAAAAGTTAACAAAATGGAAGTAGAGGTGCAGCCTGAACCTAAGGAGAGAGCAGGTTAGTAGAGAATACTCGCGATGAAACAGTGAGCGAACCTTGTCACGTGCTTCACAACTGTTTGGCCAACCTGATTTATGTACAACATATCCTCTCCTGTTTTCCCTGAAGTCTCTGGCTAACGAAGAAAGAACCTTGACCTCAGGAAACCTCGCGGCTTTTTCTTGTGCAGCTGTCATTATATACAATAAATTTCTATACAAACAACAGCAGTTTATTTCCTCGTGTACAATATAATTGACACATAGTAGGCCTACATGCTGTCCAATTTGGAAATAATTGAATTCGAAAAATTCCTCTGACTGCCAAATTGGTCTCGGCCTACGGCCTCGTTCAAATTTGTCAGTCCTCGGAATTTTTCTCATCCACGTATTTCCAAATTGGACAGCATGTAGTTCGGTTACATTTACTAATGTTGTGTAATACTCTTGTTCTCATTTCGTTTCTTCTTTCCATCAAGAGACACTTCATTGTGCTGTTTAACCCGCAAATGTAACTTGTGTTTTGTCCATCTATCAGTGGAAGAAAAAGTCGTCCCTGCGGAGAAAAGTCCTGCAAACCTTTTGGACACTTTGTTCCGTAAAACGAAAACCACGCCCTGCCTGTACTGGTTACCGCTGACCAATGAAGAGGTGAGTGCTAGCTTGCGTGCTAATGCGCTATGATTGTCAACACTTCGCAGAGAACACACCAGAGGAGCTCTTTTGAGGCCCTTCTATAACAAGTCTAAGTTGCGTTGGAAAAGTTTGATTCCGTAGCTATTCTTTCTGATTACACATTTCTTCCAATTATAGAAATTATGGGAATCTTGAAATTTTCTTGCATTTGCCTTGTGCAAAAATGAAACAAGAGTCGTAGCTTTAGATTTGCTATTAGGAAGAACGCTTATCGATGAATTGGACGATTCATTCAGCAGTTGTCTAACTTGCCAAATTGGCTTACCCTTTTACTCCCAAGAGTGATCAACTTTATTTTCTCCTTCAGTAGAAATATATTGTATAGTAAGGAGAACTTGGCTTTTAATACCTTGCTCAGATGAAAGCTGGTTAAACTATCAATTCTCGCCACGTCACTCACACATTTTTTCTTATAATGTTGGGAGAGTCTGTATTTCGAGCTTGGGAGTGAAAAGGTTAAAAAGCGCGGCATGAACAAGCCACTATTGTCTTCTCTAGATCGCTGCCAAAGAACAGGAACGCGAGGAACGAAGCAAAAACCGCGAGCAACAGCGACAGAAAGACGAAGAGGACAGAAAAGAAAGACAGCGACAACGGGAGAACGAAAGAGAGCGAGCACGAGAGAGACCCCGTGACAGAGTCACACAACAAAGGTCCAGATCACCCCGACGGAGAGAATCAAGCCGAAGCAGGAGTCGGAGTCGAGGAGTGCGTCGACGATAAGACAAACTGGCGTGACCCAAAGCCTGTAACGCAAGACCCGGAGCTGTGTCACGCTGTGTGCGTGACGCATTTAACTTTTAGACACAATCGTCTTTGGAACTGATGTCGCAACAAATGTCGTTGAAGCCATCAAACCTCGTCCAAATTCCAAAACGGCGACGGCAACGTCTGGAAACATGATTTTTCTGCGTAATACTTGTCAACTTTTCTGAAAATGCCCATTCTGTTACACTAAAAACGTTTCTTGGCTGAAACCAGCAACTTTCGTCTCAGTAGCCACACTTTCCTTGTGAAATGCGAAAAAGGAACCCTCTGTTTCACACACTGCCCCTCACTGAACTTACGGTTTTCTCGATGCCGCCATTGCCGTTTCCATCCACGTTTGTTTTGTTTAGTTTGTACTGTACCAAGATGGGCGGTGTTTAGCTAAAATTCAGAGTTTTATGGGCGATGCTAAAGACCCTTAAATGAAGTTTTACTGATTTTTTAAAGTGATACACGGGGCCGGATTGTGAGACCTCACATTTTTACTACAGTCAGCAACGGCCTGTGTCGCACACGGTGCCGCCATCTTGGATTCAAAGCGAGGCTAACCTGGTACAAAATTCGCATGGAACAGAGTTTACTATCGCTCTAAAGTACCAATGCGTCCTCAGAGGAGATGCACATGTTTCATTTGGGGACTTGGCACAAATTTCCAAGGTAACGTTATCAGTTTTGCGTGGTCAGCCTCGTTTTGAAGCTCGTGTTCAGTTCGGATGCGACACAGGCTGGCAAGAAGCAGTGTATTGAGTAAAAATTCCTCCGGCCCGCTCTCCCCTCCCACGTGTTGACGAGTTAAATAAACTTGTTGGGAAGACTTAAAACTCGTGAAGCTTTGCTGTAAATACATTTGTGTTGTATTCTTGGCTCAGGAAGTATTTATAGTTTTACCTGTAATCATCTGAACAGCTTTGAGAAGTTTGAAAACAGCCACCGGCCGTCGAGTTTGGGTATTGGTCGAGTTTTGTTGATTTTAGATGGGCATGTGACGCACTTTTCTCAAAACCCTTGCCCGATTTCAGATCAAATATACACTTTTCCACACCCTATTTGAACCTTATTGCAAACCAAACCAAAAAAAAAAAAAAAAAAGGAATTACCACTATTCTAGAGCAGAAAGACGAATCTATAAAAATACATTGCCACTATCCCATATTGCCATGTACGACTTGATTCCAACTGCGACCTAAAATCTCCCCGAAAATACAAAATTCCCTCCAAACTTTACTAAATAGGTAGATTTCTTGGCTGTTTGGGGTGGGTTTGCTTTCGTCTCGGTGGAATTACTAGGAATAGTTTGATTACTTTATTTTCTCCTATTCAAGGAGGTTTGGAGGGAATTTTGTATTTTCGGGGGGATTTTAGAAGAGCGCTCTCTCATAAGAGACAACTGACTCTGATTAATCGCCGTGACAAATTACGCAAAGTTCGAAGCAACTTCGGAACGTGCACCAGGCAAGCCTTTGGGGAGTACTGCTAATCCTGTGCAATCTTCAGCTGTACATCCCATGGGAGATGGTTGGAGGTGCCTCGATGTGAAGCCTGTAATAATAAACAACATCTTGAACTTCTTGAACCAATCACGAAGCTTTGTTTGACAATGAGATCAATAATCTACTGTCTTTGGTTTCACAGGTTCTCCAGTTTCACTCTCTTTCGACATGGCTGGATCTCTTCCCGTGGGTCAAGTCTGTGGATCGCAGTGAGTATTGAAACATTTGCATTCGATTCATTACATCCGCCGCTTATTGCTCGGAAGATCAGAGAATGGAGCTGTTAAACTGCAGAATACAACGCATCTTATTAATGTAGATAACAATGAAACCTTTTGTCTTTTCGAAGGGGCAGCTTTTATAATTGCGGTCTATTCATAAGATTGAACTTCAACGGACGCTGTAATATCAAACGATTTGACGGTTTTGGCTCGCCTCCGCGCCACCCAGCTTTGATCTTTGTTGACCTCTCAAGGGCGATTTGCCTTGCAAGGACATCAGCCTCGTGCACTGCATGTTGTGCGACTTGTAATGTTCTTTCTCCCAGAAATAAATAGTTGATAGTCACAGACAGTTCGTCTGACCATTTGGGTGAGGGTAAATTTGCAAATATCGCATAACATTCCCTGTAATGACGCGATCAAGTTGTTCGACGGTGTGGAGCATGGTGCGAGCCCTGCCCCATCCCCACCCCCGAGCGTGTATTTGCTGGCGGTCCCGTATTTATGTTTTACAAACCACGGAGGAGCTGGTCGAAGTTGTCTTGCAGTAAATTACAATCTTGAATCATGGCATGCGATATGACTCAAAGGTAATTCGATTTTTGAAGGACTCTTTGTAAGTTTGTACTTTGGGTAGCTGTTGTAGAGTGATTTCCGACTCGATCGTTCTACGATATCAGCTGGCTGGCCGGCGTCCCTTTATTTAAACACCCTGTTTCTGATTCACAGCACATTGCTCTTGTTAGAACTGTGAATCGATTTTTGGAAAGTGTAGTATTGTACAGTGTCAAACGCATTCAACTCTCTCGATCGAATTTTCGAAGTAGGTGACACGTTTGTTGTTTGGACTGCCCGTATATATCATCGTTTGTTTCATGCCTCATTGATGTGCTTTTTCTGTCTCAAATCTGGAGGTCTTTGTATGATTAAGTCTGGGTTTATGTAACATGAAAATTTCTTTACCTGTTGGTTTTATAGGCTCGACAAATTTTGTTCGTTTTGTTAAAACTCGGATTAAAATTCTTTCCCTTATTGATCGAATTATAGAATTTATGCAAATCATTTACATAATATATAGTCGGTTTGTGTACAATTGGATACGGTAACATCTGTTACCATACAAGTTTGTGGCTGGTTTGCACCCATGGATATAGTAATGCCTATTTGCTCTTATGGTCAATGTTGAAAATAGTTTAGAAAACAGTGTGAATATAATCTGGTTGCACAATATGCTGTACGTGGTTTTGAATTAACATTGCATTTATTTCATTTTCATATTGGCTTGTGACCAAGTTTGCATCCATAGTAATAACACTGGTGAAGTATTTGGTAAAGCAGGCTTAGTTTAAGGGATGATAACTAGAATCTTTAATTTGTTTTAAAAAATGCCTTTTGGTATTCTAAATAATTGTTTTTCTTTACTTTCTGATCTGTGTACGAAGAGATATGTCATCCTGTTAAAAAATCAGCTTCAGTTTCAAAGAGAAAGAGAGGGAGAGAGAGGGGGTTGATTGACATAATTTTATTTGCACCTGCCAATGTAGGGTGTAGGGTGCCATATATCCTGCCAACAAATTCAAGTTTGCATAATATTATTTCTTTCTGCGTTAAACACTTTCTGTTTTTCAACTTTAACACAAATAACTTGTTTGTGACTCAAGGATATGCGTAGCATATCTGGGAGTCATTGTTGTCTACAATCTGTCACTCACTCACTCACTCGGTGTGTTAGCCTTTTGGCGCGGTTGCTAAGTCACTACGTGTCTCACCATGGCGGTGGATGGCTGAATGTTTGTCAAGTTAGATCAGTTCTATTCTGCTTTGAGCTGCCACCAAGTTTAACAGAGCCTCAACAAAACTTGTGATTAAGACTGCCACAGCTGTAGCTGCACTCATCCGAAGCTCTACTCACAGTAAAAGCAGACAGATATTAATTAGCAACTGTAAATGATATCATCTTCAGGCATAACCGTTGCCCTGATCAATGAGATGACTAGCGTGCTTTGATGTCGGGCCAATGTTGGTGTAAACTGTAATGTAGCAGCGTCGCCGCCTTCGGGTAGTCACGTTCATCAAGTCGCAATACTTCCATATACAGATTTCAATGCAAAAATTTATGAAAGTTAACCTTTGTCCGAATAGATGTGTTGTACGTCGCCTGGCCAAGAAATACACACAGTGGTCCACCCGGCTGCTTCTTTTCTACGGCTTCCGAGTGCTACAAATCATAAAACTAAAACTAAACAATGACATGAAATCCGATTCATTTGTTAGTACTGCCTTTGTAGTCAAGGTATTCGTTGCACATACGTATTTCACTTTGAAAGTCCCAGTGGACATGAAAAAAAGTTCAAAAGAGCGGGGTTTCAAAATAACCTAGCTAGTCAAGCTAATTCAAGGAGATTCGGCTTGACTTCGAAGTAACAGAGTTTAAAATAGTGGGGTTCTACCGTATTTGCTTGCAACAAGTTCTTTTCTTTTAGTTCTTTTTTTCTTAGCCCAGCCTTTAGTTCTAAAGTTATATGGAGATTACAAGCAATGGTCTGGTGTTTGGGTTAAACTCATCGTCATGCAAGAATGAGGTTGGTGGTATAGGCGAGGGAGGTGCCAAAGTGCCATATCTGAGAGATCAAGGAGGTATCCATGGCAACCCTGGCACAGCCCACCACCAGACACTCATAACACTGATATAATCAGTGGAAATCTATGTAATACAGCAACTACAGGGGAGAGGTGGGAGGGGCTTAAAGTTTAAGTCCTACAGCAAGTAACAGTAACTGCATGCTGAGCAAGCAAAATGACTGCCCCTGCAAGCCCTAGGGGCACCCCAGTGTGTGGGGGTGACTTCTGGTTTTGATTGTCTCAAGGTTAACTTTGCCTAAATTACAGCTTGTGGCAATAGATGTATTTGTTGCTTTTTTTTGTTTTGTTTGTTTGTTTGTTTGTTTTTTTGCCAGGTTTGAATTTTCACATCGTCATGAAAGTATTGAAGAGATCTGTCAAAATCTGGTGAATCAAACCAAGCACCGCCCAAGCATTGGAATTATTTGTGGTAGTGGTTTGGCAGCACTTGGAGATAGCCTTGAAGACAAGGATGTATTCCCTTATGAAAAGATCAAGGGCTTTCCTGTTAGTAGTGGTAAGTGTGATATAAAGAGGTTATTACGCGGGAAGGAGTGCAATACGGTGGATATAATACAGCCATATTGCACGACTTCTCCTGTAATAAATTGTTTATTATACAAAAAACAAAGCAGGGCAAACGATCTTGCCGCGTGCAAAATGGAACAAAAAATGATGTGTTCATAAACTTTACTTGTGAAATTGATCGTGTCAACTATAATAAAACAGTTGATCTGGTTCTTGATGAGTGCAATATGCTTGCATCTTTGCACTCGTTTTGGCCTTTATTTGCACTACAAAATGTTAAGTCATGTAATAAAATGCCATTTGTATGATAATTATAATGCAGGAATATTGCTTATAGAGAAGTTTTTAGATGGCTGTTAAAGAAAACCCAGTGTGTTGGGAAGTTGCCTTTAAATTATTGGCAATATAGTCTAAATTAAAAAATTGTGTTAAAAAAAAAACAGAACGCTATCTTAGTTTATAAAATAATTATATTGTACACTAGAAATCCAATACAAAGCAACCACCATATTACTTCTTAATATTTCAAATTGTCCAATTAAGGATTAATTGGACAGTTTTAAAAAAATACAATTACTGTATAAACATGCCCAACAACAGTGTGACCTCTGGAGACAGAATGGAGTTAAAATGAAACAAAACAAAGTAACATAATTATTAATTCAGTCAATTTATGAGAAAGATGTGCAGTATTGTTGATACTATAATGGTCCCAGCACTGAGAAACTTTTGTTGTGACTATATGGCAGTTCGTGGACATGCAGGGCAGCTTGTGTTTGGAACAATGAAAGGCAAGACAGTAGTGATGATGCAAGGCCGTAGTCATCTGTATGAGGGCTACACACCTGGTCAGGTAAACAGAGATCAATACACCCCAAAACCCCAATCCCCCCTCCCCACACAATATGCTCCAGTTCTGCACAGGCTTTTAATGTAAATGGGCCTGTGCTTATACAACTTTGAAGTCAAAGCGGGCTTCTAACTCTATTAAGGTCTTCCATTTTGTTGCTGGTGTGTGAGAGTTTGCTTGGCATACTTTGTAAAGTGGCAAGAATGGACTTATGTGTAAAGAAAGTGGAGGAGGGCTTTTAACTGGGAGGGGATTTCTGTTGGCATACTGATGGGCTTATGATGGTAGGGTGCTGGGACTTTATAGTGTTAGCCATGCCAAGCATAAAACAAATGTATGGGTATAGGAGTGGTCTGACTTTACTGTGTATCTGCATAGCCACTCCATCTGTAAGCCACTTTCACAGTCATGCGCAGTTCACAAAGCACAGATTTTCTGGCGGGCCACCTGACGATAAAACGTGGTGTGCAGAGTGTATAACTTATTCTGTGGTTCTGATGCAATTATATATAGACGCAAAACCAAGCTTAGCAGAGAGATTTACTCGACAGGCACCCGCTTATGTGGGCAGTAAAATGTGCTATTTTCTACAGTGCATGGTTGTGAAAGTGGCTTATTGCTTCAAAAGATCAGGGGTGAGTGGTGGTCTAGCTTCACTGGCAACTACAGAATTAACCCCGCATCTATTGTAACAGATTTCAGAGTGCTTTGTAGAACAATGAAAAAGACAAATTGTTTCATTGTCGTGTGCACATCCTCGCATCCGTTTTAGGGTACTGTACACTGTGTAATAACATGCTTACAATAATTTCTGCATTCTGATTGGCTAAGCGCACGTCAATTTATGCCAAACAGTGCAAAAATGTGTAATCAACAGTGCAGAAATGTGTAATTAACACTGCAGAAATGTGAAATTAAGAGTGCAGAAATTTGAAATTTAGAGTTGTCGACAGCTGGCGCGCGTATTTGCGGCAAAGCCAGACAAAACAGAAAGCGCGTTTTTATTCCTCGGGACGATTCCGATTCTGTTTACGAGAAAACAAAGTTCTTGAGACACTTGTGAATTGTAACGAAATTATGAAAAAAAAAAAAAAAATGCGCAACGTAAATATTGTATGCATGTTATTAACAAGTAATCACATGATTTTTCGTGCAACTGTAGAATAAATTAGCACTCGTAAAGTTTTCGAAGACCACAAATTGTACTTGCGCGGCGCTCGTGCAATTTTGGGGTCTTTGAAGTTTACTTGTGCTCATTTATTCCAAATTGCACTTAAAATCATGCGATTACCTATACTAATTACGCCTTGATATCCGTTGCAGGTCACGGTGCCTGTGCGTGTGATGGCGGCACTTGGGATCAAGACTCTCATTGTCACAAATGCTGCTGGCAGCCTGAACCAAGACTGGAATGTTGGGGACGTAATGGTTATTTTGGATCACATCAACCTTGCTGGTCTTGCAGGGGAAAGTCCTCTGCGTGGACCTAATGATGAGAGGTACCGTAGAAATTTGACGTTGCATCCTGTATCAGTCCATTGTTAGCGCCCGGGCTAGCACCATCGGGGGGGGGGGGGGGGGGGGGGGGGGGGTAATAGGGTATCGATTTTAGCATTTTAGTCTGAAATAGGGTCGGAGATTTTGATATTTGGTCTGAAATAGGGTCGAAAAGTGCACATTTTGGTCTGAAATAGGGTTGGAAATCGCAAATTTTGATCTGAAATAGGGTAAGGGTTTTCAGTCCCGGGCGGCACACTCCCACCCAAAATTTTGAGAAGTACCCCCTCCCCGGAGCACCATTCAGATTTAAGGCTGGTTCACAGAAGCAAGCGCAAACACAAGCACAAGCGACCGGTTCTCACGGTAAAATCTGTAAAGCAAGCGCAAGAGAATGGAAAATAATTTCTATTTCAAAAAAAGAAGTGCCTTTTCCCAAGGTCCAGAAACTAATTAAGGGCCTATTCACACAAGGAAATCGATCCAGCCCAAATAGAAGCCAAATTATGTCAACAGTCCCAAGTCGTGTTCTGTTGTTGACCTGTGGCATTTTAGCAGATTTTTGTGTGATTGCTTTGGTTCTACTCATTTTGATTGGTCAAAATAAGTTTGGAGTATTTTCGGACAATCAGGAGCCAAACCCGATAGCGGTGGCGTTTTTTTTTTCCGTACTCGTGGTGGCGTTTTTTTTTTTCGTACTGCTGATCGGTCACGTAAAGCCAATACAGTATTGCAAATTCTGTTTGGTAGAAATTCCTGTTCTTACGGGCTTGGTGATTGGCGCAGTAATTACTTTGTTTAACCTTTTAACTCCCAAGAGTGATCAACTTCAAATTTCTCTTTCCAGTCTCTCACCAGAGGTATATTATAGAGTATGGAGAACTTGGCATTTGATATTTTGCTCAAATGACAACTGATTAAAACATCATGTTTTAGTAAATTCTCCTTTCATCACTCATACATTTTCTTATTTTATGGTTGGGAGAATTTGTATTTTGAGCTTGGGAGTTAAAGGGTTAATTCGATTGAAACCGCTCTAAATTGTAGTTTATTTATTTATTTATTATTTATTTTATTTTATTTATTTATTTATTTATTGCTGATCATATTTATCATCCCTTTTATCCTTTAGACTTGGCAACAGGTTTCCAGCCTTGTCTGATGCGTATGACAAATCTCTGAAGAAGCTCACACTAGACACTGCGAAGGAGCTTGGTTTCGAGTCGTTTACGCGGGAAGGGGTGTACATTGCCCAAGTGGGTCCAGCGTTTGAGACCCCTGCAGAGTGTCGCTTCTTGAAAGTGGTAAGGTGTTTGTTAATGGACAATGTCAAGGCAGAAGAACGAGCCATTTTCAAACGTTAACCCTTTCACCCCAAGCTCAAATTGCAGATTCTCCCAACCTTTTAGCAAGAAAATGTATGAGAGATGTAGTGAGAGTCGATAGTTTAATCAGCGGTCATCTGAAGCCAAGTTCTCCATACTCTGTGATATATTTCTGATGAGAAAGTGAAGGAGAAAAGTGAAGTTAATCACTTTTGGGAGTGAAAGGGTTAACAGCAAAAAAATATTAACACTGCAAGAATGTTACATCAGTTTGACGAGCAGTTATTTGTTTGTTTGTAACAAGATAGATAGCCCGTGATGAGGAGACTACGTGCGAAACACAGCAAACGCGAAAATTCATTTTAGCCGTATTTCGAAGCCAGCCACCCCGCGCACTCGGTATGCTTCAAGAACGTATGGGTGGTCTAGCGGGCCCCACTACGCATCCGCGTTTCCATTCTATCTAGTTCAGGACCCAGTTGTTCAAAGCACGATTAGGCTAATCCTGGATTACGAGAAAATGTTTTGTCATCTTTAAGCCTGGGAACGGGAAGGTTTTGCTCATAACTCAGCGTCCTTGATAGGTTTTGAGTTAAGGAAAGCTTTTTAGTTGGTTAGTTTGTTGGCCAAGAGGATGAAAGGAAGAATTTGGTTAATCCTGGATGAGCTTAATCGGGCTTTGAACAACCAGGCCCTGAAAAAGCTTCCGTATCCACCGTTTTCAAGTGGGCCTCCAAAATTTGCGGGGTATTCTGCAGTTACTCAGCAAAACGACGCTTTAATTTTTATGATAAAATTATACTAGTCATTTTAAAGTGTCTTTCATTTCTGGCTACCTTGAAATATTTGATCGGCACGCGGTCTGTCAAGTCATGTGCTGTGATCTCTTTGTACAGATTGGAGGCGATGCAGTGGGCATGAGCACCGTCCACGAGGTGACAGTTGCCCGACATTCAGGCATGCGCGTGTTGGGAATGTCACTGATCACCAACATCGCCGTCTTGGGCTATGGAGATTCCGAGACCCATGCAAACCATGCTGAGGTCTTAGAGGCTGGAAAAAAGAGGGCCGACGACATGCAAAGGCTGGTGACCGCTGTAGTGAGCAAAATGTAATTACTCTAAATTCCCGATGCCAGCATTAGACATGTTGTAAATCTGTGTGAAGCGGTCGTATTTGTATGTAACGCCAGTGTTCATTCATGGAGCGCTCTTTCTCCCCCTCCTTCCCTGAAATACAACTGACGCAACACTGCGCATGTGCGACAGAACGTGGACAGCAATATTTTGAGAAGTCTCATTTCTTTTTCTCGAATGCCGCGCTGCGTCCTTCGAGAACCATTTATTCTTCACTCCTTTCTTTCCTGCGCTCCAATGTGAGCCATAGAATGAACACTGGATGGTCCGCCAAGTTTTGCGACGTGAAAGGATTCTGGCTTTGTTTCAGCTGGCGTTCTTTTGTGACGCGATCACGTCGCAAAACTAGGCAGGCATTACAGGCCGAATGTTAATTCAAAAATGAATTTTGACAACGAAAACCAAAAGTGTTGAAGTTCGTAATGTTTGTTTGATTTTGTTTTAATTTCTTTCTTTCTTTTTTCTCTTTTTTTTTTTTTTTTTTCACTATTTTCAGTATGCACCGTTCTGAAAGTTAAAGTTATCGAATTCGAGTATTTGTTACTTTTCGTAATATTTCACAACTCATTCGGTGTCTGAGACAAACAAAGCCTTCGAATTGTCGTTTTAATAGAATTGCAGGGAATCTCGGGAAATATTATGGGAAATTCCTTCGGGTATATCGGTTATATTTTATTCGGCGGTTGTGTAATATTCCTAAATGTGAATTTATTTATATGTGCGTGTTCGGGCAAGAAGGATTATATTTGCTTTATATGGATTACATTAACTCGTGGGAGTTACCAAACATCGCACACAGCCTATCGTGAGAATATGACTGGTTGTAATTATTATTAAATTACTGATGCAGATCTTAGAATAGATTTAGAAAAAAACTAACGTTTAAACAAGAGTATGTGTGGTGAATCGGCTACCTTAGCTATTCTCTCTTGCTGACGATTGGAATGTTAAGGCCCGTCCAAACGACCCAGCGTCGCCGTCCAACATCATTCAACAATGTTGGACGAAGTTTGGCCACCATTTTTTACGATGTTGGACGAAGTTTTATATTCTTTTTGTTCTCGGGCACTGATGAGCGATGCCTATTAACATGATTCGCACCGGCGCTCTAGAGCCTCATTGTACACCGTGGGTTCATTTTCGGTCCCAGAATCCTTATCGTATACAGTGTTTCATAATACATATTGGACTTGTTTGGTCATCCCGTAAAACATCGTCCAACATGTTGGATACATGTTGGACTCGTTTGGTCGGCCTTTAGCCCTTCCTCAGTAGTCGATTAGTCTGTCACCAATACCTTTTCTTTATTGTAACGAGAAAATCACTGTGTTAGGATTTTGTCTGGTTTGTAAGTTTACCTTATTGTCTCCTCATTGTGCAATTACTTATGTGTCTAAATGTCTAAAGTTCGCTCATTGGGCAAGTCATGAATGTGCAATAAAAAGATGAATGGATTTGTTGGGGGGAGGCAGACTTTATACATTTATATATAGAATATACAGAATATGCAGTGAAACCTCCTGAGGGAACGTGGTCGCTTACTGGAATTTCTCACCATAGGAGGTCTAAGTGAGATCCTGCTTTGAGCCACAGTCAGTGTCAAATAATGCACGTTTCGTTGGTGAATAACACCTTGAGGCTTAAGAAATCAACCTTGTGTCCTGTTGCACCGTACATTACATGTGTTAGTGTTTTGACCGGTCCGGTTTCTGCAAGGAAGTTAGTCCTTGCACAGATAATTGCTCCTTGGTAACATAAGGAGGTCGCTTACCGGAGATCAAAAGCAATAGAAAACGGTGAGCCTCAAAGGTGGTCGCGGTCGCTTACGAAAGGTTTTATTAATAGTAATTTGACTGAGAAACCAATCGGTACTTTGGTACTTCCCGTAGGCGACCACTTAAAGCCGAACGAAGGTTGGTCGCTTGCAGGAGGTTCAACTGTACGTCAAAATATAGTTCGCCCAAGAAGTGCAACAGGTGTGGCACTATGACGTCACAAACGTAGTACAGCTTCCATGACGTCACAGTACAAAAATGAAATCCCATTTGACCTGACTGGTTCGCCTGTGAAATTTTGAAGGAAAGCTGCAAAATGAATAATTGTAAAAACATGCATGTGTATACAGTGCTGTCGTTTCCTTTGCCAATCACCGTTTATAAGGTACGATACCAGGAATAAAAAGCCCATAGGTGTTTGCGTGCCTCAAACCTTGGTAAAATGTGTCGGCCATGAAAAGCGCCGTATACAGTTGCCAGTAGTTTTCGTTTTAAATGACCTGAAAGTGAGGCGTTTGGGTTGACAATGGAGCAGCAATGCTTATTTTCTGAAAAACGACATATTTGGTGGGTTTAGCCAATATTTAAGGCAGGGGGGGGGGGGGGGGGGGAGTGGGGCAATGTTTTGCATATCTGTGTTCAAACCAAAAATTGCAACAAAGTAGGTGCCAAGATGATTCCTGTATCATTGTTTCAAGTAAAGTGATTTGATTTGAACACGAAGGCTGTAGAAGTATAGTGGACTTTGAATTTGCCAAAACACGTGAAACTAAGTCTGTCACAGCACGAGTACTGTTAGTTTGATCCAGTGCCCCAACGCCTCAATTTCATGCTATTTAAGCGGAACCGCTGACAACTGTAATAAGTGCTATTAGGATGAAATCCGTTCGTTGAATCAATTTTAATGCGGAAGAAACACTTCAAGAAATATTATCGAAAGGAAATTGTTTGCCATTTGGTTATTCTTTCGCTGAAACTGTATTGCGAGACGATCAACACTTACGATCACAGCTCATTATCGGAACTCGTTTACACACCCATCGCTGTTTTACTGCAAGATACGAGTACAGACGCATGAGGATGATGGGCTTTTTACCTTAGTTACCCACAAGCCAACAGGATCCGTAATGCTGGTCAGCGGTTTGTTACTACAGTCTAAACTTGCGCACAGCCGTACAATTCAGCGCGCACAGAGACGTGGGAGTAAAACGTTTGGGCGACGATTCTGACGTATCGTGCTCTTGGATGTGGGTACAGCACGTGTGTAACGACTGTGTTCCGATCACTGTTGGCAGGAAATACCTGAAACAGATATTTTACAGCTGAAAATATTGCGACATCGTGGAACTGCGTTGTTTACGTCACTTCCGTTGGTGAGCGTTTGTCGTCACTAAGTAAGTAAATCGTTCTAACTCGAGGTAAAATTTCACCTCGTGTGCAAGCCCCATTTTTTTTATATACCGGGTACTGTTGCACTTTATAATACTTGTCGCACTTTGTAATAACGCTTATCGCACTTTGTAATGACACCTTTCGAACTTTGTAATAGCGCTTGTTGCACCTTGTAATACTTGTTGCACTTTGTCATAACGCTTGGGCGCACTTTGTAATAGACCAAGCTGTCGCACTTCATAATAACAGTCATCGTCTCATTTTGTATTAAACTTCTCAAATAAATTGGTTTTGCTGCCAAAAATTGCTGGTTGTCTTTTGGGGTCAAGGCCTGACACCTCGGGTACCGTCACGTGATTCAAAAAACTTATTTCACGTTAAAATCAAGCTCAATTCAAAATACATGGTTGCGAAACTTTTGCTGGTGTCTTTTGAGTCAATGTGAAGACTCCACAAGGCAATAGCTTTGGATGGCCCATTATCTTTAACATCTTTTGGAAAAAGTTATACCGAACCATAAAATCTGCACTTGAATCCACTATTTTGTGCAATAACCTCTAGTCGTAAAATGCATTTCCGCGGTGTCTGGTCGATTGCATCTGGCACAAACAAGGTTTTGTTTCTAGACGTTCGTCATATTTACCTTCAGCAGCAGAAGAAATAATATATGAAACTGATCCTAGTTAAAATCTGATCAGTATCCAAATTGTAAAGCGCCGAAGGTGCATCCAAGAGCATGTACCCCATAAAAATGAGATTTGGCTGTCCAAAACGCCTTTTCCTACCATTTCTGGAAGCTGGAAACGAAATTGAAAATGTTTGACCGGTTTCCGTAAACCGGTGTAAACCGGTGGCTGCGGCCACAGGACCCTTCTGTAAGCCATTCTTGTAAGGAAGCCTTTCTGGTTGAAAATACTTAATACTAGAATTACGATAATCGCAGATTCCCCCTCGCCTTGACATGGATGTTTAACTGAAGTTATGACGCAAACACATCTTGGAAGTCAAGTGCTGGACGCAAATAAAAGCCAAAAAATATCGCCTTGAAAAATATTCCTTGCTGAGGCCGTACGCCTTTCTCACAGTGAGGACATCGTCGCGCCAAAGTTATTTATGTTGTCTGCTTGACCGGCCGTATAGTACGGCAAAGAATGAACACAAACGAAAAAATGTGTTTCTAGTTTTCCAGTTTTAAATTCATTCATTTGCAGTACAAATAAGTAGGCTTTCTCTGCGATTTATTTAAACTACGGAGTGCACTGAACCGTGGCATTGTCCAGGGCGTGCATATTTATGAGACCAATTAAATTGTTTTGTACATCAAAATCGAATCAAAATCTGAAGGGTTTACTTCAAGTTGTAGACGGGCTTTAAACCTAGTAATCCTTCAAAGGGCTCTTGAAAGGCTCTCGTTGTACTCGCTGCGGGTCAAGTCGCAGTCGCATTTCTCGAATTTTACAGTTACAGTTCCAACTGAATTGTTTGATCTTAAATGAAAACAGTAACTCCATCTGACTAAATCACTCTAGACTCCCAAGTTCAGGATTGCGCTGAGCCAATACGCTCAAACTGGCGAGAAGCGTATTTTAAAAACAATACTTCGAGAGAAAATGATCAGCATGCAATTTTCACTATTTTCTTGAATGATCGAGTCACAGGATACGTGATAGAACATAAACGTACTTGCAATTTGTCACGGTGATTGTTCGATTTCCACTGACTGCAGACCTTTTGTGGCAGCAATTTCTGGTCCCTGCTTTTGTTTTTGAAAGCTTTCTACTTCGCGTCTTTGCTCAAGACAGATTTTCTGCTCTTCGATTGTTTCACGCTTGCCTTGCTCTGTCATACTCTCTTCGTTTTTGAAGACGAGCTTTATTCAATTTACAGCTTTCCAATTCATTTTCTTTAACGCAGAACGAACGCATCCTTTATAAGGAACAAACTGCCTTATAAGGAGTAGAATAGTTTTCCGTTAGTCTTTACATGAAGTGTTGTCTGCCCCTTGACTGACTGACTGACTGACAGACGAACATTAGATTTCGAGATGGCAACCCGCTTGGACTCTCAAAATAGCGAGATACTGCACCGTTAGCGTCGTGATTATTACCCTCGCTTACGCTCGGGGATTAAATTATTACACTCACCTTGTCTACGTTGTGTTCTTTAAAGGTTTTCCAGTTGGAACCGTCTTCGCTGAACTTGATCTTGTAAGATGTTAGCCACTGGTCTAAACAGCAGCGCCCTTGTGTGGCTACTTTTGTCACGACCTTTGTCTCTCCCAAGTCGACCTGCAGCCATTCTCCTGCGGCACGTGACCCAGCAGCCCAACTTCCTATTCCGACCTGGTTATTTAAGCGTCCACGGAACGCCTCGTAGCCAGGGTCGCCCCATTCGGATGAAGCGGTTAAGGATGCATTCAATAACATTCCGTTCTCCATCCCAAAAGCTGTGCTACACGCTGTGACGAGAAAAGAAGAATGTCATACTTTGTGATGATTCGAGTTCAATGAGATCAGTGTTGCAGTGCCATTTTGCTATTGCCTTGTGATATCGTTAAAGTCCTTATCTGTGATGATTACAACCTGAGCCATTTAAACTGAACCACAAACACAGAATCAAACTGATATAATTAATGTGTTAGAGTAACGGCCATACTTGATAATCCTTTTCATTGGTCTAAACAAATTCTCTTCTTAACTAAGACCTAAAATCCTAAACATTGATTAGTTCCCACGCCCTGCGTGGGTACTAATCTGAACACATATCGTTTTTGAATGTCGTTCACGGGGCGACCTCCCCGCGCAGCGGGGTTTGCTGGGAAGAACCTCGGAACAGAATCACGTCACCGCGCAGCGGGTTTTGCCAGGAAAAAAACATCGGAACGGAATCACGTCCACCGGCAGCGAGGATTGCTGGGTAAAACCTTCAACCTCGTTCCCAGGCTCTTCCCTCTCTCGGCCCAACACGTTGGCTTTTTTGCGATCTGAATGTTGTTCACGGAGCGACCTACCACCCGCACCGCAGGGTCTTTTGGGAGTCCGTCGTGAAGCAACAGACCATCACTTCATTCACCGAACTGAAACTGGAAGAGTACTGCTAACACGATGGCCTTCAAAGGCGATGACAAGACAAGCGAACAACGGTACACCGAGAAACAGGACGAAAAATCCGATGGGAGAAACACTAGCGGTTGATTTATAGCTGAGATAATCGGTCGACCGTTCACAGCTGACTCGCATTTACCTTCTTGGATCGAACTTTTATATACAATTTGAACTGCCTAACGTGGTTACTGGCACTTAAAAGCAAGTTATGATCAAGAGCAAGGGCCGAGGAATAATTCAGGACAGAAAATAGTGCTTGAAGGCCGGCCGATAGCTCCAAGGGGGAAGGTAAGACACGTAAATTTACTTTGTTCACGTCACTCAACTCGTTCGTTCTGCATTGCTTCCAACCTCGTTCCCAGGCTCTTTCGTCTCCCGGGCCACGCCCCCGAAGAAAGACCCTGGTTCAGGCTGGTCACGTGCATCGCTAACAAAAATAAATTGCTGGGAGGGGTCCCTTTATCAAATGAATTTGTCGTGCTGTGCGTTTGTCGAAATCTAAACGAGGCTGGAACAAACGACACATCCGCCATGTTCTTTAGCAGTCTTCATTACGCTATTGTTAATAGCAGCTACTGGAACAAAATCCTCAAGCCGAAACAAGTTAAGTGCTTGGAAGCAATTTATTCTGGAAGAGATACTGTCGCTGTGCTGCCAACGGGATACGGAAAGTCTATAATTTTTCATCTCCTTCCAGAACTTTTGTTCGACAAAATTAATTTTTGCGTTGTTCTTTCACAGAACGGCAAAGCCTACAGCAACTTGACTGGTTGCTAGAAGCCGCGTAAACCTTTTTCGGGGTCACAGAGTGTAGCATTTGCCCTCCCAAGTTGAACCTGATTTCGTACTGTGACACACACGCGAGAGGTGTTAAACACGAGGGCGCTTCCCAGGGAAGCGCAGAGCCACCTGTTAATCAACAGCGACCAACAACTCCTAATTAGTAAAACGCCAAAATTTTCCAAATTTTGTTTTTCCTTGTACTTGAATACCACGCAAAACAAGATGGGGCCTCACGAATTTTCCATCACATAAACATTCATTTTGAGTGAAATTTGAGTAAAATCCAAGAATAATCTTCAAAGCAAGAAGTTAAATATTCTTGGTGCGCAGCCATGCGTCGCATTAGACTGCGAAATTCAAAATGTATTTTGGCAGCCAAAAGCAAAGTTTCGTTTTAGAACTCCACATTGAAGTTGCCCGCATGTCTTTACGTTTAGGTATACTTTTAGTCGCCAAGCTGCAGAGAAATTGTATTATGGGCAGTGCGACTTCTGAACGCTGCAGGCGCACGTGCGATTCAGCAAACATTATGCAAATTTGGTGTCGAAAGCGGCGAGGCCAAAATGTTTCGTTCCCTAGTGGACAGAGTAGAGCAAATTTTCGACTTAACGGCCCCTCCCTCGGTTTCTTTTTTTGCAACCGGCCAGATTCTGGCCGACACGTGACCAGCCTGAACCAGGGTCTTTCTTCGGGGGCGTGGCCCGGGAGACGAAAGAGCCTGGGAACGAGGTTGCATTGCTTCGAGTTTATCGAACATTTTGTGACCGCGGTAAAACTTGGTTGTTTCAATGCTATACATTTTCACGACAGAAAATTGTTTTGACCGTTTGAGTCTCGACATTTAAATAAACTTCCAGTGTCGCATGCAATGCAGAGGTTATTTTGCCACTTGACAACTTGCTCAGACAAAATCACAACATATCCCTCACACAGAAGAATCTTGCAGGTGTTTCTGTGCATTTGATTAGAGTAAACCATTTCAGTCTATCAAAGAACAGATCAAAATATTTATTATATATTATATATTTATAATTAATATTCCTCTGTGAAATTATACCTGCAGTGCTCAGTCAAAGTTTTGAACACACTGGAGTAAAAAAATCCTAAAACCTTTTGTATTTCAAGAGCTTGTGAGTTTGGGTTTGAGCATGCCCAGCTGCTGTTATCATGTACTGTATAACACTGTATAAGTACTATAAGTCAGTGGCCTAAACTTTAGAGTACCCAGCCAATTTTCTAATACAGTCTTTGTTTTGTCTTTGCTTTGTTCTAGAAGTATCAGATATATCAGAATATATTAGAAATAATAAGTGGCTGGGTGTGCTATAGTTCCTTCATACAGGTAACCATCCCTCTCTAAGTAAGCTTCTCTCACAAGGTCAATTTTAGAAATATGCCTCTCTCAGTCTAATAGGCTCCTCCCCCTTTCCCTTGCTATAAATACATATCCTAATAAATGAAATGTGTATAAACAGAATGAAGTTTCAGTAAACTAGAAATTATTATGAATTATTATTTTATCAATTTGGCATCAGGAAAAGAAGTGTAATTTATTGCTGCATTTCCTTTTGCTTTTTTGAATTAGCTGTTTAGCTGTACTATATAACATTACTGTATATAAAATAATGTTCAGAAGAGATTAACTGTATTAGTAACTGGTGTGGGCAGAAAAGCATTGCCATGATCTAAACAAGTTCAAATTAAGATAACACTGACAAGTCAATGCCCCAATCAGTGACTCAAGGTCAACAATCAATTAGCAAACTAAGATACATCTAATTATACAATGCCAGAAGAGTCAATTTGCATTTACCACAGTTAGTATCATTTTACTTAAGCCAGCGCTTTACTACATTAATATTTCTTCCTTTTCCCAGATAGATTTGGCGATAGTTAATTAATACATTTTCTTTTGAACAAGTTTTTTTTCCAATGCAGCTGCATGACATTAATTTCTGGTGAGATATTATGATTTAGACTGTTACTCCAACACAATATTAGCTTCCCCACCCACCCACCCACCTGTCTCATGCCACAGAACACACTTTACACACTTTACACACTTTCCTAATTATACTTTGATGCTTGTTTTGTTTTCCATAGGTCCCTAAATATCAAGACAAACATGAAGTTCACTAAGTCCAACTGGAAAAAGTATCTTTCTGTGATTAGGAAGAGTTAGTTTATATAGTAAGCCATATGTGAGGTAGGGGTATATTATCGAATAGTAGATTTTAATTAAGATATTTATATTGATATAATGTCTTAATTTAGATAGAATGGCCATTACCTCTAGAAACTTTTTTTGATATTTCCTGCACTTGATATTTCCAGTTCAAGTTTGCATCAATTAAGACTCCACGATATTTAACATAAGGCTTACAAGATAGAGGTCTCTTATTTATTTCGAGCTTGATTGGGAACACTTTTTTTGTGTGGGATGGAAAATGACAAAATGAGATTTATCAATATTTAAGGATAGCTTGTTTGTATTGAGCTATACATCAACTTTAGTCAGCTCATTATCTACAGTATCTTCCACTTCATTCAGATTTGTCTGCATAAAATAAATTAGAATTGTCGACAAATAAGGTAAAATCAAACACAGCAGAACTAGTAACAAAGTCATTTATATAAATGAGAAATAATAAAGGGCCAAGTATGGAACCCTGAGGAACACCACAAAGCATTGGCCTGTAATCAGATGTCGAGTTCCCAATTGTGACAAATTGCTTTCTATTGGTCAGATAGGAGCAGAACCATTTTTTAGGTAGCCCCCTTGTACCATAATTATCAAATTTTTGAATGAGGATTTGATAGTCGACAGTGTCAAAAGCTTTACTAAAATCTAGAAAGACTCCACATGCATATTTGCCTTTTTCCATCGCATGGAGGTATGTCCTATCTGTGCAAGCAGCATGAGGTTGCATCTGATATTTTCTTCAAGCATAAGCAGAAAGAGTTTGAATTAAAAGATAACTCAAGGATTTTACGTTGGGTAATAGAAGTAAAAGGCAGTATTTGATCAGCACTCATAAGCTACTTATGACAATGACAAATTCTAACAATGTTTAGATATACATAGTGTCAACTTAGCTTGGTGGCAGTAGTTTCTCCAAGTCCCCCAGATCTTTAATTTTGCGGACTGGAGTGTCGCTGCTCCGTCTCAGGTAAACAGTGGAGTTCTTGGTCCAACAGAATTGGTAATCATGTTGTCTTTGAAACTTCTTTGCTTCATACAAAATTTGCTGGGTTTTAGGGGTTAGGTCATCGAAGTTCCTGGTGTCAGTTAATGATACATCATCGACTGTATACCCAAGTCAGCTCGGGTCAACTTTGCATGCCTCTCTTCTGTGTACCATTACATTTTCTTTTACAAGTCGTCTCATAAATTTCCATATTATTGCTTTCGGTTTGCCCACATCATTCCTGCTTGGGACTCTGTGGGCAATATCAATATCCTGTTCAGACACTTCCACTCCCATTTCTTTAAAGAGTTGGACACAGAGATGGCTCGTTTCTTGCGCTGTTTCCTTTTCACTGGTGTGCAGTACACTGACTATCTTAACGTTGTACTGATAGCTGTATTTTTGAAAGTCCTCAATCAAGTTTGTGATATCATCAACATTTTTCACTACTTCGTCTAAATGGGAGCTCAGTCGTTGTAGTTCAATCTTTGCCATAGTACGAAAGCTGGTCAGATCATCATACTCTTCACTCAGGTACTCAAGGCTTTTTTCTGCTTCAGGGTCAGCATGCACTTCTGGATTTGCTACTGAGGACACTTCCACTTTAGTTGGATACCTTGATAAGAGTTCTTTAATCTCCTCCAGTTCCTTGGATAATGTGACTACTTGTTCCTTCAGTGCTTGGCTATCCTTTTTTAGTGATTTTATAGCATCAGGCATAATTCTCAGTTGTTCTTGGCTTTATTTGGGGGAGCATTAAACGAGCATGTGACCCACCATGTTGTTACGTCCTCATCCGAGAAGAACAAGAGTCGCTTGTTTATGCAATTTCCAAGTCTCGGAAATGTGTGAATTTTGGCAAGGATTCAATTTTGAACACAACAACTTTTCAAACAGTCTTCGATGAATTTAAAATCTTTGACAGAAAAAAGAAATCAAGTCACTAAATAATACAAGGTCTGACTGTATTGAGTGAGCAAACCCAGTCACTCCCGATTGTGTTGAGCGAGCAAATTCGGCCACCCATAGACAATAATATACAATAAATTGTAATTGTTTAATTTGGAAAGCAGTGGCCCCTAGCTGGGTATTTCTACTTTAATAGCCTTCAGAAAGCAAGAGCACTTCAACCCAGTTACATTTCATCCATGAATACAGTGTGCCAACAAACACGAGAAAACTTCACAGCACTTCCATGTGTCGGACTTTCAGCAAAATCATGCAAATATGTCAGGATTTGGATGACACAATCTTGCATGAAGGCACTCTGAAATAGCTTTGAAAACTAGTGAAAAGATCACAATATAATCCTACTTGGCCTTCATCACAGTTCCCGGGGCATCAAACAACAAAATATACGGCGATTGTTGAAATACCATAATGATAACACAAGTTTAAGGGCCTCTTCATATGAGCCCAGTTGACCAGGCCAGCCCAGTTACCGAGATCTCGCCCTCCCACTATTTCCTCTGTTATAATTCCAATGTATTCATATGAGAGAGTGGGCCAGCCCGGTTACTGAGATCTCGGTCTTTGCAACCGGGATCTCGGTTAACCGGGCTGGCCCGTTTCTCATATGAACACTCCAGCCTGGTTAACCGGGATGAAAATGTTTCAATTAAGCGAGTCTGAAATGTACTTGCTTCTTAATTTGGCTTTAATGGCAGAATTGGCAAAAACTTTTGCTTTATAGACACTCTATCTCGGTTACCCGGGCTGAAATTTCCCATATGAACACACGACCGGGCTGGCCCGGTTGACCGAGCCAGCCCGGTCAACTGGGCTCATATGAAGAGGCCCTAATATAGCATATGCGTACTGTACGTTAATTGATGTAAGTTTTCAAAACTCACTGGTTCCTGAAAGCTATAGCTTTAGCTCTTTTCCAGCAAAGGAAACAAAACCCAAAACACTATTGTTTACGTCTTCAATGACTTCAAAATACACTGTATAGAGCAGTCCTCATACAGTACAAAAATTCCACTTCCCATTGTATTGTGTGTTGTCATCTTGTCAAAACTTGGATTCTGAAAACTACATTCCTGTTATTGTAAAAGGTGAAATTTGCCATGGTGATTGCTCGATTTCCACCGACTGTATTTTGCTATTCCTTTCTGAAGAAGTGTCTGCGTTTTAATACAATACTCTAATACTGGCGTCTGGAATTGTGTTCAGGTCGGCCAGTCGATGCCTTAAAGAATTCGTTTCACGGCTAGCAAGCTTGCCTCCCATACACTGGCAAAATATCCAGGCAGTTTACAGCTGTCCGTCAAACTGCTTGGCCTTGTATCTGCATCTTGTTGTACAAAATCACTTCCATTCGTACTCTATCACATGCCACCAAGAAAAGGTCTCCAAATAAGGCGATACTACTGCATTAGCGTCGTGATGTACATTACCCTCGCTTAGTACGCTCGGGGAAAAAAAACAAAATGAGTATTTTAATCTTACCTGACAGCTCGAGTTTTACAGCAGTTTCTCGGCTATTGACGGATGAAGAATCGACGTAAGTGCATCTGTATCTAATGACTTCCTCTGCTCTCACATCTTTTATCACCAGCGTTGCAGTGTCTTCAATGCTAACTCTGCTCTTCAAATTAGACGGTGCACTTGGGTGCGTTGTGACAGTACCATCTTTAGTCTTATATATTAAATATTCGAAATTACCAGGAGACTTTTCATAGTGGAAATCAACACGTTGAAAGTTGTCATTGATCGGAAAATCCCACTCTAGTTTGGCGGTTTCACCCAAAGCGACGAACGTCGGGTTATCAGGGGCCTTCGTGAAAGGTTCCACCAAACCTTGTAGTGGAATAAAACAAATAGTGACAAATAGTGACATCTTTGCAATAGGAAATAACAGCGGGAAACATTCACTCTAACCCTGCATACCTTGTGCGTACCAAATATTTCCAAGAAGAGCAGACGCTAACAACAAGACAGCCATCTTCGACTCGTCACACCCAGTTCCCAGGATCCCCTTGGATCCCCTCGGATCACAGTGGTCGTTTCACCGAAGGGAAGCGAATCCCCACATAAGGATGGTTACCCCCCCCTCCCGCAGTCTGATTATATTATGTCAGCGGTCGCCCCACTGTATTAATAACTAACCAACCTTGAAGCAGCGGTAATTTTCGCGCTGTTATGGTTTCTTTCTATTTGCCGTTTTCTGTAAAATAAATAAATAAACTAGAAATGCGATAATCACAGATACCGCCTCGCTCTAGCGACTATTATTTTGGTACTGCTCAACAAAAGCAGCCTTTGTTTTACTAAAGTTTGACGTAATCATTTCTTCAAAATCAAGTGCTGCATGCAAAGAAAGGAGAAAAAAACGGTGTGTGTTATACTTTCGCGTTGAAAGAAGAATCGATTGCGTGACGCCGTAGGTATTTCCCACGGTCGACATGCCAAATTAATTCATGCAGTCTGCAGGGCACATTCTCAAACATAGTACTTGAATTGTGAAGTTGGTCGGCCGCCGTAGGAAGGGAAAAAAGGAACACTGATTTTCCAGTTTTGAATTCATAGGCAGTGCAATTAAATAGGCTTTCTGTGCGATTTCTTTCTTTCTTTCTTTCTTTTTTTTTTTTTTTTTTTTTTTTTACTCTGGAATGCATGCACTGGACTCTGAGGCATGCATATTTTAATGAATCGAGTTGTTTTCCATGTGAATCCACTCAAAACAGCGTGATTTCTCCTCAGAATCAAATTAAAATTTGAACGGTTTACTTCAAGTTATGCACGGGCTTCAAATCTAATCATACCTCAAAGAGTTTGTGAATGATTCTCGTTGCACTAACCGCGTGTCAGATTGTAGCATTTTCTCGAATAGACAGTTACAGTTTTAGATCTTGAAAGAAAAACAGACATCTGACTAAATCATTTAAAACCCCATGCTCCGACTGCTTTGAGCAAATACGCTAGCTGAAACTGGCGACAGAAGCCGGTACAATACTTCGAGAGAAAATGATCAACATGCAGATTTTAATATTTTCTTGAAGAGATCGGACAACTCGATTGTACTGTGATTACGAATCGTATCGTGTTTCATTCATTCCTCGCTTTCAGTTCCGCGAGCTTTTAGTTTTGTCTTTGTTACAGAGCACGAATACTCTAAAGCCTGAGAGAAGAAACGCATTCAGTTAATAAAAGGAATAGATAAGTGTGACGCGAAGGCTGGATTAATCGTGGCCTCTGATTAGAATCGATTGTGCATAACAAGATATTTCACGCATTACTCAGCTTTTCTTGCCGGCTGACACTTTTGCTCCTAAGCTCAAAATGCAGAGTCGCTCAACCTTCAAGAAGCAAGTGTATGAGTGTTGTAATGATAATTTATAGTTTAGTCAGGTTTCATATGAGCTAGGTGTCAAAAGCTATAAGTTTTCTATACTGTGTGATATTTTTCTGGTGAGAAACTGAAATCTCTCTTGAGAGTTCCGCTCTTGTCCCTTCTGTCCATTTTAGTATATTCTGGTCTCCACGCAACTCACGCCGCGAGCTCACTGGCAACGCCAAATCAACTAGGTCCCTGTAACTTCATCGTTCTAGAAAGCTCGCCATTTCTCGCCGTTGGTACTTTTCCGTTGGTCTTCTTAGTACTACAGAGATCTATTTAAAACTAGATTACCCTTGACGGGTTCAACTAGCGATCCAATTCTTAAAACGTCCTCCCAGCCTTCAAGTTTCGTCCAAATTGGAGGGTCTGGGAACGAGATTTCTCAGGCTTTCTCTTACTTTGGCGCAAAAAATTAATCCCAATCAGGCAGTATAACATATATGAGCGACTTTACAGCGGCCACGCTGCTTTGATTCTTAATCCCTTTAACCATTATTATTCAAATTAATTTTTCTTACGACGGTGGTTTCCCCGTTTTTTGTGGTTACGTCACTCCTCCGGTTTGTGAAATGAAATGTGCTAGCACCGATAGCACCGAAAGGTGGGTTGGGGTGGTATGAGGTACTTTACGGTTGAGGGGCGACCGCTGACATAATATAATCAGACTGTGGGAGGGTGTAACCATCCTTACGTGGGAATTCGCTCCCCTTCAACGATCGACCCGGAAGAACTGCAACGATGGCTTGTGTTGGAGTAAGGCCCCGAGTGGTGCCCCTGTCTCTCAAGATTATCTGCATCATAGGCTTTCTCCTTGGTTGTGGTAAGTGTTGCTTTTCTATACACCAAGGTGTGCGATAATTTTGAATGTAAAGTGGGTCAGCTTCTGCCCTTCAAGAATCTTGAGTTGGCTTGAAACGTTGACGTTAACGAAACTATTACTTCTCAATGTCTAGACCGAAATTAACTAACTTTCGAGTTGGGAATCGAGTTAGGAACCGAGTTAAGAAATATTGAGTTAGGAACCAAGTTTGGAACCGAATAGGAACCGAGTTAAGATTCGAGTTAGGAACCGACTTCATACTGCGTGGAACATCAGCCTAAACCGAGCAGTCTTGGGCAATCGGCTCTAGCTACTCTACTCCGAGTCCATTACTATTTCTTGTTCTCTGACTCTTGTTCCCAAGCTTTCCGACGGGAGACGGCTGTATTCGCAGGCTACAAAACACCGTCATTTGTGTGATTTTATTTTAATCAGTTAGGAGTAAGTAGTAAGGCAGCCCAAGTTGCACATGTTCCCCAGCACCAGAAAAGCAAGTTAATCAAATCAGGATAGAATTTGATTCTCTTGATCAAATAGGTTAATTATTTAGTCGCGTTGCGTAATATATCGGTTATCAGATTTCCTCCTCGTGATTCAGCAAACCTTAGCCGGTTAGATCTCCAGTTCACTCGCTAGTCTTTTGCCCCTCCCTCCCTCCCTCCCCAGGGGTCAACTTCGAGTCTTAGTAAACAATCAATTTGCCCAAATGAGTCTATTAATTTGTCTCCTATTGATTAGCGATAAATAATTTTAAATTTTTTATGCCTCATCGCCAGAAATTTCAGACATCCGGTTGTGCCATCTTGGAAAAGGCATCAGGTTTCACGCTGAGAGCCTTTCAAGAAATAACAAAGAAATGTATAGGATCTGATAATAAATTGTACTTTTCACTTAACTGAAGCACGTTCATAAAAATGTTTGGGCAGTATTCGGAAGAGGAAAGCTTCCTAAACACAACAGTACAAAAAATATTTATCTCCGGTAAAATTCGATGTGTACTTTTTTGAATTTAAAATTTCGGCCGACGTAAGAAAGGATTGATAGCAGAATACGCTCAAAACCGGCTACTTTCACTTTTTAAGCTGCATTTAATAAACGCAAAATGTTTACTCCGTACCTGATTGTCGAAAGATTGAACATCTCCTTTGAAGCCTCGGTCAGTCGTCTGGAGCAAATTCGATGTGTACTTTTTATGATGGGCCTAAGGGCCCAGCATATAATTGTTTTCACCCGAAAACCACAGCGTAGGTATCATGACAATTGGTCAAAGAAGTCCCCCCTCTAGGATTTTGAATTTTGATTGACGTGTAAGCAAAAATACTATATTTTGATTGGATAATTTTCACGTGCAAGCGGCGTGGAAGCCTTTCTTTTCTTGGCTGAGTTTCAAAGTATGTAACGTGAGATTTTTGTTGACGTTACTTGCGCTCTTGCGGTTTTTGTTCATTATATTCACTTTCGCATTTTTCTTCGTCCAGCTGGTTAAAAATAAGCGAAGGAAAGCAAACATAATCAAACGATACCATTTCGACAAGCTGAAGTGCCTCCCGGCTGAGTTTTTCAGCTTTAACATAACTCTCATCAAACAACCGTGAATTCATCAAAACCGCGGTGATAATGGCCGTTTTTAAGGTCGATCTTTATGGGATTGAGTTGTCCCTCCTTCACTCTGCGTCCACAATGGAAATCCATATAAATATGTGTTCTTTTGTGTTATATCCAAATTTGTGCATTCCAAATTTGGGCGTGACGAACGGGTTAACTTGTCGAAGGTAGTTTCTTCTGATTTATTTATCATGGTTGTGAAGCATTTGAAGCTTGTCGTTTGGCCATTGAGCCTGAGTGTTTCTACAGTGGTAGGGCACTCACTGTACTGTGATTACGAAGCATACCGCAATTGAGCATAGCACATCTCTCTTGTAATTTTAGCACTTTATCCCTACCAGTCTACTCCTGTATGTTCCCATAGCACCTTGCATTTTTCATGTTTCCACTAATCTGCTTACTACTTTTTTTTTTTTTTTTTTATATGTATGTATTATTATTTTTTTATTTCTCTGTTAATGTTATTTGATTTGTCAGTTACAGCAATATGCCTATGCAATATAAGCCTCTGGCTTTGGCTATTAATTTCAAATATGTACAAATCATAAAACAATAAAGGCAAAAATTATTATTATTATTATTAATGTTCGGTCGAACGAAAATGATGAAACTGCATGGCTATTATGCCGTGATCATGAAATGCAGCCACTGTGCCGCTCTTTTGTAACGAGGGTGCTTCTACAGCTGTAACGCATATCGACGTTGACACAGCGAGGCAATTATGCTCGAAACTCAACACCGTTTGGTTCTGTGGAACATGTACGGATAAACTGGTTTTGGCTTGCGTTCTCAAGTTTACCGCGGAAATTTCGTGGATTCGATATTTGATGGATACCGCTACGCGATTGCAAATAACTCTGTCGCCGCTAATTATTTGGTCCCCACGAAACTTTCTGTGGCGACACGAAATACTTCTGGGAAGATAACAGGCCGAAAACGGAAACCATAGCTACGACGAGCTTTAGCCGTAAAACAATAGCGATTTATGCTTCACATTGTACATGACATTCGTTGCCTAACAAAATGCTTCTGCTTATCATACATTGCCTGCTGAAATGTTTCTTCCATTCGATCATATAGCTTTTGTTTCGCAATGGTCAATGTGTAATAGAAATGAACAATACACCGAAATAGTCCTGAGCATTGAGTTTGCAGTCACAAGTGGACTGAACACGCTGTGAACAAAACCGCAAAATATTGTAAACATGTATCGTGTTTCATTCATTCCTCGCTTTCAGTCCCGCTGGCTTTCAGTTTTATATTTGTTACAGAGCACGAATACTCTAAAGCCTGAGAGAAGAAACGCATTCAGTTAATAAAAAAATAGATAAGTATTGAAGCGAAGGCTGGATTAATCGTGGCCTCTGATTAGAAATAAATGTTCGAAGTCAAACTGCCAAAATCGATTGTGCATAAAAAGATATGTCACGCATTACTCAGCTTTTCTTGCCGGCTGACACTTTTGCTCCTAAGCTCAAAATGCAGAGACGCTCAACCTTCAAGAAGCAAGTGTATGAGTGTTGTAGTGATAATTTATAGTTTAGTCAGGTTTCATTGGAGCAAGGTGTCAAAAGCGAAGTTATCTATGCTGTGAGATATTTTTCTGGTGAGAAACTGAAATCTCTCTTGAGAGTTCCGCTCTTGTCCCTTCTGTCCATTTTAGTATATTCTGGTCTCCACGCAACTCACGCCGCGAGCTCACTGGCAACGCCAAATCAGCTGGGTCCCTGCAACTTCATCGTTCTAGAAAGCTCGCCATTTCTGGCCGTTGGTACTTTTCCCGGTCGTCTTTGCACTACAGAGATCTATTTAAACTAGATTACCCTTGACGGGTTCAACTAGCGATCCAATTCTTAAAACGTCCTTCCACCCTTCGAGTTTCGTGCACATTGGAGGGTCTGGGTACCAGATTGCTCAGATTTTGCGCAAACAAATTTCTCTTACTTTGGTGCAAAAAATTAATCCCGATCAGGCAGTATAACATATATGGGCGACCTTACAGCGGCCACGCAGCTTTGATTATACTACAGACGACTAATTCGTCCAGACGCATTAGTCTTCTGACTGTTAAGTTCGACTGGTATAGAAACGAGTCGGAGAACTCACTCCATGCACGCTGCTTTTTTTCCGAGATTTCTTCCCTCGTGCCGCCATCTTGAAACTGTCAAATATCTCGATTTGATACTGAAACATACGCTTCTGGTCTCCAGTTAAGTTCGACTCGTTTCTATGCTAGACGCATTTTTCGTCTGAGACGAATTAGACGTCTGCTAAGTGCGTCTTTCAGTCGCACTTAACAGACGCATAAAAATTTAAGTGCGTCTGCCCTGTTTTCCGTTTTTATACTAGACGAATTAGTCGTCCGAGACGACTAATGCGTCTGAGACGAATTAGTCGTCTGTAGTATAAAAACGGCAAATAGCCCAGAATGAAACAGGCCGACTGGAAATTTAGAAAGCTTGGTAGAAGAAACGCAATTTAGAAGACGAAAAACAGGTAAGTAATGAAGCGCAGGCTAGATTAATCGTGGCCTGCGATTAGAACAAATGTTCGAAGTCAAACTGTCAAAACAATTATGCATGAAAATGAGATATGTCACGCAATTACTCCCAAACTCAAAATGTAGATTCTCTCATCCTTTTGAAGCAAATGTACGAGTGTTGTAATTATAACTTATAGTTTAATCAGGTTTATTTGAGTAAATCAAAAGCCAAGTTCCCCATACTGTATAATATTTTTTCGGGTGAGAAATTCAAAGAGAAAATTGAAGTTGATCACTCTCGCTCTAGTCCAGAGATTGCTTATTCAACAATTCATATGGTGCGTGCGGACACTTGCCACACCAAACTTGAATCCCAGCATCTGTCGCGTTTTCACGCGACAAAACTTGTTGCGTTTGAATTTGCAGTTCACAGCCAGCCGTGGCGAATGCCTCGTCCCCAATGCAGCGCATCCCGTGAAATACGCTGACTTCAGATGTTGATATTTTGGGCTAGGAAGCTCCAAATCGCATGAAAATTGCATCAAACGAAAGCTAATTTCAACTGGGGCGGTCAGCGGCGCATCTAAACGTGGCAGTTCCTTTTTGAATCGGAGAAACCCATCCCTTCCCCACCCCACTGAGGCGAAATACGTAACAATGGTGAATGCATGAATGGCGCAAGCTCATACCGCACGTCGCTGGGAAAGACCGGAAGCAATCGTGGACGCAAAATGTCCGGAATTTCTGGCGATGTGTACCTTGCACACTGCTGTCTGCCATCTGGACCACATGAGATTCTTCAGCCAGCGATTACTTACTCAGTGCATTAACTCCGAATAAGACATTAAAAACGTTCTGTTGTAAATTGTTTCCATCCTTTGGACCGCTTCACTTGCAATGTCTATTTATCACAGTCTGCTAACTTGATCCTAATTCGATTCCGGTTCCTAACTCGATTCCTATAACTCAAATACTAACTCGGTTACTTCCTAATTTGGTTCTAGCTAATTCAGTTCCTAACTCGAATCCTTACCTGAAAGTTAGGTACAAATAATTAATAATATTGGGACAATATTATTGTCCTCTGTCATCTTTAATTAAACTATACTACCTTTATTTAAATTAGTTTTACTACAATTTCAGGGGTTTTGTGTAACACTTAGGGCACGTTTGATTGGGTCTATTCCGGAATAGGAATAGCGATGTTGATCAGTAAAATGCTTTGATGTGCAACTGACTTGGGTAAAGATGCATCAGGAGTGTTAAAAATGCTAGCGTAAAGGTTTTTAAAACCCGCAACAAGCAACACTTTGGATCATTTTAGCTATTCCTATTTCGGAATAGAGTCAATCGAGTGTACCATATTTAACTGTTTGTTATCACCATGAAACCCCCCAATGGTTATGTTTTTCTTTTCACGCCATGAAAGTCCCTTGTAAGTGAACACATTCCCTTGGGTTGCCAATGTTTTTGCCCATGAATTCCGAAAATTGAATGTGCTTAATGTGTTTGAATGAAAGTTCTATACCATGAAATATCCATGACAGTCATGGTACACTGGGCTTGTGCCTTAGGGATCAAATTGCCACATTGTCAGGAGTCACATTTTTGCCAAGTACTGTACAGTGTGAAACCCTGATATAAAGATGTGCCAAGGGACTGGTAAAATTAGATTGTTATATTGGGAGATTGTTATAAATGAATTCCTGTATACACTATTTGGCGGAGAAACAACCAAAATCATCGTTATATTGGGGTAGGGTTAATAAATATTTTTCCATGTAGAATTAATAAATGTGCATATGACTTTGAACTGTAATGCCCATTATGTATTTTATTTAGTTCAATATTGCATTGTTATTGAACGTTAGAGAACCAAAGGATTAAAGTAGTGATGTCACTTCTGTTGAATTCTTTGGCATTCCTTTTTGGTCGTACAGTGATTGATTTTATCATTATATCGGGGTAATTTACATTTGGGCTGCTAGATTGTGACTGCTACAGTATATCAGGGATATTGCTATACCGGGGATAATGTTAAAACAGGTTTCTGTCCCATACATTTTACTGTAACATTGGCTGGGCTGAAAAATGTTGATCGTTATACCAGGAAACATTGTTAAACCAAGGATCATCATATCGGGGTTCCATTGTATACCACAAATTTACCATAATATTTGGAGCCATTAAGGGCCTTAAGGAGAGTGGACATATTCGACCGATTGAACCGTCAAATTATTTTCATTTTTAATAATATTTTATTAATCTTAATAAACATATTGTTTGCTTCAAATCTGTTAAATACATTTTAGGATGAACTATAATTTTGATAATTTTGAAGCAGGAGATCTCAGGAAGCTTTTTCAAACTTTTCTTGGAGATCCACTCGCTTTTACAATTTTGTATACTATATCTTGAGTGACAGTGATAATATGTCAAATTTCAATAAACAAAATATACAAAAGTCAAGGCCAAAAAAGAAAATAAACAAAATAGCACAAAAACAAAAATTAAACAATATATTTCTAACAACTGTTGTTTTTCTTGTGGATAGTTCACTTAATTGCTGTTAACTCGTAAAACCTGGACAAAAGTACAACTAATTATTACTGTAAGTGTTATGCCAGGAAAAAAGTTTTTTCCCCGAGCGAAGTGAGGGAAATAATCACAACGCTAACGCAGTAGTATCGCATCATTCGGAGACTTCAAGCGTGTCGCCATCTCGAAATTTAATGTTCGTCTGTCAGTCTGTCAGTCTGTTAGTCTGTCAGTCTGTCGTACGACCTCGTCCCTAGTTCCTATCGCTGCTTAACCAATAACAAAGACCGGATCGATCACGTGTGGCCCTGTAGTTTTACTCGCAATAAGAGAAATTAGATACAGAGTATCGTAGCTGTGTTTACGAAAATGAAAAACTGGAAAACTTGAAACGCAACAGCCTCGCGAAGCTCGTCTTCAAAAGAGAAGGGAACAGGCACGGGCAAGGCGAAATCGTGAAACGATCGAACAGCGCCAAGTACGTCTATAGAAAAGACGACAAACATGTTATAACCGACAGCATCATGAACGGAAGCGTGCCGAAAAAACGGCTCCGCAAAGGGAACAGCGCTTGCAAGCAAATGGGGAGCTTCAGACACCGTTTTGTGTTAAACTCGGATACTTATTTAGAAAGGACAAGCAACAAAGGTTAGTCAGTGGAAATCGAACAATCACCGTGACAAATATATTCTGTATCCCTTATAGCCTGTAACTCGATCACTTCAAGAATGTATTAAAATCTGTATGCTGATCATTTTCCCTCGAAGTATTGTTTTAATACGCTTCTGTCGCCAGTTTCGGCTACCGTATTCGCTCAGAGCAATCGGATTTTGGTGAATGATTCAGTCAGATGTCCTATTTTTCTGTAATCTGACTCGCGGTGATTGCAGCGAGAATCGTTCACAAGCCTTTAGAAGTATGACTAGGTCTGAAGCCCGTGTATAATTTGAAGTAAACCGTTCAAGTTTTGCTTTGATTCTGGGAGAAATCATGCTGTTTTGAGCGGGTTTACATACAAAACAATTCGAGCCTATTAAATATGCATTCCCGGGGTTTGGTGCATGCAGTCCAGAGTAAAAACAAATAGCACAGGAAGCCTATTTAATTGTACTGCCTATAAATTCTAAATTGGAAAATCAGTGTTCCTTTTTCCGTTCTATGACGGCCGACCAACTTCAAAATTTAAGTATTAAATTTTGAGAACGGCAGACTGTATGAATTAATTTGACGTGCCGACCGTGGGAAATACGTACTTCGTCACGCAATCGACTCTTTTTTCAACGCAAAAGTATAACACACACCTTTCTTTTTCTCCTTCCTTTGCGTGTAGCACTTGACGTGGCCAGAAATAGCGGACACGCATGCGCATTAGGGGCTGCAATTCATTTGGCTTTCAGTGTAAACTAAACAAGAGACTTTACTATGGAGATGGACACAAAAATCATCGTACCTTTGAACTAGAGACTAAATAGCAAGCTGTTCAACCGGATTCTCTTATAATACAAGGATACCGAAAATATTAACACAAAATCAGCAGCTGTCCATATGTACTTCTTGCGTTTTTCCAATGTAAAGATGCAAGACACGTCCAAGAGACAACAGTATGGGAGACAAGCTGAAAACGGCATATTGGATGAGAGTAGCTGACCGTTTTGCCTCGAAGGTGTTAAAATATCGAAGCTGTTCAATCGGTTCTTACTTCGAGAAAGGTCATTCTTCTGAACAAACTTAATGGTAACCCTCGGCACTTTGTATCTCGTGCGTTTTTGGATTATAAAGATGTGTTTTGTTGAATTTAGCCGCACAATCACTCGATACGCACGCTTAGTGAAGCAAGGTTCGATGCTACTCGCGATCGGTTCTAGCTACCTCTGATCGGCCTCAGCGATCGACCAAGTTGTTCAAAACAAACTGTGTAGCCTTGTGAATAAACCATCCTGCAAAGTGAGTTTAGGATTTGTTTTGGGAATTTAATGGGGCTTTGAAAGAGATGTCGCTAATCGTGGCGCATAAATACGGTTGTTCAAGAACGGACAAGGAAACTCTGTCCAGCAAAGCAGGAGCTGTTTTAATACCGCTAAATTGTAAGACTTGTTCATCCTTTCTTCTAACTTCAGCATAGAATTTGCAATTAAACTACAGCACCAAGTTTTACAAAACTGACCCTGCGTGTCACCAGTCGCTTTAAAACATTTCAACTTTTTTATTCGCGGCATGCTGTTTCCAATAATCACTACAATCTCGGAACAGTTTTTCAGCAATCGCAGTGGTCGTAGCAATCCAGCGGTCTCTGAACACTTTTCTGAGCGATCGCAGTGATTGATCGTAATCCGGCATACTTCAGCTAATTGAACGTTTGGTAACAAACTGCTGCCCGCGATTTTGGGCGGGAAAAGCTGCCGCGGACGCACATTGTGGCGGGAATTACTCGGGCCTTTCCAGCTTCCTGATTGGCTGTTTTCAATGGTTAAATGCCTAAATTAGCGTGAAAAACAACCTAAAGCGTAAAAAAATGTCGGAAAAACCTCTTCTTTGCGAGAAAGTAGATGCCCAACTGTGCAACTGGAGATAATCGACTTTCGCATTAGCCGCCATCTTGTTTTTGGTGGAACGGGGCCCGCTGACAATGTTGCAGGCTCAGAATGTCCGCTATTTCTGGCCATGACTTCGAAGAAAAGATTGAGTCAATATTTCGGTAAAACAAAGGCTACTCTTGTTGGGAGTACCAAAGTAAAAGTCCCATCAATGGCAGAGCGAGGGGGTATCTGCGATTATCGTATTTCTAGTAGTAAAATATTCAATTTTCAACAAACTAATATTTGAATCGTTGATATATATCTACGATGATTCGCTGTTTTTTTTAGTTCGTGAATTGAGAATGCATTTGCGAGGTATTGTAATCACTTTGCTTCCCTACTTCCCTCTGTTGTCAACAATGGATTTCCAAATAAAGCAGTTGCAGTTTTCCAAATTTGGTCATGATCAAGATCGCGTTAACAAGGTGTGTCGTAATAACACAATTCATAATACTCATAATTTTGGCTGTGTTATATCGCCTTACTTGGGGACTCCAAGCGTGTCGCCATCTCAAAATTTAATGTTTGTCTGTCAGTCAGTCAGTCAGTCAGTCTATCTGGCGTACGACTTTAGGCGCGGTTACCCTGCATAACCAATAACAAAGGCCGGATTGATCACGTGTGCCCTGTAGTTTTACTCGTAACTAGACTGGCGTTGCCAGTGAGCTCGCGGCGTTAGTTGGGCCGAGAGCAGAATAAACTAAAATGGAAAGCAAGGACAAGAGCGGAACTTCCGGGAGACTTCCAGTTTCTCACCAGAAATATATCACACAGTATAGAGAACTTGGCTTTTGACACCTTGCTTAAATGAAACCTGATTAAACTATAAAGTTATCATTACAACACTCATACACTTGGTTCTTAAAAGGTTGAGCGACTCTGCATTTTGAGCTTAGAAGCAAAACGGTTACCCACCGAGTAAATCTGAGTAATGCGTGACTTGTCTTTTTATGAATCAATTTTGACAAAGTTCGAACACTTAATTCTAATCAGAGACCACGATTATTCCAGCCTTCTCTTCAATACTAGTCTGTCTTGTTTTTTAACTGAATGCGTTTCACTTTCGAGTATTTGTGCTTTGTAACAAATATAAAATTGAAAGCGAGGAATGTAACACGAGCCCAACAAGAGACTTGTTTACAATATTATTGCGGTTTTGTTCACAGCGTGTTCAGTCCATTTGTGACTGCAAACTCAATGCTCGGTACTATTTCGGTGTATTTTTCATTTCTAGTATACACACAGGGCAGCCCAGGCTCCGAGGGTCTGTCTGTCTGTCTGTCACACAGTGATATGTGATACCTTTGTTATTTCAAAAGAACACGACCTTTGGCAGTTATAAAGAAATGTATGGGGATTTTGGTTGTTCGCCGAACGGCGGTCTTTGGCAACGATTGAACTTAAAAACCGGCTAAATATGTTTAGTTGCGCGTCATCTTACCTCTCTCCGAACTTCAGCTTGCTGCCGCTCGCTGGAACCGGTAGCTGGAACCGGTAAAAATTTCGGGGCGAAATTCTGACATCTCTTCTTATGCACAATCGAATTTGACTGTTATTTCTAATCAGAGGCCACGATCAATCCAGCCTTCGCTTCAATACTTGTGTGTTTTCTTGTATTAACTGAATGCGTTTTTTCTATCAGGCTTTCGAGTATTCGTGCTTTGTAACAAATATAAAATTGAAAGCGAGGAATGTAACACGAATCATGTTTAAAATATTTTTGCGGTTTTGTTCACAGTGTGTTCACAGTGTGTTCAGTCCATTTGTGACTGCAAACTTAATACTCAGAACTATTTCGGTGTATTTTTCATTTCTGGTATACAATGACCATTGCGAAACAAAGGCTACATGATCGAATGAAAGAAACATTTCAACAGGCAATGTACGATAAGCAGAAGAATTTTAAGAGCCGGGGCAACAGATGTCATGTACAGAGTGAAGCATAAATCGCCATTGTTTTGCGTCTAAAGCTCATCGTAGCTTTGGTTTCCGTTTTCGGCTTGTTTTCTTCCCAGAAGTATTTCGTGTCGCCACAGAAAGTTTCTTCGGGACTAAATATTTAGCGGCTACAGAGATATTTGCAATCCCCCAGCGGTATCCATCAAACATCTGTTTACGGCTATTCTCAAAGCTTCCGCGGTGAACTAAAGAACGCAAGCCAAAATCGTTCCCTAACATCCAGTTTATCAGTGCGTGTTCGGCACAAACCCAAACGGTGTTGAGTTTGGATTAAATGCAGCTAACAATTACACACAAGTACCAAGCAATTCATAGCTACACTCGAGTTGTTTAACGAAGTCAATTACGTCATTGCATATCACGTGATAATCTGAACCAATCACCGTGTGTTGATTCTCGACCGACAAAAAGGAAAAATATAAATAAATAAAAACTTGCGTTTTTAAGCTCGCGTTGGGCCCCAGGCCCCCGCGAGCAATAAGAGAAACAATCAGATTAGAACGAAGCAACAATATATCGTAGCTGCGTTCACGAAAATGGGAAACTTAACTGAAAAACTTGAAACACAACAGTCTCGCGAAGCTCGTCTTCAAATAAGAAGGAAACAGGCACGAGCAAGGCGAAATCGTGAAACAAGCGAACAGCGCCTAATTCGTCTCGAGAAAAAGCGACAATCCTGTCATGATCGACAGCATCATAAACAGAAGCGTGCCGAAGAAACGACTCCGCAGAGAAAACAGCGCATGAATGCCAATCGAAAGCGACATGAACAGAAGCGGATAACGCAGACAACTCCGCAGAGAAAACAGCGCACGAATGTCGATCGAAAGCGACATGAACAGAAGCGGGTAACGCAGACAACTCCGCAAAGAGAAGAGCGCTTGAAAGCAAATCGGGAACTTCAGGAGAAAAAACAAGCCGAAGAAAATACTCCGCAAAAAAAGCAGCGCTTGAAAGCAAATCGGGAACTTCAGGAGAAAAAACGGGCCGAAGAAAAGACTCCGCAAAGACAACAGCGTATGAGTGCCGATCAAAAGCGTCATAAAGAGAAGCGGTTGACACAGACAACTCTGCAAAGAGAATCCAGTCGCCAGCGAGTAGCTTCTCGACGTAGCAATGAATCGTCTGAACGGAGTACCCGCAGGCTTCAAGCTCAAAATGAAGCCAACTCTCGACGCCGACAACAGCGTGCTGCAGTTAATATCGAAGAACGTCGCAGCCGAAAACAACAATGTTTGCATAACCGTGGGTGGGCAAATCCAGAAACTCCTCCATTCCACGAACAAGAGTGGGTACGGGAGGAACTCATTGCCTTTCACAGCTTTGAGGAAAATCTCCGACACTTACACTGCAAGGTATGCAAAGAAACATGGCCGATCACCAACCGAATTAGTATGCCCGAGCAGAACATACCTGCACCAGGTGCAAGCGCGACAAAAAGACTTCATGTCGATTGTTCTCGGCTGCAAACGACATGGATCCTGGGACAGTGTCTGCAGAACTACAGGACCTCACAGAAGTAGAGGAAATGCTGATCGCCAGAGCTTTCCCCATCAATAATGTGTGTTTACCGGAAACACGGCGGCCAGCGTGGGTACAAAGGTCATGTCCTCAACTTGCCACAGGATGTTCAGGGATTTCTCAGCACTCTTCCAGCCAATGTGAGTGATCTGCCCGTTCTTATCATCAGGAAGCAAGGGGCAGGTAAGAATTGAAAACTATTCTGTATGGCTTTTATGGTTGTGTTTACATTTTTGGCCTCTGTGTATTGATGGCCAAATTTTGAACAATTATGAATTAATTAACAAATAAACCAGCTTCAAGCGTGCTCCGTTCAGAAATAAAGCACGCAGCAAGTGACGAGAGCACGAAAGAAGTGTAGGGAGAAACGCGAGCCGAAGGCGAGCGTTTTTCCCCACTTCTTGAGTGCTCTCGGCACTTGCTAAGTGCTTTATTTCTGAACGGAGCACGCTTGAAGCTGGTTTATTTGTTTTATAACATAGAACTTCAAAACTTTCACAATAAAGCTGTCTTTATTCATCAAAATGTTGGAATGCTAACAGCGATGAAAAAATAGATTCTCCTAAACGGCTCGGTGGTCCGAATTGCCAAGTCAACCAGGCCCTCTGTTCTATAAAATTAGACAACATCTCACAGTAAAGAACTATATTTCCTGTAGAACTTTGGACTACAAGTACATGAAATCATACAGTCGGCTAGTGCATAAAATGCAAATTTGAAGGGAATCAACAAATGCTCCAACGGACGACTCGAAAATTGTGTGAATGAAAACTTACCGATTTCTTGACTCTACCTCGTAGTACAATCATTTGAAGTCCGTCCGAAAATTCTTCAATCATTTTTTGCAGTCACATCGTCGGAAATTCTTTCTCTTGCATCACTACAAACACGTCTGTTCGTCTGTCTTCGCCGTTCATGTTCAGTGATTGCTCACGGCTGATCTTCTTCAGCTGAATGATTTGCTCTCTCCTTCCTTGTTGAAGCATTCAACTCCATTCAAACAAACCACTGATGTAATTGTGACTCCCAAATATGCTGTACTTAGGGACAGTGCTTAAACCGAGTCGCTTTCCACGACGCTGACAAGAAACTTGCCGTTCTTCGACATAGATTTTCCCTCTCCAAACTGTTGAAGTGTTTTTTGATGAGGTCACGTTCTTTACCGATTCACGGTGAATCGTACTAGCCGGTGCCTTCACTTAAAGACAAATTTTATCTCGAAGTTGGGCATTGGTGACTCCATTCTCGCATTATTTTCTCTTTTTTGCCAGAGGATGACGTAAGCGTGGTTTATAACTTATAAACCACGGGTAAGTGTGGTTTATACTCTGGCAAACCACGGTTTTCGACCAATCAGCGCGCGGCTTGTATCGTGACTATGTTATAATTGCAATACGGCCATTCTTTGTCATTGTTTATTTTCAACGAATAACAGCTGAACATTAAGGATGCATGGTGAAATTTTGTTTTATCTGAATTCCTGTTGTACAATCTCTTTATCACACATTCTTCAACTAAATATTGCTATCACCTGCGTGTACTGTGAAACACTTTACAATGTACTCAAGAATTTAGGACCTATTCGTGTTAACATTCCAGGACAACAAGTATTTATTTACAGTGCGTCAGATGCTTTGCAGCATCCTTTCAAGATTTATGTCAATTGTGGATTAATAGTACAGGTTAGCTATGAAAGTGCATTGTAACATCACTGTGAATTATCTCATGATCCTCTTGAAAATTTGGTGCCTTTCTGATTTTTGTATAGGAGCAAACAGAGAGGTTCCTTGGCTAAACCTACACTTCAGTCCAAGTGGAAGTTCAATTTCTGTGTTGTTTATAGGTAAGTACTGTACAATAAATTGCAACAATATGTAGTGAAGACAAAAACCTGAATATGTGTTTTCATCTCCAAAAAGATCATGGTAAAGGAAATGTTCAAGTGAAGAAATCAGGCTGAGAAGTCAACTCCTGTGCAGTTAAAGGATCCTCATATACCACGTCACTGACATCATGAAAGTGTAAGATTGTCAGGAGCCAAAAATGAACTCGATGGGGATGTCTCTAACAAGAATGCCAAAGGAAAATGTTCTCAAGGACACTGGCCTGTATACTCTGTCAAGTAACCCCAAGAGAAATTATTATATAATTATTATATCTGGGTGTTTTCTTAAAATTTAGAATGGTACTGTATTGTGCTCAAGTGGACGACATGCTCAATACCAAGTATTTTTTCTGCGTTCCCTCTGACACAAGGTTTTGTTAGTTACTTATTTGTTAGAGGTTGTTTGCTTTTTATGAAGGAAAACTTCAGTTCAGTTATGTAATATAAGTGGCAATAACATGTGAGTAAGACCAGCACCAAGGTAGACAGTAACCAATATTGTAACAACAAGTTTAACCCTTTCACACCCAAGAGTGATCAAATTCAATTTTCTCCTTCAGTTGGAACTGTACTGTATTGTACAGTAAAGAGAATACAGCTTTTTATACCATGTTGGTTAGATGAATGCTGACTGAACTGTCACTTCTCACTACATATTTTATATAATATTAATTTATATCATTTCTTTTGAAATTAAAGCTGAAAGATTCTGCATTTTAAACTTGGGAGTGAAAGGGTTGTTTACCTGTATTAAGTTCATGATAGTTTTTATACCCTTATCCTCCAAGGGATTGTGTAGCAAAAGTGTTAAAAATCTTTTTTAAACATGATTGCCTCATCAACTACAAAAAGTTGGTAACATTAAGACCTCATAAAATAGACACAAACTTCCATGTCTTTTTTTTTTTTTTTTTTTTTTTTTTTTGCGTCGAAACTTTAGTAAAAGGCAGAGCAAAAGGCTGCTGTTGTTGAGCTACCAAAACAATATATGCCAGGCCAGAGCGAGGGAATATCTGCGATTATCGTATTTCTAGTTAAAATATAGACTTGCACTGTAATGAAGTTCCGTCTGTTAATATGGTTCTGCAGCAAATCGGAAATGGTCCATCTGATGACGCTTTGTCTTTATTTCCAGATGCAAAGACTACACGCTTTCTGACTACCTACTCAACTCCCCAAGATGCACTTTTGGGATCCAATTTCACTTTCGAGTGGAAATTTGAAGTAGCTAATAAAGATAGTGTGGAAAGTGCACTCTGGAGTTTGAACCCGTCAGGTGCTGGAAACGTTTTGATTAATGTTGCTGCAAACGGTGATTTTGGTCCAAACAACGCCCCTGCAAGCTACGGTGGTCGAATTAAGTGGACTGGAGATTTGTCAAAGTTCACTGCTTCATTTCTTCTGATGGACATCACGTCTAAGGACGCAAACCAATATCAAATTGAAATTGGCTTTGGTCCAACTACTGCTGCACTAAAAGATTATGTACGTCTCAACATTTTAGGTAAGTTTCATGGCACCAAAACAATTTCCTAAAGGGTGATGTACATTTCAACGTTTTAGGTAAGTTTCGCGGCACCGGGGTTTTAGTAATATTAAAAATAGAGTCGTCGAAGCCATGATTGGTATATAGTGGGTAGCGTCAAGTCGAAGTACCTTTTTTAGGCCCCGCGTCAAAAAGTTTTCCCTTTTCAATCTACTGAAAATGGAACAAAGGCATTGCGTCCACACTACCATGGTGGCTGAAAAGTTTGTTCGACTGACGCCCGACCCTAAAGGTACCATGTTAGAGCCACGGTGGCCTACAGTTAGCACGGTCGCCCTTTACGCTGAGGGCGCGGGTTCAGTCCTTACTCAAGGCAGTGAAATTTGAGGTGTAAAAATCTTGCTCTTTACTCGTGGCTCGGATTACAAAGTAAATGGCGGTCAGATAAAAGAACCACGGGGATGTAAAAGAACCACTGAGGACGCAACCAAGTCTCTGGCAGTGACCACCCTCAGTGTTAATAACTCAGTTCAGTTCGTGTCGTACCGTATTTGGCCCAGTCGTTAAACTAAAAAAATAAATAAATAAACGTTGCATAACAATGTCAGCGTTTGAACTACGCGTATCCTTGCGGCCGGGCCACAACTCTTTGCCTTGCGTAAAAATATGTGGTGACCATAATTCGTAGCATAGCTGGCGATCTCAGTAGATACGGCAGAACAGTACTGTACGTACCGGAAGTCATTTTGTGTTGTGCCAGAGAAGACTGAACTGAGGAAGACAGACAAATTTGCGAAGGGAAGGGGGCCGGGTGATATTTAAATACAGTGAAACCTTTCGTAAGCGACCACCCTTCGTTCGTCTTTAAGTGGTCGCTTACGGGAGGTGATCACTTACGGGAATTTCTCGTTAATGGGAGGCCTAAGTGAGAGCTACAATCATGGTCAAAAGTCGTTGGGACGCTCCTCTTATGCACATCCGGAGCACAATGTAAATCTGTACAACCTATGGGGGTCTCATATTTTTTGTTTTCAAGTCCCTCCCCTCCCCTTCCATTCAATGTTGGCCCGTGGTGCAGCTATAAGCTGAACCATGCTCAACTGCCCAACATTGAATGGGGGGAGGGGGTAAACTTTAAATCGTCCCAACAATTTTGACCATGATTGTAGTTTTGAGCCACAACCAAGTGTCAAATAATGCAGTTTTAATTGAGTAAAAAACTTGTGATTTAAAAAATCAAGCTTGTGCTTTGTTGCACGTTACATTACATATGTTAGTGTTTTTTTCCGGTCCGATCTCTGCAAGGAAGCTAGTAGTCTTTGCTTGGAAATTTGCTCTTTTGGAGCATAGAGTGATACCCTGAGTGCCAGAGGTTTCTCGTTCTTGGAAGTTCCAAGCTGCGCGGCCGCGTAGGGCTGGTGTCAAACCATGGTTTTGCCTGCAGCCCTACGCGGCCTCGCAGCTCGGAGATTCCGAGAGCGAGAAACCGCTGGCACTCAGGGTAATAGAGTGGTCGCTTACTGGAGGATAAAAAGAAAACAATAGAAAAACTCAAGCGGTTATCTTCAATGATGGTCGCGGTCGCTTACGAGAGGTGATCACTTACAACATGTTTCACTAATAGAAATTTGACTGAGGGAGGTTCTACTGTAATCGTTTACATTCTTCTAGTCCGTCTTGAGGACTGTACTTACTGTGGTGAAGATCGGTCACTCGCTCAAATTATTCATTTTTTGGCGATGTTTGCTGAAAGCTAGTTAAAAAGTACTGATCGAATTGATAAAGCTATGGGAATAAACATTAACTAATTGACCAATTCTAAATTACCGGAAACATTACTTCACAGAGCTGACGGCACGGGCGAAGGAGTCGACATGCAATTCTAAACGAGAGAAAAATTAATCAAAATTCATTGAGGTCTCTAAAGGCCGCTTTACATGGTGCAATATTTACATGCGCTTGGAGAACAACTGGACCAACTACCATATGATTATCCCCGAGCTCTGCGAGGATAATAGTTTTCTCGAGACGCTAATGGGGTTGCTATTTTGCACTTTAACGTTCGTCAGTCTGTCAGCGACCTCTCTCGTGTAATGATTGATACAGGTCCGTTGCCAATGACAACAGTTGTAGTTTAAGCAACAAACCAAATTCTCTCGGATGAACTCGGATTACTTCTTTGGAAAGGATAAACAAAGTCCAGTTGGCGGAAAACGAACAACCACCGTGACATGCACTATTTCACCTTTTCTGATAAAGTGATTGTGATGGGTGTTGATTTTGAATAATTTTAATAATGACGGGCGTTCGTAGATTGTGCACTACTGACTCAGGGACTTCAAGAAAATATTAAAAACCTGCTGATTGCGGTTGATTTATTTTAATTTTATTTCTCGTGTGAATAATACGCGATATCCTACGGAGAATATTATACAAATCAGGCCTGAGATAATGCCAGTTTGAGTAAAGACATTTCCCACAGGAAACATAAACTGTTTTAGTTTATCAGAAAAATACACTCGAGCGACAATCGCTGCATCAGGGCTGCATCAGGGCGAGGGAATATCTGTGATTATCGTATTTATGGTACTATGTGCTTAGATGTACCCCATACCCTTGTTTTCTTATTTCTAGAGCCAGCCCATTTCACGGTATCTCCACCTTCAAGTCAGAACCACACTGAAGGGCAGGACATTAGTTTGAAATGTGAAGCAGGTGGTAAACCTCAGCCAAACATCACCTGGGTGGACGTTTTGAATGGTCAAGTCGTTCAAGAAGGAAAAGGAAGTTCCACACTTCAAATTATTAGCATTACTCGTCCTCCTGGATCAGCAGTGAGCTACGTTTATGAGTGTCAAGCAGTGAATATTCATGGATTAGCTGCAATAAAGAAGGAGACCAGGATTACTGTCCAGTGTAAGTACAAAAGCCCAGCTTTCATCTTGACTGTGTTATTCTAGTTTATTATAATATGGCTGGGTTAGTTTTCCGATCCGAACGCGCGTATTCGTATTCTAATTAACTGATTTACTTCCGTATTTTCTCGTATGAACCAATAAAATGATTAGATTAATTCATGCCAAACTAGACGCATGTATCATACTTTGCTTTTATTAAGAGATACCGGCTAAGTTTGGGTAATGCTGAAGCAGTTCATCGAGAATCTGTAAACGTCTCAGACACAAAGCCGCTTACAAGTCGAGGAAACAGTTTCGAGAAGGAAGATCCGCGTTGGAGAATATCCTTTTGCCGCGGGTTTGTGTGCTTCGTGGTTTGTCGACAGTCTGCTGGTTTGCCTGCATAGTTTCACAGCAAGCAAATTTTGGCCGAACTGCTCAAAGCGGCCCGGTCCGTACGCCAAGATATGGCGGGCGGATATTTTTCCCGTGTACAGACCAAGAATAGGATATTAAATATATGGCTCACCATTCTGTGGAAATGGATATTGTATTATATATTTTTTCAGCAGGTATAATTAATAAGTTTTCTTAGCCCACGCTCGCGCAATAGTCTTTTTCTTGTGGCCCACCCCACTCTTCTCTTCAGACTACATCAAACAAAATAAGCATTTGATTTCACTGTGTCATGGGTAAGTCCATCGATAAAATGACTTTATTACATAAACTCTGGTGTGATATAGAGATTTCCGCCACTGAGAAATATCGTATCTGAACACACGTAAAAATACAATATTTTTACGTGTGTTAATATCAGCCAAGCAGTGATCTTGCATGTTTTCGCATTTCTTAGTGGCGGAAATCTCTGTATCACACCAGAGTTTATGAAATAAACAGAATAATACATGGACGCTTGGAGATATAAAATTTATTTTCTCGTGTTCATCTCAATATCTCACGAGTGAGCGAAGCGAACGAGTAAGATATCGAGATGAACACTCGAAGATAAATTTCATATCTCCGCGCGCCCATGTATTATTCTCTATAAACACGGCTCAATAAACACTGTCCAAGTCTTCCAGGAATTGAACAGTTTTTACCTGGCCACAGGCAGGATCCTGATAGGGGATGTGTTGCTGATTAGAGCACAGAAAATGTATATTTCTAGCGGGTCTGAGGCATGCTCCCCCGGAAAAATACATTGAACTATAGTTTCCTTTGAATGACACTTTTTTACCTTTTCGGGTTACTTGTGAGCAAAATCGGATTGAATTAAACCATATGACATTTGTTCTCCTACTCGGCCCGTTATTAAGTCTGTTGCTCAGAGCTATGCTAATTTTTTTAAATATAGGCCAAGGGTTGGAGTTAAATTTAGGGTTGGCTTTCGGGTTATGTTTAGAGCAATTTATTTTTTAGATCGCGAGATGCGAACTTAAAGTAAATATGCAATTGTTAGAAACAATGACTCACCCCCACCCCCTTCCTCCCCTCTTAAATAAGGAACGCTAGCTTATGTTTGTGGTTGTTCATGTGATTGGTCTGCTTTTTTCGTGATAGCTGGTTGGTCGTGAAGAGTCGGGTGTGTTTCGTAATTGGTCAGTTGTAAAAAGTTATCATTTTGTTTATCGTTCGTTCGGTTGCGTTTGTTGTCGGCTGGTGGCTGTTAAGAGGTTTGTGTGCCCTGTTTCTAGTGTGGGTCGTTGGTAGTAGTTCGTGCTGTGGCGGATACGTTCAGCAGAGTCCAGCATTTAATGTCGTGTTCAGTTTGTCGGATGTCGCCGTTTCCGTTTGTGTTTCGTGTTCAATTAGTCTCATGTTTCTGCCAGTTTCTCTGATGTAGGTTGCTTTGCAGTCAGTATATATTGAATTATGTACACTTTTTCCTGTCTGTTATGAGGTTTGTCTTTGTCCTCGAAGTTAGTCTGTAAGTCCCGTGGGCACACAGGGGTTGTGGGCTACCCGGATATTGAAGGTCACAAGATGCCTGCTGTTGCCTTAAAAGTTCCTGTTATGTTAAGTCGTCAGTTGTTTTGTCCGATGCTCTTGTGACAGTCTGGATGTTGCTATCTTCTGGAAAATGCGTTCCAGGTTCTAGTCTCGCCAAATAAGTCGTCGGGAGAGTCAAAAGGTAGTAGCGGGGTTTGATTGTAGTTGCCCTGTTTGAGGTGGGGTTGTAAGAAGACTGATACTGTTGTTTGATTTCATGCATCGGTAGACAAGGCCAAGATTGACACAGCTTCCTCCTCTGCCAATATGTCTTCGTATATCGGTCAGACAAAAGCTCTGAAATGTGTAGCAGAGGGAGTTCCCGTCCCCACCCTAGAGTGGACCAAACCCGATGGATCTCCGCTGAAGCCAGGTGAACAAAGTAACAGCACTGCAGTTGATGTAAATTTTAAAACAGAGGCAGACTTTGGACCATACAAATGCAGCGCGAAGAATACACTCGGTGATGATGTCCTAACCGTCTACATTGATCAGCTAAGTAAGTCACAACGCCTTTATTCAGCACGCGCCATACGCGAACTTTCGTTACCATTCTTTCCCAGTGGTAATTTGTTTTCTGCTTCTTGTATCTGTGTTCACGTTTTAGTAGAGTATTGTAAATCCGTATTTTTAACTCGTGAATGCGAAAGCAATGAGTTACATTAGTTGGGGGAAGTATCACTTGCTCTGTTGCTCGATCGATGGGCTGTAAATTGTTTCTGTTAATTCGTCCGCTGACCAGTGCATAAGGTTTGTACATGCCTTTTTCCCAGCTTTTGTTTTGAGCGTTTCTCATTCACGAGTTGTCTCACTGGACCGTTTGATTCTTATTGCTTTTGTCTGAACATGGAAAACAAAAGTCAACCCTTCAAAACAAAAAAACCAAACGGTTGCAAAGACTGCCAGGCAAAATCGTAAAGATATTGTGACGAGGTTGTGCATGCAACGCGAATGGATAAATGTCATATTGCTATAATATTGTATTATCCAATTATTATCTTTTAGTGATTCACATTATTTTTGGATTGCAATATACTGACGTTTACTATTCCTTTACATCTTCGTCACAAAACTTGCATGAACACAGTCACAATTTGGTTACTTTTCTGGAGTGCAGTTTTCTATATGTTATATAGTTTGTAGTTGTAGTTTATTTGATTCGTCACATGTACGGGACAGAGAAAGGAAAAAAAAGATACATCATAGATTGGGGGACGAGGAAGCCCGAGCTGGAAGCTTAGGGCTTATAGGGTTCGGGCTTCCTCCTAATTACAATTATAATAAAATTTAGAGCAAATGGAAATACAGCGACTTGCAACTGTAGTGATGGACGACGCTTGTGTTCAGTACTGGGAGAGCGTGTAACTTCAGCTCTGTCACTTTAATGAATATCGTAAGAGAGTCGTACACGAGCTTCTTAATACACATAACACCTGGATTGATATGAGTGAGTGCACATAGTGCACGTGGGGATTACTAAGATGCGGCTGAGTGTGCGTATAAATATTATCATTACAACAACTAGAGATTCATATGTCAATACAGAAGTCACTAAGAATATGCAATGTATTGTAATGTATTCAAGAGAGGAAATTGGAATAACATTAACTAGAGTAGGAGGCTAAGAGAATTTCTTTTAAGCGGGATTTGAATGCGGCCAAATTATTTAAATTTGTTATGTTACTATCTAAAGAATTCCAGAAAAGAGGACCTTGATAGGAAATAGAAAATTGTTTGAGGGTCGTGCGGCAATGAGAGCGAAGATTTTGGGCTGATCGAGTAATATTGTAGTTGTGGATTTGGGAACCGCAGGTAAATAAATCGTCAAAGCTTGTTGGCAACAGATTATTGCAATAAGAGAACATAAAAATACCCTTTTGTAAGGAATTGATATCACGTATTTAAGATTTGCAATTTCTTAAAGATTGGGTCTGAAGGTGCAAGATAATCATTTTTATCGATTGATCGGACAATTCGTTTCTGTAAGAGTACTAGTCTATTCAGATAAGATACATAGGTAAATGCCCATACTAAATTACAGTAATCTAGGTAGGGATAAACTAAGGCATAGTATAACGAGAGAAGAGATTTCTTAGGCAGGTAAAATTTTGACTTGTATATGATGCCGGCTGATTTAGTTATTTTGGAGGTTATGCAGCCAATTTGAGATTTCCAGCTAAGGATTTGATTAAAGATAACTCCTAAGAAAAACGTTTGTGATACCTTTTTAATTTCTTTACCATCAATTAACAAAGTTTGATTGAGTGCACATTTCTTTTCGCGTGGTTTAAAACAGCATGAAATTTGTCTTTTTGATATTTATCGATAATTTATTTGCTATAAACCAACTGGAAACTGTTTCCAATTCACTTTTTGTTAGATTAAGTAGATGTTCGGGATTTTTGCGAGATAAGAAAAGATTTGCGTCATCTGCGAACAATAAAAAATTACATATAGTGGAAATATTACCTAAATCGTTTATATAGAGAAGAAAAAATAGTGGGCCTAAAATAGAACCCTGCAGGACTCCACATCTAATATTTAAGTGAGAAGAGTACGACTCATTAACTTGAACAAACTGTTTTCTGTTTGTAAAATAACTTTTTACCCAGTCTAAGGCAATTCCACGTATACCATAGTGGTACAATTTATCAAGGAGAATTTCGTGGTTGACAGTGTCAAATGCTTTTGATAGATCGAGAAAAAGTCCAATTGCTAGAGTTCTTTTCTACTAGAGCAGAGGCTATATTTTCGGTTGACTGTAGCATTGCCAAACATGTAGAGTGGTGTTTCCTGAATCCATGTTGATTTATGAATAGAATACCTTTTTTGTTGATAAAATCAAAAAGACGGTTGTAAATAATCCTTTCAAGAAATTTAGAAAAACAAGGTAAAATTGAAATCGGTCTATAGTTGGTAAATAAGAGTGAATCGTCCTTTTTAAAGACTGATATTACTCTAGCAATTTTTATGCTGTCCGGAACAACGCCAGTAGAAAGTGACAAATTTTATGTGAGACAGAGGCTCGCTGATAAAGGCGATTGACTGCTTAACCGTGGTCATCTTCACTCCATCAAAGCCTGGCGCTTTGCCAGATTGAAATGAATTAGATATCTTAATTCTCTCGTCTTTCGTTATTTGACTAAGGAAAACAGATTCAATATAGTTACCTCGTAAAAATGATTTAGGGGATACCGGTGACACAGGTATTTGTTCAGCCAAACTTTGGCCAATGCTAGTAAAGTAGCTACAAAATTTATTCGCAATTTGGATGGGGTATGTAATCTCGGAATTATTGTACTTAACCTAGTGGGAAGTTTATACTTTGGCTTACGTTTGTGGATAATCTCATTAAGTAATTTCCACGTTTGTTTCATATCATTACTAGCCTTTTCAATTTGGGTTTCATAATATTTTTGTTTAGCACTTTGCAATAATTTAGTCAGCCTGTTTTTATACAATTTATACCTTCACCTTTCTTCTTTCGTAAATTGGGTCTCCGCAAGAAACGCTTGTAAAGTTTGTTTTTGGTTTTGATGGATTTTAGAAGTGCACTGGAGATCCAAGGCTTTTGAATTGAGGTTAATAATGTTCTGTTTGGACGTTCAAGAGGGAAACAGTTGTTATAGTTTTGTAAAAAATATCGACAAAGGCTTCGTAAGCCTCATTCGAGTCATTTGAGTTATATGTCCCACTCTAATTTGTATGTGATAATTTATCATTGAATTTAGTCCTATTTGCTTCATTAAAATTCCGAAACAAGCCCCTCTCATTTTTTTTGTAATTTCGAAAGATTAAGCTTGGAGATTCCAAATATTGGGAAATGGTCAGATATGTCCGTGAAAAAAATACCAGTCTTGAGAGACTGTGACAGGGCATTAGTAAAGATATTATCGATTAAAGTTGCTGAATTAGCGGTTATTCTAGTAGGCTTGAAAATGATGGGAAGCAACATAAGTGAAAGCATGCGATCAAGAAACTCACCCATGGCCGAGTGACTGTCGCTATTTAAAAGGTTAAGATTAAAGTCCCCCATTATATAGCATGTATATGTATTAATACAATTTGTTTACTAGTTATAGCCTAATGTTTTTACTTTTCAGTCAAAGTTCTTCCAGAGTATCCTAGTTGAGAAATCACGTATTTTCTTTTTGTTGTTGTTGTTTTTGTGGGTCTGTGTTTTGTAACTTTAGGAACACCTGGTCAACCTATCGTCACCTTTTCTGATGAAGACATCCAGGCCTCGTCCTTGACCATTAAGTGGAGCCCTTCCGCTGATGATGGTGGTAGCGCTGTCACTGGATACAGAGTCAGCGTGCCAAAAGCTGTATTTGATAAATCTTATCCAGTGTCCAATACAGGGAAAGAAACGCCGATAGGGCCACTCACGAAAAACACTAACTACACTTTATTGGTTTATGCAAGGAATAAGGTAGGAGAGGGTCAACCTGCAAAAAGGAGTTTCAGCACAAAATATGAAGGTATGTCACAATATCATCTGCCAACTTTTATTCACCATTTGTTACCAGTGTTGCTGTTTATCAGTGTTCAAAACAGTTCGCTTATATAGGAGTTATACCATCAAAAGTGTGACTCTTATTAGTTAGCAATTATAGCACACTTTCCGTGTCTTTGTACTCATATATATACACGCGGGATTTTGGTAGAAAACGAAAACGTAATAAATATTATGAGCCCTTTTGGCTTTTTATTTGCTTATTTTTTGTTCAGATGATCAGACTTTGTCCCATAGGGAATTTGAATGAAGAAATGTAAACAAACACATTAGCTTTAAGTCGCGTTCTGCTAATGTATTTTTATTATGCTGTTTTAGGTGCACCTGAAGTGGTAACAGCAACAAATGGCTCCACTAAAGATCCTCACATATTCACGATTCGTTGGACTGAACCAGTAAGCAACGGTGCAGAGGTAAAAAGATACGACATCTATAAAAGGGAGAGCGACACAGACGAATGGCTCCAAGTACAGACGTTAAACAAAGATGCGCGCTCCTTTAACATATTTTTGAGTCCTGGGGCGAGCTACCAGATTGTTGTCACGGCAACAAACAATTTTGGCGAATCAATAAAAGAAAACTGGGTTACAATCGATATTCCCCAAGGTAGGAGTCATCTTCTATATTGTACTTCTAACCACATCATCAGCCTCGAACGACCGTTAGATTACTTGATACATCATTTTCTCTGTATCTGGAGCAGAGAAAGAGTTACAGCCATACTACAGGTTAAAGAAGGATCGTTTGGTTATATTCTAAGCAAAATAATATGACAAGGAGAATATAATTTTATTGAAATGTGGGCCAGTCAGGTGACGAGGAAGCCAAACCAAAGTAACAAATTACACATAAAACTACTAAGTTATAGTCAGGTAATCCAAGCACGTTACTTTAGCGTTATCTTAGCGGACCAGAGAGCAATAGAAATATCAGCAATATTTCTCCAGGATTTAAAAAAAACCAAGGCTTGCAAGAAAGCAGTGTAGTGCTACATTTCAACTTAAGGCAGCCAGACCCATTTATGTTTTAATGTTCTCTTTCTGTGCTCAGTCAGTACAACTACTACATTGAACGTTGCAACTACCAAGAGGGGCACTTCTGGTGGGAAAAAGCTTGTTGGCGACAAGACAGGATCTGGTATGATCATAGGTTTAGCTGTTGGAGCCGTGCTTTTTGCCATCATAGCAATTGCTGTCGGATTTATGATATGGAGGAAAAGAAGCCATGAAGGAGGCGAAGGTAATGTTTAGGTTCATCCATGCCTTAGGACGTTGTGGTTAAACTGTTTTTGTTTTTTGTTTTTTTTTTTGTTTTTGTTTTTTTTGTTTTTGTTTTTGTTTTTGTTGCTTTTTTCTTTGTTTGTTTTTTACTCAACATTAGTAGGTGGGCTATTCATGTTCTGTCCCTAAAATTAGTGCTCTCAAGTTCTCACCATTTCATATCTGGCTTAGTTTACCGATTCGAAGCGCGCGTACACATACTGTTATTCAGATCGGTTGATTTACTGGTTTGTAATTTAGCATACGGACTTGCAAGTTTAGTTTATGCCCATGTTTCACACACAAATGGATTGTAAGTAGTTTTATTTGCTGTCAGTAACGATGCCAGCTATGACAAAGTGAACGTCAAAGTGGTGCAACGAGAATCTGTTGAAACACCGCAAAGTCGATGCCAATATAAACAGCAGGACTTGGTGTTCTTGGTAGCTTGTTACTCTTTAGCTCATCTTACGTCCTGATCACTGACTCTAACTTTACCAGGTCATGGGAGTGTAACGTCCAGGAATGTATTGTGAGTAATTTCATACACCATAAAGTTTACTTTATTGTTTATTTTATTCAAGAGAGGATCATTGTTTTATTTTATTATTTATTATTTGTTTATTGTTTATTGCTTATTGTTTTTCTTTTCTTTAATCATTGTCAATATGTTGGCTGCCATTGCTTCACTTGTGGCCGGCAATAACATTTAATTGCACTTTTTTTCTCGTTTTTTACTTAGTTGCGCTTTAAAACTGTCCATCTGTAACAACAAATGTAAAACTACTTCGACTCACCCTGACTTACAGTATGTGACAGTACGTGTTGTTCCCAATCTTTTATTTGTTTTGTATTACCATTTTTTGTGTTTTTAAGTTATATCTCTTGGTTATATGTACTTCTTTATTATTAACAACTGCTAGCGACAAATGCTACTTCTAACTGTAAGCCACCAGTTTTTCAGATTGTATACTATCGTGAATAAATGAACATAATAACACATGCCATTTTCTTATCGATAGGTCTGCGGATAACGATGGCAATGAATCTGGCAATCGAAGAGCTGCAATGCGGAATCTGGGGGCTGATGTTGGTGGGGATTCGTCCGTTTACGCACAAGTAGACAATTCCAAAAAGAAGCCAAAGAAGCCCAAGGTGCATTATCTCATTTATCGATCCAGAACTGATACACTCAATTTGTTGTTTTATTATTATTATTATTATTATTATTATTATTATTATTATTATTATTATTATTATTATTATTATTATTATTATCATGATTATTATCATTATCATTATCATTATATGTACCCATGGATTTTGTAGAGGAAGCCAGGCGAGCCGGGTGAGTTGGTGTACGCTGATCTGGCAGACTTCTCCCGACCCAGAGGTGGCGCAGTTCCTGTTAGGCCAGAAGAGATCCAGCGATCTGACTACGCGGACATCACTCAGTTCTCCGCTCCAAAGCAGAACCCCACATACGACAACCTGCCCCGTGCTGATGCCACTTACGCAAACGTCCAAGGCATGTAAATGTACTTTGTCCTAAACCCTTTATTGCCTAACAGCGATCAGTCACTTTTCTGTCCTCAAATTATAACAATGCTGTCGAACTCTTCCATGATCGCACTTGGCATGTTGCCTCGAATCTCCATTCCCAATTGTTTAGGTATTAACCGCTCAGTTAATTTATAGTTCACATTACAAATTATCTCTGTATTTATTTATGGATGTGTGTCTGTGTGTCTGTGTTTTGGATTGTTACTGATATCTTGGTTGTGTTTTTCTGGTCCTGATTGACTTTATGTTAGCTTTTTCTTTACTTTGTTGCTGTCCCTGAAATCCTTTAATCAACGTACAAACAATCCTAACCTTACAGATACACAAATGAATGCTCTCACAAGTTTAATAAGCACGAGTGAGGAGACCACTTGAGATCACTGTGGTGGAAGCCACGTCGTATGCCAACCTGAACCTTAAACCTTATCTTCTAAGCTATCTGGATGATTATAACAGCGGGCCATTTACGAGATGCCTGTTCCTCTGTTTCCAAACCGGGCCTAGTGCACAACCGTATGAAAATTTGTTCCAATTGCATAATGTACTGTATGACAATGCACATGCAACTGAAATCTATTTTCATGAGAAAAGGTTTTACACTGATTTTTAAACAGATGCAAGAGGCATCTGAGAAATGGACTTGATTGATTAACTGAACTGTGAAAGCTCTTAACCATTCCTTACAATTTTCCGTGTTGTATGTAGGTAAAAATTCTGGTCATGATAATTTCCTGATTCTGTTTTGTGTAAATACGACCAAGGAAGTAAAGCCACCAATGAGTACTAATATAAGAACGAACTCTGGGTACCGCTGACTACTAATAAGAACAAGAAAGTAACACAAGATAAGCACTGGACTGGCATTTAATAGCTGCGTTTAACAGCAATTAATATTTTATTCTTAAAGTTTGTAATTTCTAGATTTTCCAGAGAAAAATCTGGAATCGAACTCAATAACAAAGTGAGTTTCTCAATAGGTTTTTTTTTCTTGACAGCAGCATGCTGAGTCATCTACGAAAGAAAACGAAAGTTTTTGTTTTTGTTTTTGTTTTTGTTTGTTTGTTTGTTTGTTTGTTTGTTTGTTTTTGTTTTTGTTTTTGTTTTGTTTTGTTATTTTTTTTTTTTGGGGGGGGGGGGTAGGGGGTAGGGGGGGTGAGGCGTCCCCGGTGACGCCTGTTTCCTTTTTCTTGACTATTGAAACGAAGCTTGATTTATTTTCTAACGTATATATCTTTGGTACAAGCAATTATTTTAACTACATTTAGTTTATAATATATGCACCTTGCAACATGATTTGTTAAAAATAATTTTGATAGTTTTACTGCGGTAACACTTGCGCTAGAGCCGTTGTTTACTTGCCTGGGTCATTTGTGTATACTTAGCACATTCTAAACACATGATCCAATGTGACGGTTAACCACACCACCTGTCGAAACAAAGCTCGTGCCCAGGTCTGCAGTGCTCTTGAGCTGTGCAAGATAAACAAATATAATTAAATTTACGTGTTTCGACCAATAATGGACAGTCCACGTTTGTGGTTCGTAAATTTCAAATCACGTCTTGGTATCAGAGGTTCAGAAATCAAACAATAATTGTACAGTACATTTGCTATCAAACCTGAGGTTCACACATTTCAAACGCTTGCTTGGTTGACGTCTCAAACAAGCACACGCTCAAACAAATATGCTAGCACCAATGTGACCGCAGCAATATTTTAGTACGAGAAACGTGCGATATACTTGAGAATTTACATTGCAGATGATTTATAAGATAAACGTTTGATGTTCTGTGTGAGTTGTTACTGATAGTTTTTAAATATTTCTTTTAAAAAAGATATTATAAATTAACTCCTCATGTTTTCCAAGTACAGAATTCGTCCGTTCTGTCTTCAAAACAAAGGTCTATAGCATCTGATTTTCGAGGGCCCGTTCGATTGGGTGTTAATTCAAGAATATGAATAGCGATACTAAAATATTTAACTTTAAAGCTGAATTATGTCGAGATGTTTCGAGAGCTGTTCAAACTGCCAGTGTGAAGGTTTTGAGAACACTCCTTAAAACATTTCCCCCAGAACAAGCAAAACGTTAGATCATTTTAGGTCAATCGAACGTACCCTTAAATCAGTAAGAGGAGAGCGGGATAGTTTGTCCCATATCCGGTTTTTATCAATATTTTTGCAATTAACTGACGCTATTACAATTTTACATTATTACTCGATTCGATTGGTCAGTGAGAGATGTTGAACGTGGTTATGCTAGGAAGTTTTGGACTAGTGTGTTGCTACGCGACGAAAAGACGATAACGTGGACCACGCCCAGACGCGTTTCCTGGTATTACGAGAAGTAGCACTGCAGCTGTTGTGCTGCAGGCGTTAAACAAGAGTCTGTAAGCTTCTAGTTTTTCATTATCAAAATTGTCACTCTGTTGAAAATCTTTCGACACTGACACTGACGCGAATAATTGTTTTAGTATATACCTATATACCACACAAGTTTATATATATATATATGTGATAAATATAATAGAGCGCTTTTCGGATGACTGTCGAAAACCAAAACCAAAGCAATCACAAAGCCAATCAATGAGGCGAGGAAAAACACATCAGACTAAAGTCCGAGTAATTGCGATTAGTTTTACAAACCAATCAACAGTGTGAGAACACGTCATCGCGTCTTGCTTTCTTGCGTGAGAATATCGCAACCAGGTTTTTGCTTTTGCTCTTGATTGACCAAGAATGTTGCTGAAGTTGTTAGGACCAATCGGAAAGCGTAGCAAACGCAAAACCAAAGCAATCACAGATTACTTTTCGACAGTCATCCGAAAACGGTTCTAAATATAAATATAATAAGGAATTAAGGAATTTTTAATGCCTAATGGCACAGTGGCTTTTCAGCTAAGAATGTATTTTTTATCCATTAAAATTTTTATTAGCTTAACTAATGATTGAGACATTTGTGTTGAATATGTGTGTGCGTGTGTACTTGCGTTGTGTGTTATTTTTACTGATTCTCGAGGCTTGAAGGAGTATCGCTCAGAATTTTGAGTGGTCAACGCAGATTGCCAATCAATATTTTCGGAGCCGGGCTTTAACCTCAACAGAATGGAGGGATTTTTTTCCCGGGACGTCAAAATGAAATCCCTGGGTTATAATCGTCGCAAACGGCGTTATACGTATAATTATCAGACTACAACCTTTTCATTACCTTTATTTTCTCTTCAGAAACAAAACTATTTATACAAAATAGTCTTTTCATGCAGTACTTTAAGAAATCAAGTCATAACGACGTTCTTAAAAAACTACTTTCGGAGCAAATTTTATGAACAATGTTTTGACTTTGAAAGTATGTACAAGACCTCGTCAATGTCACAAATATATGTATATTTAACCTCTAAAATCAAGTGAATTGATTTATCATTGTTTCCTGAGTTGCCATTTTATTGCTTCTCCTCATTTGTTTGGTTAACTATGTTTACAAGACGTAAAACGAAACGTTTTATCTATACTTGCAAACGTATCCGGCAATTGGCAGCTTTAGTTATTAATACTAGTAATTTTACTTATGTTATGCATCCATGCATGCTTCAAAAATGCTCAGAAAGCAAAGCAAAAACAATACAATATCGTTATCGACACTCTATAGCGATGTCACCACGGTACTGTTTTCCATGCACTTTAGTTGTTTTTGTTGCTTTTTTTTTTTTGAAGCCATGTCATGTAATTGACATTATAAGAGCCGCAGTCTCTTTCGCCGAACAAGCATGGTGTTCAGACTAAAGAAGAGCCGGCTAAAGTGAGTGGTAATACGATTCTTACAAACTGCTACACCAACGCCCTTGTCCTTGCTTCCCCTTCCACTCCCAAACTCAGAAAACATTTTCCCAACCAACAAGAAAATGTGTGAGTGTATGTATGCAGTAATGATTACTTGTTAGTTTATTCCTTTCATCTGGACAAGATACTCTCTAAGTTATCCTTACTCATGGGAGTGAAAGGGTCAGCATTACTCAACATTACTTTATAATCATATTACATTTATAAAGTCCAAAACTAATACTGTCTCTTGTTAGAAACCATTTGTTTCGTGTCGTCTGACGATTAAACAGAACAGGATATATCGATCGGACGTCTGTATTAGCCACTGTCCATTCCATACTGGAGAATGCAGTCTTGCACGTTACCATAATTCCGTGGAACAAAATAAACTAGAAATACGATAATCGCAGATATCCCCTCGCTCTGGCCTGGCATATATTGTTTTGGTAGCTCAACAACAGCAGCCTTTTGCAGGGCCGTAGCTACCATATACGCACGTACGCACGGGCGTACAGCTAAAATCTGAGAATTTTTTTAATCTGACAAAAATATAATTTTTTATTGCTTGAAGACGTTTTGATCATTAAATTGGCCGATTTGAATTGCTTTCATAATTTTTTGTGTTATAGTGTACGTTACGCGAAAAAACGCGTCACGTATCTCCCTCAGTGTCAGCCCCACCTGACGCTAGTTAATCTTTAACTGTGAAGGAGAGGTTATCAAAATAGTCCCTTTGTGCGTACAATTACAAAATCGCTAGCTACGCCCCTGTTTTGCTCTGCCTTTTACTAAAGTTTCGACGCAAAGAAACAAAAAACATGGAAGTTTGTGTCTATTTTATGAGGTCTTAATGTTACCAACTTTTTGTAGTTGATGGGGCAAGCATGTTAAAAAATTTTTTTTAACACTTTTGCTACAGAATCCCTTGGAGGGTATAACAACTATCATGAACTTAATACTGGTAAACAACCCTTTCACTCCCAAGTTTAAAATGCAGAATCTTTCAGCTTTAATTTCAAAAGAAATTATATAAATTAATATTATATAAAATATGTAGTGAGAAATGACAGTTCAGTCAGCATTTATCTAACCAACACGGTATAAAAAGCTGTATTCTCATTACTGTACAATACAGTACAGTTCCAACTGAAGGAGAAAATTGAATTTGATCACTCTTGGGTGTGAAAGGGTTTAAACTTGTTGTTACAATATTGGTTACTGTCTACCTTGGTGCTGGTCTTACTCACCTCTTATTGCCACTTATATTACATATTAACTGAACTGAAGTTTTTCTTCATAAAAAGCAAATAACCTCTGACAAATAAGTAACTAACAAAACCTTGTGTCAGAAGGGAACACAGAAAAAATACTTGGCTCTGAGCATGTCGTCCACTTGAGCACATTACAGTACCATTCTAAATTTTAAGAAAACACCCAGATATAATTTTTCTTGGGGTTACTTGACAGAGTATACAGGCCAGTGTCCTTGAGAACATTTTCCTTTGGCATTCTTGTTAGAGACATCACCATCGAGTTCATTTTTGGCTCCTGACAATCTTACACTTTCATGATGTCAGTGACTTGGCATACGAGGATCCTTTAACTGCACAGGAATTGACTTCTCAGCCTGAATTCTTCACTTGAACATTTCCTTTACCATGATCCTTTTGGAGATGAAAACACATATTCAGGCTTTTGTCTTCACTACATATTGTTGCAATTTCTTGTACAGTACTTACCTATAAACAACACAGAAATTGAACTTCCACTTGGACTGAAGTGTGGGTTTAGCCATGGAACTTCTCTGTTTGCTCCTACAAAAATCAGAAAGACACCAAATTTTCAAGAGGATGATGAGATAATTCACAATGATGTACACATTACAATGCACTTTCATAGCTAACCTGTACTATTCATCCACAATTGACATAAATCTTGAAAGGATGCTGCAAAGGATCTGGCGCACAGTAAATAAATACTTGTTGTCCCACAGGCGGCCCAATCGTGTGGGTCGTTATAAAGGGATTAGTATGGAGAATATCACTCGATCGCTAAACTGCGATTTTAACAGGAATAATAAAGCTTTATTACACTGATCTTATTCATATGTGTAATTTATTGCTTCTTGTGGTGTTATTTTGGCACTAGAGCGTCTCTAGACGGAATTTCGTCGTTTTCTTCCCCTCCAGTAATAAAAATGAGAAGGCTGGAGACTGTGATTTCAAACCGTCCCCACTCGGAGCTCGATAAATTCCAGTCGGAAGTCCAAATCTCCACGAAATTGCCAGCAGCCTAAAGAAATGTAAATTTACTTCTCAAATAATGTCTTCCGAAGTGGAAACGGTCATCAGAGTGGCTCTCAAGGCCCGATTTTTTAGCTAAATCGGCGATTTGAACAATGTCAACAGGCTTAGACCTCGCATGCATGACACCAACACGGCTTCGTGACCGCCTCTCCAAGACCCACCCCGGGAGGGTACGGTGTCTTTTGCGCCGCACCAGCAAAAACTTTCCAGAGTCCCCACAGGTAGATGAATGACACTCTTTTGTTCCCAGCGACCACTCACAGTCGAATGATGTCGAGAGCAAAAGTTTTCCCTCCAAGAAATGTTTTTCCCGATCGAGTAGATGAGTAATTAGTTGCAGGGGACTCTGGAAAGTTTTTGCTGGCGCGGCGCAAAAGACACCGTACCCTCCCGGGGTGGGTCTTGGAGGGGCGGTCACGAAGCCGTGTTGGTAACAGAAGTAACAGAGGTAACCGATGTAACGAGATAACAAGTAACGTGTGATCAAGGCAATTTCTCGGTACGTTTCACGTTAGTCTTACATGAAGTACTACCCCCGCAAAAGATGGCCGACTTTCTCGTTTGTTGACGGTAAACCGCTGACAAGATTATTTTACTGCGACTTCACCACGAGCAAAAAACACTGACTGTTGAGGGAGGGGAAATAAAATTTGTCTCCATTCGACTGATTTTGCGCTTCTCTAGCTTACCTCGCAGTAAAACTGTAAACATCCGTACGCTTTGCGAATATATGGGGGGGAGGGGGAGAGACGAGAGAAACAATCGTACCATTCATTGAATACTTAGTCTACAATGAAAAAAGTGGAATGAATCATGGAAAGTCACTAGTAACTGAAACCCACAATTTAATGGTTAATTAGTTTTGATAACGCAAGTCGCGGAGTAGATCGGCCACTGTACGACAATTGACCTACCTGTTGACACCGTGACAAAAGCAGCGCATACCACTACAAATATCGCAATCTTGGGTGTAGAATGGTCCAATACTATATCCTGCATTTCCGCAGCTGGAGTATCTCGGTCAGTTTGTCATGGAAAAAACCACAACTGAAAACTGCACTTCACCCAAACTAATTCACTTCCGCGTCAGTAGGGAGAAAGAGATCGATTACGGCTGGGAGCGGCATGGGGAGAGACGGCTGTCATATTGGTTTTTAAATGACGTCACAACGGAATCAGTCCTGTCATTGAGCCAGGAACAGTGACTTCGTATCCAATGCAATTTGCCAAACCTTTCCAATTACTCATGCAAAATGTACTGATATGTGATTTTGCACGTCTAATGCAGTGTTTACACGAGAGACATTTACCTCGGTGAAAGCATTTACTTTGCTGCAGTAAACTTACGACGCGTGTAGACAATTTTCAAATCCTTGGAAAGTGGAGTTCAGAACAATAGAAAATCTACCGTAGTAAATGCCAATTTACCATCTTGCAGGACATATGAATGCGAATTTACCGCGAATTTACCTCGGTAGTTGTTTTACTGCGGTAAATGTCTCTCGTGTAAACACGACATAAGTTTTTACAGTCTTGTGTCTTTTTTCTGTTTAGTCAATTTGTTTTTAGTTAGCATATACAGATCTGTAGTCTCTTCTTCCAGTTAACTGTTTGTAGGTTCCCTAGAAGATTGGTGCTATCGCCGTCATGTTTCGCCGCCTAAATGACGTCACTCGGACCAGTGTCCTAACCCTGCGCAATCTGTTATACGATTTGCTCCGGAACAAACCACTGCAGTAGAACCCCGCTTTCTCAAACTCGGTTATCTCCAACTCCCTGCTATCTCGAACAGAATCCGATTTCCCTCGGAAATGAGCTTGGTAGAAATTCCCTTGGTAGAACCCCGCTATCTCGATCCCCCACTATCTCGAACTATTGTTGACATGAATCTATTGACTCAGTCGGGAACAACTCGAGAAATAACTCCCGCGTTGCAGCAACATCACTGAAACACAAAGATTTTCACTTACCTCTCGCCAATCATATTTATTTTTTGCATGCTAAATTGTGCAAATTATTTAACAATACAATACAAACTTTATACTTTATTCAACCACGAATTACACTTAGGAGCTTTTAAAAAAGCTCGACGTTTAAACGTGAACAGTTTCAAGAAGGGAATTCGGCAGCCGTCCTGTCACTCGAGTAAGCAAGTGGCGATTGAAGCGGATGTGACTGAAAATCGATTGGTCTCAAGGGCCGGGTCGCACCAGGAAGTTTAGTCGATAATAACTCGGCATCGACGGCAATACGACGGCTCAGTTCAATGTTTGGTGGCAACTTGCTGACATATATTTCTGGTGACAAGTGCGGTTTGCACTTCAATTGATGTAGACGTCATATTAATGTCGTTAAAGTTACGAGTGCGGCCGGAGCCATATTTAATTGAAATAACACTCATAAGCAATATAATGGAAGAGGTCATTTAGTAAATGTATTTCTGGCGACTGTTTTCCGAGCTTGAAATACAATTGATAAAAGTTAATGGCACAAATCTATAATGCATGATTAAGCTTACTGGTTGTACGAACTAACTTAAGAACAAAGCACGCAAGTGTAGTTTATCGAGAGTTGATAGCTATAACAAATATGGTAATATGAACAAGACTCTTTTCTATGAAAATAGTAGCTGACTATTGGTCATTCCTGGGCAGTAATATGGTTCTTCACGATTACACTCCACCAAGATCATCCACGTTAGCATACAAGGAACCATCATACTCCCTGAGGTTTATGTAGGTCTGGAGAAAAACAAAAAATATATAATAATACAAAAAAAAAAAAACAAAAAAAAAAACAGGTTACTTAAAAACATGATATATATAATTTTAATACAATGTTTACGAGATCTCTATCTCTCATGTGTTACGAATGTAACTTACCCTGTGGTTCCTTTCCATTTTGGCAATGACGCCCTTCAGTTCAGAGAAGGTTGGTCTCTCATTTGGGTTTTCTTTCCAGCAGTCAGTCATGATGCTGTAGCTAAATAATCAATTATAATTAATTTGTACAAACGTGACTATAGACAACACAATTGGGCATATATAGAACTAGGAGTTCACAAAGGTGGATGTACACCCTCCTAGAAGGGTCAAAATATAGCCCCCTCCCCCACATTCGACCTTCACCTGCCGAGCGCTATATCAATCTCATAACATGGCAGGATTTGAGATAGTGGAGGGTAATCTTATCTAGAGCGTTTACGCGGCCAAAAATTGTCATCAATTTTCTCTAACTCACAGTCGATCTTCCAGATGTGATGGTTTTGGCATTCTGTACCCCTCTTGTAAACGAGCAGCAATGCGACGACCATCCATATTAGGGTAAGGACGTCCACCTATACATTTGAAGGGAACCAGAAATTATACGCACCCTATTTTATAATATTGTAAATAATTTCTAAAAATTACGCGTGAGATATAGTGCCTACGAAATGATCCTTGATTTGATTTGATTTGATTTTATTACTGGATTTCTGGAATAAATAAGATAGCTATTAAAACGGAGGATGTCCAAACATGATATAATTTATTAAGAATTCAGTAAAAACCTGTGGCGGGTCCAGGACGGGTTCGAGGGACTCAGTCGAACCTCCTCGCTCATTCATTAAGGAGTTTAGGAAAGCGAGTGACCTGGAAAAAGAGTATTTCCATATTCTATTTGTCTTTGTAACTTCGCTTATTCTTGATTGGCTCGATTTGTTCCGATTTCGCCGAGGTTCTTATTGCTTTCATATAATCACTTTGGAAAAACGACGTAATTCCTCGAAATGTCGTCCACGTCCTGACAACAGCCTAAAAATGATTAGCATTTGAAGTCACGCGAGAGCCCGGTGACCCCGAGAATATGCCAATTTCACATATTCACGTGCCCCTTTTGTCTCCTGCAACTAGTTTTATTGTTTAATTGACGTTGCCATTGTCCTCTCCCATGTGAAGGATTGAAAGACGTTACTGGCAGCCAACTTTAACATTTCTTGATGAGAAAGCAAGTTAAAATTCATCAGTTGACTTACCTATGGTAAAAATTTCATACAGCACAACTCCAAAGCTCCATCTGCAAAATAAAATGTGTAAGTGAAATACATATTAAAATTAACTGGCCTCACTGGGCAGAATTGTATATGATATGTTTCACAGTAAAATATCAATACTCTTAAATTCCCATTTGATACTTTTTGTTAAACAAGTGTCAAAATCACGAGCCACTTCGGCGAGTAATTTCGAACTTTTTCAAGTGTTTCACAATACCTTAAGTGTTTATATAAGTACAAAGGCATGGAAACGCGTGATATATTGACTTCATAAAAAGTATACAAAATTTGACTTACACATCACTCTGTGTAGTGTATACCCCATAAAGTAAGGATTCATACGCGGTCCACTTCACAGGCAGACGACCCTGAGGAGCATAGAAAATCAGGGAATGGAAACAAAATGTAGCTTCATAAATTACAATACCAAAACTTATCAGTAAGTGTGATGCTGAAAGATGCAAGGGACGAACTTTGCTTCTCTTGGTGTAGATGTCATCTTGGTGCACATCCCGCGCCATACCGAAATCCGTCACTTTGCATTTCTCTCCTTCCCCAACCAACACATTTCTGGCGGCCAAGTCGCGATGAATAACCTGGGCCAAGGAGGGTTAAATTATTTAAGGCACGATTGCCTCGAGTGACACATAAAACTTTTGATAACATTAAATCAAGTCGTGAAAAATAAAAAATTGGTCAGATAATATGAGAAACCAGAAATCCAGTAGTCATTTGGGTCGGAGATGGAGGGGGAATCGAAGGGGGTCGGGTAAAGTTTCAAGCAGTAGATACAGCAGCATAACGTTATGGGCATAGTCAAGGCTCTTTCCTAAAACTCTTGTGTGTTATATTCAATATATCTCTCTTCTCTTCCTGTTACCTTCTTAGAAGCAAGATAATTCATCCCATCAGCGATCTGCCACGCAAACTTCATTAGCTGCTGTGACGTCAGGTCGGTTCTTGGCTTAACATCCGGGTTCTTGTAATAATTGTCGTTCAATCCGCGGCTCTTCCTCAAGTATCCTAACAAGTCTCCATACGGGACATACTCAATTACCACCATGGGAGGTTCTGGCATAATAAGATTTTAAGCAATTTATACATGAATACATATAACGTAAACATGATTAGCGTGCAAGCAAGCTACCATATCAAGACTAAAACTTATCAATATGGGTTATAATATATCACAAAAATGATAACATATTTGGCTTTTAATTGCTTTAAATTGGTTATTCTATGAGTTTGTTTCTATCTGTAATTTTAAAGAAGAGATCACATATAGCCTGCTTCCTGCTGTATTTATTTTTGGCCGCTATTACCTGATTCAGTGACGCATCCAAGAAGTTTAATCACGTGAGGGTGAGACTCAAAAGTTTTCATCAGTTCGAGTTCAGCGAGCAAGTCTCTCCTGTCTGTAGCTGGAGCTCCGTCTGTAACAACATCATGACCGGTTAACATGAAAATTTGAGAGAAGGATTATCCGAGTAGCTTTCTCGTGCAGTTGAATAGATGCATGGAAGAGTTCGTACATTTTCTCAGGTTATTTTTCTATTAATGGACACATTGAGTAAGTAGACTATATTTTCATTGTAGTGCTGAAATTTTTTCAAGACTAATATTTTACCTTTCAACATTTTCACTGCCACTGTAACCTCTCCTCTGACTCCACGAATACCGGACACCGTTGCCTTGCCAACTTTTGAGAACGCGCCCTTTCCAATAATCTTTAACACATTGATATTGGATCGCTTAACTTCCCAGCTCCTAGTCCTGGGCACTAGAGGCATGTACTCACTGGGTGGCTTGGGATACTGGGTATTTTCATTGTCTACCGATGTCTCAGTGTTAGATTCGAGTGTCTCCTCATTTGTCTCATATATAGTGTCCTAAAGTTATAATAAACAACATAAACAAGGTTGTATATATAAGAAAACTGTATCATTATAACAAGATGACGCAGGATTTTGATTTGATTAGACATGGAGAAGTGTAGGAAAGTGAAAATAGATTTGAAACACTCACCATTTGATTTCCTTCTCCTCCACATTGACCGCATATGAATCTAGCGAAAACAGTTGTAAATATTTAATAGGAGCATTACGGCACTTCTAAAGCAAGGCAGTCAAATTTAATTAGAGTTATTAGTCAAACTTTTGGTTCCCGTATCGGTTTCAGACAATACTCTGAAGGGATTTTTATCTGTTCAGGACTGCAAGGACAGAAAGGGCTTTGAATTCAACATAAGCAAAAATGGATACTCACCCACCAGGCTTTGGCTTTCCTAGAGATGAAATAAAATAATAGAATCAGTAAAATGATTTTGCAATCCCTGCATATAATTATTTCATTTGCGTGTGCGATAATTTCGAACCTCTAACCAAAAAGGTTTCTTTTCACGCCGCAAGTTAAACAAAGGGAACTTCTACATTCCTCGTTAATTTTAGAACATCAAGGACATCATCCTCGGCCTTCCTTTGCATGTCAAAGCCTAAACGTGAATACATCTAAACTCGTCAAACGACGTACAATAACGCGAGTGAAAGCAGCAGTCGGTATACACAGTCACGTTATCAACTAGTTTTAAATCGATAATGTAACGCGTGATCAACAACTGAGGTGGTAGTACAGTACCGTGTTTAAAAAAGCATATAGGAAACAATTGAAGATAGGCCTTAAAACAATTCTGTGCCTTTGGAAAAACACAAAACATATTTCAAGTGCGGAATAAATTATCAACTGCTGTTCACGTACTTCGTGCTCTTGATCGACAAATGAAGAGAAGTTGTGCCAGGATGATGAAAACCAAGATAGCGATTACAACTCCATAAGCGATGTGAACTGTTCCACAGTCACAGCCTCCTTCAATTTAAAATACAAGCACCGCGTTTGAAGCTGACTCATTTCAAGAAAATACCACAATTCAACTAAGGATAGAAAGTAGCTGCTGCGGTACGAGTCGGGAGAAGTATTGTTATCTATTTTCATAATTCGACATCACCTTGCCAGAAGAAATTGTTCCTCTGTGAACACTGGGAACTGTCAAGGAACCAAACAGACAAGTGAATACATATTTTTGTTGAGTTTCATTATACGTCATTCATAATGCATTTAGCCAAGAACAAAACACAAAAAAAGAAAGCAAAACACAAATGTTAAAAAAAACATAAGCTACCTGGAGTAGTTTCCCCTGTGCTCCTCCGGAAACGGGCAGTATGTACTGTTAGAAAGAAGAAAACAGGGAAACCATGCCGGTTATATTATTCGATATCAAGTACTTTATCCAGTTACTGGCTGCAGTCTACGACAAGATCAAAAGCGCCACATATATTTATTATAATTTCTAACAATCTGATTAAAACTGATCAATATGGATTAAAATTGTACTCCAGATGAAGTAGCTGAGCTCAGAGCTCAAAATTTATGACAAAAACCTCAAAATATTATTGCTACTTTTCACAGTTACGGTTTAGCAGATTGCCATTTGATTAGGCTTAACAATTGCACAGGGTATCAGCTTCAATCGTTTTTATGACCAGCTATATCCCTAAAATAAATATGTGAATAAATATATGTTCTCTCTACAAACAAACATGACAAAAGAGTACTACCTTCTGGTACATAGATAATCCTGATCCGATTTTCCTTCACTGCTTCCCCAAACTTATTTGTTGCCGTAACAACAATCTCGTAGTTTTTTCCAGGATTGAGGGCGATGTTATAAGACTGAAATTCTTTCTGCACTGTATCTACATTATCCCATTCCATTAAGCCGACCTCTCGCTTGTAGATTGTATAACTTGTGATGGCTGCCCCGTTGTTTATAGGCTTATTCCAACGAACTTCAAATATACAAGGATCTTCCGTGGATAAAATCGTTATTACTGCTGCTTCAGGTGCACCTAAAAAAATGACAAGAGAAAAAAATTCAAAGTAGGGAAAAGTAGAAACGGGCTAAGGTCACAATGGAGCTAAGTATAATCAGAACTTGTCCAAGTTAGTTATGTAGTGTTAGTTATGACGAAAATATCAAAATTGTTCAGTAAACATATTATACAGTCATGCCTGCTTCATGTATTCGGTAACATTATTTATGATTTTATCATAAACTGAACAAACATGATTATTACATAAACATCAGTCAACCCCAAATATAAACATGGATCTGCCACTTGAATAATTAGTTTGTTGTCAGCGTGGATAGATCGAGCTGTAGAGTACATTTGGAACTTACCTTCACTTTTTGTAGAGAAAGCCTTCCGTGCAGGTAGACCCTCTCCTGCCACATTCTTTGCATACACCTCCAATGTGTAGCTCGTACCTTTTATCAGTGGCGTTATAACTGATCTGGTTTCTTGAGCGGCATAGGTTTTATTGAATTCAGATTCCAGAACTGTAACTCTATACCCAGTGATTTGACTTCCACCATTGTCGACAGGAGGAGTCCACTGAATGGTCAGCGACACAGCCTGGATGTTTTTGTTAGAAAGTGTGACGATGGGTGAACCAGGCTTGTCTAAAGGTAAAACATTAATTCAATAATTATCAACTATCACAAAGCACATCCCTGTGTTTCTTTTCAATAAATATTGTAAAGCGGCGAATGTTAGGTGGAGTGAAGAAAGTCAAGAGATAAAATTTTAAAGTATTTTTTGTTTTTGTAATTCATATGTGACATTTGTAATTCGCACGTACAGTATATAATAATAAACAAATGAGTGTCAAGAAGATGCGTCACCATGACGCACACATTCTGCAGTTATCGACCGCACAGTTCAGATCGAAAGAACTTTGTTAAAACTTGATTTATTCACAAACAAACCGTGATTTCACTTGAGTTCACTGGAATTTTTCCAAGAAATAAAGGACCGACTTCACTTGAATTTTTTAAACGACGGTTTATAGTCGGTACCCAGACCGTCAAATCACTGTAAATGACGCAGTTACTGTATGTGAACCGAGGTTACTTGTAGCATGATGCGTTTTTAGAGTCTAACGTCCTCGTCTTTCATCTGAATTTCTATATACTTCTGTAAAAGTGGGCTATTTATAAAGAAACAGTCTCTTCAGAAAGATACAGACTTACTTATCTGAAATATATGAATTGCTAATACGTCTGCAGGAGGAAACGTATTCTCAGCACTGCACTTGTAATGTCCAAAGTCAGCTGTTTTCTTGAAATCCAATTCTAATAAACTCGTGGTACTTTTTTCTTGCTTCAGCTGCGACCCTTCAGGTGTGGTCCACGTGACAGTTGGGACAGGCACTCCACGTGCTACACATTTCAGAGTTACAATCTGTCCAATCCACGAAGATGTGTTTGACGAAGAGGCAGCCCTGTCAATCTTAGCTCTGTCTGTTGAACATTAAATGCGCACAACTACCCTTCAGAATTGAACTGGATCTAAATACCCTGTCATGACTTAAGTAATATAAAAAAAGAACACGTGTAACTAAATACCAATGTTCTTTGAACAGAACAACGCACAAAAAGAACTGACTATAGCGAACTTGTTTGGGTATCTTAAAACACATAACAAGGGAACTCTGACAGTTATATACATTTTTCCAAAAACTGCAATATTATAAACATTTTCCAGATAGAGTTCTGAAAAGTTTTCACACATTGTTTTTAAAGACACAGTCATGACTAGTAATATAAAAAAGAACATATCAATGTTCTCTGAACAAAACAACGCACAAACAAAAACTGCAATATTATACAAATTTTCCAGATAGAGTTCTGAAAAGTCTTTACACACTGTTTCTGGCTGTACTGTATAATGCATTTGTTAAAACAGACTGTGAAAATTTCAGGTGATATCTTATAAATGCAGTTTAACGTACTGTACTTACAATTAACAGTAACCCTTGTTTACTTTATTAATGTAGCTTTCCCAGGAATATTCTCTGCTTGGCACTCATAAATGTAGCTCACTGCCGATCCACCAGGGCGCTTTATGTTGGTAATTTTGAGCGTGGAAGTTTGTTGTCCCCACTGAATGACCTTAAATCCATTGAAAACTTGCACCCAGGTAATGTTTGGCTGTGGTTTTCCATCTGCCGCACAGCTTAGGGTAAGATCTTCACCTTCAGTGATAGAAAGGTTGGACGGTGGTATTACCGTAAAATGGGTCGGCGCTATAAATGTAAAAGAAAGGGACTGTAAGCTAACTTACAAGGCATCAATACAATGTTCGGTGACACCCGCAATAGGGGCTTAGTAAAACTACAGCGTCTAATCAAACAAGATTGTAGGATTCTGTCACTCTGTTGATACAGACAAACGTAGATATTTTTATAAAATATGTAGTCTTTAAAGGCATTGCCCAAACTCAACGACGTTTGTGTTTTAAGGCCCTCGGTATACAGACGTCGAAAAAGAATTCCATGCCAACGTTCTCCCACTGCCGAACAGGCATCTGAGACAGCACTGAGTTGATTGAGAAGTGTCAAGCTCATGACAAGTATAAAAAACTCCTGAAGAGACAATACTTCGTGCCTGGTAAATGGAAATGTATGAACTGCTTTCTCTGATCTGTTTATTGTTCGATAAATAAAAGATATAAAAACGCTTTTTGTAAGGAAGTGATAGGAGGAAGTACTACTTCACTGTATAGTAATTAATCATAATTTATGTTAGTTAACGGGTTTTGTCTTGTCAGTCTTTTTCTGCAAACACCAAACATAACTGATGAGCAGCAAAATTAAACTTAGTTACTAATTTCAGAAACTAATTCTAAGAAATACAGGTTTATACAAATATATGTTGACAATACCGATGATATTTTGCCTTATTATTAATCGCATTCACAGAAATTTATGGAAACTTGATTTTCAAAATTCAAATTAGTTTAGTTAATTCTTTCTAATAGTTAGATTTGTTTATATAAAGAACTGCATATATACGTAATATGTTCAATGCGTTATAGTTTATAGCGGGACAATTGAAATATCCAAAATTTACATCAAGCCCGGCTTAGTATTGTGTTTGTCTATGCGTCAATATGCACAACTGCTCACAAGAATCCTTATAATAAGAGTATTTTTTTTATGAATTTGGTGCAATGAAACTTACCAACCACGTTCATATACACAGCATCTTGAAGCATGACAGGAGGTCCGAAACCAATTCTAATGCTGTACTGGTTTTCGTCTCCTAATGTGACGTTTAACAGAACAAATGAAACCACAAACTTCGATATATCTCCAGTCCATTTAATGCGACCCTTGTAGCTTGCAGGGGCATTACTATAGCCAGGAACACCGTTACTTCCTAAAGCCATGAGAACTTTTAAAGTAGATGATGGCGCTAAAATCCACGTTACGCTTTCCAAGGTATCTTTAGTTGCCACTTCATATTTCCACTGGAATGTGAAGTTAGACCCTAAAACTGCATTTTGAGCAGTTGAGTAGGAAGTCAGTAAACGTGTAGTCCGTGTATCTGCACATAAATAGCCAAGATTAGGTATCAGATCACCAGCTTATTGGATGAGAAATAAATTTTTCACTTTAAAGTTTGAGTAAACAAGACGTGCAACGAGTAACTATGTAATGATTATCATAATTAATGCTTGCGGCGGCGGTCGCACAACGATATTTTTTCTTATATTGATGGTGGTTTGACTCCAGGAGTTCTATAATCTATAATCTATAGTATCTATAATTCAGTTGTTTAGCTGTGTGATTGTCCAGATGAGTATGCCGGCTTTATAAATTTGTAGTTGTTGTTTCGACCATCGGAGCGGTAATCATCTTCACAGTCAGGTGAAGAGATATTGTTAGATATTGGTATTTATGTCTCTGGTCGCTGCTGAAAATGTTGGTTCGGTTTGGTTGTAATAAAGCGCTAATGCGCCTTATAGTATTACGGCGGACTGACAGAAAACTGAACACAGGGCTAATTTACACAAAATTAGCGACTTACAACAGAAATCACATTGAATACTAACACAACCGGCTATACTTTAACATGACATGAACTTAAAGAATAATTGCCAAGTTTAATTTTGCTGCTCATTACAGGAAGCAAGAATGTATTGCTTTTATACCACTTTTTCGAATTGAAATAAAAATAATAATATACGACTCCATTGCCATAACTATCAATATGTTTTACTGTTATGTAGGATGGTTGTGGGTTAATGCACAATCCGCGCCAATGTTGCAAATCTCTGTGACTGCATCCGTATATGTGTATACAACACTATTCATGCTATAGAAATTTTTGTAGAGATAAATAATCTATGCTTGCATATAAAAATATTAATATGCATATTTTTTTAACCTACGCGTAATGCAATTATAAAATGACTTACACGGAACAATTGCACACCGTGTGTTCATCCAATTGCATGCAACAATACAAGCAATGTTAGTAGTGCGAAGTGTGTCCCGACTTAAACGAGAGCTGACAATGCTATTATACTAAAATTAAAAAAAAAAAGTTAAAAATAGATATTTTTTGTACTAACCACTTTGAAACGTTATTTTATAACACAAAATAACCCAGCTTCTGTGATACTTTGATCTAGCCAAATGTCTATGATACCGCCGACACCTAAATTTGACATAGCTTTGGTCAAAATGACCGCTAATCTCATAAATCTCATGCCATGCCGAGTAGCCGAAGTAACCGCTAACCACACTATATAATTACTCAATTTAAGTTGGCAAGTTTCTCATTTTAGCAGACGAATGCTACTAATATGCTATCATTGCAATTATTGTTACTTACCCAACACGTTGAGGTTCACAATGTTCTGTAAGCGGCCAAAGGTGTTATAGTTGATGGTCAGCCGGTAATTTGTTTCATCATCCAGCATAATATTTAGTAAAAAGAAAGAGGCCACAAACTTCTGTAAGTCTCCAGTCCATGTGATACGGCCCTTGTACCTTGCAGGAGTTTGAGCTAAGTCTACACTTCCATCTGATGCCACATAAACCAGTGTTGTACTTGGTGGTAACTCCAAACTTATGTCATTCAAAGTGTCTTGGGCTGCCAACACATATGTTCAGTTGAAGGTAAAATTTGATCCAAGAATCGCATTCTGAGGAGCTGAGTACTGACTAAGGAACTGTGTTTTCTCCCCATCTGTCAAAACAAACATATTTTAACACAGTTTTAATCAGCCGGAGTTTGTCCTTTTTCCGAAATCATGCGAAAAAGTGTCCCAACATTAGGTACTAAAAGTATACTACTTTTATGTACCTACTTTGAATCTGTAGTACTCACCACAAAGCGAAGAAAATATAAATATTGTAACAAGGACTGTTAGGAAAACAACCATTAGTCATTGAAGGATTGCTCCGTTGTACAGCTTATAGTGAAAAGATGCCAAAAGTCGAATAAACCTCAGGTCTGCTGACCAGCCGTGATCAGTGCAGGAGTCGTCGGGACCTGTAAATGCAAGGGGCCAAAGACAAGTAGTTTCATTAGTTCAGTAAAATAGACTGAGAGTTAAAAAATTATTAAAGTTTCCCTTTCTATCTAGACAAGAATCATCTGAAGTACTCTCTACTTGAACACTTTTATGGTGGTTTACACGCTGAGGGCCATTCGATGCATGGCAAACATCTAGTTTGGAGTCCACGAGCGGTCTTCGACTATCGCTGAGTGTAAACCGACATATTTGTAACGAAAAAAATTCAAAGGTGAATCGAAGGTTGTGTTACATTTTTGCTGGAAGCAATCTTTGGCAGTCGTGTGTTTGAGCGGAAGAGCATGATAACTAATATTAGTTCTACAGCCAGCCACACCCACATCTAAACTAGTAGTAGTCTAAACTAGTAATAGCTTATTGAGATACAGTGGAATACGAGGTAATATACAATTGTTGAATTAGTTGTACATTGGTTGAATATCTGTGTTATAAATCGACTTAAAGAAAATAGAAAGGTGTAAGATGAAGGAATCTAGTGAGGACTCCGCAAGAGCATCGTTTCCTCGTTCATTGAACGATCCTGGCTGCTTCATTTTTATACTCAGTTTTCGCGTTTAGAAAACCATGTAATAGCGAGTGTCACTGACACAGACACAAGCAACGTCCAAATTGAATTCACGTATTACGCGGAGTTTATCACCTGTGGCATTTGTGTAAACTGTGCGTGACAGTAACGCGCACCAACGATGGCAGTGCCATCCACCACGCGGAAGCTAATCCAGCTGCTGCGTTTCAACCAACGAGCTATATAAAATAATCATGACAAAATGTTCCTATATTGCACCTAATGTATCCAAAAGGAATGTTTACTCGTTCTAACGACAGCTTACTTACTCTAATTTGACACGGCCATGTATATTAATCGAGTCATTTAGTCCGCTCAGCCAATAATAATACCTTGCGATTTTGAATAGCATGAATAACGTCAATGTCGTTTCTTCGCAAGAGTAGAATTCGTGTTTATGTAACAGCCACTTTAGTACCTACAAATCAGTTATGTCATTTTCGCTGTAGAGTATCAAGCACGCGAACGGCAACATATGCCTGACGGTCATCATTCAAGGTAGAAACACTCGGCATAACGTTCTTTTTGCAAAAAATCAACACAATAGCTCGGTCGGTAAGGTCAAAACCTCGGGCGATATGTAAACCAGAAAGTGATATACTCACCACTTCACCAAAACTTCACACGCTGGGTGTCCCAAATCAGTGGAAAGAGAAAACACAATCGACCTCGGACATCACCGCTGAAGCAGCCAACCACATGACCTGCATAATTATTTTCAGACAAGAGTTTGACGTTTGAAAGTAACAGCGATGATTATCATAAATTAGATTGAATAGATTTAAGGTGCCTCCGGAGTTTCATCTGGCGCATTCGTTCATGATAAACTTTGGATCATAACTTTTTTGGCTTTGATGCAATTCCTATAAAACTTTGATAAACTTTGCAGCTATCATTCAGCAATAATACGATTGAATTCAATTTAACTGGGGAAAAATATTTTCAGTGATATTATAGCTTAGTGCACAGCACCTTTTAAACAAAATCGCACCCAGTGAAAACTTTTGCTGGTATATTTTTGTTAAATTTCTGGAATCAGCTTATATTGACTTAATACACACCTTAACCAAGTTTCAGAAATTCGTCGGAGCAGAAGAGCGGAGGTAATAACACCATTAAAATTTCGCCATGAATTTACGTTTACCAGTGACCAACTGTTCGTTTTTATATTGCACCAGGCAGAACATCAGATTAGCGTGGCGACCTGTTTTAAAATCGAGCGCCTTTACTTCCCAGTCACCGTCGTTTTCACCAACCGAAGCATACATTTTTTGTTTATGTGACACTGTAAACAATCCATTCTTTGCAGGGTGTTTTCTAAAAGACTTCATGAGGGAATTGTGACTGATATATTGGTACAGGTAATAAAAGTGCGCATTCTAAAGTCGGCATTTTAATGTGATACTAAAAATGCATGTTTGTCGAAAACGATTCTGGGAAAATACAAATACCAAAGTAAATTTAAGTTACGAAAATGTCCTAATTTCGTTCTTAATGACTAAATGCGTATGATATTCATACTGCATGCTTTTACTTATCAAATTCTACCTTACAGTTCAAAACTTTCATTATCCTTCACTATTTCAATTTCTTGTCAAGAAAAAAACATAATGATGGAAACAGGCAATAATTTTTAAGCTTTGATAGTCCATCCTCTACTAATAGGCGATTCTATTCATTTCATTGCTTGCTTCTTGCAGTACAAAAACAACAACAACAACAAACCATTAAATCATTAAATTTACAGCCATTAACGGCAGTTTGCGCTGGTTCAGTCAAATACCTCACACAAATAGGCTTTATGCGTCGCCAAAGAAACAATCTTTAGAAACTATCAGAATCATAAACAGGGTATAATAACTCGAACAGATCAAATATATTATTGCTTCTCGGCAGCCTTTTTCAGGATGCATTAGACAATATCGTCAACGTTGGCATACAAGGAACTGTCATACTCCTTTAGGTTTATGTAGGTCTGCAAAAAAAAAAAAAAAAAAAAAAAAAAAAAAAAAAAAAAAGGAAAGAAAGAAAAACAAACAAACAAACAAACAAACAGCAACAAAACTCAGTTAAGCTGGCTAACTAACATTATTGGCCTGGATAAAGAAATGTCCAGTAAAATCCAAAGGAAAGCAGATATGATATACAAATCAATCAAATATTTGTTTCAATATTACTTAGTCCTTAGGCCTATATTAATTAAGTGTAACTTACCCTGTGGTTTCTTTCCATTTTGGCTATGATGTCTTTCAGTTCAGAGAAGGTTGGTCTCTCACTTGGGTTCTCTTTCCAGCAGTCAGTCATGATACAGTACCTAGTTCAGGCAAACGCACAAAAAAAAAAAATTCGATTGGATTTCCCGAAAGTACAGTCGATCACATGTTTCATACATTTGTCGCCCACAAGCCATATAATACTTAATTTCAAAAAAACGACAGACAGATACAAAAATATACGATCGAAACTGAAAGTGAACTAGTTGTCAGACTGCATCACGCAGCGGGTAGTAATATACCTATATCATAATTATTTTAAAATTGATACTGCGGAACGTAACGACTGGCATCAATCGTTTGCCCTTTATCAGATAGCTTTATATTTCTCCGGTGTAACGCCGTTCATAGATATTTATAGTGTACTACACCTTTAATGATTGGAACTTACTTTTGATTTAATTAGGAAAAATGACATAATCGCGGAATTTAGAACGGGAGAAATAATGCATTATTGTGAATGTATGTTCCGAGGAATTCCAGCCAAACTTACAACCGATCTTCCAAATGCGCTGGTTTCGGCATTCTATATCCCTCCTGTAAACGAGCTGCAATACGGCGACCGTCCATGTTGGGGTAAGGACGCCCACCTAAAGTTAAAGGAAATCCACAAATTTGAAGTTAAGTTATGTTACAGTTATGTACAGTTTTGTTACAGTAACAGAACAATGTCTATGCTGGAAATCACAAACGTCGCTCCTTACAAGCATCGAACTTATGAAAATGAGCAAATCAATTTAAGCTAAATTTCGTTAGCTGGTTCGGCGCATGTGAGGAGTAGCGTCTGAGACTGGCCTGAACTTACCTATGGTAAATATTTCGTACAACACAACTCCATAGCTCCACCTTCAAAGAAGAAAACATGATGCAGTGACTAGTGAAAGAGGATAATCATCATACCTCGGCCTGTAAATGCACGTCTGTAGCTCATAGTATATTTCGACTTCGAAAAGAACTGTGGTCGAATCAAAATTTCGATCGGGCGAAGACGCCATGTTTGATTCATCCAATGTGACGTCATCTAGGAGCTTGAAGCATTACACACCCATTGAAACTTACACATCACTCTGAGTAGTGTACACCCCATAAAGTAGGGATTCATATGCGGTCCACTTCACAGGCAGACGGCCCTTTGGGGTAAGAAAGAAAAATAATATTAGCAAACTAAGATAATAGAATATAAGTAAAGTCACCGATATATTTGAAGTGCAGAGAAAAAGAAATGACACACCGTCTTAGTGACACGTTCATGCAACTGATGCTGACTACACTGGACACCAAAACAAATAGTGCAAGGAATAATTTCAATTAAATTAGAAGAGTTTTCTCACCCTGCTTCTCTTGGTGTAGATGTCATCCTGATGCACATCCCGTGCCATACCGAAATCCGTCACTTTGCATTTCTCTCCTTCCCCAATCAACACATTTCTGGCGGCCAGGTCGCGATGAATAACCTGAGACACAGCCGCGTGAAAGATTATTAAGAACGTAAAATAAACTTATTGGGAGTGATAAAACACAATTTTAGTTCCTCTAAAAGTATGCCCTGACTTTGGAATTAGCCACGCTTTTAAAGGTATCCACCATACATTTCGACTTTTGTGTAACAAATCTCCTTGTACGCACATTGATTAAAGCCATTCATTCATTTCTTCCTGTTACCTTCTTAGAAGCAAGAAAATTCATCCCATCAGCGATTTGCCAGGCAAAACTCATCAGCTGCTGTGATGTCAGGTCGGTTCTTGGCTTAACATCCGGGTTCTTGTAATAAGTATCATTCAGTCCACGGCTCTTCCTCAGGTACCCCAGCAAGTCGCCATACGGGACATACTCAATGATTACCATAGGAGGTTCTAATGAATTTTTACATAAATACTTATTATATTTTACAGAAATGTTTATTTTTGCAGAATACTTGTTTTTGTTCCTTCTCGTTCACTGAGCTTTGAACTTATTTTCTTGTATTTTGTTAATTAGTAAGCGTTACCTGATTTTGTGACGCATCCTAACAGCTTAATCACGTGAGGGTGAGGTTTGAATGTTTTCATCAGTTCGAGTTCAGCGAGAAAATCTTTTCTGTCCGAGTTTGGGGCATTTTCTGCAAACAGATAGACGCATTGAATTAGACAACTGTCATGGCAAACTGTATAGCAATCAAAATGTAGAGACTTGAGCTTCATACGTCTTTACAATAAACAGCATACTTTAAAAAACTTTTAAGCTTTTAAAAAAATAAAACAAGTGATCGGTATGACAAAGTTAAAATCATACAGATTGTCTTCAATACAATTAATTTATACCTTTTAACATTTTCACCGCCACAGTCAGCTCAATATCAATGCCACGAATACCAGTCGCCGTTGCTTTACCGACTTTTGAGAAAGTACCTTTGCCAATGATTTTTTCGACATTGATGTTGGATCTTTTGAGTTCCCAGCTCCTGATTCGGGGCACGAGATGCATGTACTCACCAGGTGAAGCAGAGGAGTGAGCAGCAGTGTTGGGGAAGTCATTACTGGGATTGATTATACCGGAGTCCAAGTCATTCGTAGATGAAATCGGATCCTAATATTGGTTATTTGACAGGCATATTATCAGAGAGATCAGATGCAGACACATCTTATATCCAGACAAAGAAAAGATTAAGAGACCGAGAAAAAGACAGAAATGGACAAACATAAAAGATAAAGACAGAGAAACGACAGATTGGAGGATAATATATTGCATACACGCAACACTTAGTAACCTACCAAATGAATTTCTTTTCCACTGCGTGCTTCGCATTTCAAACTTAAATGTAAAAACATATATACACAATACTATTTTGATAAATCAAATTTTACATGTTCACAAATACAGATTATTCTTTTCTATATAAAGTTTCGAAAACAATTATTATACGCAAGCACTATGCCCGGTTCTTTAAAGCTCGATTGTTTATGAACTATAACGCACGATTAACAAATTTCTTTCTCTCGTGCTCTTGGCCAAAAACTGAAGAATTTTGATGAAGAAAACAAGAAAAGATCTAAACATAGCTTAGAAATCAATTAATGAGCGAAAGCTTCCCAAGGCACTCTAAGGCTGAAACATGACAACAAAGTTCGGAGCCTAGAATCATGCTTTAAATAACTGCTCTGAGAGAAAATGCACAACCATGGCCAAAGACAATCTTTCTGTACTATAAAGTAGATCAAACTCACCTTGCGTGTTTTTGATTTCCTAAATTAAAACAAACAGATAAAAAATACTCAAAGTATGAAATATTAATATTTGTTTCCAACATCCTAGTTGTGCCTGTTGTTTTCTGCAACATAGCCTTAGTATCATGTACTGACTTGTTTCTCGTAATCGTTACTTGTTCGTTTCTTAACTTACATAATATTCAATAAACCACCAGCCAATGCTTGTTAGAAAAGGTCACCTGTATGGTGGCCTATGACTGCCACTTGAATTTTCCTGATAATTCAATAAAAAAGATAATTTATGTCGAAGTGAAATGAAAATAAATGCTGTTTTCAAAGTAAAATGAAAACCGATTTCGAAAATGAAATTGAAAGCCGATTTCAAAGTAAAAGTAAAATAAAATGAAAACCGATTGCAAAGTAAAAGTAAAATTAAAAACCGATTCCAAAGTTAAAGTAAAGTGAAAACCGATTTCAAAGTAAAGTAAAATAAAAATCTATTTCAAGGTAAAAGTAAAATCAAAAACCGATTTCAAAGTTAAAGTAAAGTGAAAACCGATTTTAAAGTAAAGTAAAATAAAAACATATTTTAAGGTAAAAGTAAAATGAAAACCGATTTCAAATTAAAAGTAAAATGAAAATTTGCTTAGCCTATGACTGCCACAGTATACCAGCATGCCTTGCACTTCTCGTGGATTTCCCCTGTGACCTCTGCGCAACATGATCATCAGCTGTCAACACTTAAGTCGCTCCCGCGATGTGTTCATCACTCGCGTATAGTACTATCAGAGCGCAACAGAGTGTAAATGTAGTCGATCTAAACTTGAAAACTCGCTTGCAATAAAACCATTGCTTCTTTGTAACGCTGCGCCAGGAGGCTCGCAAGCAGGCGGTTTTGATTAAAGCTTTCACAAAAAATCTTTGGCATACAAACATTGCTCAATTGTTCGGTGAGTTATTTTTACGAGCGAGTGTAATACTGATTGTGCAAGGCTTGAAGATAATGAGGCAACAGTTGTCAGAGTTGACAGCTGTGATTTCAGCTCTTCAGTAGCGACTGATAAATCCTCAACGCTAAAAACCTCGATTTTTTTTTATGAAACATGGCTGCTGCCTGGAGAAACTTTCAGGCTAACATGAAAGACAAGAGAGCAGGTAAAAAGAAAAGAAGCTCGAACACTATCTTGGAGAAGGAGGAGGTGACAGTGCAGCGCCTGAGTTCCGAAGTCTCAGGCAAAGCACAAAAATTCTTTCTGTCTGGCTTTCTTCGTCCCAACTGCGCGAGCTTCCAATCCTTCTGGATCCAGATCGTACATCACAGCGTGTACTAAATCTCTCGGCACATTCAAATTGTGTTCCTGTCGAACCTTCTTGTACCGGTACCCGAGGAGTTTACCTGGTCCATCTAACTCTTTCGCTACGGCCTCCTTTACTTCATCCACCGATACATTCTGATCGGTATAAAATATGTTGAAACTACAATAAGCCGTCTGTCAAGGGTGCGAACACTCCATGGGTACTGTGGGAAATCTCGTTTTAAAAAGCTCAACATTTCCTCGCGTTTCAAACTTTGTTTTACGTATCAAGTCATATCGTCTTTTAGCACTAAGTCATGCTTCCAAGCATCATTTCGTAAATTGGCTGCCATGAGGATAAACATATCACGGGAGCGCTGTAAGTGTTGACAACTGATGATCATGCTGCGCAGAGGTCACAGGGGAAATCCACGAGAAGTGCAAGGCATGCTGGTATACTGTGGCAGTCATAGGCTAAGCAAATTTTCATTTTACTTTTAATTTGAAATCGGTTTTCATTTTACTTTTACCTTAAAATATGTTTTTATTTTACTTTACTTTAAAATCGGTTTTCACTTTACTTTAACTTTGAAATCGGTTTTTGATTTTACTTTTACTTTAAAATCGGTTTTCGTTTTACTTTGAAATCGGTTTTTGATTTACTTTACTTTGAAATCGGTTTTCACTTTACTTTAACTTTGGAATCGGTTTTTGATTTTACTTTACTTTGCAATCGGTTTTCATTTTCATTTTACTTTTACTTTGCAATCGGTTTTCATTTTCATTTTACTTTTACTTTGAAATCGGCCTCATTTTTATTTTCGAAATCGGTTTTCGTTTCATTTTACTTTGAAAACAGCATTTATTTTCATTTCACTTCGACATAAATTATCTTTTTTATTGAATTATCAGGAAAATTCAAGTGGCAGTCATAGGCCACCATACTTTACTTTGCAATCGGTTTTCATTTTCATTTTACTTTTACTTTGCAATCGGTTTTCATTTTCATTTTACTTTTACTTTGAAATCGGCTTTCATTTTCATTTTCGAAATCGGTTTTCGTTTCATTTTACTTTGAAAACAGCATTTATTTTCATTTCACTTCGACATAAATTATCTTTTTTATTGAATTATCAGGAAAATTCAAGTGGCAGTCATAGGCCACCATAGAGGTGGCATTCGTGCTCTCTTGAATGTATCAAACATGACAGCTAACTTCAAAATCCGATTACAATGAAATAGAACGCGTTCTGAAAACAGCAGCATCTGGACTTTGGAGTTGTAAAAACTATGGCCTTTGCAAACGTTATCATCGGTCTCTTTGCCTTGTTTTTGCTAAGAAAATTAATATGGAAAGCCCGATCCAGACGACTGAAAAGAATCAGGATGTTCATGCTCCAGAGGCAACGAAGGAGAAGGCGCGATCGTTGTTGGCTTGCACATCATAGTGCTTTCCGAATCTGCTGGAACGTTAAAGTTAAACGGAGGTCGATCGGACATCTTGAGAGAACTGAGTTGCGAAAAAAGTGCGGGAACTGATAAAAGTGAGTTGTGGTGCATGGTTACGATCGATCAATACAGGGGCTGACGTCGACAATTCGATGAAGCGTGCGATTGGTTCATGGAACAAGAGTTACACGTAGATAAATCACCTTTTAAATCGTACTTTTGAGATGATTTAGAACGAGAGTTATTTCTTTCAACTAAGCCGCTTTCAATATCACTTTACAACATTAATCAGTGCGGTCTCCCACTGTGCAGTTTTTACGGTCACACACAGATTTTGGCTAAATCGCGATTAAGCACTGCTAAATCGTGATTTAACTTTCTAGTGTGACCACAGCCTCTGAAGATCTCGAGAAATAAGAGCAAAAACCTGAAGTCTTTCCTTGCGCCACTCGACTGTTCTCGCGGGGTCCACTTCTCGCAGTCAGGACACAGTCAAACATCCAGATTGAAATAATAACGGCAGGTCTTTTCCACGGGTAGCGGGTAGCGGGTGACGGGTGGCGGGTAGCGGGTGACGGGTAGCGGGTAACGGGTGACGGGTAGCGGGTAGCGGGTAGCGGGTGACGGGTAGCGGGTAACGGGTGACGGGTAACACTCAATCGCTTTCTCAATCGATGAAGATCAGTATTGCAGTCAAAGCAACCGTAACTCTTTCGCGCATGCATCACACAAATCTTGACTTGTGTCGTGTTTGACAGCGATATGTCACCACCCTGTGTTGAACACCCGTGAATGCGATTGATGTTCTATTTTAAATGGAACCGCAAGCAGCTACCTTTGGTGACAATTAGTGTTTATTGATTGACGTGTAATTTGAACTAACTGCAAATCGACCCCAAATGAATTTGCCTTCAACGAAGAAAAAAGTCAGGAAGGATATAAGAAATACAGTTCCAATACGTACAGCAGTGTCACCCATCAAACCAAAGAACTATTATAATAACATATAGTTAATAAAATCTCATTAAAATACTGTATAACGTTAATTTTGTTTGGTAATCAAAGAGGTATAGTCCTTTGGTGGCCATGTATTGTTTTAAGCGCTATTCTAATTGCTATTCACTCCAACAAAACAAGTGTGTTACAAGAAAAACAACTTAACAAGTGTTCCTCTGGGAAGGCGTTGGTAAGAACAATGAATTGGCAATCAAATTGTTTCTTACACAGTAAAACGTATAAGGAATACGCTTCACTGTCTACAGCTGTTGTTCGACTAATCAAAAATGTATGCCGAATTCCCGCCAAAGAAGCTGTTTGTTTGACTCCGTTAATGTGCTCTGAGTTGCTTCATCGATGCATTTACTACGGTAAATTTTTTATTGTTCTGAAACACACTTACCACGGTTTTGTGAATTGTCTAGACGCGTCGTACTTTTACCGCAGTAAAGTAAATGCTTTCACCGAGGTAAATGTGTCTCGTGTAATAAAAATTATTTATTTTACAAACAAACACCAAATAAACAAGACAGGGAAATGAACACCGCTACCCGTTACCCGTCGCCCGCTGCCCGTTACTCGCTTACCCGTTACCCGCTACCCGTTACCCGCTACCCGCTACCCGTCACCCGTCACCCGCTACCCGTCACCCGCTACCCGCTACCCGTCACCCGTCACCCGCTACCCGTTACCCGTCACCCGCTACCCGTCACCCGTTACCCGCTACCCGCGGAAAAGACCTGCCGAAATAATAAACAGAACAGTGGTTCTTGTTCACTGGTACAGTTTTCTTAGTTCGCGCTGACTACTCGTTGTTACAGAAAAACATATTACTAGAAATACGATACTCGCAAAGGTCCCACACTCAAGTAATCGATTATGCATGACATTGCTTAGAGCTGTTATACTGTATGCATACACCACACATTTCAATATTATATAATGTAATTAAAAGCAGATGACACTATATTAGCATTTACATGATATTAGCATGTGTTCCATTCCGGGGGACACTCATCATAATTTGGGTGGGGGTGTGACACCTGGACCCGAAAACCCTTACCCTATTTCAGACCAAAATATCTGATTTACTATACCCTATTTCAGACCCATACTCCATAAATGTATACCCTATTTCAGACCTATTTTTGAGACTTTTTTCTTTTGCAATGATTTCCACCCTGTTTTTTCTTCCATTTGCCATGCATTGTTCGGGGCGACACATTTCTATATAATTATGCTATCCCAGGCCAAAAACACAAAATCAATACCCTATTTCAGACCAAAAAGGCAAACTCTATACCCTATTTCAGACTAAAAATGTTTGAAAACAATACCCTTTGGGGTGGCACATACCTATATGGCATATATATGGGATTACTCCTCCCTCCCCCCCCCACCAGGGTCCCATTGCTGTTTGAAGAGTACAGTAATTTCATTATATAATATGTAGGATGGTCTTGAAGTCTTGAAAGAAGGAAGTTCTCACGATATTATTCATCATGCCATGTCCATTTCACAGTAATTTATTTTGTCTCATAAGAAAGTATACAGAGTCAGTCTTAGCACCACATTCATAGGTGAAATATATAGATACTTCTCAAGTAGGTTACAATATATTTCTCAGAAGTTCTCAATTGTTGCAAGTGTTGCCTAGTACATGTACAAACACACAAAATCCCATGCCAGAGAAATATAGCCCTAACCCGATACTCTCCCCTGTACTCTACTGTGAGTGAAAATGGAAAAATGCATTATAAATATACAATAATTCTACAGAATATTAGACAAATGAGAGTCAGGTTTGCACATTATCCACCACAAGTACTGTAAGATGCTGTGAGACTTGAGAAGAGCATCAGTTTAGTACTGTATTGACATTCTTGTCTTTAAAAAGTCTCATTTCCCATGCCATGTGGGTTAAGACCACAGCATGATTGAAAGTGTGAATCAAAGTAATGTACTTTGTCCCCGAGTCCTCGCCAATTTGGTAATCGCATACAATAACTATTTTGCCATTAAAGTGGTGTCAACTAAATTTTGTATGGCCACACAGAATACCTCTTGAAAGATACCAGGCCAAAAAACATATTGTAAAGTCAGCAATAAACAGGAGTGTGAACGATTTTGGCTTGGCCACCAAAGTTATGAAAAGCCCTAAAAAATGCATTAATAAATGAGATGCCTCACACATGCCATGTAGATATATTTGCATATAGTCCATGCTTGACACCTGTGACCCAGCTTCTATCCAATTTCTTTTTGTCAATGTCATGCTGTACAATGAGGCACAAGTTCACTGGCCATATCTAGTCTTATTATTTTCTTTCAAGATCTAATAATTCAGTTTCCACAACAGAAGAAATAATTTACACCTTGTTAAAGAGCATTGCAAAGTTAGTGACTATCTGCAGTTTTAGCACTGTAGCATTATATTCTCCAAAGTTGTCATTATATTAGTATTACTGTATAAGAGATTTGCATGGAATAAAGACTGAAGGCCTCATCACTAGCCTCACTTCCAAGTTTTAAAACTTGCAAGAATCACCTAGAAGTAGAAATAACATACTATCAGAAATCAAAAGATCATGTTTATATTAGAACCTCTATAAAATTGAAGCTAGTCAGGCTTTTGGTAATTTATTCCATAAAGTTATTTATCTGTGGAATAGCAACAACTTTGAAGAATACATGTATTATGCTACAATGCTTAAATTGTAGGAAATTGCTAATTTTACATTGCTCTTTCACATAGTGTAAATTATTCCATTTGTTCATTATGTACATGATAAAACTTTGGTAGCTTCAAGTACTGCCTGACTGAAATAAAATGTCATCAGGCACCGTAGTTCCATGTTTTTCATGTCATAGAGAATGTCTGATACTCATCACTGTCACAACAGTGGAATTTGGGTGAACAGCAAGACAAGTGTTATTTTCTGCTGGCTGAGGTATGAAAGATTTTTACGGAAGATGGGAGACTGGGTACCAGTATGGGGGGTCACAAGGTGTGAAGGTTGCCATTTTTAACTCGTGAATGTGAAGCAATGAATGAGTTATTGTGAGCGGTGGGGAGCTTCACTCGCTTGCTTGTTCCATGGGTGTAAACTTCCAGCGGAAAAGGGTTCTGCTGACCAGTTCATAACACTGGTGCAGGCCTTGCAAACAAAGTGGCGGCCAGTTTGCGACTGAGAATACTCGACATTCGAAACAGGTTGAGAGTCGCAAAAGCGATGAACTGATCTTTCACGTTTGGATTCCTTTGATTCTCAAGACACATGTTCTTGAAAATTAAGACCAAACTGCAGACTACACCTGGATTTTACAGTTTGATCGATCAAAAGCTTTTTAGCACCTTTGAACTGTAGCGTTGGCTAAAATCACAGTATTTGTATGGCTTTAATGCTATATTTTCCAATGCTTTTTACAGAGGAAAGATTTATAGCGTTTCTCATTCACGAGTTGGCTTACAGGAGCCTTTGATTTTTTGTTGCCATCAACACGATTTGACCAAGCAAACTATTCATAATTTTTTTATTCATTTATTTTACAAACAAAAAACACAGAAATGTTACAAGTGAAAAAGGTAATAAAATATACCAATACTAATATTATAATACATGTAGGATCTAAATAAATTACTAACACTTATACATACTAAGAAAGAGAGAAAGAAAGAAAAGGTCATACTGTGGGCAAACACCCTAAAAGGAAGCCGAAGACTTGACTTTATTATACCTCCTTGGGTATCTCAACCGTAACATCATTGTCTGAATATAATCTTGAAAAGTGAATTCTAGGATAATATATATTCTCGTTACTTAATTCAGAAAAATATTTCTCTAATTAAATATAGAAGTGATAAAACTACTAACAAAAACAATTTGCCCATTACATTACTGTAACCTAATAATATTAGAATAATAGTAATAATAATATTCATGATAAATTATGATAGACTATCTGCCACCCTCACCTCTTTCCCTACAAGCTATTAGAAACATTGTGCTGCAAAGCAATATCATGATTTTCCAGTAAATAAGTTTTGAATTCCCTACTATCTGGTATCCTACTGAAAATTTCCTCAGAAAGTTTCCAATACCAGAAGGGGGAATTAAGCCTACAAGATTTAGATTTATAGACTTTAGGATGTCTTTTTTTAGAGTATTCTAGTGATGTTTCAAGGTGTAATAATAATTGGTCATATATGTGGGATAGAAGAATAACGAGGTAAAAGAGGAAGATAGAGTCATGGAAGGATTTGGAAAAAAATGTATATATTAAAATGCTAAGATTCCATCTTGTGTCTGTAATGCTCTTTCCCAGGCCTCATTGTCATAAAAAAAGTCCAAGATGGCTGCCACATTGAGTGAAACTACAATCCTGGCCAAAAGTATGTGGGACACTCTGAAAAAATGCTATTTTACATAAAAGGCTAAGTGTCCCACGACTTTTGGCCAGGATTGTAGGTATAAATATGGGCCTTGAATGCCGAACACAATTCTTTTAGAAATTGGAAATTAGTTTAAAAAGATGATTTGTGCTGTCAGGTGACTATATGTCGGGCTGATGCTGCTGCATGTTCGAAATAAGGGGAGATTTTGATGTCGATTCGTCGAGTGAGTACACGCACTACATAGAAGTTTGTAACTGCATTTGAGATGTTTGAAATGGACTTCAAAAAGAAAGAAAGAAAGAAAAAAAAAAAAAAAAAAAAAAAAAGAAAGAAATCCAATCACCGTATTTTACAGGGGTCCTGCTAGTATATAGCATAAGGCTGGAGTTGTCTGATTAAATAAGGTTTTCAGATTATGTTTGAAGGTATTAAGATTAGTTAGGCTTTTCAAATTATTAGAGGGACAATTCTAAAAGTTTGGTCCTTGATTATGGTTGGCGACATGGTGCAAATTCACATTCTATATTTATATTCATTCACATTCAACCATAGCTTTTATTGCATTGATTTGAGTGGTTTGTAAATTATTCAATACTCCCATTCTCATTCAAGGTTGCCATTCACATTCAATAAAAATATCCATGCAACACTAATTTCTGTGCAACCTGTTGTGCATCATCCCCAGGCCCCAGCAATGAGATTTTGGAATCTTCTTGATTATGGTTTTGGTGTGAGATTTCGAACTCAAGAATCTTTTATGCATTCATTCTTTCTCAAACCTGTGACAGAAGGTGAAATGACAAATACTACTGATACTTTCAAAATTTGAAAGACTGCAGACTTTGACAAAGTAAACATCTGATGTCAAAAAATATACTGTCTGCATGAATAGCTCATGAATGCCTCCCAGATATAAAAAAACCCTCCACAATTTTACCAATTTCTTGTTGCAACTATTAAATTTTAATCGAGAAACCTGTGTGCCACTTGTCCATGCATAACAAAGGTATACTGATTTCTTATAAATGTTTGAAACTAAGAAAAATAAACTTGGGCTTCAGTTTGACAACTATATTGCCAGTGTTTCAAGTATGTGATGATGATCTAGTCAGACATCTACAATCCTGGTCAAAAATGTTGGGACACTTAAGGATAGAGTCCTCTAATTTTAAGTTTTTCATGCCACCTCCCCCACTTTAATATTGAACTGTGCATCTTGGCTGGACCAAGACTGATTAGGGGGAGGGGAGGGTGAGTGCATTTTTGGTTAACTAGGCCAGCCAAAATGGGTGTTATCAATGAAATAGCACCATAATCAGGGTGTCCCAAGAACTTTTGTCCAGGATTGTAGATGTGCAGTAGTCAGTTTAGGAGTCAAGTGCCCTTAGTGTGTATGATGGCCGATAATGTAAATAAAGTTAATGCTTTCAAAAGTTAAATATAATAACGGCGAACATGTAGATGGTTTCTGTCAGAATAGCCTACCTGCAGATGTCCTGTATCCTGGGACGCCTACACACAGGCTATGTCGGATGACATTTCCAGCAGTGAGAAAAGCTGCCCATGTTGTGACTAAATAGTGTACTATACTTTAATTGACATTAGTAACTTGACATTCATTTAGCTCTTCGGGAATAAACACATTTCCATTCAGAACAGCTTTATTTTATCAGTACAGTAGCATAAAGGGTATTTCGAATGAAACTAGACTGGCCTTGCCAGTGAGCTCGTGGCGTGAGTTGGGTCGAGACCAGAATATAAAATGGAAAGTAGGGGACAAGAGCAGAACTCGATCCCAAGAGAGACTTCCAGTTTCTCACCAGAAAAATATCACACAGTATAGAGAACTTGGCTTTTGACACCTTGCTCTTTTGACACCTTGATTAAACTAAAATTATTATTACAACACTCCTACATTTGCTGCTTAAAGGTTGAGCGACCCTGCATCTTGAGAATGCGTGACATATCTTTTTATGCATAATCGATTATGACAGTTTGACCTTGACTCTTATTTCTAATCAGAGGCCACGATTAATCCAGCCTTCGCTTCACCACTTATGTGTTTTCTTTTATTAACTCAATACGTTTCTTCTATCAGGCTTTCGAGTATTCGTGCTCTGTAACAAATATAAAATTGAAAGCGAGGAATGTCACACGAGAGATGTGTACAGAGTAAAGCATAAAGCGCCATTGTTCTACGGCTAAAGGTCACCGTAGCTTTGGTTTCTGTTTTCGCCCTGTTATCTTCCCAAAAGTATTTCGTGTCGCCACAGAAAGTTTCGTCGGGACTAAATACTTATCGGCGACAGAGATATTTGCAGTCCCCCAGCGGTATCCATCAAATATTTGTTTACGGCTATTCTAAAACCTTCCGCGGTGAACGCGAATCAAAATCGTTCCCGAAAATCCAGTTTATCCGTGCACATTCCACAGAGCCAAATGGTGTTGAGTTTGAATGGGATGCAGTTAACTTTTACACACAAGTAACGAGCAATTCACTGGCCACATCTCGAGTTGTTTAGCGAAGTCAATTACGTCATCGCTTAGCACGTGATAATATGAACCAATCACCGTGTGCTGATTCTCGACCCACAAAAAGAAAAATTTCCGTTTTTAAGCTCGCTTGGACCCCAGGCCCCCGCGAGCAATAATCAACACAAAATCAGTTCTGTTTCTTAACAGCCGATCCAAACTTGATTTTCAATCTGAGAAAATTATGCTTCAAAACTTGCCGGTAATTGTTTTTGCCTCACCTTAGAGGACAAAGGTTTCTTTCAGCAAAGGGCACTCTTAATTCAGGTATTCAAAAAAATCAATTACGGATTCGTAAAGCACTGAAAACACAAATAAACTTTCAGTGCTTCATGGTGTTCACATAATCTTGTGTCTGTACTCTTATTGATCACAGTTAGGGAGCCAATTAGAAACGATGGTAGATCATTTTTGTTGTAAAAATGTACTATAATGGATTTTTGTTTTTTCTCTCTAGAATCACCAGATAATGACACTTTTGTACCTAAGTTCCAGAGCATTAACACTGGAGAAGAGGCAATGTTTAATTGCACTGCAGATGGTGTCCCAACTCCAGAGCTGGAATGGTACAATGGATATGGTAAAAAAATTGAGAGCAAAGCTGGTGTCGAGATAAACAGCAACAGTGGATCATCCGCTCTTACATTTAGGAGTGTAAAGTCCACAGATTCTGGACTCTACATATGTAAAATAAAGAACATTGCAGGTGAAAGAAATGCAACTGGAACACTTATAGTGCCATGTGAGTATGTTTTCTTTTCTTTACAGTTCTTAGAAAAATATAATACCAGCTCTTAAGAGAACTAGGTTGACTGCGTCGGCGTGGCGGAAGACAAACTGGTGTATCAACTAAGTGTTGGTGAGGGTAATGGAACGCCGTCAAAGAGGCAATAGCTGACGTTTCGAGCGCTAGCCCTTCAGAGCGAATGAGAGGATTTTGGGTAAACGGGGTTTAAAAGGGGGATTAAGAAAGAAACTTACCTCAGAGGAAACTTAATAATTTTTGATTGGCTGTTGAGAAAAGCAGCCAATCAGAAAAACATGGTGAAAGGTTAAGGAGCTATGAGAAAGAGAACCGCTCGTTGATTCCTGCGGGAGATAAGGTACCAATTTTGAAAATCAGGCGCTGTTCTGTGCACTTGCGGGATTTGGTGTTGTCTTGGTGAAGAGATAAGCCGAAAATGGTCATGTTGTTTTGGGAGTGACCGGGTTGATTAAAATGCCGAGCTACAGGTTTGGAAGCGTCCTGGCTGTTGTTTTTCACATCCAAAGGATGTTCGCGGAAACGGTCTCCCAACCTCCGTCCTGTTTCGCCGATGTAAAGCTGGTTGCAGCTGGTGCACCGTATGCAGTAGATGACATTGCGGGAAGTGCAGTCGAAATGATCGGTGATTTGGGTGGAGTTCTTAGGGCCGGAAATTGAAATGGTGTTGGTAATGAACGGACGTGTTATACCGCTTGCGCGAGCATTTGAATGTGCCAGGTTCAAGTTCTGTGGGTAAGAGTCTTTGACTAGGGAATTGCGCCCAAGCTCTTGTCTCGTTTGAATGAGACGAGTGGTGGTTTTTCGAAAATTGTGGCAGTATCAGGATCGGATTGAAGTAATTTGAAATTTTTGAGAATTATGTCTTTGACCCGAAGATTGTTGGGTTTATAAGTGATGGTCAGTGGGATTCTGTCTTCGGATTTGGATTTGGACGGCATCAGGGCAGTTTCTCGGCTGATGTTGTTGACACGTTCCAGAGCATCGGTGACGACAGAGTTTGGATAGTTGCGTTTAGCAAAAAAATTGCACATTTCGTCGGCTTTGGCCGAGAAATCAGTGTCGTCATTGCAAAGTCGACGAAGCCGGAGAAATTGGGAATAAGGAATAGAATCTTTTACGTGAGGCGGATGAGATGAGGAATGAAGCAAATAGCTGTGCGAATCGGTAGGTTTGTAGTGGACGCTGGTAGCCAAACCATTGTTTAGGATAGAAACGTTGATGTCGAGGAAAGTAACGCTAGAAGTGGAAATTTCCCAGGTGAACTCGAGAGCAGGATGAAAAGTATTGACAAATTGGATGAATCGATCGAGCTCGGGTCGGCCACATGAGGTGGCACCAAAACAGTCATCCATGTATCGGCCGAAAAGTTCTGGTACTGGGCCATCGAATTGGTCGAAAATTTGTTCCTCGACATAGCCGAAAAAAAGGTTAGCATAATTGGGGCCCATTTTGGTGCCCATGGCTACTCCATTATTTTGCCTATAGAATTTGCCGTCGAAAGAGAAGCAATTAAGGGCAAGTACTAATTCGGCTAAACGGATCGAAGTGTCGGTACTGGGTTCCTTAACTGTGCGGCGGTCGAAAAAGTGCCGAAGAGCTCGCAGTCCTTGTCGTTCGGAATCACAGTGTAAAGAGATTTAACATCCATAGTGAATAGTAATTTGGATTGGGCCGGAAATTGGAATTGGTCGAAAATTTTGAGCGCATGATTGGTGTCCTTGATGTACGTAGGCAAGGACTGAACAAATGGAGCCATCTTTTTGTCGAGAAAACTAGATATCAATTCAGTGGGGCAACTGGAGGCCGAAACTATTGGACGTCCAGGATTGTTGGTTTTGTGAATTTTGGGTAGAAAGTAGATGTTTGATGTCCTAGGAGTGTTGATGACCAAATTTCGGGCAGTTGGAGGGAGTTCCTGGTTGGAAATTAATTCGTTGATTAATTCCTCTGACCATGTTTTTCTGATTGGCTGCTTTTCTCAACAGCCAATCAAAAATTATTAAGTTTCCTCTGAGGTAAGTTTCTTTCTTAATCCCCTTTTAAACCCCGTTTACCCATAATCCTATCATTCGCTCTGACGAAGGGCTAGCGCTCGAAACGTCAGCTATTGCCTCTTTGAAGGCGTTCCATTACCCTCATCAACACTTAGTTGATACACCAGTTTGTCTTAGAAAAATAACTTATGTCTGATACCAATATTGCTCAGCAGGGTGAGCTTAGTACTACAGTGCAGTGCCAGTTGGGTATCTGTTGCTATTCTGCTGTAACTGCTATACTGGCCCCAACACAGTTGTCAATCACACGCATCTGTAATCTTGCTTTGTTTCTTTTAGCTTGTGAAGTGAGGGGACAGCAACCCCAGACCCCCACTTATTGTGTTAAAGTTGGTGACACAGTGCCACTGGTGTGCCCTTTGTATGGTTTTCCTCAACCGGAAATAGTGTGGGATTACCCAAACAAGACGAGAAAGACTTTCAGATCAGAAAACACTCTTTACGTAAAAGTGACGAATGATGGGGATTTTGGAAAATATGGTTGCTCTGGCTGTGGAAAGAAGACGTTTACCTTTGAGTTGAGGAATTGTCCATTGCCCTCAAGTACTGTACCTCCAGGTTTGTTGTTGTTTTTTTTTTTGTTGGTAAAGGCATGCAGTATTTGGATAATCTCCATTGCTCTGTGAATACCGCCACTGCATTCTACACAGATGCCCAAAACCTTGCCCTGGGTGCATGCAACACAAACCTGTTAGACGGTTTGAACGGTTTTTACTTCCGTTGCAAGTTTGGTGGAATTGCGTCTGACCTAATGGTTGAGGAAGAGAGTATTTGAAGTGTTCGCATTTCTGTTGCTTCCTCTTTAGTTCTTTCCTTTTGTGTGTAACATTAGTTTTTTGTTTCTTTCAGCTGTACCAAAGAAGGCTAATGTCACGGCATTAGTCCTCGGGGTTTTTCTTGGTATTTCTGTCATAATCATCGTTGTCTTGTCTTTCTTTTTGTGGAAAGGTATGGTTCAGTGTCATAACACCTTTTATGTACATACAGCCTGTTTATTAACTTTTATTTAACTTAAAACCCTTATTAACCGAGCGCGCACTCCTTACCGTAAGTTATGCATCGAGTTTTGTCCTCCCCTTACGACCCAAACTCGAAGGACACGAGTCATAAGACGAGGTAAAAGATAAAGTTCCATAACTTACAGTATGGACCAAGGAAGTAAGGTTAATAAGATATTTATTATGTGGTATATTTCGTCGAGCTAAGAACATTCAAAGTTATGGACTGGTTAATGGACTGACTGGGAGCTCTGCCCAGTCGAGCCTAGGAAGGGTGCCATATGGTATGCCCATTCAGGGCATGTTACATCGGGGAACAAGTTGTAACACGTTGCAGCAAGGCCATGCAACGTTGCGAAAAGTAGAAGACTTTTCCTCGGCTACTCTCTGCGTTGCGTACAATTTATTCTACAACTTGTCTCGCAACGGCGTTTCACGCACGCTCTGTCGCACACACAAGCGCGCTCGTACCTTATGTGTTTCTCAGATTTGACATCTATTCGTTTCTATAGCTGTCAAGAAAGAGAAGAGCACTTCACAGCGATCAGGAGGGTTCGTTCTGTCTATCTTGTTCGTATTGCACTTGCACTTGTACGCATGCGCACAAAGTGGCATCTGTAGCAAAATGCTATCTTTGCTGACTTTCTATACAGCTTGTGTCCGTTTAAAAGAACTATAAGTTACAGTATGCTTTTTGTTTTGCTGGTGCACATGAATTCATTGTATGTGCAGCGTTGTAACGCGCTTATCCTAAACTGCCCATTTGTTCTCTTTCCTTTGTTGTTGTTGTTGTTGTTGTTTTGCAGCATGGAAAGGATTGAATTAAACAAGGATGAAGAGCACACCTAAACGAGCAAGGAAACCGGTCTCCGGTATTTCAGAAAAAAATAATAGACAAGGTTACTTTGCAATCACAAGTTCACAGTGTAGTTTTGTTTGATTTAGAATAATCATCTTTTAATTATTGTTTTGATAAATAGGAAGAAACAGAGCATGAAGCTGGAACGTAACGCAAAAAAAAAAAATAGAAAAAAAAAAAAGAAAATGCAAGATTAATATGTCACTGCACATTTCAAGGTGTCTATTTTACAAGAATCATGTAGGGTATGGTGCTTAGAATCATTCAAAATGATATTTTGTTGTCGTGACCTGTAAAGTAGAGGTGCTCGATCGCTCACGAATATGAGATATTTCAAGAGCTCGAAGCTAAAGATTTTTGTGTTCCACCCAAAATAATGGCACATACGCTGATCAGTTTTTATACACCAGTTATTTTCAACAACGGTCATTTTTAGGTCTAGCTGAGTACGTTTATTGCAACACATGTATATGTTTTCAAAGATGTGTGTACGGTACGATTTCCGCTTGCTATTCCTCTTTTATGGAACTATAATGATTGTCATGCCATATTACGAGAAGAAAGAAAGAATCACAATAGTTAAAGAGAAGAAAATGAAATTATTTAATTTTCATGAATATTTCGGGTCGATTGCATCTAATTTTTTACCAGCTTGATCAGTGGTTAAACCATGTTTAAAATTCTTAGGTCCGTTGCGTGAACGCTGTTGATGTTAAAACATCTGTTAAGAACAAAGGAATGTTTAAACCAGGTCGTGAGGTTGTTTTTTAGACGTTGTTTAGCGAGGGTGACTTTTTGTCTGACGCATAGAGCCATTATCAATGTTGGGGCTACGTGTACAACTCCTTAAGTGACACGTAACTACTATTAAACTATATAACCACAAAATTACTAAAATAGTTAAAACCATTGGCTTTGTTCACTTGCATTGAGTTCGGCTTGTGACTAGTATTGTTCTGCCAAAGGTAACCGCTTGTGAGCGTTCTTAGGTTGTAAGGTATTATCAACCATTGCATGCAGATGGTACCATTAGTTTGAGTTCTCGAATTATAGCAGCTAACTTCGGAACTTAGCGAATTGCGAGACTGTAAAGAAATAAAACAGGCGGTAGCCATTCACAGGCAGTTTTAAAGCCATTGGGCTACTTTGCCGGGCGGTGTTCAGAACAAGAATGATGTTGCTGTTTCCAGATGGACCATCGGTGCGTACAAAGCATAGAGGGATAGAGTTTGAAAGAACATCGTGCCAGCTACACATCCAATAGCTAAGGTTTAGTACAATAATTACAATAATACAATAATTTACGTTTTCAATTCACAAGTGTCTCAAGAACTTGTTTTCTCGTAAACAGAATGGGAATCGTTCCGAAGAATGAAAACACGCTTTCTGTTTTGTTGGCTTTGCAGCAAATACGCGCGCCAGCTGTGGCAATTTTTAATTTCACATTTCTGCACTGTTAATTACACATTTTTGCACCGTTTGGGATAAATTGGCGTGCGCTCAGCCAATCAGAATGCAGAAATTATTGTATGCATGTTATTAAAATTGCTATTGACTTGTTACTTGTTGATCACTTGTCATTAAAGTACAACAAAATCTAATTATTGATCCTCTTTGGTGGTCCTGTGTAGCAAATTACAGTTAATTGTCCCCTTGATGGAGGTTCAAATAGCATTCAGGAAACTGGAACAGTGTCCCCGTCCTTAATAGAGGTAAGCAATAGGAGAGTTATATGAGCGTTTTTTCGGGACAAGGAGAAGGTCCGGTAACGCAGATACTCGTTCACACGGCTCGGTAGGAGCTGAGCTCATTCGAAAAGTACCCTCGACCTTAGACCCTAACCCAGTTATACATAGTCGGCCACAAGAAAAGGCGCGGTTTCCATCTGGCTGTGTGAGCGAATGTCACGGTGAGGTTATTGTGTGCATAGTCTAATTGCCGGATTAAATAACGCGTACTCGTCGGGTGAAAGCGTGGGTCATTTTTCAAGTTTGAGCATTTATGTTATGTGTTTCGTGATTGTTCAGTTAGGGATAAGGTGTTCTTTTGTCATTGTTCGTTCGGTCGTTTTGATGGTGCGAGTAGTTGTTAGCATCTTAGTGTCGAGAGGTCTCCGTTTCAACCCTAAAGACTTCCGTACATAATGTCCCAGTCCGCCCGCTATGAGGGTCTTTCACAAATTGTTCATTGGACCCCCGAACTGTCCAATCTTGTCTATATGGCAAGTACAGTCTATTCACTGAAAGTGAAAGATGTCCAAAATATATTATACAACAAAAACCTAGGCATTTATTGGAATCGAATACCGGAAACCGACTGGCTGTGGCGGTATAAATGCGATCGTCCTACGCCGCTTGCTTGCGTGACCGGCCCGTGCACCTGAGAAGTAAATAATTAGCATGCTAACAATAGCTTTGGTCATGTGAGTGAGACCGTGTGTTTCAGTGTTGCTGACTGAACGCGGAAGTTGCCTTGAGCGGCATCACTTTGTTCATAGCTAAAACGTTTAAATCTGCTCGAGAGGTAAGTTCATGAAGTCGTTGCGTTTTTCTACGATGATTTGAAAGTAAAGTCGGATAATGTAATTTTACATATTTCTGTTGACCCGATGCCTGTGACGGAACTTTATACATTGACGTTCGGGCAGAGTATGAAAAGGCCTGTAACATAAATGGTTGATACGGCTTACACTCAGTTCATATTTACTTAAAGGAATTTGTGCCAGATAATACACAGTTGCGAGGGGATACACCATATGCCCTAATTGAAATCGATCAATCGTTTCTCTGTATTTATACCGTATACGTATTGAAAGTGAAATTTCCACATTAATCCACATCAAGAACCAACATAATTGAGACATATCTGACATAGCGACGTTTGTATAATGGTGTGGTATCCCTGATTCACAGGCTGTTAATTATATGCCATGTAAGGGGCCGGTCGTTTATTGGGTCACTTTCAGAAAATTGGTAGCTTGTGGGGGGGAATTTTTCCTTTGGGGGTCATATTGTTGAAAATTCGATTTTATGGCCATGAGTTACGGTTCTTAGTTGTAGTTTTGATCAAACCGGATCGCAAGTACTTTTCCCCAGTTATACTCCTCGCAGTCGTACGCTTTACACTTTCCTCTTTCCACTCCTTGCGAATCTATTCCCATCTCTGCAGTGACTGGTGAGTGTGAGGAATCTCAGCCTCCCCACGCCGCGCCACTTATAAATTGAATAGCTAGCCAACAGCATCGCGGGCTCAGAACGTCTTTATTGTGTGTCGGACTATGAAGCAACAACTTCGGAAATCCTGATTCATTTTCAACTTCATTGCGACTTTTCATTGCGAAATATATCGATGTAAATCGTCAATAACATCGGAGATTTGACTGTGACGCGAACCGAACCCCGTGACTCGGTTCGCTTGATCTCAAATTCACGCCCGTGTCTTAAGGTACGTTCAGTAACGCGGCAGTAATGTTCCAAGAAGTGAAATTAGGCTCATTATCCCCGAACGAAGTGAGGGAAATATTTACGACGCTAATGCAGTAGTATTATCGCCTTATCGGAGACTCCAAGCGTGTCGCCATCTCGAAATCTAATGTTCGTGTGTTTGTTTGTGTGTTTGTGCCATACGACCTCGTCCCAAGGCCCTCCGCGTCGAGCGATCACAGCAGGCGAGGTTACATCGGCAGCTTAACTGTAAACCGCCATTTTCTTGGAGACATGCGATAGAGTACGAACTGAAGTGATTTTGTACAACAAGATGCAGATACAAGGCCAAGCAGTTCGACGGACGGCTGTAAATTGCCCGGATATTTTGCCAGTGCATGGGAGGCAAGCTTTACTAGACGTAAAACGGATTCTTTAAGGCCCAACTGGTCGACCTGAACACAATCCTAGACGCCAGTATTGTGTTAAAACGCAGACACTTCTTCAGAAAGGAATAGCAAAATACAGTCGGTGGAAATAGAACAATCACTGTGGCAAATTTCACCTTTCGCAATAACAGGAATGCAGTTTTCAGAATCCAAGTTTGACAAGATGACAACACAATACAATGGAAAGTGGAATTTTCGTACTGTATGAGGACTGCTCTATACAGTGTATTTTGAAATCATTGAAGACGTAAACAATAGTGTTTTGGATTTTGTTTCCTTTGCTGGAAAAGAGCTAAAGCTATGGCTTTCAGGAACCGGTGAGTTTTGAAAATTTAATTCAATTAACGTTAAATACACTTTTGTTAAACGACGGTCGTGTTATCATTGGTATTTCAACAATTGCCGTATATTTTGTCGTTTGATGCCCCGGTAACTGTGATGAAGGCCAATTAGGATTATACTGTGATCTTTTGCCTGGTTTTCAAAGCTATTTCAGAGTGCCTTCGTGCAAGATTGTGTCATCCGATTCCTGACATGTTTGCATAATTTCATTGACAGTCTGACACATGCTGTGAAGTTTTGTCGCCGCGTTTGTTGGCACACTGTATTCAAGGATAAAATGTAACCGGGTTAAAATGCTTTTGCTTTTTGAAGGCTATTAAAGTAGAAAATATCCGGCCACTGCTTTCCAAATTAAACAATGTGTCTACTAGCGGGACCCCCGTAAGATACTCGCTCAACACAATCGCACTTTGTATTATTTAGTGACCGGGTTTGCTCGCTCAATAAAATCGGACCTTGTATTATTTAGTGACTTGATTTCTTTTTTCTGTCAAAGATTTTAAAATCGTCAAACGCAGTTTGAAAAGTTGTTGTGTTCAAAATTGAATCCCTGCCAAAATTCACACGATTCCGAGACTTCGAAAGCGTGTAAACAAGCGACTCGCTTTGACGGTTCTAAATTTGGCACACAAAAACAAACACACGTATGTGGTTAGGATAAAGCATTGGCTGGAGAAATCGCGGCTTTTCTTGAAATTCATAAAAACTTCGGTGTCCAAGATCGACTTTGCTTGGCTTTCAAGCCTCGGGAGTATTCTGTAGTTGCGTGTAAATGTTTTCTCAGCGAATTTTGAAGTTCAGCTAGTGTCTACGAAAATTGCAGACTGTGCACGTTTATGGTGGCCTATGACTGCCACTTGAATTTTCCTGATAATTCAATAAAAAAGATAATTTATGTCGAAGTGAAATGAAAATAAATGCTGTTTTCAAAGTAAAATGAAAACCGATTTCGAAAATGAAATTGAAAGCCGATTTCAAAGTAAAAGTAAAATAAAATGAAAACCGATTGCAAAGTAAAAGTAAAATTAAAAACCGATTCCAAAGTTAAAGTAAAGTGAAAACCGATTTCAAAGTAAAGTAAAATAAAAATCTATTTCAAGGTAAAAGTAAAATCAAAAACCGATTTCAAAGTTAAAGTAAAGTGAAAACCGATTTTAAAGTAAAGTAAAATAAAAACATATTTTAAGGTAAAAGTAAAATGAAAACCGATTTCAAATTAAAAGTAAAATGAAAATTTGCTTAGCCTATGACTGCCACAGTATACCAGCATGCCTTGCACTTCTCGTGGATTTCCCCTGTGACCTCTGCGCAACATGATCATCAGCTGTCAACACTTAAGTCGCTCCCGCGATGTGTTCATCACTCGCGTATAGTACTATCAGAGCGCAACAGAGTGTAAATGTAGTCGATCTAAACTTGAAAACTCGCTTGCAATAAAACCATTGCTTCTTTGTAACGCTGCGCCAGGAGGCTCGCAAGCAGGCGGTTTTGATTAAAGCTTTCACAAAAAATCTTTGGCATACAAACATTGCTCAATTGTTCGGTGAGTTATTTTTACGAGCGAGTGTAATACTGATTGTGCAAGGCTTGAAGATAATGAGGCAACAGTTGTCAGAGTTGACAGCTGTGATTTCAGCTCTTCAGTAGCGACTGATAAATCCTCAACGCTAAAAACCTCGATTTTTTTTTATGAAACATGGCTGCTGCCTGGAGAAACTTTCAGGCTAACATGAAAGACAAGAGAGCAGGTAAAAAGAAAAGAAGCTCGAACACTATCTTGGAGAAGGAGGAGGTGACAGTGCAGCGCCTGAGTTCCGAAGTCTCAGGCAAAGCACAAAAATTCTTTCTGTCTGGCTTTCTTCGTCCCAACTGCGCGAGCTTCCAATCCTTCTGGATCCAGATCGTACATCACAGCGTGTACTAAATCTCTCGGCACATTCAAATTGTGTTCCTGTCGAACCTTCTTGTACCGGTACCCGAGGAGTTTACCTGGTCCATCTAACTCTTTCGCTACGGCCTCCTTTACTTCATCCACCGATACATTCTGATCGGTATAAAATATGTTGAAACTACAATAAGCCGTCTGTCAAGGGTGCGAACACTCCATGGGTACTGTGGGAAATCTCGTTTTAAAAAGCTCAACATTTCCTCGCGTTTCAAACTTTGTTTTACGTATCAAGTCATATCGTCTTTTAGCACTAAGTCATGCTTCCAAGCATCATTTCGTAAATTGGCTGCCATGAGGATAAACATATCACGGGAGCGCTGTAAGTGTTGACAACTGATGATCATGCTGCGCAGAGGTCACAGGGGAAATCCACGAGAAGTGCAAGGCATGCTGGTATACTGTGGCAGTCATAGGCTAAGCAAATTTTCATTTTACTTTTAATTTGAAATCGGTTTTCATTTTACTTTTACCTTAAAATATGTTTTTATTTTACTTTACTTTAAAATCGGTTTTCACTTTACTTTAACTTTGAAATCGGTTTTTGATTTTACTTTTACTTTAAAATCGGTTTTCGTTTTACTTTGAAATCGGTTTTTGATTTACTTTACTTTGAAATCGGTTTTCACTTTACTTTAACTTTGGAATCGGTTTTTGATTTTACTTTACTTTGCAATCGGTTTTCATTTTCATTTTACTTTTACTTTGCAATCGGTTTTCATTTTCATTTTACTTTTACTTTGAAATCGGCTTTCATTTTTATTTTCGAAATCGGTTTTCGTTTCATTTTACTTTGAAAACAGCATTTATTTTCATTTCACTTCGACATAAATTATCTTTTTTATTGAATTATCAGGAAAATTCAAGTGGCAGTCATAGGCCACCATACACCTCTTCTAAATCACGATTTATTTTGCGGTTTCCTTAATTAAGATTTACTGTGCGAAATCATGATTTAGCTTTCTAGTGTGACCACAGCCACAGAAGTTGTAAGTACTGTAAGCTAAGTCATCCTGCTTTAATAATTGTTTCCGCTTAGTCACTAATCAATACTTAAAACTGTGGTACTACTAAATCAAATAACTGAACAACAAGCCTGAAGTTCATATGCCCTTCCGCGACATTCAATTCCCACTAACTTGCACTTCTTACCTGAGCAGATGGGCCGTCCTTTAGTCACGTGACACACCTCCATCTTGTTGCACAACACGTCACTGCACGCCACGTAGTCACGTGTTGGGTTATCTTCGTAAATCACGTGATTAACCAACTTGAGGTGAAGAGGATGAGAGAGCCTCGTTCGTGCGTTGAGTTCACAACGTTTTTGGTTGAGATGGTAGTTGATGCTGTAGCAGTGCAAGTTTTTGATGCACTGATCCATGCAGTCGTCAGCGTCGTAGCATTGCTGAGACGAAATCACGTGACCGATAAGCTGGCGATTGAAAAAGCGATTGGTTCTGCTTCTGCACTGGGACAAGACGGAGAATAACAAGTTATCGGCGACTAACAGGAATGCGATAATGATGCCAGTTGAGTCCTTCATGTCGCTGTGACCTGTGACAAAAGTCCGATGGGAAGGTATTAAAATTTACATGCTGTCTACCATTTACACAGTGTGTAAGGGCATGTTTACAAGGAGATAGGGTTACTTTAACACTAGGGTTACTCTAGTATTAAGGTTATCCTAGCGCTTTAAGATGTCGTCTTTCTTTTTTAATCAACGTGTTTACAAGGTTAATTACAGGCGGATTTACAAGAAATTTTATACTGAGTTCAATGATGAATTGTCTACTTCTTTATCGAGATGGCTTTGTAGCGCCAAACCTTGCTGAAACTGACAACCAGAATTAGGCCGAGAAAGACAAAGGAATACAAAAGTTGTAAATCTGGAAACGATGTAAACGAAAGTTTACCAGAATGCCCAGGTTACCCTAGCTCTTTTAATTTGCTTGTAGACCCGGACTAAACCCGACCCCGTATCTACTTATGAACAGAGCCTGAAATAAGTGGGTAAAGAGTGTGTAAAAAATGTACACAATTTGTACTAAACCATGTTTTAGATTGTGTGTAAATTACGTGTAAAATGAGTATCCATATTAACATACGGTGCAAAAGGGTAGAATTTCTTTTTAGTGTCAAGGGAAATTCTCTAATTCATCCTTTTTAAATTACCTTTGCAACTTTTATTTTTATTTTTATTTAACTTTTATTCTTATTTTTGCACTTCGGCTAACCAAAAAAGTAGATATATATCTTAAACTTGTCACCGCACGTTTCAGAAGAAAAATTCCTTTTAATCATAAATATTACAATTTCTTCGATTATGATTGGTTAATAACCCCCTGATTAATCATTAATTGGACACTTAGTGTTCTGTAATCGGATACTTCTTTGCTCTATAATCGGACAGTTGGCTTAACCAATCATAAGCAAGAGCGTGCACGCGCGTGTTAAAATCGATCGGCAATGAAATACTTCTTCATGTTTTGTTTTTATGTATAGGGCAGCTCCGGTCGCACTCGTAACTTTAACGACATTAATATCGGCATTTGCAACATTTGAAGTGCAAACAGCGCTTGTCACCAGAGATATATGTCAGCAAGTTGCTATCAAACATTAAAGAAGCCGTCGTATTGCTCTCGATGATGAGTTATTATCGACTATACTTCAAAGTGCGACCGGGCCCTAGTACAGCATAAGACGCTGAAGTTATATAATTATTCCATTCTCAGAAATTGTAATTCCCGAGCGAAGCGAGGGAAATAATCACGACGCTAATGCAGTAGTATCGCATTATTCGGAGCTTCCAAGCGGGTCGCCATCTCGAAATTTAATGTTCGTCTGTCAGTCAGTCAGGCGTACGACCTCGTTCCCAGGCTCTTAGGCCAGAACTGTAAACCGCCATTTTATTTGGTGACAAGCTGCGATAGAGTACGAACGGATCGGAAGTAATTTTGTACAACAAGGTGCAGATACAAGACCAAAGAGTTCGACGGACGGCTGTAAACTGCCCGGAAATTTTGAAATCATTGAAGACGTAAACAATAGTGTTTTGGTTTTTTTTTCCTTTGCTGGAAAAGAGCTAAAGCTATGGCTTTCAGGAACCGGCGAGTTTTGAAAAATCACGTCAATTAACGTACAGTACGCGTATGCTATAAATTAGTCTTATTATTATGGTATTTCAACAGTCGCCAAATATTTTGTCGTTTGATGCCCTGGGACTACTGTGACGAAGGCCAAGTAGGATAATACTGTGATCTTTTCGCTAATTTTTAAAGCTATTTCAGAGTGCCTTCGTGCAAGCTCCTGACATATTTTCAATTTGCATAATTTCACTGACAGTCTGACATATGGGAATGCTGTAAAGTTTTCTCGCCGTGTTTGTTGGCACACTGTATTCAAGGATGACAAGGTAACCGGGTTGAAGTGATCTTGCTTTTCAAAGGCTATTAAAGTAGAAGATACCCGGCCAGGGGCCACTACTATCCAAATTGAACAATTACAGTCTATTGTATTATTGTCTATGAGCGGCCGAATTTGCTCGCTCAACACAATCGGACCTTGTATTATATTTAGTGACCGGGTTGGCTCGCTCAGTACAATCGGACCTTGTATTATCTAGTGATTTAATTTCTTTTTACTGTCAAAGATCTTAAATTCGTCAAACGCGGTTTGAAGAGTTGCTGTGTTTAAAATTAAATCCTTGCCAAAATTCACACATTTTGCAAGACTCCGAAAGCGTGTAAACAAGCGACTCTCGCTTTGAAAGTTCTAAATTTGTTACACTCGAAGAAGCGTATTAAATTTATGAAGTAAATGAAAAAAAAAGAAAAAAAAAAACAACACTTACACACAAACGTATGTGGTTAGGATACAACGTTGGCTGGAGAAATCGCGGCTTTTCTTAAAATTCATGAACATTTTGGTGTCAAAGATTGACTTTGCTGACTGAGCAAAACTGATCGAGTCACGATTTTAGTTGCGCTTTTCTTGCCTTTCAAGTCTCGGGAGTATTCTTTAGTTGCGTGTAAAAGTTGTCTTAGCGAACTTTGGAGTTCAGCTAGTGTCCACGAAAATTGCAGACTGTGCACGTTGTCTGAACTAAACCAGACTGCCGTGCGAAAAAGGATTTTTTTTAGCGGCCGACTGGTGACGTCGCTACACAAACCGTGGTTTGTAAAAAAAAGATTTAAAAATAATCTCCAAGCGGAAAAAAATAGAACCCCGCTTTCCGAAAACCCACTACAGAGCGAGGGGATATCTGCGATTATCGTATTTCTAGTAGTTATGATTAATTGGTAAGAGGACTTTGTGTCGTCCGATGTCGGTCTGTAATCATACGAGTGATTAAGAAATCGGACTCCGGCGAAACCCGGTCGTCCGATTTCGTATGATCACTCGTATGATTACAAACCGAATTGGACTCCATTCTGTCAGTCCTATTACCATTATTAATCCTCCGCATGCACTAACTTGAACCTTGCAGGCAGGTTCTCGATGTGATTTGTAATTGTTCCGATGTTTTTTAAGAGTGTTGACCAAAAATCAAACGCAGGGGCAAAATAATTATATTTCAATTTATTTAGCTGCTTCAGTTTCGTAAACAGACATGTAAACCACTAAAATCGTCACGTTCGAGTCCAATGTGCCATTTACGAGATGCCTGTTGCCTTTCGACTCTTTCAAACAAAGGCCTAGTACACAACCTTTCTTATGAACTCATGATTTTTATGATTCAACACTTTTTTCTTCTCTTTCTATTGGCCAAGAGACTGCTACGTCACCTGCAAATAACTACCTACAAATAAGTATCTACTCATGCGCACTACTGCTTTTTGCGTGTCAACTGCCAAAACATTTTGCTCGTGCGCAGTTTTCTACACCTGTGTGAATATAGCAGCTCGTTTTTAACTCGTGAATGCGAAGCAATGAACGAGTTATTGTGAGTGGTGGGAAGTTTCACTCGCTCGTTCCATGGGTGTAAACTTCCGGCGGAAAGTACGGGTTCCGCAGACCATTACATAACACTGGCGCAGGCCTCGCAAACAAAATGGCGGCCAGTTTGCGACCGAGAATACTCGACGTTCAAAACAGAGGTTGAGAGTCGCAAAAGCGATGAACTAATCTTTCACGTTTGGAGTCCTTTGATTCTCAAGGAACATGTTCTTGAAAATTAAGACCAAACTGCGGACTTCACCTGGATTTTACAGTTCGATTGATCGAAAGCTTTTTAGCACCTTTGAACAGTAGCGTTGGCTAAAATCACAGTACTTGTATAGCTTCAATGCTATATACAGAGGATAGATCTATAGCGTTTTTCATTCACGAGTTGGCTCACAGGAGCCTTTGATTGCTACAACGCGCGCTTCCCAACATATTATATGCCAAATAATTTGTGAATTCAAGCTCACTCGAATGATAAAACAGTTATTATTTAACTCGGTTATTGCGAAACATCGTGATTTGCCAGTGTCCCGCATTTGCCTCTGCCTCAGCTTCGACATTGGCACATACTGCCAAGAGTCACAATTTTTTGCTCAACCGCCTCATTTAATTATTTATTATTTGCATTAAAAATGAAAACTAATAGTTCATAAGTAAGCTTTCGCACTAGACCTTGTTTTGAGGCAACAGGCATCTCGGATTTATGCGTACTTGTGTGATCTGCGTCATTTTGATTAGAAACACGCACATAAAAGGATGTCAATAAGGACAGTAAAAAAAGCAGACTTGAAATCGCGTTTTACTATTCAGAAGGCGTTCATTTATGGAAAGTGCCCCCAGGCAAATGCAGAAAATGGCGTTTCCGAGCTCCTAAAGTAAAATTATTTTGGGGCAACAAACCCCCAGACTCTCCCTAGCGGATCGCACCTTCGGTGCTTGCTAAAATCCTACATTTTTACGTGCACCACAAAATAATTCTCGCTGCGCCCCTGCTGGTTGACACATTAATTATAGATGACGCTACAGTGTCTTCAAAAAGCTAAAAAATTTAACAAATTGACGTCAGTTTTTTATGTGTCTGTCCTCTTATTGATCATGAAACGCGTCATAACATTGCCAAAAAGTTGTGGATCCACGAGGCGCTTCGCCGAGTGGATCCGCAACTTCTTGACAATGTTATGACGCGTTTCATGATCAATAAGAGGACAGACACATAAAAACTGGCGTCAATTTGTTTTTTACAATAACAAAACTCGAGCGACGACGCGGGGAAAACACGCAAGAAAACTGGATTTTGTTCGATTTGACCGAAATGTTGTCAACAACTTTTCCCGCTTTCTAATTGGTCGAGGTTGAAATTCAAGACATTTCATTGGCCAAAAAGTGACAGTTTGACGTGAGCATTTCGCGCGTGCAAAATAAAATTTTGTCAAAGAAGTTGGAAAGAAATGAAACTAGACGCTTTTCTGCTGCGGTTTTCTCGACAATTTCAAGACAAAGCTCAAGGAAATTTGCCTCTGAACACTTCTGGTTCTCTACTTCAAATGCCGAATGTCGCTTTTGCAAGAACCGAGGTAAATGGGACTGGGGCTGATATGTGCGGAGAGTAGACGTGTCTGAAGAGCTCCGCTGTTGCTTTGAGTTATTTCTACATGCAGCTTGTCTATGGAAGATAATTCTTCATCAGTTAAGAGAACGTTTTCGGAAAGAAGCAGCACTGGCTCTACGCCGACAGAAAAGCTTCCTAAACGTTTGGAAGAAGACCTTGGAAGGTGTGATATCTCGAAGGAAGCTGACTCGAACAATCAAGACGAGGTATTACGTGCTTTGACTATGGCTGGCGAAGTCGGGACCAAACTAGACGAGATTCTAAGAAGACTACAGAAACTGGACACTATTGAGGCGAAATTAAATGATGTATCAGGCAAACTGGCGAAGGTGGAATCGGTAGTGGCGAACTTGCGAGCAGAAGCACGTGCTAGAGACGTAAAAATTGGACAAATGGACGAAGGTTTGACATACCTAAACAGAGACGTAGAAGAGCTGCATGGTAAGATAGAAGAAAAGAACAAGCATATCGAGAATCTGCACACGAAACAGCTATACTTGGAATCCTACAGCCGAAGAGAAAACTTGAAATTTTTTGGTGTGCCAGAGAGGGAGGTCAAGGCTTCGGAGAACGGGAAGGGCTTCTACACAAGAGAGGTTCTATACGAGTTTATGGAAAATGTTATGGGTATTGAAAATCCACGCAACAGTATAGAGATCCAACGGGTCCACCGGATTGGAAAATCGATTGATGGAAAGCCCAGACCAATCTTGGCCCGGTTCCTGCGCTTTCCGGATCGTGAGAAAGTGCTGAGCGCGGCCTACAATCTTCGGGAGACGAGCTACGTGGTTCTGCAAGATTTTCCGCACGAAATCATCGAAAGAAGACGAAAACAAATGCCAAAACTTAAAGAAGCAAAGAAAGAGGGGCAAAAAGTATCCTTTAGTAAAGCGGAGCCGGATAAACTTTACATTAATGGAAAGTTTATTCCAATGTAAAACATATCTTCATAATATTAATGTTGAAAAACTCCAGAATACTGTCCAAGGCAAGTTTGCATTAAATTCATTCAGGATAGTCAATTAGCAGCGGAGTCGCTCGACGCTAAGAGTTTTTTGTTTTTGTGATCCCTACAAAAAACTAAGTAAGTTCCATGCTCAAGGGCAACATCTGAGATCATTATCTTGCTGCTCTTTTAGTGTATGTTTCAGTGTAAATCGTTACTTTATTATGTTTATGTTTTAATTTTAGTTATCGTAGTCTTTTCCTTTAGTGTTATTTTTTTTCACGGCTATTCTAGCAAAATAATTAATTTGCATACGGTTCTGTGGTTACATACCAGCAAAATTCTATTGTCAATGATGACTAATTTACTTTTCCCATATGAATACATTCCCATACTCTGGCCATATGGAGCGGAGCAATGTTGATTTTAAGCTATTGTCATTGAATGCTCGAGGGATTCGGACTTTTGAAAAGCGGAAAGCCATTTTCAGTTGGCTCGGTAAATCTGGCGCGGACATATGTTTTCTGCAGGAAACATACAGTACTCGTGAGGTAGAAAATATCTGGAGAAAGCAGTGGAAGGGCGACATGTTTTTTGCGCACGGCAGTTGCCATAGCAGAGGAGTTTCCGTACTGGTAAAGTTTGATCTGGACTTTAAATTGCAAAGTGTAAAGGCAGATTCGCAAGGCCGATTTATCCTTTTGGTGGCTACTATTCAAGACTCACCGTATGTCCTTCTGAATATCTATGCTCCAAACAAGAGCAACGAGCAATGTGATTTCTTTGAGAACATGTCAGAAGAGGTAAGGTCAGTTTTGAGTTCAGAACTTAATTATTCTATTGTTATTTGTGGAGACTTTAATGTCATTGTCAATCAGGAATTAGATGGGCAAGGTGGAAACAAAAGAAGGAAGTTTTCTGCAAAAACTGTAGAAGATTTGTGTGTCGAACACGATCTAGTAGACATTTGGCGTATTCGTAATCCCACGGCAAAACGATTCACTTGGCGCCAGAAAAATCCAGTTATACAAAGACGCCTAGATTATTGGCTTACCAGTGATAGTCTACAAGTCGATGTTGACTCAGTAGACATAGTCTCATCAATAAAATCAGACCACTCTGCAATAACTCTATCAATAAATGGTTTGGATGACAATGAGAGAGGACCAAATTTTTGGAAATTTAATTCGACTTTAGTGAATGATTCAAAATATTGTAATCTTCTAAAAGTAGAATGTGGTATCTGGTTAGATGAATTTAAAGAAGTTCAAGATAAGCGTGTCTTGTGGGATTTAATTAAATACAAAATAAGACAGCTGACAATTGCATATAGCAAAACCAAAGCCCGGAACAAAAGAGCTAAGCTAAATAAGCTAGAGGAAAGTCTAAAGGTTTTTACAAAAAAGTGCGATACCAATCCTTCTAAGGAAAATTTTGAAGAGTTGGAATGTCTACAAGCAGAGTACGACCAGATGTATGATTACATTACACAAGGTTCTATTATCCGTTCCCGTGCAACCTGGTACGAAATGGGCGAAAAGAATAATAAATATTTCTTGAATTTAGAAAAACATAACAAAAAAAAGAGTAGCGTACGGAAAATCTTTACCAGTGAAGGAAAGATGACAACTGATCCGAAGAAAATCATGAATCAGTTGGAATCCTTTTACTCTAATCTCTATGATGGTAGTAGGGGTGCAGATTCGGAGACTATTACCTCCTTTCTTAATGATTCCCTTAAAATTCCAAAACTAACGGAAGATTTAAGAAGCGATTGTGAAGGTAAATTAGGATACAGTGAATGCTATAATGTTCTGCAATCCTTCCAAAATAACAAATCCCCTGGAAATGATGGTTTAACCGCTGAATTTTACCTTGCCTTTTGGCCTTTGATTGGAAGATTACTAGTTGATAGTATAAATTATGCTTTCCATCATGGGGAGCTTTCAAACTCCCAGAAACAGGCCATTATAACTTTAATTGAGAAGAAAGGTAAAGATAAAAGATTAATAAAAAACTGGCGTCCAATATCTCTAATTAATGTAGACGTTAAAATAGCTTCAAAAACTCTGGCAAAGCGCGTTGAAAAGGTGTTACCTAGTATCATTCATTATAATCAGAATGCCTTTGTTAAGGGGAGAACTATTTTTGATGCAATCAGAACAATCGACGACATTATTGACTACACTAAACATAAAGGCTTGTCAGGTTTCTTAGTGGCCATTGATTTTGAGAAAGCATTTGATACAGTAAACTTCAAATACCTATTAAGAACATTGCATAGCTTTAACTTTGGTCCTTCTTTCATTCAGTGGATATGAGTTTTATATGAAAACGCTTCTAGTTGTGTAATGAACAATGGTTTTACAACAGGGCATTTCGCACTAGGTAGAGGGGTACGGCAGGGGGATCCTCTTTCCCCGTACCTGTTTATAATAGCACTGGAAGTCTTGGCTATAAAGATTAGAAATGACGACCATATTCAAGGGATTACAGTTGGACAGGAATCAACTAAGCTCTCTCTTTTTGCAGATGATATGACATGTTTCCTGAAAGATAAACTGTCTTATACGAACCTATTCCGCACTCTTAAGGCCTTCGGGGAGTGCTCCGGCTTAAAAGTAAATCACGAGAAAACAGAAATTTTAGTACTTGGCTCTGATCATGCATCGATACGAGAAAGGACCCATCGAGAGGACTTTTCTGACATGCCCAACCTCAGTGAGGTTATTAAGATTCTAGGCGTTTATTTTGGTTATGACGAAAACCAAAGGGATGATTTAAATTTTCGACAAAATCTAAAATCAATTAAAAAGATAATCAATTTGTGGAAATGGAGAGGTCTCTCCCTCTTGGGGAGAATACAAATAGTTAAAACCTTTGTCATCCCCAAGCTTATGTTTCGAGCATCAGTTACTTCAATTCCTAATGAACTAATTAAAGAGGCCAATTCAATCTGCTACAATTTTATCTGGAATGGTAAAGATAAAGTAAAACGAAACGTTCTTGTCTCTGATATTGAGAAAGGAGGCTTAAATATGCTTGATATCGACTCTATGATTCGAACAAAACGAGTAATGTGCTTAAAAAAATTTCTGGAAGACTACCCGAGTCCATGGAAGACAATTTTAAAACAGAGGCTTCTGCCAGTTGGTGGTAGTTTTGTGTTGTACTGCAATTTTGACACCTCTAAATTAAGTGTGAAACTACCATTAAATTATAAGCAATGTTTTGAAGCATGGTCAGAGCTAAATGTAAGGGAGCCAAGCTCATTTCAACAGATAGTTAATGAGATTATTTGGAACAACAGGTTTTGTTGTATCGAAAAAAAGTCTATATATCGGAGAGACATTGCAAATATGGGTTTTCTAAAAGTTGGAGATTTATTTTCGGCTAGTTCTTTTACACTTAAATCCATCGCCAGAAATTCCGGACATTTTGCGTCCACGATTGCTTCCGGTCTTTCCCAGCGGCGTGCGGTATAAGCATGCGCCATTCACACATTCAACATTGTTACGTACTTTGCCTCAGTGGGGTGGGGGAGGGATGGGTTTCTCCGGTTCAAAAAGAGACTGCTACGTTTAGTAGACGTGCCGCTGAACGACCTAGTTGAAATTAGCTTTCGTTTGGTACAATTTTCATGCGATTTGGAGCTTCCCAGCCCAAAATATCAACATACGAAGTCAGCGTATTTCACGGGAGGTATTCGCCATGGCTGGCTGTGAACTGCAAATTCAAACACAAAAAGTACACATCGAATTTGCTCCAGGGGACTGACTGAGGCTTCACAGGAGATGTTCAATCCTTCGACAATCAGGTATGGGGTAGACATTTTGCGTTGTACCCAAGGTTCTTGTATTAAATGCAGCTTAAAAAGTGACAGTAGCCGGTTTTGAGCGTATTCTGCTATCAATCCCTTCTTACGTCGGCCGAAATTTTAAATTCAAAAAAGTACACATCGAATTTTACCGGAGATAAATATTTTTTGTACTGTTGTGTTTAGGAAGCTTTCCTCTTCCGAATGCTGCCCAGACATTTTTACGAACGTGCTTCAGTTAAGCGATAAGCACAATTTATTATCAGATCCCATACATTTCTTTGTTATTTCTTGAGCAGCTGTCAGCGTGAAACCTGATGCCTCTTCCGAGATGGCGCAACCGGATGTCTGAAATTTCTGGCGATGTCAATGCATTCGTTCTTAAGCCCTGAACAAAACTTCTTGATTATGAGGATTGTAAACTCTATTCCAACAAAATGGCGCTCAGTTATTAGAAACTCCACTATGGAATTAGAAATTGAATCGATCCCTAAAGTTCCACCTATTAGGATAGAGGATAAATCGGTACCAATTCTTGACGTCTCCTCCAAACAAATATACCAGCTCTTCTTGAAGAAAAAACATACTCCTCCCACTGCCAAACAGAAATCAATGACCAAGTACCCAAACATATCCATAGACTGGAATAAAGTGTATTTATTAGCCTTTCAAACAACCCTAGAATCTAAATTAAGAGAATTCCAGTATAAAATTTTAAATCGTATTGTGTTTACAAACGAAAAATTATTCCGTCTTGGTATAGTAGAATCACCAAAATGTGATTTCTGTCAAGATGAAGCCGAATCCATCGAGCATTTACTCTTCTCCTGTACGATATCCAGTGAGTTTTGGAAACACGTCCTGTCCTGGTTACGAGACAATAATATCTATATGGGAATTTTGACCGAAACAGATCTGATTTTTGGAAAATTTGATGTGAAAGAAGATGTTATCTTGATCAATCATATTTTGTTGTTAGGAAAATATTATATTTACTCTAGGAAATGCCAGCATAGTAAGCCTTCTCTTAGAGGTTTTATCGCCAGAATAGAACGTATATTTAATATTGAGCTCTATATCGCCAGGAAAAGAGACAAGCTACCTCTTCATTATAAGAAATGGGAAAAGTTAAATCACATTTTTGTTTCAGATCAAATTGACAATTAGTAACTAGTCGGTTGTGATGAGCTTAGTTTAGTATATATTAAGTCAGCCTATAATATTATTTTCTATACTAGCCCTTAGTGTGTTTTGTGAATATGCGTGGGATTGATCTTTGTTTGCTTTTTTTTCCTGTGTATGTATGTATGTGAAACAATGTAAAGTGCAAAAAGAAATAAAAACTTGAAGTGATAAAAAAAAAAAAAAAAAAAAGAACCGAGGTAAATTTGAAACTGAATTCACCTTCTTCGTCAAAATCACTGTCGTCAGCACTCGATTTTATGTGTCTGTCCTCTTATTGATAATGAAAATTAGCCAATCACAAAGCGAGAAACTGACGTGTTATTGTAAAAAAAATGTTCTCACAGGGAATATAGCATTATGGAGCACCTGAAGTTATGAAACTCTTATCGAAGGCCGGAATATATTAACTGTGCCTGTGTAAGGTCAAATTTCTCCCAGTGCAGCCATCTATTTAGCTTATGTGGAGTAACTATGCCCACAGTAACACCGATAACACTTGACAACATTAAAACTAAAACGCAGGCCGAGTTTTTTTTCCTCTCTTTCTCAGTATTGACCTTCGCTGAAGTGACGCTGAAATGACGCTGAAATCTGGTCAAGATAAATTCTGTTTGTTCAATGTCTTCCACATTTTGCCCCGATCGCACTTGTGACTTTAACGACAAGTCAACATTTACAACTTCGCAGGTGCAAACGGCGTTATGTCACCCACATAATAATGTCGATTAGCTGCTACTAAACTGCGAAAAAAAATAAAATAAAAAAAAACGGTCTTCGTTTCGCGGCTATGGGCAAGTACGTACGTACACATGCTCAGATCAAACCAGAAATAGAATCATAGTGTGCCTGTGTATGAACATGTGTTTTCAATATTTTGAGCATAGAAGTCTTTGTGTGACGCGTCTATTTTAGAATCAAAACCTTCCCAAGGTGTACTCTTTTATGTTTTAGGATTGAGGGGGAGTTCGTTCACTGAATAAAGTTCACTGCGCCGTTTGTTTGACACACGCAATCGGCTATTCTATTTAGCTCAGAAAATCGGAATATATTTAGGCATTTGGCTTGTTGAATGAACGGAGAAGAGTACTTCTTGGGGTCGGACGCGAGAAGGACGACTAAGTCCCATCAGTGTCTAACGTCACTCCTATCAACGGGATCCCTCCTTAAATGTTACAATAAGAGATTGTCAGCTCAACCGCGTCCCTTAATTACTTATTATTTGCATTAAAAATGAAAACTAATAGTTCATAAGTAAGCTTTCGCACTAGACCTTGTTTGAGGCAACAGGCATCTCGGATTTATGCGTACTTGTGTGATCTGCGTCATTTTGATTAGGAACACGCGCATAAAAGAATGTCGATAAGGACAGAAAAAAAAAGCAGACTTGAAATCGCGTTTTACTATTCACAAGGCGTTCATTTATGGAAAGTGCCCCCAGGTAAACGCAGAAAATGGCGTTTCTGAGCTCCTAAAGTAAAAAATTTCTTTGGGTAACAAACCCCCAGACTCTCCCTAGCAGATCGCACCTTCGGTGCTTGCTAAAATCTTATATTTTTGCGTGCACCACAAAAAATTCTCGCTGCGCCCCTGCTGGTTGACGTTGGTTGACACATTATTTATAGATGACGCTACAGTGTCCTCAAAAAGCTAAAATATAAAATGTTCTCACAGGGAATATAGCATTATGGAGCACCTGAAGTTATGAAACTCTTATCGAAGGCCGGAATATATTAACTGTGCCTGTGTAAAGTCAAATTTCTCCCAGTGCAGCCAATCTATTTAACTTACGTGGAGTAACTATGCCCACAGTCACACCGATAACACTTGACAACATTAAAACTAAAACGCAGGCCGAGTTTTTTTTTCCTCTCTTTCTCAGTATTGACCTTCGCTGAAGTGACGCTGAAATGACGCTGAAATGTCGTCAAGATAAATTCTGTTTGTTCAATGTCTTCCACATTTTGCCCCGATCGCACTTGTGACTTTAACGACAAGTCAACATTTACAACTTCGCAGGTGCAAACGGCGTTTTGTCACCCACATAATAATGTCGATTAGCTGCTACTAAACTGCGAAAAAAAAATAAAAAATAAAAAAAAAAAAAAGGTCTTCGTTTCGCGGCTATGGGCAAGTACGTACGCACACATGCTCAGATCAAACCAGAAATAGAATCATAGTGTGCCTGTGTATGAACATGTGTTTTCAATATTTTGAGCATAGAAACAAAACCTTCCCAAGGTGTACTCTTTTATGTTTTAGGATTGAGGGGGAGTTTGTTCACTGAATAAAGTTCACTGCGCCGTTTGTTTGACACACGCAATCGGCTATTCTATTTACCTCAGAACATCGGGATATATTTAGGCATTTGGTTTGTTGAATGAACGGAGAAGAGTACTTCTTTGGGCTGGGACGCGAGAAGGACGAAGTTATTTACAACGTTATAGGACGACGCTACGCTTCCTTCGCTGCAACAGCCGCGTTGGAGTATCTGCTGGGCTCCTGAGGTAGTGATAATTGACTCTTTGTGGTTTTACTTCTTCTCTCGCCTTTCGAACAACTGTGGCGTATTCCAAAATGTGCGCGAAATGTTTCAGAATTTTCTCGGCCTGGTTTTATTCCCCGCAAAAACATATGAGAAACTATGGCCGTGGTTGCTTTAGCACTGTTAGCACGCTTACGGAGTAAAGTAAGTCAGTAGGAGTGACGTTTTTAATATCTCAAAACATCCACGTCTTGCTGAAGTGAACGCGCTCAAATATCCGCGGACCCAGCTGAGGCTCCGTCCACACGTATCTGGATATTTTTGAATCCGCAACTTTCTTGATGCAGATTTAAAAAAAAACACGTCCACACGTAGCGTATTCGAATCGTTTTAGCCTGTCCACACGTATTGTTGCGGATTGACCTCCCGTCCACACGTATCCGGTGAATACGGTTGATAAATCCGAAACTTTTTGGTCAGCGTATTCAAAAATATACTGATTCGACCGTCCACACGACGCCGTATTCACGCGCATTCAAAAAAATCCACTCTGAGAAGCGTTTTCAAAAGTTGCGGATTCACGGGAGAGGCCAACGAAATGTGCAACAAAAAAGTTGCGGATTCAAAAGTATCCGGATACGTCTGGACGGGGCCTGAACTACAGCAGAATACACTAACCTGATAAATGTCTGTGAAACAGTTTCGTTTGTGCGTGATCTTGTTTCTTTCACTACGGCTACGCCTAATGTTCGGTGTTCGCATTAATTCTATCCGCCTTATGTAGTCTATAAGTGCAGCTGGCTCCTCACGAGTTACTAATGCATGCATCGATTATTATAACAACGCAGATGTTTATGTCTTAGGCCTGGGTTAAACGTCCCTAAACGTCAAACGTCGTTAGGCATGCGTCGAACACTTCGGGTCGACCGAAATTGTTCGACTGGCGATTGAGTTTGCATTTAGTTCGACTCGTTTGACCCAGAATTGATCTTACGTAGTTCTAATCGACTCCTCCAGTCGATTAGATTGAGTAAGTCGATCAAAACTCAATCAGTCGATCTTAATTGGGAAAAACAGTCGAACTAATATCACGCTTAATTGTTGAATTTAGTTCGACGCATACTAAGATTATTACCCAACTACTTTCAGGTCTAATTACTCCAATTTTTTCCCGTTTTTTTTTTTTTGCACAATGTACATTCTCACAGAGAACATAGCATTGTGGGTGAGTGACTCGTGTATTTACTTGCACCTAAAGTCATGAAACTCTTATCGAAGGCAGGAATAATTGATAACGGCTACATGGCGATTAGGCTTCGAACACTCGAGTTTGTCCTGCCCTGCCGCGATTGATATTAAACAACGGTGTTTCGTAGGGAATACTATACGGCTGTTACAACTTCTCAAATGTGCTCGACTCATGGCTCAACATAGCTCGACGTGGACAAGTGCTTATTTCTTTCATAGAAAAAGAAGGCAAACATGTATGGCTGTGTTTTCATTGGGTTAAGTCTCAGGAAAACTCCTTGATTTCCACGCAAAGCTGACCCGGTATAAACACAGCCTACACACAAATAATGGTAATTACAAAGCAGAATAATGCACGCAGTGTAACCATCATTATCTCTCTTGTCTTGCATAATTAACAAATTGACGTCAATTTGTTTTCTACAATAACAAAACTCGAGCGACGACGCGGGGAAAACACGCAAGAAAACTGGATTTTGTTCGATTTGACCGAAATGTTGTCAACAACTTTTCCCGCTTTCTAATTGGTCGAGGTTGAAATTCAAGACATTTCATTGGCCAAAAAGTGACAGTTTGACGTGAGCATTTCGCGCGTGCAAAATAAAATTTTGTCAAAGAAGTTGGAAAGAAATGAAACTAGACGCTTTTCTGCTGCGGTTTTCTCGACAATTTCAAGACAAAGCTCAAGGAAATTCGCCTCTGAACACTTCTGGTTCTCTACTTCAAATGCCGAATGTCGCTTTTGCAAGAACTGAGGTAAAATTGATGCTGAATTCACCTTCTTCGTCCAAATCACTGTCGTTAGCACTCGATTTTATGTGTCTGTCCTCTTATTGATAATGAAAATTAGCCAATCACAAAGCGAGAAACTGACGTGTTATTGTAAAAACAAATATTTCAAATGAGCTAACACAATACATCACCAGCTTATACTAAATCAAGCTAATGAAAGCTCAAAAGAAGTGAGCGAAAACTTCACATTTTCAGGCTAAAAAATGACAGCAAAATTTACTTAATTATTAATCGTTTTTTGACCAATGGCCCCGAAAGAATACAAAGACTAAGACTGTGCAGTGCAATAATTTCTTTCGCGAGGATTTTCACGACTCGGCGGCAGTGGCGTGCTTTGCAGTTCTAGTCAGTGCTCGCTGGCACGGTTTTCCGCGTCGCCCGATCTGATTCGTTCACATCAGTTCATCCAAACAGATGTTCAGTCTTTTTAAATTTGAGATGTAAGGTGAAAGTCTTGTGACTCAAGCGTTAAAAATAAAGTTACGCTCTCTGTGGAAGTCATTGAAAAGCCGACAGGAAACTGGACGAGAGATATTGTGTTCGCAACCACTTCGCAAAACTAGGCAGATATTATAGGCCGAATGTTAATTCAAAAATGAATTTTGACCACAGAAACCAATCACAAGAAAGCCATGTCATATAAATAATTCATAGAGGCGAGTTTCGGAGCTCCAGTCCAAAGAAGAGCGAAGGGAAAACTAGAAAGACGATTCGCAGCTGTTCCTGCACTCAAGTATATTCTTGTTGTTTACAGTTCTCAGGTGACGTAACCAACATATCCCAAAATACTCTGCGGCCCGAGCAGCCCACGAAAGATAACATATACTGCATATACCGAAAAATCCGGGAATAGGCGACAGTTCTTCCAAGGCCTACATCTGTTTCTTATTTTCACAATTTTGTGCCATTTCGCATTTATTTGACCTGCGGTTCTGAAACTGCATGACTAGTTTTCCTTTCATGTGTTGGTTGCATTTGTTTCTTTGACGAAAACAAGTTTATGCAAATGAGCGGCGCCATATTTACATTGAGTGGTCATGTGACTTTGTCTGAGGTCTGCATCGTAGCGACTAAATTTGTCTGTCTCAGTCTCAGATGAGGTGTGAATTGAACAATATATATATATATATATATATATATATATATATATATATATATATATATATATATATATATATATATAGTCAATCCCGAAAAGGTTGTCCAGTTGAAATATATATTTAGGCAATTATATCAATCACGTGACCACTGAGAAACACCGTATAACTACGAAGAAATACGGTAAATAAAGTCAGCATGTGTATATATTTTTATGGTTGCTAGTCATTAGAGTGGTAAAACCAAGAGCATTTTAGGTATTTCCAATTTAAAACACGATAGTTTTAGGTGGTCACGTGACAGATATATCTGTATATTTATTTACTAGAAATACGATAATCGCAGATACCCCCTCACTCTGTCATTGATGGGACTTTTACTTTGGTAACTCCCAACAAGAGTAGCCTTTGTTTTACCGAAATGTTGACTCAATCTTTTCTTCGAACTCAAGTGCTAAACGCAAAGGAAGGAGAAAAATGGTGTGTGTTATACTTTTGCTTTGAAAAAAGAATCGATTGCGTGACGAAGTACGTATTTCCCACGGTCGGCACGTCAAATTAATTCATATAGTCTGCCAAGCACGTTCTCAAAATTTAATACTCAAAGTTTGAAGTTGGTCGGCCGTCGTAGTACGGGAAAAAAGGAACACTGATTTTCCAATTTTGAATTTATAGGCAGTACAATTAAATAGGCTTCCTGTGCGATTTTTTTTTTACTCTGGCATGCATATTTAATGAACTCGAATTGTTCTGTATGTGAACAAAACAGCATGATTTCTCCCAGAATCAAAGCAAAACATGAACGGTTTACTTCAAATTATACACGGGCTTCAGACCTAGTCATACTTCAAAGGGCTTGTGAACGATTCTCGGTGCAATCACCGCGTGTCAGATTACACAGTATTTTAGTCTTGAAAGAAAAAATAAGACATCTAACTAAATCATTCAAGACTCTAAGTTCCGATTGCTCTGAGCAAATACGGTAGTCAAAACTGGCGACAGAAGAGTATTTTAATAAACAATACTTCGAGGGGAAATGATCAGTGTGCAGATTTTAATACATTCTTGAAGAGGGATAGAATATATTTGTCACGGTGATTGTTCGATTTCCACTGACTGACCTTTGTTACTTGTCCTTTCTGAATACCTATCTGAATTTAACACAAAACGGCGTCTGAATCTCCCGATTTGCTTTCAAGCGCTGTTCTCTTTGCGGAGTATTTTCTTCCGCCTGCTTTTGCTTCTGAAGCTGCCGATTTGCTCATTTTCAGGCGCTGTTCTCTTTGCGGAGTATTTTCTTCGGCCCGCTTTTGCTTCTGAAGCTCCCGATTTGCTTTCAGGCGCTGTTCTCTTTGCGGAGTCGTTTCTTCGGCACGCTTCGTGCTGTCGGTCATAACATGATTTTCTTCTTTTCTCTAGACTTGGCACTGTTTGATCGTTTCATGATTTCGCCTTGCTCGTGCCTGTTCCCTTCTCTTTTGAAGACGAGCTTTGCGAGACTGTTGTGTTTCAAGTTTTTCGGTTTTCAAGTTTTCTATTTTCGTGAACACAGCTACGATATACTGTAGTTGCTTCGTTCAATTAAATTTTTCTTATTGCGAGTAAAACTACAGGGCCACACGTGGTCGATCCGGCCTTTGTTATTGGTTCTGCAGCGACGCGATAGGAACTGGGGACGAGATCGCACGACAGACTGACAGACTGACAGACGAACATTAGATTTCGAGATGGCGACCCTCTTGGAGTCTCCGATATAGCGATAATACTACTGCATTAGCGTCGGGAATATTTCCCTCACTTCGTTCGGGGATTATATAGACACGAGTGTTTTACTGGAAAATATACCGTGCGTAAAATCCATACGAAACTACATCCGGAACCCGAGTGGCGTATTTTCCATATCCTCACTAGTGAGGATATCGTTGGCATCATTTCCCGCTTTTGCATGGTTGTTTGTGCAATTTCTCGTAAAACACTCGTGTCTAATATAACAGAATGAAAATTACACGGCGGCTTGAAGATATGGATTTTATTTTCGAGTGGTAAAAACAATATTTTACCACTCGAAAATAAAATCCATATCTTCGCGCCGCCGTGCATTGTGGGAAGAGTTCAACTGGAAAATTTTCTTCCCCAGCCAAATAACGAGGAGGAACACGCAGTAATCCTGTATTTTGAACTTAAATATCTTTCTAGTAATATATTGTTCTGAGTTGTGCGGTTTGTGTGCAATTTTAGAACCATTACCTTCCCACAATGCACTTAATATTTGTATATAGTTATCTATATTGAGGGCTCAAAATTTTGGCAAAGGGCTGTATACATATATATATATATATATATATATATATATATATATATATATATATATATATATATATATATATATATATATATATATATATATATATATATATATATATATATATATATATATATATATATATATATATATATATATATATATATATATATATATATATATATATATATATATATATATATATATATATATATATAAGAAATATATAACGCGTCACCGTGTAATATAGCCTCATCTAAACACGCGGGAAGTTGGGAGAACACGGGAGTAGCGTAAGGAAACCACGAGGCCGCCGAGGAGACTCTCCCTGGCGGATCGCACCTTCGGTGCTCACTCAAATATTCTACTAGAAATACGATAATCCCAGATACCCCCTCGCTCTGCCATTGATGGGACTTTTACTTTGGTACTCCCAACAAGAGTAGTTTTTGTTTTACCGAAATGTTGGCTCTATATTTTCTTCGAAGTCAAGTGCTACACGCAAAGAAAGGAGAAAAAGAATGTTGCGTGTTATACTTTTGCGTTGAAAAAAGAGTCGATTGCGTGACGAAGTACGTATTTCCCACGGTCGGCACGTCAAATTAATTCATACAGTCTGCCAAGCACGTTCTCAAAATTTAATCCCCGAGCGTAAGCGAGGGTAATAATCACAACGCTAATGCAGTAGTATCGCCTTTCTTGGAGACTCCAAGCGGGTCGCCATCTCGAAATTTAACGTTCGCCTGTCAGTCTGGCGTACGACCTCGTTCCCAGGCTCTTAGGCCAGAACTGCAAACCGCCACTAAACTTCGAAAAAGTAAAAAAAGGGTTGTCTTTGTTTCGCGGATATAGGCAAGCACGTACGTACGCATGCTCAGATCAAACCAGAAATAAAATCATGTGCCTGTGTATGAACATGCATGTGTTTTCAATAGTTTGAGCATAGAAGTCTTTATGTGACGTATCTTTCAGATGCGTTTGCGTATATTTTAGAATAAAAACCTTCCTAAGGTGCACTCTCTTATTTTTTAGGACTGAGCGAGCAACCGCTCGTGGGGGAGCTCGTTTACTAAATAAAATTCACTGTGTCGTTGTTGGACACACGCTATCGGCTATTTTATTCAGCTCAGAACATTGGGATATATTTAGGCATTTGGTTTGTTGAATGAAAGGAGACGAGTACTTCTTGGGGCCGGACGCGAGAAGGATGACGTTTTCGCTGCAACAGCCGCGTTGGAGTATCTGCTGGGCCGCTGAGGTAGCGAGAATTGACTCTTTGTGGTTTCGCTTCTTCTCCCGCCTTTCGAATAAATAATTTGGCACAAAACGATAAGCTCTGTGAACCTGGACGAGAAATATGTCAACGATGCGAAAGACCAGTCTAACTGGTCGTGGACAACTCCCAAGACTTGTAGAATCCTTCAATAATTTTCATTGCAAGGGCCTCTACAGGGAACAGCTGATGCTTTAAAATCCCCGCCGGGCAAGTAATGAAGTTGCGCCATCGTTCTGTATTTAATGCATAAACTCAGCCAAAACAAACTTTCTCGGCCTGGTTTTCCTCGCCCACACAAAACTTTTAAGCGGCTCGCCCAAGCTTTTGGAGAGGACACTGTGGCTTTATTTGTTCCGAAATGTTTTCCGAGTTTCTCGGCCTAATTTTCCTCTCCTTCACAAACCTTTCAGGCGGCTCGCCTAAGCTTTTGGAGAGGAAATTGTGGCTTTATTTGTTCCGAAATATTTTCCGAGTTTCTCGGCTTATTCTTCCTTTCTTACACAAAGCTTTCACGCGGCTCGCCCAAGCTTTTGGAGAGGAAACTGTGGCTTATTTTTTGCAAAATGTTTTCGAGTTTCTCGGCCTGGTTTTCCTCTCCACTCGCCCAAGCTTTTGGAGAGGAGACTGTGGCGTATTTATGCCGAAATGTGAGCGAAGTGTTTCAGAATTTCTCGGCCTGGTTTTATTCACCGCGGAAACACTTGAGAAACTATGGCCGCGGTTACGTTAGAGCTAAAAGCGGACTATTAGCACGCTTACGGAGTAAAGTAGTCAGTAGGAGGGACGCTTTTAATAGTCCCAAACATCCACATCTTGCTGAAGTAAACGCGCTCAAATATCGGACCCCTGAGAGTTTTGGCAACTTCAGTGTTCGATACAGTAGGAGGGCGAAAGAGTGAAGCTCGTCATGGAGTGAAATATCTTATTAACCTCGTATTTACAGTAGACATCTATTTCTCAATTCTGCTACAGCAGAATACACTAACCTGACAAATGCCCGTGAAATTTCGTTTGCGCGTGATCTCTTGTTTCTTTTACTACGGCTCGTCCTAATGTTCGGTGTCCGCATTAATTGTATCCACCTTATTTAGTCTGAGTGCAGCTGGCAGCTGGCACTAATGCATGCATCGATTATTATAACAACGCAGAGGTTTATGTCTTAGGGCCTGGGTTAAACGTCCATCTTAGCATGCGTCGAACACTTCGGGTTGACCGAAATCGTTCGATTGGCAATTGCTGTTTGCATTTAGTTCGACTCGTTCGACCCAGAGTCGACCTTATGCCGTTCTAATCGATTCCGCCAGTCGATTAGATCGAGTGAGTCGATCAAAACTCAATCAAGTCGATCTTAATTGGGACAAACGTCGGAACTAATATCACGCGTAATTGTTGAATTTAGTTCGACGCATGCTAAGATTACTATGATCTAACTACTTTTAGGTCTAACTCCAATTTTTTCCCTTTTTTCTTTTGCTCAATATGCTATGTATATTCTCACAGAGAACATAGCATTGTTGGTGAGCGACTCGTGTATTTACTTGCACCTAAAGTCATCGAAGGCAGGAATAATTGATGACGGCTACATGGTGATTACCGTGCAGCATGAAATATTCACGGGAGTTTAATTTCGCGGATTGCCGATTTTTTGCTTTTCGCGGGAAAAATTTTTCGTGAACTTGGATTTAAGACTTTACTGTTGGGAAAAAAATTTTCACAGATCTCAGGCAAGTTTCTGTCCGGTATTTCACGTTCGGCACTGGTAAATAGCCACAAGGGGTTTCAATTTTTCTTACATCTTGTTTATTAATCTATAATTTACAAAATGTCACAAATCGTCCACCACATCTCAAAGCTACAGTATACAGTAGGTTGGCCTAGAAAACACATAAGATATAGTGCTGGACGAGTTTAATAAATATATGGAGTAAATTTTGGCAAATTTTTTTCTCGTGGGAATATATTTTCGCGATATATAATTTTGGCGAATCGTCGGAAAATCCGCAAAATTAGCGAAAATAGACACCCGCGAAAATTTCATGCTACACAGTAGGCTTCGAACACACGAGTTTGTCCTGCCTGCCGCGATTGACATTAAACAACGGTGTTCGTAGGGAATACTTCGAACACTACGGCTGTTACAAGTTCTCAAATTTGCTCGGCTCATAGCTCAACATAGCTCGTGAACAAGTGCCTATTTCTTCCATAGAAAAAGAAGGCAAACATGAATGGCTGTGTTTTCATTGGGTAAAGTTACAGGAAAATTCCTTGATTTCCACGCAAAGCTGACCCGGTGAAAACACAGCCTATACACAAATAAAGGTAATTACAAAGCAGAATAATGCACGCAGCGTGACCATCATTATCTCTCTTGTCTTGCATAAACAAATATTTCATATGAACTAGCACAATACATCACCAGCTTATACTAAATCAAACTAATCAAAGCTTAAAAGAAGTGAGCGAAAACTTCACATTTTCAGGCTAAAAAATGACAGCGAAATTTACTTAATTATTAATCGTTTTTTTTGGCCAATGGCCCCGAAAGAATACAAAGACTAAGACTGTGCAGTGCAATAATTCCTTTCGCGAGGATTTTCACGACTCGGCGGCAGTGGCGTGCTTTGCAGTTCTAGTCAGTGCTCGCTGGCACGGTTTTCCGCGTCGCCCGATCTGATTCGTTCACATCAGTTCATCCAAACAGATGTTCAGTCTTTTTTAAATTTGAGATGTAAGGTGAAAGTCTTGTGACTCAAGCGTTAAAAATAAAGTTACTCTCTCTGTGGAAGTCATTGAAAACCCGACAGGAAACTGGACGAGAGATATTGTGTTCGCGACCACTTCGCAAAATTTGGCAGACACTATAGGCCGAATGTTAATTCAAAAATGAATTTTGACCACAGAAACCAATCACAAGAAAGCCATGTCATATAAATAATTTATAGAGGCGAGTTTTGGAGCTCCAGTCCAAAGAAGAGCGAAGGGGAAACTAGAAAGACGATTCGCTGCTGTTCCTGCACCCAAGTATATTCTTGTTGTTTACAGTTCTCAGGTGACGTAACCAACATATCCCAAAATACTCTGCAGCGCGAGCAGCCCACGAAAGATAACATATACTGCATGTACCGAAAAATCCGGGAATAGGCGACAGTTCTTCCAAGGCCTACATCTGTTTCTAATTTTCACAATTTTGTGCCATTTCGCGTTTATTTGACCTGCGACTCTGAAACTGCATGACTAGTTTTCCTTTCTTGTATTGGCTGCATTTGTTTCTTTGACGAAAACAAGTTTATGCAAATGAACGGCGCCATATTTGCATAGAGTGGTCATGTGACTTTGTCTGAGGTCTGCATCGTAGCGACTAAATTTGTCTGTCTCAGTCTCAGATGAGGTGTGAATTGAACAATAAAGCTGAAAGCTGTGAAAATTAGAATTTGACAAAAGTGTCGAAGTTCGTAATGTTTGTTTGATTTTTTTATTTGTTTTCTTCTTCCTTTTTTTGCTGAAATCGCAACTGCGAGATCAAGGTTTGACTATTTTCAGTATGCACCGTTCTGAAATCGAATATTTGCTACTTTTCGTAATATTTCACACTTCATTCGCTGTCTGAGAGAAAGCCTTGGAATTGTCGTTTTGGTAGAATTGCGAGGAATCTCGGGAAATATTATGGGAAATTCCTTATATAGCCTCTAATTTTCTATCGGTTATATTTTATTCGGCGGTTGTGTAATATTCCTAAACGTGAATTTGTTTATATGTGCGTGTTGAGGGGCAAGAAGGATTATATTTGCTTTATATGGATTACATCATGACTCCTGGGAGTGACCAAACATCGCACACAGCCTATCGTGAGAATATGACTGGTTGTAATTATTATTAAATTACTGATGCAGATCTTAAAATAGATTTTGAAAAATTAACGTTTGAACAAGGGTATGTGTGGTGAATCGGCTGCCATAGCTATTCTCTCTTGCTGACGTCTTGAATATTAAGGCCCGTCCAAACGAACCCAACGTCGCCGTCCAACATCATTCAACAATGTTGGATGAACATGTTGGATGAAGTTTGATATTCTTTTTGTTCTCGGGCAATGATGAATAATGCCTATTAATCACTTGATTCAGCCTCTACAACATTATTTGATTCGCGCCGGCGCACTAGAGCTTAATTGTACACCGTGGGCTCACTTTCGGTCCCAGAATCCTTATCGTCTACAGTGTTTTATAAAACATATTGGACTCGTTTGGCCATCCCGTAGAACATCGTTCAACATTGTTTTATCCAGCATGTTGGACTTGTTTGGTCAGCCTTCAGCCCTTTGTCAGTAGTCAATTAGTCTGTTACCAATACCTTTTCTTTATTGTAACCGTGAGAATCACTGCGTTAGGACTTTGTCTGGTTTGTAATTTTACCTTATTGAGCCCGCATTGTGCAATTACTTATTTGTCTAAATATCGCTCATTAGGCAAGTCATGAATATGCAATAAAAGATGAATGGATTTGCTAGGGGGAAGCAGACTTTATATATTTATATACAGAATATACAGAATATGCAGTGAAACCTCCTTGAGGGAACGTGGTCGCTTACTGGAATTTCTCGAGTTGCTGATGTTTACAAATGTAAGCATGGGCACGCAAAGCATCTACGGTGAGAGTGTCTCTTTAAGAAATCAACCTTGTGTCCTGTTGCACCGTACATTACATGTGTTAGTGTTTTGAGCGGTCCGGTTTCTGCAAGGAAGATAGTCCTTGCACAGATAATTGCTCCTTGGTAACATAAGAAGGTCACTTACTGGAGATCAAAAACAGTAGAAAACGGTGAGCTTCAAAGTTGGTCGAACTTGTTTACGAGAAGTTTCACAATAGTAATTTGACTGAGAAAGCAATCGGTACTTTGGTATCTCCCGTAGGCGACCACTTAAAGCCGAACTAAGGTTGGTCGCTTGCAGGAGGTTCTACTGTACGTCAAAATATTGTTCGCCCAAGAAGTGCAACAGGTGTGGCACTTAATGACGTCACAAATGTAGTACAGCTTCCACGACGTCACAGTACAAACATAGGTCCGCAAAGCGTACGTGAAGCTATTTGCTAGTTGATGATCGTCTATGATAGTGAAAGGGTTAACACGAACTGTCATGCACTCCCAAGAGTGAGGTACCGCATTCATCAGTGAATTGTATATTTAGTGGGTCGCGAGCAAACGAAATCACAACTGATACAAATGCTCTGTAAATTATCGTTCGGTTTTCAATGTTCACTGTAAGTTGCCTGTTGCTCAGATCAACAGTTCAGTGGACTTATCCTTTCCGCTGTTACTTCAAAGAAACTCGAGTGTTAGCTGTTTCTGCCCAGCGCTAAATAACCTTTATCAATCACTCCTTCTGCCACAACCGCCGTTGTCGTTTCTTTGCTAGAGGCTTATAATTCCTTGTTTTTCTCGTAGATTCAGGTCAAATGAAGAATCGGGAACTTCACTAAAACCGAACAGTCCAAAAATTTGTCCCACTGCGCAACCTCAGAGCAATATAACACACTTTCCGTGTTACATAGCCCCATGCAAACACGGTTGGGAACCAATCAGAGCGCTCGTTATATATGTTTTATTGCTGCTCAACTCACGGATGTCGGTCTGGATGATCAGTCATGTGACAACTGACGTTGTTGTTTGTGACTCGACTCACGGATGTCGGTCTGGATGATAAGTCATGTGACAACTGATGGCCAATTGAACCCAGGACATAATGCTCAGGGGACCGTGAGAGTGTTTTTCTCCGACGTCACTCGAAAGTCGAAGCAAGGACTTTTTGAGTGTTCCTTCGTTATAACGAATCGAGTATTGAAGTGAAACATCGTCTGATCTCCCTGATGATCTCTGCCAAACAACAACACGTTACATTCGCGATGTACCGGCTACAAACGGTATGTCTTTCGTGTCAATGCATGTGCCCCTCAATGTTTATCTGTTTCATCATTTGGCTTTACATTTGATGATCCATGTGAGTAAAAAATAAATAAACTGCATTCTGACTTGAAATTTTGTCGTTAACGCTCGTTTCTTCGCTGTTGACTCGATACCGCGTTGCGTTACTCACGATTAAATACATGTTGCGAGGGTCAATCACGGGCATTCACTGCTGGCAATCCATTTCTTGTGCAAAATTCAAAGCAGTATGGACTGGCGACTTTTGAACAGATTCTGGCAGATTTAAATTCTGAAAGAGCCTTCGAACGATGAAGACGAAAGGAGAGTTGTCATGTTGTTTGAACTTACAATGGCGGAGGTACGAACGCGGATTCTTTTAGTGTAAGCTACTGATCTGTCCAAGACAGTATGTTTCTTCGTTGTGTTTACCAGAGATGGATTTGTGGAGTTATTCGTCTTGATAGTGACCGCGAAACGAATCCGTTGGAAAGAAATATCGTTCAATTTCTTCGTGAAACTGACTTTGTTTATCACCACGTGGCGATGTACTTTGCACAATTATTTCCAGTCCGCTTGCTAATTTTGCTTCTATTTTAGTGTCTGCAGATTTATTAGATTTGCTTTAACGAGATCGATCTTTGAATTTAGAATATCAGTCTGAAGTTTAGAACCATTTCACTTAAGTTTGTATAGATAAATTCGCTTTTCGTCTTCGGATGGACGAACGCTGCGAACAAAATATTTCATTCAGTGATTTATAATTTCAGGTTTTATTGCCTTTTGAATTATCTTTTGTCCTTTTTATTATATGTTTTTGTCACGTATTCTAGTTTCAAATAAATTTTAATTAGGAATGGTATCTCGCTTCTGTAATTACTGCGCACTTGGTTTATTTTTGCGAGTCGCGTTGCGTTATCGTTCCCGTACAACTTCCCATAAAGGAATTTGAAGGTAGCTGCGCGCGTTATTTCTCCAGGAGTGAATGGATTAATAGATTTAGTTACAGTTGTAAACAAGAAAGAAACTTTCTTGCTTCCGTGTTCTGACTTGTTTTAATCAGCTAGGGTAAGCCTCGGCAGCATTCACATGACCTTTGGTTACTTCTAGTTTTATAAAATAAAATAATGATTTTCAGTTAGGGAAACAGTGTACATATTGAAATTAACAGTTTTTCGAGAAATAACTTCAAATGGTAAATAGCTGAAAAATCGAAACACCGGAGAAATGTTTCCTTGAGAGAGTCGTGAAAAACCTGTCAGTGAAAATATTAAAGGCAAATGAAGGCTGCAGCAGACAAGCGTCAGTTAACAATATCTAAGCATATATCAAGAATAAAACAAAGGATTCTTCGTGATGTTTGTCAGCGAAAAAGCAAGTGCCGTTTGGACGGAGAAATGACTAATGAGTTTTTATCGGCCATCTTGAAATTCTGGCGCCTATATTGTTATTGGTTCCAACACCATTCATAATACAAGTCAGAACCGCTGCAAGCAAGTTGTTGTCTGATTTTTTAGTCACAATCAACACTCAGACGACTAACGCGTCCGGAGCAATAGGGTGCCTCATACTCTCTTAGTCCGGCAACGCTGAAACATTATATGAATTTCGTTAAAATCACAAGAGCGACCGCGGCCGTAAGCACAAGTGACTCATCAGCGTGGTTTGTCCTAGAGTCCGCGTCCACTAAGCTATAAAAAACGGTTCAACTTATAATATGCTTCGGGATACAAATCGGTCCCAAATGTCAGAGTAATAAAGTTCAGTTTTATACCTAAATTGTTGCCACTGGTTTTCGGCAGCCCCTTGAGAGAATAAGATTATTCTTAGATTTACAATTAAGTTCGCCCTAAACGCAGCGCAGGCGAGTGCCAATTTAATGTTAAAGTGTTGCAGATCTTTCAATACAAAGCAAGTCTTCAATATTAAAAATGATAATCTCTTCAATATGGTGTTTTCTCGCACTGCTGATTGAGTCTCTCCTTCAAAGTGAAATCTAACGCAAATTTGTTTGGCTTCTGGTTGTGTTCGGTGCTGTAGTTAATTACACGTTGCTTTTAAAGGGGCCCTCTCACCCACAATCTTTTGCGCGCCAAAATCCTTGACCCGCCATTTTTTGGTCCCCCGATAGTCGAAAGATGAATAGGAATCCACTTCCACCCGACTCGTTTGAACAGGATATTTATTTATTTATTTATTTTTTTTTTACCTAAAAGTGCTACTTGCTTATTTTTCTTTCAATTTATTACGTTGTTTCGTGCTGGAAACCAAATTTAGCCAGATTTTTAAAATACATTTCTAGATGTAAACCGAAACATTGAGTTGGCTGAGAGGGCCCCTTAGGGAAGTCACCCTAAAACCACATCAAACTTTGAACGAGTCCGCGTCCATATAGCTCTAAAAAACGGTTTAACTTAGCGCTCTTCGGGATACAAATCGGTCCCAAATGTCAAAGTAAAAGTACACAGTTTTATCGGTGTCTTACCTGAATTGTTGCCACTGGTTTTCGGCAGCCCTTCTATAGAATAAGATTATTCTTAGATTTATAATTAAGTTCGCCCTAAACACAGCACAGGCGGGTGCCAATTTAATATTACAGTGATGCAGATCTTTCAATACAAAGCAAGTCTTCAATATTAAAATGATTTTCTTCTCAATATGGTGTTTTCTCACACTTCTCATTGAATCTTTTCTTCAAAATAAAACCTAACGCAAGTTTGTTTGGCTTCTGGTTGTCACCGGTGCTGTAGTTAATTACACGTTGGTTTTAGTTGGGCCGTCTCACCCACTGTCCTTTGCGCGTTGAAGTCCTTGATCCATCTTTTTCAGGGTTCCCGAAAGTCTTCCGCCACTTCTACCCGACTCGTTTGAGCAGGATATTAGTATTTTTTTCTTACCTAAAAGTGCTACTTGCCTATTTTTCGTTTGATTTATTACATTGTTTCGTGTTGAAAACCAAATTTAGCCAGATTTTTAAATACATTTCTTGATGTATGCAGAAACATTGAATTGGCTGAGAAGGCCCCTTAGGGATGTCATCCCCAAACCACATCGAACTTTGAACAACGAACAAAGCCAGAATGTGACAGTTTGTCGCATAGAGTCCACTTCCACTAGCTATAAAAGCGGTCGAATTTAGAAGTGCCACAAGTGTGGTACTATGCCGTCACAAATGTAGTGCAGCTTTCATGACGTCACAGTACAAAAATGCAATCCATTTGACCTGACTGGTTCTCCTGGTTCTCCTGTGTAATATTAAAAAAGAAAGCTACAAAATGAATAAAACATGCATATGTATACAGTTTCTTAAGCCAATCACCGTTTATAAGGTACGAGACCTGGAATAAAAAGCCCATAGGTCTTTGCGTGCGTCATACCTTGGTAAAATGCGCTGGCCAGGAATAGCACTGTACACAGTTGTCAGCAGTTTTCGTGACTAACAGTCCGCTCTCCATCCCAAAATCTGTGCTAGAAACTGTGACGAGAAAAGAAAAATGTCATACTTTGGGATGATTCGGGTGCGATGAGATCAGTGTTGCAGTGCCATTGCGCTATTGCCTTGTGATGTCGTTGAAGTCCTTATCTGTGATGCTTAAAACCTGAGCCACTTAAACTGTTACCTCTCGACTCTTTCAAACCGAGGCCTTAAGTGCACAACCTTTGTTATGTAAGTAAAATGATTTTATTAGCATAAAACTGAAAACGAATTTTCATAAAAGCTTTCGCACTAGACCTTGTTTTGAAATAGAGGCAACAGGCATCTCGGAAATTTGGCCTACTCAATAAGGCTGTAGTAATAGGAGCCTTTGAAATATTTTTGCCAACCGTTGAACAAAAAGACTCTCACTTTTAACTACCAAGATCTGTGGTCAGGGTCTCAGCTCGCTTTACACATGCTAACTTTCGACCTTCTCTTTTACCTTGACTCTCCTTTCATTATAAATATTTGAAGACATTCGGCTAAAAACGAGCCGTGTGACAATTTCATATCTGTCTTTAAAATCTCAATTTGATACTTGTGTGATCTTGAGTTATCTATGTCATTTTGATCAGAAACACACACATAAAATGTCAATAACGACAAAATAAAAGAGCAAAATTTCGCGTTTTACTAGTTATGTGTTCATTTATGGAGCCCCCAAATTAAAAGCTTTTCTTGAGTAACACTGGGTCGCTCGCTGCGCCCCTGCTGGTTGACACATTAAATATAGATAACGCTATAGTGTCCTCAAAAAGCTAAACAATGAAATGTTCTCACAGAGAATATAGCATTGAGGATGAGCGACTCGTGTACTTTGTACCTAAAGTTACGAAACTCTTATCGAAGGCGGAATATTTTAGCTGTGACGTGTAGAGTCAAATTTCTCCCGGTGCAGCCGACCTATTTAAATTTCTGTGGAGTAGCCAGTGCCCACAGTCACACCGTTACACCGACAAAACTTGAAAAAAAAAATTACACTCACACCGATAACATTTGACAAAATTAAACGTGGGCCGAGATTTTTTTTTTACTACTGACTTTCCCTGAAATGACGCTGAAATGTCGTCAAGAGAAATTTTGTCCGATGTCTTCCACATTTTGCCCCGATTGCACTTGTGCAAACCGCGTTTTGTCACCCACGAATTTGTCAATGAGTTGCTACTAAAAAAAAACTTGGAAAATATCAAAAAAGAATTGTCTTCGTTTCGCGGCTATGGGCACGTACGTACACAGAAATAGAACCATGAGAGTGTGTATGAACACTGGTGTTTTCAATATTTTAAGCATACATGTAGAAGTCTTTATGTGACGTATCTCTTAATTTTTAGGATTAAGCGAGCAACCACTCTTGGGGGAGTTCGTTCACTGAATAAAGTTCATTGCGCCGTTGTTTGACACACGCTATCGGCTATTTCATTCAGCTCAGAACATTGGGATATATTTAGGCATTTGGTTTGTTGAATGAACGGAGGCGAGTACTTCTTGGGGCCTTGTTTTATGTTTGCTGAAATATCTAATGCGATATAATAAATATCCTAACCTCGTATTTACAGTAGACCTCTATTTCTCAATTCTGCTTTATAGCAGAATACACTAACCTGACAAATGTCCGTGAAATTTTGTTTGCACGTGATCTTGTTTCTGTCACTACGGCTCGCAGGTTCAAACCAGTATGTATGCTTAATGTTCGGTGTCCGCATTAATTTTATCCACCTGTATGTTTGATTATTGTAACAACGCAGATGTTTATGTCTTTGGCCTGGGTTAAACGTCGATCTTAGCATGCTACGAACTAAATTACACTTCGATTCGACCGAAATTGTTCGACTGGCAATTGAGTTGCATTAAGGCACCATCCACACTAATCCGGATAAATTTGAAAACGGATATTTATTCATCCGTTTTAGCCTCCCGTCGTAAATTAGCTGCCTTAGCTATCCTCTTTTGCTGACAATTTGAATGTTAATTTAATTATTCGTTTGATTCAGCCTCTACAGCATTGTTTGATCCGCGCCGGCGCACTAGAGCCTAATTGTACACCGTGGGCTCACTTTCGGTCCCAGAATCCTTATCGTCTACAGTGTTTTAAAAAATATATTGGACTCGTTTGGCCATCCCGTAAAACATCGTCCAGCATTGTTTTATCCAACATGTTGGAGTCGTTTGGTCCGCCTTTCCTCAGTAGTCGATTAGTCTGTCACCAATACCTTTTCTTTATTGTAACGAGAAAATCACTGTGTTAGGATTTTGTCTGGTTTGTAACTTTACTTTATTGTCTCCGCATTGTGCAATTACTTATGTGTCTAAATGTCTAAAATTTGCTTTTTGGGCAAGTCATGAATGTGCAACAAAAAGATACATGGATTTGCTGGGGGGAGGCAGACTTTACATGACGTCACCGAATCTCTATGCCATTACATATATACAGAATATACAGCGGAACCTCCCTGAGGGACCATGGTCGCTTACTGGAATTTCTCACCATAGGAAGCCTAAGTGAGATCCTGCTTTGAGCCACAATCAGTGTCAAATAATGCAGGTTTTGTGGGTGAATAACACCTTGAGGCTTAAAGAGACCCTCTCACCGTAGATGCTTTGCGTGCCCAGTGACTGACCGCGGCAATATTCGTATCATACCATGGCGAATTCTCATGTTTTCCTACCTTTTATCGTGAAATAAATCAGCACAAATTCAGAAAGTGTTTTTAATACGAGAAGCAGCGGCAGTCAGATCAATCAGTCATAACGTGAGCGCCTCAGGAAAGTCGAGTTGCTGATGTAAATGTAAACATGGGCGCGCAAAGCATCTACGGTGAGAGTGTCTCTTTAAGAAATCAACCTTGTGTCCTGTTGCACTGTACATTACATGTGTTAGTGTTTTGACCGGTCCGGTTTCTGCAAGGAAGTTTAGTCTCTTTGGGAGGATAGGGTGGTCGCTTACCGGAGATCAAAAACAATAGAAAACGGTGAGCCTCAAAGGTGGTCGCGGTCGCTTACGAGAGGTTTGACTAATAGTAATTTGACTGAGAAACCAATCGATACTTTGGTACCTCCCGTAGGCGACCACTTAAAACCGAACGAAGGTTGGTCGCTTGCAGGAGGCTCTACTGTACGTCAAAATATTGTTCGCCCAAGAAGTGCAACAGGTGTGGTACTATGACGTCACAAGTGTGGTACTATGACTTTCATGACGTCACAGTACAAAAATGAAATCCATTTGAACTGATTGGTTCTCCTGTGTAATTTTGAGGAGGAAAGTTACAAATTGAATATGGTAAAAACATGCATATGTATACAGTTTCCTAAGCCGAGACCAGGAATAAAAAGCCCAAAGGTCTTTGCGTGCCTCACACCTTGGTAAAACGTGTCGGCCATGAATAGCACTGTATACAGTTGCCAGCAGTTTTCGTTTTAAATGACCTGAAAGTGAGGCGTTTGGGTTGACAGTATTGGAGGAGCAGTGCTTATGCTCTGAAAAACGACATGTTTGTGTGGGTTCAGGCCAATATTTTACGCAGATGGGGGAGGGGGGTGCTGGGGAAGGGCAACGTTTTGCATATCTGTGTTCAAATTAAAATTACAACAAAGTAGGTGCCAAGATGATTCCTGCATCGTTGTTTTAAGTAAAGTGATTTGATTTGAATACGGAGGCTGTAGAAGTACAGTCGACTTTGAATTTGCCAAAACACGTGAAACTAAGTTTGTCACAGCACGATTACTGTTAGTTTGATCCAGTCACCCAACGCCTCACTTTCATGCCATTTAAGCGGAACCGCTGACAACTGTAATAAGTGCTATTAGGATGAAATCGGTTCATCGAATCAATTTTAATGCGGAAAAAACATTTCAAAAATATACTCGAAAGGAAATTGTTTGTCATTTGGTTATTATTTTGCTGAAGCTGTACTGCGAGACGATCAACACTTACAATCACAGCTCATTGTCGAAACTCGTTTACACACGGATCGCTGTTTAACTGCAAGATATGAGTGCAGACGCAAAGGATCATGGGCTTTTTAACCTTAGTTACGCACAAGCCAACAGGATCCGTATTGTTGATCAGCGGCTTATGACTACAGTCTAAACTTGCGCACAGCCGTACAACTCAGCGCGTACAGAGACGTGGACGTAAAACGTTTGGGCAACGATTCTGACGTATCGTGCTCTTGGATGTGGGTACAACACGTGTGTAACGACTGTGTTCCGATCACTGTTGGCAGGAAATACCTGAAAGAGATATTTACAGCTGAAAATATTGCAAATACTCAAGCGACACCGTGGAACTACGTTCTGGACATCACTTCCGTTAACCAGTGTTTGTCATCATTTAATAAGTAAATCGTTCTAACTCGAGGTAAAATTTCGTGTGCAAGCCCCGTTTTTCATGTGTCTACTGTCGCACTTTATAGTACCTGTCGTACTTTGTAATAACGCTTGTCGCACTTTGTAATAACGCTTATCGCACTTTACAATACCTGTCGCACTTTGTAATACACTTATCGCACTTTGTAATAACACCTGTCCTACTTTGTTATAACGCTTGTCGCACCTTGTAATACCTGTTGCACTTTGTCATAACACTTGGGCGCACTTTGTAATAGACCAAGCTGTTGCACTTTATAATAATAGTGATCGCCTCACTTTGTATAAAACTTCTCAAATAAGTTGCTTTTGCTACCAAAAACTGCAGGGTGTCTTTTGAGGTCACGGCCTGACACCTTGGGTACTGTCACGTGATTGAAAAAAACTTTCACGCTAAAATCAAGCTCAATTCAAAAGACATGGCTGCGAAACTTTTGCTGGGTGTCTTTTGAGTCAATGTGAAGACTCCACAAGGCAATAGCTATGGATGGCCCATTATCTTTAACATCTTCTGGAAAAAGCTAGAACGAACCACAAAATCTGCACTTGAATCCACTGTTTTGTGGCCGCTAGTCGTAAAATGCATTTCCGCGGCGTCTGGTCGATCGCATCTGGCACAAACAAGGTTTTGTTCCTAGAGGTTCATCATATTTACCTTTAGCAGCAGAAGAAATAATATATAGAAACTGATCTGGGTAAAAATTTGATCAGTATCCAAATAGTAAAGCGCCGAAGGTGCATCCAGAAGCATGTCCCCCTTAAAAATGAGATTTGGCTGTCCAAAACGCTATTTCCTACCATTTCTGGAAGCTGGAAACGAAATTTCAAAAAAATCTGACCGGTTTGCGTAAACCGGTGTAAACCGGTGGCTGCGGCCACAGGACCCTTCTGTAAGTCACTCTTGTGAGAAAGCCTTTGTGGTTGAAAATATTTAATATTACATTATTACACTCACCTTGTCCACTTCGTGTTCTTTAAAGGTTTTCCAGTTCGATTTGTCGTCGCTGAACTTGATCTTGTAAGATGTTAGCCACTGGTCCTGATTATAGCGCCCTTGTGTGGCTACTTTTGTCACGACCTTTGTCTCTCCCAAGTCGACCTGCAGCCATTCTCCTGCATTACCTGACCCAGCAGCCCAACATCCAAATCCGACCTGGTTATTTAAGCGTCCACGGAACGCCTCGAAGCCAAGGCTATATTCGGATGAAGCGGTAAAGGCTGCATCCAATAACAGTCCGTTCTCCATTCCAAAAGCTGTGCTACACGCTGTGACGAGAAAAGAAGAATGTCATACTTTGTGATGATTCGAGTGCAATGAGATCAATGTTGCAGTGCCATTTTGCTATTGCCTTGTGATATCGTTGAAGTCCTTATCTGTGATGATTACAACCTGAGCCATTTAAACGAAACCACAAACACAGAATACAGCTGATATAATTAAGCTGCTAGAGTAATGGCCATACTTTGATAATCCATTTTGTTGGTCTAAACAAATTCTCTTCTTAACTAAGACCTAAAATCCTAAACATTGATTAGTAATATGTTTTCTTCTGTAACAACGAGTAGTCAGCGCGAACAAAGAAAAAACTGTACCAATGAACAAGAACCACTATTCTGTTTATTATTTCAATCTGAATGTTTGACTGTGTTCTGTGCGAGAAGTGGGCCCCGCTAGAACAGTCGAGTGGCGCAAGGGAAGACTTCAGGTTTTTGCTCTTATTTCTCAAGATCTTCACAGAAGTGGTAAGTACTGTAAGCTAAGTCATCTTGTTATGATAATTGTTACCGTTTAGTCACTAATCAATACTTGAAACTGTGGTACTACTGAACAACAAGCCTGAAGTTCATATGCCCTTGCGCGACATTCAATTCCCACTAACTTGCGCTTCTTACCTGAGCAGATGGGCCGTCCTTTAGTCACGTGACACACCTCCATCTTGTTGCACAACACGTCACTGCACGCCACGTAGTCACATGTTGGGTTATCTTCGTAAATCACGTGATTAACCAACTTGAGGTGAAGAGGATGAGAGAGCCTTGTTCGTGCGTTGAGTTCACAACGCTTTTGGTTGAGATGGTAGTTGATGCTGTAGCAGTGCAAGTTTTTGATGCACTGATCCATGCAGTCGTCAGCGTCGTAGCATCGCTGAGACGAAATCACGTGACCGATAAGCTGGCGATTCAAAAAGCGATTGGTTCTGCTTCTGCACTGGGACAAGACGGAGAATAACAAGTTATCGGCCACTAACAGGAATGTGATAATGATGCCAGTTGAGTCCTTCATGTCGCTGTGACCTGTGACAAAAGTCCAATGGGAAGGTATTAAAATTTACATGCTGTCTACCATTTACACAGTGTGTAAGGGCATGTTTACAAAGAGATAGGGTTACTTTAACACTAGGGTTACTCTAGTATTAAGGTTATCCTAGCGCTTTAAGATGTCGTCTTTCTTTTTAATCAACGTGTTTACAAGGTTAATTACAGGCGGATTTACAAGAAATTTTATACTGAGTTCAAAAGTACTTCTTGATGTTTTGTTTTTATGTATAGGGCTCCGGTCGCACTCGTAACTTTAACGACATTAATATCGGCATTTGCAACATTTGAAGTGCAAACAGCGCTTGTCACCAGAAATATATGTCAGCAAGTTGCTACCAAACATTAAAGAAGCCGTCGTATTGCTCTCGATGATGAGTTATTATCGACTATACTTCAAAGTGCGACCGGGCCCTAGTACAGCATAAGACGCTGAAGCTATATGATTATTCCATTCTCAGAAATTGTAATTTCCGAGCGAAGCGAGGGAAATAATCACGACGCTAATGCAGTAGTATCTCATTATTCGGAGCTTCCAAGCGGGTCGCCATCTCGAAATTTATGTTCGTCTGTCAGTCTGTCAGTCAGTCAGGCGTACGACCTCGTTCCCAGGCTCTTAGGCCAGAACAGTAAACCGCCATTTTATTTGGTGACAAGCTGCGATAGAGTACGAACGGATCGGAAGTAATTTTGTACAACAAGGTGCAGATACAAGACCAAAGGGTTCAACGGACGGCTGTAAACTGCCCGGATATTTTGCCAGTGTATCGGAGGCAAGCTTGCTAGCCGTGAAACGAATTTATTAAGGCATCGACTGGCTGACCTGAACACAATCCCAGACGCCAGTATTGTGTTAAAACGCAGACACTTCTTCAGAAAGGAACAGCAAAATACAGTCGGTGGAAATCGAACAATCACCGTGGCAAATTTCATCTTTTACAATAACGGGATTGTAGTTTTCAGAATCCAAGTTTTGACAAGATGACAACGCACAATACAATGGAAAGTGGAATTTTCCCACTGTTTGAGGACTACTCTATACAGTGTATTTTGAAATCATTGAAGACGTAAACAATAGTGTTTTGGGTTTTTTTTTCTTTTGCTGGAAAAGAGCTAAAGCTATGGCTTTCAGGAACCGGTGAGTTTTGAAAAATCACGTCAATTAACGTACAGTACGCGTATGCTATAAATGTGTTATCATTATGGTATTTTAACAGTCGCCGAATATTTTGTCGTTTGATACCCTGGGAACTGTGACGAAGCCAAGTAGGATTATACTGTGATCTTTTCGCTAATTTTTAAAGCTATTTCAGACTGCCTTCGTGCAAGTTCCTGGCATATTTTCAATTTGCATAATTTCACTGACAGTCTGACATATGGGAATGCTGTAAAGTTTTCTCGCCGTGTTTGTTGGCACACTGTATTCAAGGATGACAAGGTAACCGGGTTGAAGTGATCTTGCTTTTTAAAGGATATTAAAGTAGAAAATACCCGGCCAGGGGCCACTACTATCCAAATTAAACAATTGCAGTCTATTGTATATTATTATTGTCTATGAGTGGCCGAATTTCCTTGCACAACACAATCGGACCTTGTATTATCTAGTGATTTAATTTATTTTTTCTGTCAAAGATCTTAAATTCGTCAAACGCGGTTTGAAGAGTTGTTGTGTTTAAAATTAAATTCCTTGCAAAATTCACACATTTTGCGAGACTTCGAAAGCGTGTAAACAAGCGACTCTCGCTTTGAAAGTTCTAAATTTGTTACACTCGAAGAAGCGTATTAAATTTATGGAGTGAAAAAAAAAAAAAAACATACACACACACAGACGTATGTGATTAGGATACAACGTTGGCTGGAGAAATCGCGGCTTTTCTTAAAATTCATAAACATTTTGGTGTCGAAGATCGACTTTGCTGACTGAGCAAAACTGATCGAGTCACGATTTTAGTTGCGCTTTTCTTGCCTTTCAAGTCTCGGGAGTATTCTGTAGTTGCGTGTAAAAGTTGTCTCAGCGAACTTTGGAGTTCAGCTAGTGTCCACGAAAATTGCAGACTGTGCACGTTGTCTGAACTAAACCAGACTGCCGTGCGACAAAGGTTTTTTTTAGCGGCCGACTGGTGACGTCGCTACACAAACCGTGGTTTGTAAAAAAAGATTTAAAAATAATCTCCAACCAGAAAAAAATAGAACCCCGCTTTCCGAAAACCCACTACAGAGCGAGGGGATATCTGCGATTATCGTATTTCTAGTAGTTATGATTAATTGGTAAGAGGACTTTGTGTCGTCCGATGTCGGTCTGTAATCATACGAGTGATTAAGAAATTGGACTCCGGCGAAGCCCGGTCGTCCGATTTCGTAATCACTCGTATGATTACAAACCGAATTGGACTCCATTCTGTCAGTCCTATTACCATTATTAATCCTCCGCATGCACTAACTTGAACCTTGCAGGCAGGTTCTCGATGTGATTTGTAATTGTTCCGATGTTTTTTTAAGAGTGTTGACCAAAAATCAAACGCAGGGGCAAAATAATTATATTTCAATTTATTTAGCTGCTTCAGTTTCGTAAACAGACATGTAAACCACTAAAATCGTCACGTTCGCGGTAATACAATAAATTAATGATTGTCAGTATATGGCAGATAAACCGGAAAACCTGAGTCCAATGTGCCATTTACGAGATGCCTGTTGCCATTCGACTCTTTCAAACAAAGGGCTAGTACACAACCTTTCTTATGAACTCATGATTTTTATGATTCAACACTTTTTCCTCTCTTTCTATTGGCCAAGAGACTGCTACGTCACCTGCAAATAACTACCTACAAATAAGTATCTACTCATGCGCACTACTTCTTTTTGCGTGTCAACTGCCAAAAAATTTTGCTCGTGCGCAGTTTTCTACACCTGTGTGAATATAGCAGCTCGTTTTAAACTCGTGAATGCGAAGCAATGAACGAGTTATTGTGAGTGGTGGGAAGTTTCACTCACTCGCTCGTTCCATGGGTGTAAACTTCCGGCGGAAAGTACGGGTTCCGCAGACCAGTGCATAACACTGGCGCAGGCCTTGCAAACAAAATGGCGGCCAGTTTGCGACCGAGAATACTCGACGTTCAAAACAGAGGTTTAGAGTCGCAAAAGCGATGAACTAATCTTTCACGTTTGGAGTCCTTTGATTTTCAAGGCACATGTTCTTGAAAATTTAGACCGAACTGCGGACTTCACCTGGATTTTACAGTTCGATTGATCGAAAGCTTTTTAGCACCTTTGAACCGTAACGTTGGCTAAAATCACAGTACTTGTATGGCTTCAATGCTATATACAGAGGATAGATTTATAGCGTTTCTCATTCACGAGTTGGTTCACAGGAGCCTTTGATTGCTACAACGCCCGCTTCCCAACATATTATATGCCAAATAATTTGTGAATTCAAGCTCACTCGAATGATAAAACAATTATTTAACTCGGTTATTGCAAAACATCGTGATTTGCCAGTGTCCCGCATTTGCCTCTGCCTCAGCTTCGGCATTGGCACATAACTGTTCTGCTCGCCACTGCCAAGAGTCACAATGTTTTGCTCAACCGCGTCCCTTAATTACTTACTAGAAATACGATAATCGCAGATACCCCCTCACTCTGTCATTGATGGGACTTTTACTTCGGTAACTCCCAACAAGAGTAGCCTTTGTTTTACCGAAATGTTGACTCAATTTTTTCTTCGAACTCAAGTGCTACACGCAAAGGAAGGAGAAAAAGAATGGTGTGTATTATACTTTTGCGTTGAAAAAAGATCGATTGCGTGACGAAGTACGTATTTCCCACGGTCGGCACGTCAAATTAATTCATACAGTCTGCCACCGCGTTCTCAAAATTTAATACTCAAAGTTTGAAGTTGGTCGGCCGTCGTAGTACGGGAAAAAAGGGGGAACACTGATTTTCCAATTTTGAATTCATAGGCAGTACAATTAAATAGGCTTCCTGTGCGATTTGTTTTTACTCTACACTGCATGCACCTGACTCATGCAGGAATGCATATTTAATGAGCTCGAATTGTTTTGTATGTTAACCCACTCAAAACAGCATGATTTCTCCCAGAATCAAAGCAAAACTTGAACAGTTTACTTCAAATTATACACGGGCTTCAGACCCAGTGATACTTCTAAGGGCTTGTGAACGATTCTCGCTGCAATCACCGCGTGTCAGATTACAGAAAAATAAGACATTGACTAAATCATTCAAGACTACAAGTTCCGATTGCTCTGAGCGAATACGGTAGCCGAAACTGGCGACAGAAGCGTAGTAAAACAATACTTCGAGGGAAAATGATCAGCATACAGATTTTAATACATTCTTGAAGTGATCGAGTTTATACAAACTATACGGGATAGAATATATTTGTCACGGTGATTGTCCGATTTCCACTGACTAACCTTTGTTGCTTGTCCTTTCTAAATAAGTATCTGAATTTAACACAAAACGGAGTCTGAAGCTCCCGATTTGCTTTCAAGCGCTGTTCCCTTTGCGAAGCCGTTTCTTCGGCACGCTTCCCGTTCATGATGCTGTCCGTTATAACATATTTGTCGTCTTTTCTCTAGACGGATTTGGCGCTGTTCGATCGTTTCACGATTTCGCCTTGCCCGTGCCTGTTTCCTTCTCTTTTGAAGACGAGCTTCGCGAGACTGTTGTGTTTCAAGTTTTCCAGTTTTCCATTTCCGTAAACACAGCTACGATATACTGTATCTAATTTCTCTTGCCACACGTGATCGATCCGGCCTGTGTTATTGGTTCTGCAGCGACGCGATAGGAACTGGGGACGAGGTCGCACGACAGACTGACAGACGAACATTAGATTTCGAGATGGCGACCCGCTTGGATTCTCCGATAAGGCGATAATACTACTGCATTAGCGTCGTGAGTATTTCCCTCACTTCGTTCGGGGATTATTTGCATTAAAAATGAAAACTAATAGTTCATAAGTAAGCTTTCGCATTAGACCTTGCTTTGAAATAGAGGCAACAGGCATCTCGGATTTATGCGTACTTGTGTGATCTGCGTCATTTTGATTAGGAACACGCGCATAAAAGAATGTCAATAAGGACAGAAAAAAAAGAGCAGACTTGAAATCGCGTTTTACTATTCAAAAGGCGTTCATTTATGGAAAGTGCCCCCAGGTAAACGCAGAAAAAGGCGTTTCCGAGCTCCTAAGGTAAAAAATTTCTTTGGGTAACAAACCCCCAGACTCTCCCTAGCGGATTGCACCTTCGGTGCTTGCTAAAATCTTATATTTTTGCGTGCACCACAAACAATTCTCGCTGCGCCCCTGCTGGTTGACACATTAATTATAGGTGACGCTACAGTGTCCTCAAAAAGCTAAAAAATAAAATGTTATCACAGAGAACATAGCATTATGGAGCACTTGAAGTTATGAAACTCTTATCGAAGGCCGGAATATATTAACTGTGATGTGTAAGGTCAAATTTCTCCCATTGCAGCCAGTCTATTCAACTTACGTGGAGTAACTATGCCCACAGTCACACCGATATCACTTGACAACATTAAAACTAAAACGCAGGCCGAGTTTTTTTTCTCTCTTTCTCAGTATTGACCTTCGCTGAAGTGACGCTGAAATGACGCTGAAATGTCGTCAAGATAAATTCTGTTTGTTCAATGTCTTCCACATTTTGCCCCGATCGCACTTGTGACTTTAACGACAAGTCAACATTTACAACTTCGCAGGTGCAAACGGCGTTATGTCATCCACTCATGTCGATTAGTTGCTACTAAACTGTGAAAAAGTAAAAAAAAAAAAAAAAAAAAAATTTGTCTTCGTTTCGCGGCTATGGGCAAGCACGTACGTACATGCTCAGATCAAACCAGAAATAGAATCATAGTGTGCCTGTGTATGAACATGTGTTTTCAATATTTTGAGCATAGAAGTCTTTATGTGACGTATCTTTCAGATGCGTTTGCATATATTTTAGAATCAAAACCTTCCTAAGGTGTACTCTTTTATGTACTCGTTTTTAATATCTCAAAACATCCACGTCTTGCTGAAGTGAACGCGCTCAAATATCCGCGGACCCAGCTGAGGCCCCGTCCACACGTATCTGGATATTTTTGAATCCGCAACTTTCTCGATGCAGATTTAAAAAAGATCGCGTCCACACGTAGCGTATTCAAATCGTTTTAACCTGTCCACACGTATCTGGATATTTTTGAATCCGCAACTTTCTCGATGCAGATTTTAAAAAAATCGCGTCCACACGTAGCGTATTCAAATCGTTTTAACCTGTCCACACGTATCTGGATATTTTTGAATCCGCAACTTTCTCGATGCAGATTTAAAAAAGATCGCGTCCACACGTAGCGTATTCAAATCGTTCTAGCCTGTCCACACGTATCCGGATATTTTTAAATCCGCAACTTTTTCGTTGCGGATTGACCTCCCGTCCACACACACGTATCCGGTGAATACGGTTGATAAATCCGAAAATTTTTAATCAGCGTATTTAAAAATATACTGATTCGACCGTCCACACGACGCCGTATTCACAGCGTATTAAAAAAATCCACTCTGGGAAGCGTTTTCAAAAGTTGCGGATTCATCAACCGTATTCACCGGATACGTGTGGACGGGAGAGGCCAACGCAATCCGCAACGAAAAAGTTGTGGATTCAAAAGTATCCGGATACGTGTGGACGGGGCCTGAAATTCGTCATAAAATATCTTATTAACCCCATATTTCCAGTAGACATCTAATTCTCAATTCTGCTACAGCAGAATACACTAACCTGATAAATGTCTGTGAATCTTGTTTCTTTCACTACGGCTCACAGGTTCAAACCAGTATGCCTAATGTTCGGCATTCGCATTAATTCTATCCACCTAGTCTAAGTGCAGCTGGCTCCTCACGAGTTCACTAATGCATGCATCGATTATTATAACAACGCAGATGTTTATGTCTTAGGCCTGGGTTAAACGTCCATCTTAGCATACGTCGAACACTTCGGGTCGACCGAAATTGTTCGACTGGCAATTGAGTTTGCATTTAGTTCGACTCGTTTGACCCAGAATTGATCTTGCGTAGTTCTAATCGACTCCTCCAGTCGATTAGATTGAGTAAGTCGATCAAAACTCAATCAATCGATCTCATGTAATTGGGAAAAACAGTCGAACTAATATTACGCTTAATTGTTGAATTTAGTTCGACCCATGCTAAGATTACTACCCAACTTTTAGGTCTAACTCCAATTTTTTCCCGTTTTTCTTTTGCACAATATGCTATGTATATTCTCACAGAGAACATAGCATTGTGGGTGAGTGACTCGTGTATTTACTTGCACCTAAAGTCACGAAACTCTTATCGAAGGCAGGAATAATTGATAACGGCTACATGGCGATTAGGCTTCGAACACTCGACTTTGTCCTGCCCTGCCGCGATTGATATTAACTGAAACAACGGTGTTCGTAGGGAATACTATACGGCTGTTACAAATTCTCAAATGTGCTCGACTCATGGCTCAACATAGCTCGACGTGGACAAGTGCTTATTTCTTTCATAGAAAAAGAAGGCAAACATGCATGGCTGTGTTTTCATTGGGTTAAGTTACGGGAAAATTCCTTGATTTCCACGCAAAGCTGACCCGGTATAAACACAGCCTATACACAAATAAAGTTAATTGCAAAGCAGAATAATGCACGCAGTGTAACCATCATTATCTCTCTTGTCTTGCATAAACAAATATTTCATATGAGCTAGCACAATACATGACCAGCTTATACTAAATCAAACTAATCAAAGCTCAAAAGAAGTGAGCGAAAACTTCACATTTTCAGGCTAAAAAATGACAGCAAAATTTAGTTAATTATTAATCGTTTTTTGACCAATGGCCCCGAAAGAATACAAAGACTAAGACTGTGCAGTGCAATAATTTCTTTCGCGACGATTTTCATGGCAGTGGCGTGCTTTGCAGTTCTTAGTGAGTGCTCGCTGGCACGGTTTTCCGCGTCGCCCGATCTGATTCGTTCACATCAGTTCATCCAAACAGATGCTCAGTTTTTTGTAATTTGAGATGTAAGGTGAAAGTCTTGTGACTCAAGCGTTAAAAATAAAGTTATGCTCTCTGTGGAAGTCATTGAAAACCCGACAGGAAACTGGACGAGAGATATTGTGTTCGCGACCACTTCGCAAAACTAGGCGGATATTATAGGCCGAATGTTAATTCAAAAATGAATTTTGATCACAGAAACCAATCACAAGAAAGCCATGTCATATAAATAATTTATAGAGGCAAGTTTCGGAGCTCCAGTCCAAAGACGCGCGAAGGGGAAACTAGAAAGACAATTCGCAGCTGTTCCTGCACCCAAGTATATTCTTGTTGTTTACAGTTCTCAGGTGACGTTACCAACATATCCCAAAATACTCTGCGGCGTGAGCAGCCCACGGGAGATAACATCACTGTATGTACCGAAAAATCCGGGAATAGGTGACAGTTCTTCCAAGGCCTACATCTGTTTCTTATTTTCACAATTTTGTACCATTTTGCGTTTATTTGACCTGCGGCTCTGAAACTGCATGACTAGTTTCCCTTTCTTGCGTTGGTTGCATTTGTTTCTTTGACGAAAACAAGTTTATGCAAATGAGCGGCGCCATATTTGCATTGAGTGGTCATGTGACTTTGTCTGAGGTCTGCATCGTAGCGACTAAATTTGTCTGTCTCAGTCTCAGATAAAGTGTGAATTGAACAATAAAGCTAAAAGCTGTGAAAATTAGAATTTGACAAAAGTGTTGAAGTTCGTAATGTTTGTTTGATTTTTTATTTGTTTTCTTCTTCCTTTTTTGCTGAAATCGCAACTGCGAGCTCAAGGTTTGACTATTTTCAATATGCACCGTTCTGAAATCGAATATTTGCTACTTTTCGTAATATTTCACACTTCATTCGCTGTCTGACTGAAAGCCTTGGAATTGTCGTTTTAGTAGAATTGCGAGGAACCTCGGGAAATATTATGGGAAATTCCTTATATAGACTCTAATTTTCTATCGGTTATATTTCATTCGGCGGTTGTGTAATATTCGTAAACGTGAATTTGTTTATATATGCGTGTTCGGGCAAGAAGGATTATATTTTATTTTGCTTTATATGGATTACACAATGACTCCTGGGAGTGACCAAACATTGCACACAGCCTATCGTGAGAATATGACTGGTTGTAATTATTATTAAATTACTGATGCAGATCTTAAAATAGATTTTGAAAAATTAACGTTTGAACAAGTGTATGTGTGGTAAATCGGCTACCATAGCTATTCTCTCTTGCTGACGTCTTGAATATTAAGGCCCGTCCAAACGAACCCAACGTCGCCGTCCAACATCGTCCAACAATGTTGGATGAACATGTTGGATGAAGTTTGATATTCTTTTTGTTCTCGGGCACTGATGAAAAATGCCTGTTAATCGCTTGATTCAGCCTCTACAACATTATTTGATTCGCGCCGGCGCACTAGAGCTTAATTGTACACCGTGGGCTCACTTTCGGTCCCAGAAACCTTATCGTCTACAGTGTTTTATAAAACATTTTATTGGACTCGTTTGGCCATCCCGTAAAACATCATCCAACATTGTTTTATCCAGCATGTTGGACTTGTTTGGTCGGCCTTCAGTCCTTCGTCAGTAGTCAATTAGTCTGTTACCAATACCTTTTCTTTATTGTAACCGTTGTCTGGTTTGTAATTTTACCTTAATGAGTCCGCATTGTGCAATTACTTATGTGTCTAAATATCGCTCATTAGGCAAGTCATGAATATGCAATAAAAGATGAATGGATTTGCTGGGAAGCAGACTTTATATATTTATATACAGAATAGTACAGAATATGCAGTGAAACCTCCCGAGGGAACGTGGTCGCTTACTGGAATTTCTTGAGTTGCTGATGTAAATGTAAGCATGGGCGCGCAAAGCATCTACGGTGAGAGTGTCTCTATAAGAAATCAACCTTTGTGAGGAAGCCTTCCCGGTTGAAAGTAGTTATTATTACTTATCGCTTTCTGGGCACGGAGCCTTATATAAAAACAAAGAATAACATAAGAAAAAAGACCCTCTATGTAAGTGTACTGTTTTACATAAGCCTCTCTTACAGAGCCGTTCTAAGGATTCTTACAGAGCCGTTTAAGGATTCTTACAGAGCCATTCTAAGGACTCTTACAGAGCCATTCTTAGGATTCTTACAGAGCCACCCTAAGGATTCTTACAGAGCCACTCTAACGATTCTCTTACAGAGTCGTTCTAAGGATTCTTACAGAGCCGTTCTAAGGATTCTTACAGAGCCACTCTAACGATTCTTACAGCGCCGCTCAAAGACCTCATTTTAAACTTTATATAACAAATTTTGGGAGAGGGGGAGGGGACGGGAGACCCGGGGAGGAGTGGAGGGGTGGAGCATTAAAGTGATGTAGTGAGAACACAAAAACTCAGGGTCGTTGTTCGATCAGCTTATAAATACGTTATGGTATATAAATACGAGTTTATATCGTCATATTGTCTGATCATTATTTGGTGGTCAACAAAGCAGTAGCACGGAGCACATGGGGCCGTCTAGTTTTGCTATTGTGCTATTTATTTGCTGAAGGTTTGCGACCGAAATGTCCAATGTTAGATGAGTTAGGAGAAAGGAAACGCAAAATAGGTATGGAGGTTTCCATGAACCATGAGTCAGTTTAACAAAAACGTACAACGTTGTGCTTTTTGAATTTTGATTCGTTGTTTGAACCTCCATAAAAAAATAAAAATAAACAATCAAAACAAAAAACAACAGGAGCCTTTTTGCTGTTGGAAGTATTACATTTAATAATAACAATAACAATAATAATAACATTACAATATCTAAACAGTTACATTTACAATTCTGTATAGGAGTGCCTAAAACCTAAAAACAAAGAAACAGTGTAAATCACTTTAAAAAAGAAATGCTGAACCAGAATGAAATATACATATCAAATTAAGACTTAAACAATATTGTTCGTACAACCAGGTATATATGAATGCATAAACTATGGTAGCTTGAATTTTCATCCACTTTGATGTTCATTCCCTGTCTTCAATCGTGTTATCCATGGCATTTGAAAACCACTCATGTAACAACTCCCTCTTTGTGGGCATCTGTGGCCGTAATTTTTAAGTCTTCTTGTTCTCCCATATGTCTGTCTTTCTCAACTTTCGTCTGATGTCACTCTACTTTCCTATAAACAATACAAAGGACGCAATTTGTACTAATTCTGCATCACCCATATAATGCCAAGAAACATCACTGTCAGAAAGATATAGCCACAAAGGAAAGAAGGAAAAGCAAAGTTCAATGATTAACAAATAAATAGAGAAAAGAGCTCTTACCATCGCTGCCTGATTCACTTCTTGCCAGCAGTTAATAAATCCCATCAGAAAAACCTGAAACAGAAATAAAAATCGAGGGGAGTACACAACCCAAGTAGGTCGTGTACTCCCAATTCTAGAAGACATCACTAATATCATTGAGGTGGGGTTAAAAAAGAACCTTGAAGATTTTGATGACGGGCAGATAATAGAACAAAGATAACAGAACACAAAAAGCCCAAGAAACAGGAGGAATAGTGACTGTTATTTTGTAATGATAACGCACACATTATAGTACATTTTGTCCTTGCTTAAGATCAGGTCACAGAGGTCCTAGCTCACGCAGAACCTGGTCATCACAGAGGTCTTGATCAATTAAGCACCCAAAATATTTTCGTTTGTAGTAGTTCAAGTCAATGTCCTTGCTTAAGATCAGGTCACAAAGGTCCTGGCTCACGTAGAACCTGGTCACAGAGGTCCTGATCAATTAAGCACCTAAATGATTTTTGTTTGTAGTGATTGAATTCAATGTATCAGGTCACAAAGGTCCTGTCTCACGAAGATCCTGGTCAATATTTGTTTGTAGTAACTCAAGTCAGTGTCCTTGCTTAAGATCAGGTCACAAAGGTCCTGGCTCACGTAGAACCTGGTCACAGAGGTCCTGATCAATTAAGCACCTAAATGTTTTTGTTTTTATAGTAATTCAAGTCAACGTCCTTGCTTAAGATCAGGTCACAAAGGTCCTGGCTCACGTAGAACCTGGTCACAGAGGTCCTGATCAATTAAGCACCTAAATGTTTTTGTTTGTAGTAATTCAAGTCAATGTCCTTGCTTAAGATCAGGTCACAAAGGTCCTGGCTCACGTAGAACCTGGTCACAGAGGTCCTGATCAATTAAGCACCCAAAATGTTTTTGTTTGTAGTAATTCAAGTCAATGTCCTTGCTTAAGATCAGGTCACAAAGGTCCTGGCTCACGTAGAACCTGGTCACAGAGGTCCTGATCAATTAAGCACCTAAATGTTTTTGTTTGTAGTAATTCAAGTCAATGTCCTTGCTTAAGATCAGGTCACAAAGGTCCTGGCTCACGTAGAACCTGGTCACAGAGGTTCTGATCAATTAAGCACCTGACCCCGGTCTCAGACTGACCATGGTACCATGGTTTTGCATTGTCAACCATGTTAGACCATGGTTGACAGTGATGTGACCATGATGGCTGACCATGGTCACCAAAAGTACCTGACCATGGTACACTGACGACCATGGTCAAAAATAGAACTCAAAAAGAAAAGTGCCACAAGAACTTGTCTGCTAAAATGCTCACCCAGGAGTGCATTTTCAGTGCCCCAGAAATCAATCTTGATGTTTACTTTCAGTATTTAGCATGAACTGAAATGCTCATGATGAAACATGGAAAAACATGTTTGACCATGGTTTACTAACTTGACTAATATTAACTAATACTAACTAATATTACATATACAAAAGCCAAGCTAATGAAATACTTGAGTCCTATTTGTGAGTTTGTGTGTATATGTTTAAATTAACAGTGAGGTCAGTAATTGCCAGGTTAAAATTAAATTTTCCCCATCAATGACTATGGTTGATCATGGTTAACCATGTCCTTAAGTAATTTGCATGCATGGGTACTATTTGATCAATATCACAGTCAAGAAATAAATGCAAACAATTTCAAAAAGACCTTTACATAAATGTGTTTAACTCCTGAGTTTTCACAGTATGTGGTGAATATTGTACTCAGGTGAAGTCTTACTGTTCAGCAACCTTGACCATGAAATACCATGATCTAACATGATGTAGCACAGTCTTGTATCTAAATTACTGTTATCTTCAGTCTTTTCCTGTCTTTAAAGAATAAATGCTTACCCATTAAAGTAAACTGATTTTTGAGAGTGAAAGATGCATATTCTCTCCTCCAGATTAAATTAAAGAGCAATTAAAGCTAGACAGCTTTCAATACTGCAAACTCATGGCAGCCCTTTATTATTTCACATGAAAAGTACATCATATTAAGTTTTAGCATTTCACTAAATGTTTAAAGCACATATATTCTTATAAAATTGAAAACTACCTATGATTTATCTGTCAACTGCATTGCTTCGACCTGCTTCAAAGTCGGATGCGATTCGCCACAAAACACGTGTCTTAAATACATTCAAAAGGCGTATGCGATCCACACTTATCTTGTTCTTTTTGCAAGCCTGGCGTTCTCAATCAAAATGGCAAGACAAAATTGGTATTGCTTCCAACCAACACTCCCATTTCTGAGACAGACGTGTTGCGGTTCCATCTTTGCTTGGGCACCCAGCCTGGAATAAACCGCTGGCCAATAACATCGAAGCCCGTAATCGAAATGCGCGGGCAGTTCCAACGGCCAACGGCCAAGGTGTTTTCAATTTTCCTGTTCAGACAACGAAGATGTAGATCTATTCATTTAAAATTTAAGTTGTTAATGAAGGTAAGAACTCTGTGATGTATTTTCCACGTGGTATTTCTCCATAAAGGATGACCGTTTCCCCGTGATTGCAACTGGAGTTCAGGCAAGTAATTGAATATATAGTCGTCTCAGTTAATTTCTACAAACGACTAAACCGAGATCCTGTAATTTTCACGTCCCTTTAGCTTTCATAAGAGTGTTTTTCTCAGGTGGACTAACGACAGTTTAATTTACAGCTGAAGCTGGAGACGCTGACTCAATTCTATTTCAACACAAGGGGAAGAACTTTAGCACATTATTTGTCTGCTAGATTCAGTGCTAAAACGTGCTGTAATGTCGTAAGATACAATGATTTGTTGCATATTAAAACTGTCGCAGCATAAAATAGGGCGATTACGACTGATGCAGAGTTCACATCGTTTCCCCGGTTTTGAACCGTTTGTGCTTCTACACACAACAAGCGCTAGCCTCATTTTATTCCTCGAATTTAAACCTATGGCGGGCCCACCGTCTTTTGCCCTGGTTGAGTGGATTGGAGATGAAAAGGCAGAGTACTGGTAAGTCATCAAAACCACCCAAATTGATGCCAATCCAGAAGACATCGTGGTTGGAAAAAGTGTCGATGCCATATGGAAGAGAGGAGAAGAAACTGCCCTGTGGCCAAGATTTTGAAATGATGATGAAATGACATATTCCATCTGCTTGTAAAGTCTACTGAGAAATTGTGATTAAATGTAACAAATTGTTTTTACTGTTATTAGTTTGTTTGTTCTGAAACAATCTTAAAACATTGTTTGACTACTATATGTTCTCAGTCATGGTTAGAAAACATGTTTTACCATGTTCTACCATGGTTAGTGTGCTGGATTTATTTCTTTGGTAACATGTTTGACCATGTTCTTTCATGGTTAGAAAACATGTTTGACCATGTTCTACCATGGTTACTGTGCTGCATTTGTTTCTTAGGTAACCTGTTTTACCATGTTCTTTCATGGTTTGAAAACATGTTTGACCATGTTCTACCATGGTTGGGGTGCTCAATTCATTTCTGTTTAAACATGTTTGACCATGTTCTATCATGGTCATGTTTGACCATGGTCAACCATGGTTGACATTTGGGCAATTTAACGTTCATGGTTGACTATGATCCACCATGGTCATATCATTGACAAAACATGGTAAACCATGGTCAAGAACCATGGTCAAACTATGTTTCTAACATGGTTGACCATGGTTTGACAATGATTCTGAGACCGGGGGAATGTTTTTGTTTATAGCAATTCAAGTCAATGTCCTTGCTTAAGATCAGGTTATTAAGGTCCTGTTTCACAAAGAGCCTGTTAGAATAACTCAAGTCAATGTCTCAGGTTATCAAGGTCCTGTTTCACAAAAAGCCTGGTCACAGGGCTAGAAATCATAATCAATATTGTTTGTTTGTAGTTACTCAAGTCAATGTCTAAGGTCACAAAGGTTCTGTCTCACAGATATCTAATAGCTGAAAGATTCAATGAATATTTTACCAAAAGTAGGTCCAACTCTTGCAAAAGAAATTCCTTGTGCAAATAATTTTAAAACATTTAAACATAACAAAACAAAAAAAGCAAAAAAAAAAAAGATAAAACATAAAAAAGCTTAATCAACAAATAGAATCACAAATTGGAGGAAATTATATAAAGCAGGTAGAATAACTCTCAGGTTATCAAGGTCCTGTTTCACAAAAAGCCTGGTCACAGGGCTAGAAGTCATAATCAATATTGTTTGTTTGTAGTTACTCAAGTCAATGTCTAAGGTCACAAAGGTCCTGTCTCACAGATATCTAATAGCTGAAAGATTCAATTAATATTTTACCAAACGTAGGTCCAACTCTTGCAAAAAACTTCTTGGGGAAATAAATATTTCATCATCTTTCACAAAGAGCCTGATCACAGGACTAGAAGTCCTGATCAATTTTTTGGTTTGTAGTAAGTCAAGTCAATGTCTAAGGTCACAATGGTCATCTCTTACAATGAGCCTGGTCACAGGGCTCGAAGTCATGATCAGTTATGCATCCGAATTTCCATGTGTTACACCGTCAGCAGTAACTAAAAATATCTGTAAGAATATATCTCACCGAGCTAAGCCCCCTCTTGGATAAAGAAGCCTCATAGGTTCTATAGGCTCTATAGGCTCTATAGGTAATCTATAGGCTCTATAGGCTCTATAGGCTCTATAGGCTCTATAGGCTGTATAGGCTGTATAGGTTCTATAGGCTCTATAGGCTCTATAGGCTCTATAGGTTCTATAGGCTCTATAGGCTCTATAGGCTCTATAGGCTCTATAGGCTCTATAGGTTCTATAGGCTCTATAGGTTCTATAGGCTCTATAGGCTCTATAGGCTCTATAGGCTCTATAGGCTCTATAGGTTCTAGGTTCTATATGTAACCGGACGGCGCAAGCGGTTTCGCCGTGAATAAATTAAATAGGGATGCAGCGAGTGGACTGACAAAACACTTTAATGAAACAGATAAAAACAGTACCAAACGGTGTATAAAAAAACGGTATAAATGGTAGGTAAAACGATCTAAAACGGAAACGAGTAACAGTGCTAGGAAACAAAGCAAGTACAACAAAATACTATAAGAATATAATCTAACTTGATTATCCTAGCCATATAAGTAGCACGTATACTAAAGACTACTGTTTAACTTGTTGACAACAAAGGATAAACAATGGAAACCTTGCAACAATAGAAATTGCTAATTGACAGGAAATGACTTAATGACTATTAAGTAATCATTGACTAAACAGAAAGCTGATATGCAAATCCATGCTGTGAAATGCTGAAAAGCATGGCTGGTGATTGTAGCATTGAATGGACTAAACTAAACAGAATAAGGGCACAAAGATGAAAGTACTCGACTAAGAAATGCACAGGATGCTAACACAGCAAAGGTGAGCAAACAATTTGGATGAATCAATAGATATAAAATCTGTGCACTGAAATACTTGCTTCCCCAAGGGCAAAGGTTAAGTGAAACACAACTAAATAACAACTGAGCTTGATACAACTTGAATTGGACCATGTGCTTATGCAGATTGAGAAATAGTATTGCTGAAGGCAATAACTATACTGAACTGAAAAGCGTGCACATTAACACTGAGCTAGAAACTGAACCTAAAGAATTCTATAATATTATATAAACCTAGCAGTAAGAGAGAATAAACTAAATTGTACCTTGTGCTCCAATATGCTTGCTTAACAATTTATAATTCCATGTCTTGCACAGTACACCCAGGAGTGAACCTCCTCCACAGAGAGCTGATCGAACACTGACTAAGAGCTACATGTGCTGGCCTTGTGATAGCTAGTGATTACGAAATTCCCAGCACATGGCGACTAAACATATCCAAATACGGTCCTAGCAAGTGCTGAAACAAAGCTAAAACAACTGAAACTGCTGCATTGCTCAATACTCTAGAACATTCTAGAGCCTTCCAAGTGATAATAATTAACTGCAGGTTTAGAGTAGAGAAATAGAAATATAAAAATACAAAAAAAATAAGCACTCTGACACTGTCACATATAGGTTCTATATGGACACACAGGGACTCTGTAGTTACATATAGATACATAGGGACACACAGGGACACACCCAATATTCAGGACTGCTTACACTTAGAAAGAGCCGAAGATGCGGCCAAAAAAAAAAAAAAAGAACTCATATAGAGCCTATAGAGCCTATAGAGCCTATAGAGCCTATAGAGCCTATAGAGCCTATAGAGCCTATAGAACCTATAGAGCCTATAGAACCTATAGAGCCTATAGAGCCTATAGAGCCTATAGAGCCTATAGAACCTATAGAGCCTATAGAGCCTATAGAGCCTATAGAACCTATAGAGCCTATAGAGCCTATAGAGCCTATAGAGCCTATAGAGCCTATAGAGCCTATAGAGCCTATAGAGCCTATAGAACCTATAGAGCCTATAGAGCCTATAGAGCCTATAGAACCTATAGAACCTATAGAGCCTATAGAGCCTATAGAACCTATAGAGCCTATAGAACCTATAGAACCTATAGAGCCTATAGAGCCTATAGAACCTATAAATAAGAAGATCATGTTTTAGCCAGAACTTGAGAATTCTATGATCATACTTGCTGAAAAATGATCGGTTTTTATTAAACATATTAAGGTCATAAGCACAAAACTTTCCTTATGGCAACACAACATATTCATTTAACCAAAAATCAGGGGCAATATTGTTCTTGTCAGCCGTGTGATTGTGAAGCCAAATACAAACTTAACTGCTCTTCCAAAAGTAGTAGTTTTTGTTTTGTTCTAAAGTGCTCTAATTTGAATCTAATCTTCTGTACATTTTTTCGGTTACACTCTGGTAGGTTGCCCATTTGTACTACATCATTGTACACAACTGTCAAGCGATGCACTTGATCGTTAGTGATATCAGAAAGTTTGAATAGCACACCAGTGTCCATAGCTGCCTCAAGTAATACCAAAGTTTCCAAGCTTGTCCACACTCCACACCTTGCTACTTCACCGCGAACGTTCAAAAACAAGTCGCTTTTCAGTCTTATCCCCCCCATTTCATAAGATTTTCGTTTTCTAGTTTTAGGCAGCTGATCTTTTGTTGCTATTTCCTGACGAAGTCCATGGGGATTGCTGCAACCTTTGCATTTGCAAGAAATGGTACAGCTCTCCTTTGAACGTAAACAGGGACACCGGCACTTGTACGTGGGACCGTAGTTCACACAGGAACTCCTGGTATCATCCTTACTGGAGTTCTTTCCACATGTGCATCCTTTTCGTTCTGCTGTTGTCACGTGGCTGTCATCTTCCTTTTTCTCTTGGACCGCGTCGTAGTGTCCTGATCCCGAACCGTCAAAAGCGAGGTACACGGTGAAGTCTGGAAAAATTGGCCGTGTTGTTGGAAGTATTGTAATCAGTGGAAAATTTTCAATAGAGGTTATGAGGACAAACGGGAGCCCTAATACGTTTGCCAATGCAGCAATCATTAAGTCTCCAATATCCCCACAATACTCTCCAGGTTTGCGGTATTTCTCAGTGGAGTCTAAAAACGTATCCCTGGCATTGCCAGAGAGTTTCTCTTTGTACATTTCCGCGTGTTCTCTCAACTCGTTTACCATCAAAGGATGGCTCCTTTACATTGGTCTTGGCAGTAGTTGTTCCAAACATTATTTGGTTGAACAAATTTGGCAACAGGTACAAATCGTAGACTTCACATTTTGATTTCATACTTCTTAAAGCGTTTAGCTTGCTCATTGCGCTGTCTAAAATGCTTGAGATTTTTTCATGGCACGTATGAATTTTATGCGGGTCTTTCTCCTCTGGACTTGATACACCGATGCCGAATCTTTCCTTTTTTTCGTCCGTTGTTTGTACTTTTGATGCCCCTCTTGGTTCTGGGACTTGAAATTCTTTTTTGGCCATTTCTGCCTTTAATTTGGTAATAGGGTTGACCACGGGTACTCCTCTGACTGTGTTATTTCGCCGTGAGTTCCAACAATAAAAGAAAATCGTTAAAAGGGCAAAAGCGAGTTCAGGACCCATTTTTGCGCCAGCAAAAAGGTCGTTTAGCTTTTCGTGTAGACTCTCGTTTATGCTTGTCGAATAGCCTGGGAGAATTCCGCTTATGCAACCGCTTTTGATGTGTTCCTTTAGATGTTGAATTTGGGGGGGGGGGGAAGTCATCTCTGAATAGCTCTTGACGTCCATAATCCGTTCTTCCGATGTGTGTCCATTTGTCATAAAATCGCTCTAAATTCATTAGCAGTATGTCCTTATCAGGGGTGGACTTCTTCCTTTTGTCACCCGTGTCTTCTCTGTCCCTAAACACTAACTTTAGTTCTTTAACACAATCATTGAATAATGCGTGACGTTTGTTCATCGTCGAAGTGATTCTTTGGATTGCGTGGAAGAGGTCCAACTTTACAAGTACATCACCTCCAAATACTTCGCGGATTTTGTTACTCCATTTGCAGCAGTTGTCAATGATGAAGTATTTAACTTTGCCGCCTTGGCTGTACACTCTCTTATTAAGATTTGTTAAGAGATCCTTCACAGTATCAAACTTTTCCCTTTCAGCCAGTTGCCACGCCATAACCTCGTGCACTTCGTTTAACACTACGAACAACGAGTTGTACTGTTTACTCCACGCGCCCGAGGTTCCACTTGTGACACCGATATTTATTGTTACCTAAAAAAGAAAAGAAATCGTAAAATATTTTTGGATAGCGCTTAATAAGAGCCCCAAATAAGCCGTATCCGCCAAAATATCAGCTTATACAGTGAAATTTCGCGTTATACGTGGTAACGGGCCATAAAAATCTGGTCCGATAAACGGGGGTTTCTGATAACTAAATGACTGGGATTTTGGTCCGGCGGGACAAAAAAGTAGTCATAATAACGGGGTGGTCGTAAGGCGTGAAACACTGTATATGGGAGAACCCCCCGTAAAGGGAAAAGTATCAACATTTACCTTGAACGTGTGGTCTGCCATCAGGGCACTTGCGGTGACAGTTCTGAGTTCACTTTCGTAACAGTCTTTGTTTAGTTTAAGGTATCTCAGAAACAAACGCGTTAATGTGTCATCGGTTGGGCATAACTTCAAGAGACATTGTTTACGCTCTCCAAATAACTTTTCCGCTCTTTGCGACGATGCATCCAAGGCATTGTTGTTTTCTATTGTCAGCTTTCCTACTCGGTCCCTGTACTTCGACATATCGTTCCAATATCGATATTCCGCCAAATAGAGGAGATGGATGACTTTCTCAATGTACATAGATTGGTAGCGATTGAAAGAAATACCATTAGTTACCGCTGCCTTTAAGTCTTCAATGAAATCCTTCGTGTACCCACTGTGGTGTGTCAATTCAAAAGGAACTTCATCAGACCAACGTGATAGAAAATCGGGATCGGTGTTTCTAACGTTGTGCTCTCCTGCGGAACAATAGTAGTCCCTTCCAACAAGGAATACTGGACCACGTGTCCAAAATCACCACCGAAATCATCCCTCTAATAAAATGTAGGTTCTATAGGTTCTATAGGCTCTATAGGCTCTATAGGCTCTATAGGTTCTATAGGCTGTATAGGCTGTATAGGCTCTATAGGCTCTATAGGCTCTATAGGCTCTATAGGTTCCATAGGCTCTATAGGCTCTATAGGCTCTATAGGCTCAATAGGCTCTATAGGCTCTATAGGCTCTATAGGTTCTATAGGCTCTATAGGCTCTATAGGCTCTATAGGCTCTATAGGCTCTATAGGCTCTATAGGCTCTATAGGCTCTATAGGTTCTATAGGCTCTATAGGCTCTATAGGCTCTATAGGCTCTATAGGCTCTATAGGCTCTATAGGTTCTATAGGCTCTATAGGCTCTATAGGCTCTATAGGCTCTATAGGTTCTATAGGCTCTATAGGCTCTATAGGCTCTATAGGCTCTATAGGTTCTATAGGCTCTATAGGCTCTATAGGCTCTATAGGCTCTATAGGCTCTATAGGCTCTATAGGCTCTATAGGCTCTATAGGTTCTATAGGTTCTATAGGCTCTATAGGCTCTATAGGCTCTATAGGTTCTATAGGTTCTATATGTTCTATAGGTTCTATATGGACACACAGGGACTCTGTAGTTACATATAGATACATAGGGACACACAGGGACACACCCAATATTCAGGACTGCTTACACTTAGAAAGAGCCGCATCTTCAAAAGGACGCCGAGGAATCAAATTTCGTGTATTACAAAACGAGCAATCGTATCCCAAATATCCGGGCGATTTAGCCTTACACAATTTCATATGGTGCTTAGATATGTTCTTGAGATATCAATAAGCGAGGTTTCGACTACAAAGATCTGCAAATACATTTACAAGAATCGAACAGACGACACGACGTCGATATACAAACATTCCTCACCTAAAATCGTCGATTCGTCAGTTCCCAGTCGACTTTTTGATCAATCGGCATGTCTCCTGGAACACTACCCTCGTTTGACTGCATTATGTATGTAGGCCATCACCGACCCTTTCAATCTCTCTAACATTTTACGCGCAGCCGGCCTTCTCCTTGCCCGGCTCCTCGCACGATGCCGCCACGTGACTGAAAAGCAGACCATCTGACGTCATCACAGGCGACCCACAAGCCACAAGGCGCCCCGAGGGGAGGACTCCCATAACTAGAAATAGGATAATCGCAGATATCCCCTCGCTCTGTGAGTGGATCTTTGGGATGCGGAATTCTTTTCTATTTTCCCTTTGGTGATTATCAATCGTTTACAAACCAGGGTTGTGTCGCAACGTCACCGGCCGCTAAAATAAAAACGTTTGTCGCACGGAGTCTGGTATAGTTCGGACTACGTGTAATGCAGAGTGATGCATTTTGGTGTTTTCGTGGAAGCTCCAAAATTCGCTGAGACAACTTTCCAGACAAACTACAGCAAGCTAAGGAAAGCGCAGTTAGAATCGTGACTCAGATGCCGTGTTTACACTAGAGACATTTACAGCAGTAAAAATATTACCGCGGTATAAAACTTGTAATCTGCAATATGGTAAATTGGCATTTATTGCAGTAAATTTCTTCATGAACTACATTTACCAAGGTTTTGTAAATTGTCTACACGCGTGGTACGTCATTTTTATTTGGGAGCTCCCCCCATGGCAAGGCGCGCCTCCGCCAATAAATATGTGTGTAGAGAATGAACCTCCATTACTTTATGGAATTTAAGGGAGGTAATCCTCGTTGCTGGCTCATTCTCAGCTAAAGTGGCCAATTGGCGCTCCAAAATTGAAAATCGGCCATCACAGATCTTGCCAAAATTCGTTCAGAATCCTGTTTTTGTAGATCAGCTCAATTCTTACTGCTTTTTGCCGTTGATAGCAAATTGTTTAACAAAATTTTACTAAAAAAATGCAGACAATATATGAAATTTCAGTGCACTGTGAGAGCAGTATTTTTACAATTTGCCGATTCCAAAGCAAATATAATATTTAATTATATTCACTGAATAACGTTTAGTGACACCGATGAAACATTTAACAGGTCTCGGGAACTTATTTTCATCGAAATAGAGCTCCTGATTCTCACTCAACAAAACAGCTTGTATAAGCCACGTTTACAGTGATAGCAGCGAATTAAACACCGGAGAGGTATTGCAACATCAAAATCACTCAGGCTGTAGGGAACTTTCACGTGCAGTCAACGCCTTAAATACGACTTTCATTTTCGCGGATAACGTATGTTACAGGTAACGTAGGTTACATTTAACACCTTGTTCGCGCTATCTGTCGAATAAAAACCTTTCGATTTTCAGAGAAATACACATTCTGGTGTCCCTCTTGTGTCCCTTTGTCAAGGCAAGTTCCTTCAATAATTTTGGCCAAAGCATCTGGGAGAAACATGGTAATGTATGTTACACGAAAAAATTGTTACGTTTGAGTACCTCTTATAAAATCGAGTGGAACAAGTCGTGGTATTTAATAAACCTAAGTGAACATTAAACCATACTAGAAATACGATAATCGCAGATACCCCCTCACTCTGCCATTGATGGGACTTTTACTTTGGTAACTCCCAACAAGAGTAGCCTTTGTTTTACCGAAATGTTGACTCAATCTTTTCTTAGAACTCAAGTGCTACACGCAAAGGAAGGAGAAAAGGAATGGTGTGTGTTATACTTTTGCGTTGAAAAAAGAATCGATTGCGTGACGAAGTACGTATTTCCCACGGTCGGCACGTCAAATTAATTCATACAGTTCTCAAAATTTATTATTCAAAGTTTGAAGTTGGTCGGCCGTCTTAGTACGGGAAAAAAGGAACACTGATTTTCCAATTTTTAATTCATAGGCAGTACAATTAATAAATAGGATTCCTGTGCGATTTCTTTTTACTCTGGTTTGCATGCACCAGAATCAGGCATGCATATTTAATAGACTCGAATTGTTTTGTATGTGAACCCACTCAAAACAGCAAGATTTCTCCCAGAATCAAAGCAAAACTTGAACAGTTTACTTCAAATTATACACGGGCTTCAGACCCAGTAATACTTCTAAGGGCTTGTGAACGATTCGCCCTAAGTCGCCCTATGACAGAATGACAGACTGACGAACAAACTAATATCGAGATGGCGACCCGCTTGGAGTCTTCATATAGTGCGATTTTGCTGCATTAGTGTCGTGATTATTTCCCTCACTTCGTTCGGGGATAATACTTGAAGGATAAAGGAAACAGTAAAAACATCGAAATTATTGACGTCTTAATTCGATGGTAACGTATGTTACAAAATTGTGAGACACGTTACTACCAGTCTGTGCGCGATTCAGCAAATATAATGTTTAGCTATGATTTTCAAGCTTGAACCAAACTCTTGACGGTAGCTAATGATAAGATCACCAGCATCGCCCAAGAAGCATATGATGAATTTGAAATGAGCATGAGGCATAAACTAAACAGAGATAAAGACATAAAATGAAATCCCTCGTTCCTCTTATTGATTTTTCATTGTAGAACAACGTTCCAGTTTTGCCGTTTGGACGAAACTCAATCAGAATGTCTGTCGTTCACATGGCGTTTTTCAGCAGGCCGGTATTTCAAGAACGAGTTTTTTGCGTGGCCACCTACAAACCCTGCAGCCCGAGACTGTTCTTTGAAAATACAGCTCGATGTCAGTTGGAAACAACAGTACAACGTGCTCAAGGTGACCTTTTGACCACACATGAGATAATTTCAGAACCTTACTCTGATTGCTAGTTGGTGGAGAACCCAAACGACAACAAAAACATTACATATAAGTATTACGTAATTCCATATTGATAAATTAGCACCGCTAAATACAGTAATAATAATAATAATAATAATAATAATATTTAAAAAATAATAATAATAATAGCAGTGACAAAATCAGTTAAATAATTTAATAATACGAGTAACGATCCTATTCGTTACTCCTATCCGTTTCGAGTGTTAGCCCTTTGAGAGCAAAGATGGATAGGTATAGACAGTTAGATTATTATAAACACAGACAAAGAGATGTGGTAGCATTTCACCAAGAAAATTAGCCCTTTGTCAGAGCAAAGATGGATAGGTAGACAAGTAGATTATTATGAACACAGACAAAGAGATGTGGTAACATTTCACCAAGAAAGTAAGATAACGCATAAATCGCGCAATTCTTTCCAGTGTACATATTTTCAAATACTGGAAAAAGAGGAAGGGGCCTAAGATACCAGAATAAACAAGGTTGGTAAAATGTACCTTACGGTCTGATATTTTACTATAATTTTTACTTCATTTTGGTAAAAATCGCACAAAAGAGATAGTTTTCACCAAAAATCAACATTCTGTGATATTCCCGTTACATTTGTAAAACATCTAGGCATGTTAAAAACATTCAGTTTTTTTTATGAAGAATCTGATTTTTCAAAGCTAAATATTTCAGCCACGTTCCTGTACAAGGGTAACCCTAGCTCTCAGCTAGCATAACACTCTCACTAGTTTTGTTATAGAGCTGGGGTAGCCCTAATATCAGGGTAACCCTACTTAGATTACTGAACTTCAAATGAATTGACTGCAACCAATATTTTGACCTTCTGCTTGACATACCGTACAGGAATTTGCCGGAGATCTGCGACAATTTGTTCCCAGCATTAAAGTCTGAAATCCAAATTGCCTAGATTTTATTCACGCAAAACGCAAAAAAACGGCCATCCACGAAATTAAACTTGCGCGAAAATTTCGTGCCACAAAGTATTGCCGTTTTACACTAGTGAAAACAAAACCAAAAAAATGGACAGCGTAATTGAAAAAGTCTGAGTTCATTGAAAGAGAGTAATTTTGCTTACGCGTGGACACTTGTTTGCAATTTGAAAACACAAATACTTCGTGCTCAGATTTTCATTGTCAACAACGTGATAGACCTGAATATCTGAGTAAATAAAAAGACTGATGTGTGCGTATGAAAGTTTGCTTCCATGACGCACTTGACGTGAAACTAGTTGCACCTGATTGGTCAAATTGACCATTTGAATTGGTTTTTACCATTAAAAAATGGGTCATATTTTTAACTAAAAATAAATAGGTAGATATGACCAATAACAGATAGGTTAATCTAACCTGCGCATATGGGTTATAGAATTTTTAAACCTTTTAAATACAGGTTATAATTTTTACCATTATGTTCCTTGAAAAAGTGTAAAGGAAAACACCCATCTTGCGGGTTCATGTGTTTAGTGAATACCGGCTTATAACTTTCTAAGCAATTTACTATTGCCATCGGATTCCCTCTTTTCAGCTCCATGAAATATTGAAGATCTATTCTAACGGACACTCGATAGGAGATTTTCTGGCGGAAAGAAGACAGCGGGTCGTAGTCAATGGCCACTCGTCTGGCTGGTTAGGAGTGACATCCGGGGTACCACATGGCAGTATTTTGGGTCCTCTCCTATTCCTGGTCTACATCAATGACCTACCAGCAAGTGTGACCTGTGATTGCGATCTCTTTGCTGACGACAGTGTCCTGCATAAAATTATCTTGGGTGAATCTGATGCCGACCGGCTACAAAGCGACTTATCCAGTGTCCGTGAATGGTGTGAAGACTGGTTACACTTAAGAAATAAAAATGCAGAGTTCTCCACATTTCGAAAAAGAAGGAACAAGTGTCTCGTCAGTATCATCTTGACAACCAAGCCCTATCAATAGTTCAAAAGCACAAACATCTTGGTCTTTGGCTACAGTTATTTTTATCCAGGGGCTACCATATCAGCACCATTTGTGCTAAGGCTAATCGGATACTTGCATTAATCCGGAGGAGCTTCGGTCACAAGAACCCGTCTGCTGTTAAGACTGCGCCCTGGTTAGACCGTTTGTGGAGTATGCCTGCCAAGTTTGGAACCCTTACCTGGCTAAAAACATTCATGCGATTGAATCAGTTCAGCGGCGTGCGACAAGAATTATTTGCGGTTCCGAAAAGCCTCATACAGACCGGCTCAAAGAACTTAACTGGATAACGTTGGAGCTGCGAAGGAGATACCTGTGCCTTGTTCAACTGTATGAAATTATTTTCAACTATTGCGACATTGAATATGCCAATTATCTTGATCTTATTGGATCGACAAGAAGTTTGAAGGTTGTGATCGCATGTTATATATAAAAGCTTGGAGTAAATAAAATTCTGCTAGTTTTGTGTTGGAAATTGCTTATCAGAAGAAGAAGGAAAACTATAAGTTTGCCACGCTCGTGATGGGTTTTATACCGAGTGACGTTTTCGCTGAACCAAAACAGGCACATTTTGGGCTTGTACTTCAAAAATTCAAGCTCAACTCAATTCATCCGGTGAGTCAAGTGTTTATTTCTCTCAAGTATTGTATAAGTTTGAAAATTGAGAAGCTGTCATTCACTAATTAGTGTAAACGCTGAGTCAGTGCATGCGTACGCGCGTAAATTGGTGGAGACAAAGTGCTGTTCCATGTTTGTTTTGATATAAAACTTTGAAGCAATATAATAAACTACTTATTGACCTCGCTTGCTCGGTCAATGAGAGGTTTATTGACGGCGATTAGTGCCAAGCTTTTATTTGGAGAAGTTTAGACTCATTTAATTTGTATTAGACTTTTCTTTGTAGAATTTATTGTAGTCTTACGTTAGGAGAGTAGTTTTTAAATGGGAATTGAGTTTCCCCCTACTACTATCCTTCCTTTCAATTAGTTATATCCTTTATATTAAGTTTTTTATTTGTTACTTTGTATTTGATTGGAGAAGTGATATTAAACATTAAACACTCCCACGAGTGAATAAAATCGCAGTTGAGCGCAAACGGAAACACACAGGAGAGTGATTTGTTTTACAAAGCGTTGCGGCGACTATTGGTCAATAACAGTTAATTGGGCTGTACTGAAGCCTTTGTTTCCACAAAAGAGTATCGTTGTTGGCAGTTTCAACACCCCCAAATGCGCATAAACATTCCAATTTGATTTCAAATTAACAAATTGACATCAGTTTGTTTTTTACAATAACAAAACTCAAGCGACGACGCGGGGAAAACACACAAGAAAACTGGATTACCTTCTTCGTCCAAATCAATGTCGTCAGCACTCGATTTTATGTGTCTGTCCTCTTATTGATAATGAAAATTAGCCAATCACAAAGCGAGAAACTGACGTGTTATTGTAAAATTTTATTTTGAGTCAATTGATTTCTATTATGACGTCACATAGCATGTTTGGGTGACAGACAAAAAGACTACCCGGGAGACTACTATATAGTGGGAGGTGCGAACTCACACGCAAGATCATATCCGCTTTTACTTTGGACTTGTTGACTTGTTTGCGTATAACCAGTGATCATGACTATGCCAATGGACGCTGTATTTGGCTGTGAATTTTCTGACGAGGTGGATGTAAACCTCCAATGCCAGATTTGGTAAGATGAGTGGAAATCAAACACTTTTAGAGCTGTGCTTCATTCGCAATTGTGCCGCACCGCTATAAAACGATGCTATTTGTCAGGAACGGTTTCAGCTTACGATTGCTTTAAAATCCGTGAGTTTGCGTCTTTATTAACACTGTCAAATCTCTAACGTTGCAGTTTGAGCGTCATGTTAAAGCCAGTGAGTTTAACGTGTGGTCATTCTGGATGCAAAACCTGCCTGGAACAGCTGGCGGTAGGAGTTGGAGAAGGCGCAAGGGTTAAGAAATGTCCAGTGTGCCGAGTTGAAATACTTCGCCAGCCATCCGTCAATGTTTCCTTGAACCATATGACCAGAAAACTACGCATGCAATGTGCTAGTGTTGGCTGCGAGTGGAGAGGGGCATTGGAAGGAGCGGAAGGGCACCGAAGCGAATGCGGGAAGCGTGTGGTCAATTGCAAGAACGACGGGTGTCGACATACCACGCAACGAGAGGAAATGGCCCAACATGAACGCACCTGTCCCAAATCAAGGACGACTTGCCAAAAGTGCGGGAAGACCATCACACTGGAAGAAATGCAGCTTCATGAGTCAGACATGTGTGCCTTCGTAGTGAAAGAGTGCCCGCTTGGATGTGGTGAGCGCTTTCCCCGGTACGTATACATATAATATAATTGTATAGTTATCTCTTTTCTTGTCAATCCTCTAACTGTGCCAAACCAGTTATATTGATGATCAGACTGATGAGCAAAAAAACTTGATGAAAGTATATAATTTACTACTCAAACACGTTACTATGATTCAAATGATACTGTGCATTGGTAGGCCGTGAAAGAAGTGGGCTTGTGATAAAAGTACTATGACACAATCAAGTCATTCTTTTGCACAAAACGCTAACGCCTGTTAAATTATTCTTATTTTTATATACTCCTAGCCGCGAGCGCTGGCGTTTTACCTCGATCTTTTACTCAAAGCTTGTATTGCATATTGTGTTTCCCCACAGTTGCAATCTTCACCTACACCAACACTGCTGCCAGTTAAAGGCTGTAGCTTGTGGAGTAAAAGGGTGCAAGGCTATAATGCGACGGGGACAGCGTTCATCGCACGCACTTGAAGCTGCCCTAAGCCATCAGCAGATGCAAGCGTGTGAAATTCAGAGACTACGTCGACTAATCAAAGAAAAGGTAAAGTGGGCGGGGTTATGCTATGGTTATACTATTTTCAATTGTCTGGTTCTAAAATCAGTTAAAAAAACTCTGGTCGATGTAAAAGGCGAAATTTAATCATCGCTTCAGAAGACTTGTTGTAAAGTTCATTATTACAATTTTTAATCTTGATTAATTTTTTCGTACTTCCAAGAAACGGCCCCGCTGGCTCCCACTTGAAAGCAGATATTGCGGTCTCTGTTCTTTATACAGTCTCTTGGTGCGATTTCTGCAAAATATAGTAATATAAGTTATGGGTTTTTGGTTTTTAAGTTTACACAACAACAACGTTCGGATTTGTAGTATACGGGGCAATGATGGAACAGTCGCATTCGAGAAAATTGCATTATCGTCATCAACACCAATATTTCGCCGTTTTGTAAATTAATAGTTATTCTGTCTTTTTTACCTATTGAGGGCTGACTAAACAGAGGGAGGTAATTGATGTTTCTTTAAATGTTATGTACGAATATATACTAAAAATAGGAAAAATGGCCGAATCAGTAGCTTTTGTGGTTTGTCAATTCAGAATTTAAAAACTTAAGTATTCAAAATGTATATGACGAAGTGATTATAAGAGGCCATCGATTGTTATGATTTTGTGCTTATCCAATGCTTTTGCTTTATTAAAACACAGATGAAATAAATACTATTGTTTTTTGCAACTGTTTTACATGGTTTTGACTTTCAGGTTGTTAATATTTATTTATTTGTTCCTTGTTTAATGTAGAAATGCATGATTGACGAAGACTTCATTTGTCGAACTGAACGTAGTGCTTGACAGCCGTTCACTTAAAATAAATGCGTAGTGAAGAGTCGTCCATCAGCAGATGCCGTTCCACGCGTTTTTTTTTTTTTTTTTTTTTTTTTTTGCAATTTACGTGGCTACCCTATCAGACAAACCTATAATAGGCAGCGCTTATAGCAATTGAAACCTGACAAATCTAACTCGGCAAAATTTGGATTTCAGCAGCTCTATATACTGCTAGGCCAAAGGGTAATAATGTGACAGAAGTCGAATGATATTGTCAAAGTCATTTCCAAGTCCCCTCCAATCTCTCCACATCTGTTCATTCAGGAATGCTTGAAGGCCGTATCTTCTTATTCCTTTCTCCCTCTTGATGTAGTATTTCAGTCTGTTCCATGCTGCTTCGGCTTCTTGAGTGTGAACTCCTCGTAACGGATCCACGAAATTATCCCTATGCACCACGACCTGGTGCAGTATTAAATTGGGAACGTGTGCTACGATGTTTCTATAACCAGGCCAGTCGTCAGAATGCAACTCCGATCCTGGCAGGAGAACTCGCTGTAGTATCGGTGCTAGTGTTGCCCTGTCCCTGCGCTGCACAACCTGAAAGTATCCTCGGCATGGAGTGTTCTCAGTGCTTAGGACCCCAAACACCCACTGGTCATGTCTTGGCCGCCGTCCTCTCTGGTACTGAAAAGGAATGGATAAAGCGGGTTTTTGATTGTTAAAAAAAAAAAAATTAGAAGCAATTGTTGCCATATTTCCATACAACAGTAACCTTTCCTTGACGAGGTCCACTTAGCGCAGATTAGGTGTTCGCTTCCGTGTTTGAGTTTTACCAGAAAATAATAATCCCTACAGAGTAATACCAAGCTACCACATTACACTGGAACGTAGAATGCCTTAAAACTGGAATTTAACGGTATTAGTCCCGTTGATTGAAGCCGAAGCTGAAAAAAAGCTAAAAAATAGTTATACCTTTGCTTTGTGGTTGAACTGGCTTTCGTCGCATTTAACGACGCATAAAGGTCCCCCAAACGGCACGATTGGCCGTTCTTCGAGATCCATCCCGCAGTAGTGTCTCAGCAACGCATAGACGTTGCCAACGCTGTTCTTCGATATGCCCACCATACGTGCGGCCGTTGTGCGCAATTCACGTTCGCTCCAGAGGTATAATAAAGTGAGAAGCTTCCCTAAGGGGGTTTTAGGGAACTCCTCAAAAAAACTGCCGGCCCGTAGTGACTTTTTGCTACGACATCCCGGACATCTCCTGTATTTAATTAAATAGACAAATAACATGTACGGCACATTGCGAGGGGCAGGTACAAAACCTGGACCCCCCTATTTGGACCCCTATTTGGACCCCCATTTGGACCCCCATTTGGAAAATAAAATATATATTAATAATTAATGATGATAATATTGATGTAATAATAATACAATTTCTCATATATAATTAAATGCAAAGCCAATAAAACTGCGAGCTGTGGGCTGCGAGCTGAAAAGTCACTTTAAAAAATTAAAAAGAAAATAGAAAAAAGTCCGTCTTTTTGTGTTTGCTTCGCTTTGTTTGTCAGCGATTTTTTTCTTAATAGCACTTTTTTTTGTAGCAACAATTTACAACAAAATATAAAGGGGTCAGTTTATTTCTTCACACTGGTTGTTTGCTTTATGTCTTTCCTGCAAGGTAAACGTCACTTATTTATTTAATTTTAACCGTCTTTACTTGTGGTTTACTTCGCTGTACAGTCAACTCACTGTAATCAAGACGCGAAAAAGCGAAAGAAGAATGCAAGTGATTCAAGTAAAAGGCTGTGCAAGTGTGTGTTTTCGCCTGTTAAGTGTATATACCTGACGGGAAAAGTGACGATATGCATTGATTACTCCCTACTGTCAGGTCTGGTATATTTTATTATTTCCAGGGACGTACCTGTCATCAGGTCTATTTTCAGGTCTGTTATAAAACTTCGTAAACATCCGGTGTCCGCTTTGAAAGGATTTTTTTTATTGAAATGTTTAATAAAAATGTGTCCGCTGTCCGCCTTAGAGAGAGTTCAGTTACAGCGGAGAAACAAGTGAAATTCAGCAGGGACCAAATTTGCTGTCCGCCTTTTTAGAGAGTGTCCGCTTAGAGAGAGTTGACTGCATTCAAACCAGAAATGCCAGTAAAGGCTGGTTCACACGAGCAAGCAAGCGCAAATGCAAACGCAAGCGCAAGCGGTAAAATTTGTGAAGCGAGTCTCCCGTGTGCCAGGGCCGGAAAGATCCGCTCTACAGGAGTCGTGCAGCGTTTCCGGTTTCACAATAGCAGTCACATGTCGCTTTCCTTGGTTACCTTTTAGGGTCAAAATATGCTCGAGCCAGGCCCATTTAGTATCTTTTAGGGGTCAAAACGAAAATTCCCGACGAGCATCCCCGTCATTTTTATATGAGAGTACCCCTCCCCCCCCCCCCCCCCCCCCCCCAACCCCGGGCATGCAGTACATCATGTTTTCATACGGAATTGAGACACGCCGGGTGTGGTCCTTGTCTGGCTATTGTTTTTCCTGGTTGTTCTGGTTCTGACATGCAGACAGTTACCTCGTTTATATGCGCGATTCCTCCTGTATTGCATCACAGACGAAACTTGTATAGTTACGAGAGATCTGAATTTGAACATGGATTCGTTTTTAAAGCCAGGCACCAGCTATGCGCAGGCTGTTTCTCCCTCTAGTCCCACAATGAGGGAGTTTCAACGACAGGACGAAGAGGAGGCAATGGAGATGGCTCTCGCCATGTCACTGAAGGTAAGGGTTGACCAATGGCCAGTGTACATCATCTTTGGTCGCCATAGTTACATCGACCTTTATTTGGTTGGTGCTTTAGGTTGCGGAATATTCTGACATATCAGAAGAGGAAAAATCTGATGAGGAAACATTTAAGCCTGGATACCTCTCGGTATGTTGTTAATGATCGACTCTATTTAATTATACTTGATGCAAAACGTCTCCAAATGACTCGCTAATGCTTCTACCCCATAATATGAAGGCTACTCGAACAGTTGTCGGTTCACTAAAATGTTTTTTTCTCATTACTGTATTTCATTCCTAGAATATTACGTCCGCTCCTCAAAGACCAATTTACGTTGATCTTACAACGGAGTCACCAAAACGGAAGGTACGTTCGAGCAAGTTATCAATATGTTGTACTTGTGATGTTATAAGCTAATGTTAATACCGAAAAGCAAGCCGGGCGCTTATTTCACAATTAGGGAAGGGGAGGGGGAGGTGTAGATATGTTGTGTGGCACTATGTGGGTGGGGGGGGGGGGGGGGGGGTAAGTGACAGTATGCTGGGGTGTGGGGTGTGGCTGGGTCATGCCTATTGAATAGGAATTGTGCATTTTTATCTTTAAACAGAGGGAAACACTGAAACAAAAGGCATCTCCACAGTATGAATCCTGGGATGAAGAGGAGTTTTCACCAGGGGACCCGCAGCTTCCTATTGGTAGTTTCCCGTACATTGTAAGTTAAATAAAATAATTTTTTTTGAAGGCGGTAGCCCGTGTATAGGTTTTGGCTTTATTCTTAAACCCCGCTGACCATATGCACCAAGTGAACTTTTTTGGGAATTTGATACTTGGTCAATATTGCTAAACCACAAGGTACTATGGGCGATTTTAACACTACACGATAAGTTACAAGCGACATGCTGGAGGAAAGGGTGGTGGTAGTGACTTTCTAAGCAGCCCACACATATATCATTTGTCTTTTTTCTTCCTGTAGACCCAAAGTGAGCGGGATCGGGCCACGGTTTCCAGCGAATTTCAAGAGATGGTGAAGAGAAAGAACAAGGGCAAGAGGTAGTAAATGATTGACAGTACAATGATGATTTTTAGATGCTTTGCATCTCACATTCTTAAATAGTTCTTTTCGACCAATTCTTCTTTTCCCAGCAGGCCCCATTCATAATTTTGTGGTTGGTTGTTTGTTTTGTGGTTGTGATACCGCGTACCCCTTCTTCTTTTATTTAGCTCAACGAAAGGCTGCAAAGGAAAGAAGCTGTTTTTCGTTAACAATGATAGCAACTCGGTAAGTTACAGTTGGAAACTCTAACGTTATATGATGCACATTAATAATAATGATACTAATGACAATGCTATCTCCTTTCGTCAGAGTGATTGTGACATCGATTTGACCTTGGAACCGTCACCCAAGAAAAATAAAAGGTACTTTTCCTAAATTTAATAGCGAAAGGGAGTGACACTGAGACTGATTCCCTTGGATATATTACTAGAAAAACTAAATGTTTGTCATTTTTTTTTCAGACGGCAAGCCTTCATTGATCTGTGTGGTAGTGACCAGGAATGCCATAGGGGTCCAAATAGGGGGGTCCAGGTTTTGTACCTGCCCCATTGCGAGTGTGGCGCATTGCGCAAGCGGAAACACTGATGAGTACCACACTAACAAGGTTGAGCGGCACTAAGCACGTTTGAGCTGATCACTTATTTGGTGTCTGAAATAGGGAGCACATTTTGAATCTAGGGTATGAAAATGGTATATTTTTGGTCTGAAATGGTGTAAGGGGTTTTGAGAACCGGGCGGAACACCCGCAGAGCAAAAGCTTCTTTCTCATAGTTATGCAAGACAGTATAGTAAGGCAGTGGTAACCGCCTTCCTTATGAGTAGCTTATTGTCTTTCGAACAGGATTCAGATTATCAGGTTTTCAACTACCGAGAATTAAAGGAACTGTTTAGCGTAGTCACGGCGCCTAGTAACTCACCACAGGTATCCATCTACATGTTCCACGTTTCTCAATGTTAAAGTCATGTCTCTTTGACAGGGTAAGCATCGCAATGGATTAGGTAGGGCGTTGTTGGCCTGCAACCATTCGACCAGTTGCAAAAACGGGCCGTTCGCTAAATCGGAGACTTGAAGAAGATTCATTTCATTTAGCCGTAAAACACCTCAGTTTTTGCTGCTGAGCGCCGGATGTCTCATGTTGTTTGTCAGAGTTGAAGTAACAAAAGGAATTAATTAATTTGCACCAGTTTGGGAGTTTAATTTGGGTGTCACCCTTGATTGTTTTCCAAAAAGTGTCATCCTATTATGCCGGTTGCCTTTGATGCGGCACATTAGCCGAACAATATACCACAAACACTACCGACAAAAGTGTGCGAGATAGGAAGATTGGGATTGTTTCATCTCATAGTCGTTGCTAGCAGTATGGATAGGAGGCAAAACGTTAGAATGCGTATGGTGGAGAGAACTTTCGTTATTCTCAGAAGAGAGGATGCCTTAAGAGTTCCTACAGCAGCAGTAAGAAGAACTCTGGAAGACAGTGGAAGGGTGAGAGAGGTGCAGTTTGCCAACAACTGCACCAGTGGACACCTTCAGGAGTTGTTGGCAAACCACTTCCAACAGCTGAGGGAAACGAACATTGCAAAGTAAGGCAAACGGTTATTCACGTTTTAATACCTTGTACCACGCTTATTTATTGTGATATCGTCCGTTTAGCATCAATTTCTACAAAACCGTGAGGAACACCAGTGTTCTAACTTTGGCAGTACCGGGAGAAACGGCATGCGGATACACTCTAAAGGCTGCAACCACGCACAGAGGAAAAGTTTACCTAAAAGTGACAGAACGTGCAGGTACGAACGTCTTTACAGCGTTTTGAGTGTTGAAAGGCAGTGATGATTGCGCTCACATTTTAGAAACCCAACTCAGCCGGTCAGGCGTTTAATACTCTTTTATTTATACACGACTTCACATTTTCGAGTGCAAATAAAGACCAAAACGAGTACAAAGATGCGATCGTATTGCACTCGTCAGGAACCAGATTATCTGGTTTATTAGCTTATGTTATCAAGTTTTGCAAGCAAAGCTTACGAACGCGTCATTTGTTGTTCCATTTAACATTTGCCCTGCTTCGTTTGTCGTATAATAAACAATTTATAACACGGAAAGTCGTGCAATACGGCTGTATTTTCACTCGTCAGTCTTTTTTTTCTCTCTCTCGCCTGAAGCAGGCTCGAAAAATAAAACCGACTCGTCAAAATACTCCGCCGTATTGCACTCCTTCCTGTGTAATAACCTCTTTGTATTTTGTGTTACGAATAGCTAATGCAGATGGAGCTAATGCTGGGACCCAAGCAGAAAACATGGAAAATGATGAGCAGAACGAAGACAACTCTGCAGGTATGACACTGTAATTATACATGGGAAAGTTTGTCTTTCCAATCGAGTTTTACCGACTCCCGCCTCAACCCCCCACCCCCCCACCCCCCACCCACCCCCACTCCTCTCCCTGCTCGTGCATTTGTCGCTAACCCTCAGTCTCCTCTCTTTCAAAATGGCGGTCGAACGACTGTTCAGCCCCTTGCACAATATAAGTCAACATACAGTAGATGGGCTCCAGTTAAGGAATTGGAGGCCGTTCTCTCTTAATTGCGAAAACAAAGTGTTAGAGGATATGCATAACATAGCATAAAAACGATGGACGACTGGTTAATGGTTTTCAAATGTCAATAATAACACGAAATGACAACTGGAAATGAACAACAAAGCGGATGAGAAATTCAAGCTAGCTTATGCATTGATATATACCTGGTTCTATTAAGTTCTATAATTTTAAGTTCTATAATGTTTAAGTCTTAATGTAATTTATACTCCATTCTGGTTCAGCGTTTATTTTTTCAAGTGATTTACACTGTTTCTTTGTAAAACAGGGTTAAAAATATTGACTTCCCTTCTGTGCTAAAGTTGTCCGTAGGAGTCAACCAAAACAATAGTGAACAAATTTTCCTCACTATAAATTGCATCATTTTTCTCAGCCACTGAAGAAGCAGCTGGAAATGCAACAGGCAACGACCTGAATACAGCTTTTGGTAAGTTACATACTTTTCCCTACACACATGCTGATACATGTATATTGCTGCACACGCATCAAATTGGAATGTCCCAATAAAATTATTTACAAAAATACTGATTGTAATAGTTCGCCTTACTGACATTCTCTGTTTTCATATATGGTAATTGCTCGTGGCGAAGCCGACGAGCTTAGGATTGGAAAGCGTGTCTTTATCATCGTCATATTTTTATTTTTATTATTTTTATTTTTTTTCTGGGTTACGAATCAGCACACGGTGATTGGTTCATATTTTCACGTGATTTATGATGACGTTTTGTCATCACATGACTTGCCGGGCGAGCAGTTTCGCCATTTTGAAGGAGATATGTGGGCGATAGAATTGTGCTTTGAGAATAGCCGTAAACAAATATTTGATGGTACCGCTGTCGCCGATAAATATTTAGTCCCGACGAAACTTTCTGTGGCGACACGAAATACTTTTGGGAAGATAACAGGGCGAAAGCAGAAACCAAAGCTACGGTGAGCTTTAGCCGTAAAACAATGACGCTTTATGCTTTACTCTGTACATGACATCTGTTGCCTCATAAAATTCTTCTGCGTATCGTACATTGCCTGTTGAAGTGTTTCTTTCATTCGATCATGTAGCCTTTGTTTCGCAATGGTCAGTGAATACCAGAAATGAAAAATACACCTAAATAATTCTGAGGATTGAGTTTGCAGTCACAAATGGACTGAACACACTGTGAACAAAAGCGCAATAATATTGTAAACATCTCTCGTGTGACATTCCTCGCTGTCAATTTTATATTTGTTACAGAGCACGAATACTTGAAAGCCTGATAGAAAAAACGTATTGAGTTAATAAAAGAAAACACATAAGTAGTGAAGCGAAAAAGTAAACTGAATCCCATTCAAATTCAACGCCATTTGGCTCTGTGGAATGCGCACGGATAAACTGGATTTTAGGAAAAGATTTTGGCTCGCGTTCACCGCACAAGCTTTGAGAATAGCCGTAAACAAATGTTTGATGGTACTTCTGGGGTATTGCAAATATCTCTGTCGCCGATAAGTATTTAGTCCCGACGAAACTTTCTGTGGCGACACGAAATACTTTTGGGAAGATAACAGGGCGAAAACAGAAACCAAAGCTACGGTGAGCTTTAGCCGTAAAACAATGACGCTTTATGCTTTACTCTGTACATGACATCTGTTGCCTCATAAAATTCTTCTGCGTATCGTACATTGCCTGTTGAAGTGTTTCTTTCATTCGATCATGTAGTCTTTGTTTCGCAATGTTCATTAAATACCAGAAATGAAAAATACACCTAAATAATTCTGAGGATTGAGTTTGCAGTCACAAATTGACTGAACACACTGTGAACAAAAGCGCAATAATATTGTAAACATCTCTCGTGTAACATTCCTCGCTTTCAATTTTATATTTGTTACAGGGCACGAATACTCGAAAGCCTGATAGAAGAAACGTATTGAGTTAACAAAAGAAAACACATAAGTAGTGAAGCGAAGGCTGGATTAATCGTGGCCTCTGATTAGAAATATGAGTCAAGGTCAAACTGTCATAATCGATTGTGCATAAAAAGATATGTCACGCATTCTCAAGATGCAGGGTCGCTCAACCTTTAAGAAGCAAGTGTACGAGTGTTGTAATAATAATTTTTAGTTTAATCAAGGTGTCAAAAGAGCAAGGTGTCAAAAGCCAAGTTCTCTATACTGTGTGATATTTTTATGGTGAGAAATTGGAAGTCTCTCTTGGGAGTTCCGCTCTTGTCCCCTACTTTCCATTTTATATTCTGGTCTCGACCCAACTCACGCCGCGAGCTCACTGGCAAGGCCAGTCTAGTTAAATATAAAGAGGAGAACCATTATCAAGAACTGGACACTGCCATCAACCGTCTTCAGGCAATGGCCAGTGAAGATACCATGGACATTGACAACGAAGAAGAAGGTGCTGACAGGAATTCCATACAAGTACAAACATGCAATAATTATTGTACCAATTAGTCCATTTTCTTGCATTTTGGGTGATATTGGTAGGCATACATACTCTGAAATGTTTCTCTTACTTAATTAAGGGTGCATTCATTGATGACTATTCCCGAATGGACCTGAGTCACCCTCCTTTCTCATTCGCTCTATTAGTGCTGACCAAGCTATAGGAACAAGGATTGTTTGGGTAGACATATAAAACACAGAGGAGTTGATTGCATTCAATGACCTTTGAAAACTGGTTACCGTATCCACTTTAATTCAACTGTTCAAGACCTCTCAATTAATGCAAATATATTTATTCATCTAATTTTAAGGCACTATCAGAGATCCTGAAGTTGAAATCACTGCCGTCGTCCGGCAGACGGATCCAGAATTGGCTCCAGGTAAAAATAACTTAGTCACAAATATATAAACTGCTTGCGGTCATAAGTGATTGATAGCTGTGCTTGAGGAATGCCGTGGTACTTCAAAGTCCAAACATAATGCTGTCTTGATTATTTTACCCAGGCACATTCGATATACACTGTACTCATTTTATGAATAAACACAAAGTATATTCATGATCTCTGTGGAAGATTCTTCAACAAGTATTGCAAACAAAACAAACTGGCAGTTCATACTATTTCCTGAATCATGTCCACAAATGGTACACAACTGGCATGCATATGTCAAAATATTAATGACTGTTTAACTTTCAGGTCACTTTGGTGCTGCATTTCTGGGGGAAGGAATTATTGGTACAGTGTAATATAATGTTATCCTATCATTATTCTCTCATTGGGATTATTAGTAGTGTTTGTATTTTAGAGGTTTACAGGATAAAATGTTACATTCCTCACTGCATAATTATGTGGCACATTACTCTCACTGAATGTTGGAGGTCGATCATTGTTGTTCATGATATTGCGTTCACTATTTTGAAATCTTTGCAGCTGGAGAGGTAACAGAGGACATGACCCCTCATGGCCTTGGAGGTTAGAAAAATGTAGTTTTTGTGTATAGAAAGAGGTTTTTGTAAGTTTTTGTTGCTGTATATTGCATACACAGACCAATATTGCTTCACCTGCAGTAAAATTAATTTTCACAATCCCTTTAGCCCAGTGAATAGGGATTATTCGTATGTTACTTACAATATCAATACACTGTAACACTTTTCTCACAAAACAAACATTCTTCTGGTAGGAGATTGTACGGGCAGGACGGATGAAGTAATTTGGTGCGAGGAACTCCTATCTGATGCCTGCAATGGTGACTATAGCCAGTTGCCCTTATTCTTGAATCATTCATTCGATGAGGTAAGCATTCTAAAAAAGTTCACATTTAAAAAACATGAACAATGATGAACTCTCTCTAACATGGACACCTTTGGAACCAAAATTGCTGTCTGTCAGAGAGATGCCTAGAGAGACACCCAAATATTAAAACCAGTGTTTCATTCCAGTGTATAATGTAGTTACTTTTAGGGTGTCTCGAAAACAAAGACCTAAGACCTAAGACCTAAGACCTCGAAAACGAAGACCTCGAAAACGAAGACCTCGAAAACAAAGACCTAAGACCTAAGACCTAAGACCTAAGACCTAAGACCTCGAAAACGAAGACCTCGAAAACGAAGACCTCGAAAACGAAGACCTCGAAAACAAAGACCTCGAAAACAAAGACCTCGAAAACGAAGACCCCCGAAAATATGCTCAGCGAAACGCTTGATTCGCCTCGGAATTGCTTTTATCGGAAGCTGTTGTGTGACAACAAAATGGGAGGGGGGGAGGGGGGGCCGGGTATTTCCCGCCACAATGTGCGTCCGCGGCAGCTTTTCCCGCCCAAAATCGCGGGCAGCAGTTTGTTTACCAAACGTTCAATTAGCTGAAGTATGCCGGATTGCGATCAATCACTGCGATCGCTCAGAAAAGTGTTCAGAGACCGCTGGATTGCTACGATCACTGTGATTGCTGAAAAACTGTTCCGAGATCGTAGTGATTATTGGAAACAGCATGCCGCGAATGGAAAAGCTGAAATGTTTTAAAAATGGCGACTGGTGACACGCACGGTCAGTTTTGTAAAACTTGGTGCTGTAGTTTAATTGCAAATTCTATGCTGAAGTTAGAAGAAAGGATGAACAAGTCTTGCAATTGAGTGGTATTAAAACAGTTCCTGCTTTGCTGGACAGAGTTTTCTTGTCCGTTCTTGAACAACCGTATTTATGCGCCACGATTCGCGACATCTCTTTCAAAGCTCCATTAAATTCCCAAAACAAATCCTGAACTCACTTTGCAGGATGGTTTACTCACAAGGCTACACAGTTTGTTTTGAACAACTTGGTCGATTGCCGGGGCTGATCAGAGGGAGCTAGAACCGATCGCAAGTAGCATCGAACCTTGCTTCACTAAGCGTGCGTATCGAGTGATTGTGCGGCTAAATTCAACAAAACACATCTTTATAATCCAAAAACGCAAGAGGTACAAAGTGCCGAGGGTTACCAATAAGTTTGTTCAGAAGAATGACCTTTCTCGAAGTAAGAACCGATTGAACAGCTTCGATATTTCAACAACTTCGAGGCAAAACGGTCAGCTACTCTCATCCAGTATGCCGTTTTCAGCTTGTCTGCCATACTGTTGTCTTTTAGACGTGGCTTGCATCGTTACATTGGAAAAACGCAAGAAGTACATATGGACAGCTACTGATTTTGTGTCAATATTTTCGGTATCCTTGTATTATAAGAGAATCCGGTTGAACAGCTTGCTATTTAGTCTCTAGTTCAAAGGTATGATTGTTTAGTTTACACTGAAAGCCAAATAAATTGCAGCCCCTAATGCGCATGCATGTCCGCTATTTCTGGCCATGATAAGCAAGACGCAGTGTGTTGTCTGCGTTACATTAATGGAAAATAATTCTATTATCTGTATTTGAAGATATTGTACATTTTGAAGAACAAATAGAGGTCCGTAATTATCCGTAATCGCTGAGCATATTTTCGAGCTCGAAAACTAAGACCCTTTGGAATCATTGCCAAACGTCTAAAAATACTGCATTGTTTGAAGTGTCACACCGTCTAAAAATACCGCATTGTTTGAAGTGTCACACAACCAGCTTCCGGTAAAAACAATTCCGAGGCGAATCGAGTGTTTCGCTGAGCATAATTTTTCGAGGTCTTTGTTTTCGAGGTCTTCGTTTTCGAGGTCTTAGGTCTTAGGTCTTAGGTCTTTGTTTTCGAGACACCCTCGCCAAACGTCTAAAAATACCGCATTGTTTGAAGTGTCACACAACCAGCTTCCGGTAAAAACAATTCCGAGGCGAATCGAGCGTTTCGCTGAGCATATTTTTGGGGGTCTTCGTTTTCGAGGTCTTCGTTTTCGAGGTCTTAGGTCTTAGGTCTTAGGTCTTTGTTTTCGAGACACCCTGGTAAGTTAGGTGTCTGCTTAGAGAGAGTTGACTGTTTTTCCAATTACTGCTACATGTACCTTACAGTTAGAAGAAACACATTATAACATGGTGATCACAGCCATAACTTACATAACATTATGGTGTCACTTCACATTAGTTCAATGCATTGTCCAGATCTAGAATTTAGGCAATGCACAATTAAATAATTCAATATGATTACCACGAAAGCTTGTGAATGATGTGAATGATGCTATGTGCACTTTCTTAGTTATGTTGGCAAGCGAGGGAGGATGGGGCTGCTATGGTACTGGTGGTCATAGGATCAGCTACCAATATCGAACAGAGGCACCACATCTTAAGGTACAGTACAGAACTGCACCTGTCATTGAACAGTCACATACATTATTAATGACATGAAACTTTTATAGTGTAGTATAGATCTGATTTGTCTACATATATAAAGTGAAATACACATACATGTAAATGCTGTATATCATTGTCTTAATTAACCATCAAACTAGTGGTTGTGTCTGTTATTTGGTAGTGGTACTACCACAAAAACAAACAAATTCTCTTTTTATTCTGCAGGATATTAAGAGGAATATTATGTAAAATACAATTGACCACATGCAAGTGGTATTTCTGGCTCTCCTGGGGAAGTTCAAGAAATGGCCAGCAAGGTAAAGTTCTAAAGTATGAATGTATCATATTGAATGAATGCAAGAGTATTGTGAGGTTATGTGTGCACTTGTATACTGTGTATGATCTCTCACTATAAACTTTTAATTTTGACAGTGATTGAACGTTATGGAGGGAACAGCCAAGAGGGGCAAGTGCTCCTACTGGCACCATCTTTTGGTGGACAACCAGTATTTATAGACAGGATATCAGGTAAAGGATAAAGTGCTACTTGCCCTAAATTTTCATCCATTGCTACATGTCACACTGCTAAGTGTGACACCATCACATACTGTTAAAGATTCTGTACTGTAGCTGTCTTGGATTTAATCCTGAGTATGTGCCTTTCATTGACCAGGCCAACAAGATGAATCAGCAGTTGGGAGAGTGGTCGGAAGAACGAATTCCATGATGGCAAAAAAAGTGTGACCAGGGAAAGGTAAAGTTAAGCAATTTATAATGATAATGATAGTAACAATTAAATAAACATTGCCTTTTCTTTTCTTTGAAGACCATTTTTAGCACCTTAAGTACAGCTTACTGTGTGAAACATAAAGGTGCAAACTACATTGGTACTGTAGAGTCAATATAGAGCTTGAAGATAATTCCTAATGTTTGATTCATTAAATCTGATGTATCACAGTCTGAGAGAGATGCAATAAAGCAAAACGTTTCCAACTGTAAAGTGCATTTTTACAGGGAAGATCTGAACAATTGGAGGGATGAGAGAGCACGCCAGGAGAAAGAGCTGCACGAGGAAATAGAAAGAAGAAAGCTGTTAGAAAACAAGGAGAGAGAGAGAAAGAGGCATGAGGAGGATGAAGAAAAAGATGGTCAAGGCAGTTATGATGGTGAAAGAGAACATGCCAAATCAAAGGTAGAACATAATGTACATACATACATGAAAGGCATGAGGGCACTTCATCTGTTTCTCTCTGCTTGGAATCCCTCATCAAACACTTGCACACATGTATTAGAAATATAGCTAACTGCATTGCATATCTGGCTTTATCCACTCATGCCAATAGTAAGAAACTGTTTCAATTTAATTTTTCCACAGATTAGGGAGGCTAGGAAGAATAGAATACAGACATGTGAAGAGGGTTTGGTCATACGGGTAAGGACGACAGGGGGAATGAAGAAGAGGAGGTTTCCTAGAGGATCGTGTTTTCAGGTTTGTGCTATACATGTTTACACTATAAGTCTTATAGTTTTGTGCATGTGCATAAAAATATACTTATGACAAGGGAACTTAACAGTGTATGCATTTGTTAATGCACAGGAGGTTTATGATTGGGCAGGTGCCAGTGAAGATTTACCCTTATACTTCACACTAAACAGAGGGCCAAATGAGGTCATCAAACATGGTGACCTCATTACAACAGAGGAAACAGTGAATGTTATGGAAAGGGTAAGTTATTTAAAGTTAAGTAATAACTCAATGTGTCATATAACATTCAGCAATCCAATCATAGTTGGATATACACAACAAAAGTGTAATAACGTTTTATGTGGAGATCATGATTACATTATGTATAACTCAGCAAGGATAACAAACCTATGCAGTCAGCTAGCACGACCATTAGTTATATAGATCGTTTCGCAAAATACAAATTTAATTCGCCATTAAAATTCGAAGCACAAGTATATACTCTTTATATGTCTCTTAATGATTGCCGAAGCCATCAGCATTTGTTTATCTGTCGGCTGCACACTCTTTCATTTATACTAGGTAGTCATTCTGCTCATTTCGTTCTATTTCGTTTCATTTCGTTTCGTTTCGCAAAATACAGTAAGCCATTCACAGGCATTCATTAACGCAGGCATGTTTTTTTTAGGATGAAAACGAAGCACGTGCTCTTCTGCATACTCCAGTGAGTACAAACATAGATGTATAGTTGTAGGTAACTACATTGTAGCCATGGATACACTGAACACTGAGATACATTGTAGATATTGTAGTGTCAATCATCTGACTTGAGACCCAACTGGAATCTGTCTTTGCATGTAGGCTGTGTATTCACCTTACCTTTTCTTATATTTTGCAGGTTTCACTGATGGGGAATTTTCCTTTGGCAAGGAGCCAAAGCCCAGCAGCCTCAGCCTCAGCCTCAGACGATGTGTCTAATGATGGTAACAGTCCTTTAAGTGTACATTTTACATACAATACTACTACTACTTACTACTACTATTACTACTACTACTACTACTACTACTACTACTTACTACTACTACTATTACTACTACTACTACTATTACTACTACTTACTACTACTATTACTACTACTATTACTACTACTACTACTAATATTTATATTAACAATAACGGTGATGATTTTCACATTTCTATATTTTAGTAGTTTACTAAAAATAACATATATTTAAAAATCATCAATGTATTAGTAAAACTGTGTTTGAATGCTTATTTGATTGATGTTCATTTGAATCATATTTCAAGGAGAGAAGGACAAGAAGGAAGAGGAGGACGAGAAGGAAGAGAAGGACAAGAAGGAAGAGGAGGACGAGAAGGAAGAGAAAGACAAGAAGGAAGAGGAGGACGAGAAGGAAGAGAAGGACAAGAAGGAAGAGGAGGACGAGACGAAAGCCGGGAGTGACAACAGCCGCGGCAATAAAAGGAGAAGAAAAGACAACAGAACACCATCAGCGAGGAGAAAAAATAAAGACAAAAAGGAAAAATGAAGGCTCAAATGTACCGCAGGTTTTACTTTTCAGTTTATGTATTGATTTATTTACCTATTACAAAAGAGCCTGTGTACTACTCGTGAACATAGGTGCCACAGATGCTCAGAAAGAAGAGAGAGGAAGGCTTTCGTATACTTAGCCACTTCATTTTTGTATACATTTAATTTCTTCTTATTGCATGTACAATTGATTTGCTACCCATACGAGAATTATAATGCCAAGTTATTTATGTTCGTTTCAGACTCGGTACTTTTTTGTCAAGTTACGTTGACAAACATCCGGGATATTTTTCCCACCGTCTCTCCCTGCGTCTTCTAGTGAACGTCTGTTTTCTGCAACAGAAACAAACAACCAACCAAACAACAACAACAAAACTCAAAACTCGAATCACAAACTGCTCGATCTCATACACCTCAATAATCGTGATTTAGTGCCAATTTCAGTATCAAACATTTTCAGACTACATTTCACCCACTGCCATTATAAACCCTTATTTTATTCTGCTTTATTCAGAGCTGTTGATTGTTGAAAAATAAAAACAGTTGGTGGTTTAAATGGACTTTGTTGTTTCTTCTTCTCGTTTGACAAACCATGCATAAAAACGATAGTCAAACACCAAATGGGGCGCATTAGTACGATGGGTATGATCATTTTCCAACATTTTCTCCACCCCTCCCCCCAAATTTGGATTTGTTATATAACTTGAAACGAGGTCTTAAAGCGGTTCTGTAAGAATTGATAGAGTGGCTTTGTAAGAATCCTTAGAACGGCTCTGTGAGAATCCTTAGAACGGCTCTGTAAGAATCATTAGAACGGCTCTGTAAGAATCCTTAGAGTGGCTCTGTAAGAATCCTTAGAACGGCTCTGTAAGAATCCTTAGAGTGGCTCTGTAAGAATCCTTAGAACGGCTCTGTAAGAATCCTTAGAGCGGCTCTGTAAGAATCCTTAGAACGGCTATGTAAAACAGTACACTTACATAGAGGGTCTTTTTCTTATGTTATTCTTTGTTTTTATATAAGGCTCCGTGCCCAGAAAGCGATAATGATCCAATTACTTCGTATAAAAAAGCCATCTCAGACGTTACGCATCCTACATGTACAAGTCTGATCACTAATATGTTCAAGACTGCTATGCATTAAGCTTTAACGCAAAATTCTGGGTCGATACGAAATTAATCTCTATCGGAAGCTACAGACGTTTGAATACCGTGACAACAAAGGCGTGCATCACGCTTGTGGAGCGAACATTACGGCTCGGACAGTCGGATATCAACCTTGAGCCTTTGAAGACTTCGAGGTATTCAGTGACAAATATTCTCGATGTAATCGCCTGCCGGTCTTTCCTGCTTTTGTTAAAGCGACGTAAGTGAAAGCTAAGTAGCTGATGATTCGGGATTCCCCGTTCTATGATACTATGCTCGTGACATTTCATTGACAGATCTTGTATCTTAATCTCGCGTGATATTTGCCTCAAACTATTAGCAATTCAGTATCCTCAGACAATAAACAAAGAACCTTTACGGCTTCGTTCAGCTTGTTCCTTCAAGTTCTCAAGGTTCTGGATGTCAAATTCTTCGTACATTTCTGTACATTTGTGCATAGTTATGCAGTTCATTGATAAGTTCATTGCATTTGCTTTCGTGGCTTTCAATATGGCTTTTGAGGCTGAACGGACCGACCCAAGCCAAAACCGCTCAATGAAATTTAGTGTGGGTCTACCGCAGCCGGCGTATGCGTTTGTAAGTAAGATGAGCGGTCCATAAAATAATCCACAGAGCCAACTAAGGCAAGCAACTTGCTGTCTTCAAAATGGCGAAACTGCTCGCCCGCCAAGTCACTTGATCACAACGTCATCACAAATCACATGATAATATGAACCAATCACCGCATGCAGATTTGTAACCCAGAAAAAACTAGACTGGCGTTGCCAGTGAGCTCGCGGCGTTAGTTGGGTCAAGAGCAGAATAAACTAAAATGGAAAGCAAGGACAACAGCGGAACTTCCGGGAGACTTCCAGTTTCTCACCAGAAATATATCACACAGTATAGAGAACTTGGCTTTTGACGCCTTGCTTAAATGAAACCTGATTAAACTATAAATTTATCATTACAACACTCATACACTTGGTTCTTAAAAGTTGAGCGACTCTGCATTTTTAGCTTAGAAGCGAAACGGTTAGCCACGGAGTAAATCTGAGTAATGCGTGACTTGTCTTTTTATGAATCGATTTTGACAGTTTGACTTTGAACACTTAATTCTAATCAGAGGCCACGATTAATCCAGCCTTCGCTTCAATACTAGTCTGTCTTGTTTTTTAACTGAATGCGTTTCACTTCTATCAGGGTGAGGCTTTCGAGTATTCGTGCTTGGTAACAAATATAAAATTGAAAGCGAGGAATGTAACACGAGCCCAACATGAGACTTCTTTACAATATTATTGCGGTTTTGTTCACAGCGTGTTCAGTCCATTTGTGACTGCAAACTCAATGCTCAGGACTATTTCGGTGTATTTTTCATTTCTGGTATACAATGACCGTTGCGAAACAAAGGCTACAGATCGAATGAAAGAAACATTTCAACAGGCAATGTACGATAAGCAGAAGCATTTATGTCATGTACAGTGTAAAGCATAGATTAGTTTTGTTTTACGGCAAAAGCTCATTTCAGCTTTGGTTTTCGGCCTGTTATCTTCCCAGAAGTATTTGTGTCGCCACAGAAAGTTTCGTCGGGACTAAATAATTAGCGGCGACAGAGTTATTTGCAATCCCGTAGCGGTATCCATCAAATAATCGAATCCCATCAATTTCCGCGGTGAACTTAGCAACGCAACCAAAATTATTCCCTAAAATCCAGTTTATCCGTACATCTTCCACAGAGCTAAACGGTGTTGAGTTTGGATGGGATGCTGTTACAGTTTGACATTTAGCAGTTCAATTACAACAACCGTTTAGATGATCGTATCGTATTCGCAACATAATCCTATCGTGATATTTAGAATAATCAGCATGCCATGAACAGACTACGATAAGCAGAAGCATTTATGTCATGTACAGTGTAAAGCATAGATCGCTTTTGTTTTACGGCAAAAGCTCACTGTAAGCTTTGGTTTTCGTTTTCGGCCTGTTTTCTTCTCTGCATTTTGAGAATGCGTGACATCTCTTCTTATGCACAATCGACTTTGACTCTTATTTCTAATCAGAGGCCACGATTAATCCAGCCTTCGCTTCAATACTTATGTGTTTTCTTTTGTTAACTGAATACGTTTCTTCTATCAGGCTTTCGAGTATTCGTGCTTTGTAACAATTATAAAATTGAAAGCGAGGAATGTAACAAGAGACATGTTTAAAATATTATTGCGGTTTTGTTCACAGTGTGTTCAGTCCATTTGCGACTGCAAACTTAATACTGATCAGGACTATTTCGGTGTATTTTTCATTTCTGGTATACAATGACCATTGCGAAACAAAGGCTACATGATCGAATGAAAGAAACGTTTCAACAGGCCATGTACGATAAGCAGAAGAATTGTATGAGGCAACAGATGTCAGGCACAGAGTAAAGCATAAATCGCCATTGTTTTGCGGCTAAAGCTCATCGTAGCTTTGGTTTCCGTTTTCGGCCTGTTTTCTTCCCAGAAGTATTTCGTGTCGCCACAGAAAGTTTCGTCGGGACTAAATATTTAGCGGCGACAGAGATATTTGCAATCCCCCAGCGGTATCTGATCAAACATTTGTTTACGGCAATTCTCAAAGCTTCCGCGGTCAACAAAAGAACGCAAGCCAAAATCGTTCCCTAACATCCAGTTTATCAGTGCGTGTTCCACAAACCCAAACGGTGGAGTTTGGATTAAATGCAGTTAACTTTTACACACAAGTACCGAGCAATTCACTGGCCACACTCGAGTTGTTTAACGAAGTGCATATCACGTGATAATCTGAACCAATCATCGTGCGCAGATTCGTAACCCAGAAAAAAACTAACATGACGATAAAGACACGCCGTGTGATTTTAAGCTCGACGGGCCACGCCCGCGAGCAAAAAAAAAGAAGAAAATCGCTCCATTTTAAAGCTTGTGTCGTCACAAGCAATTATTTGCTTGATTCAGCCTCTACAGCATTATATGATCCGCGCCGGCGCACTAGAGCCTAATTGTACACCGCGGGCTCACTTTCGGTCCCAGAATCCTTATCGTCTACAGTGTTTTAAAAACTATATTGGACTCGTTTGGCCATCCCGTAAAACATCGTCCAACATTGTTTTATCCAACATGTTGGAGTCGTTTGGTCCGCCTTTAGCCCTTCCTCAGTAGTCGATTAGTCTGTCACCAATACCTTTTCTTTATTGTAACGAGAAAATCACTGTGTTAGGATTTTGTCTGGTTTGCAATTTTACTTTATTGTCTCCACATTGTGCAATTACTTATGTGTCTAAATGTCTAAAGTTTGCTTTTTGGGCAAGTCATGAATGTGCAACAAAAAGATACATGGATTTGCTGGGGGGAGGCAGACTTTATATGACGTCACCGAATCTCTATGCCATTACAATATACAGTACAGTGGAACCTCCCTGAGGGACCATGGTCGCTTACTGGAATTTCTCAACATAGGAGGCCTAAGTGAGATCCTGCTTTGAGCCACAATCATTGCCAAATAATGCAGGTTTTGTGGGTGAATAACACCTTGAGGCTTGAAGAGACCCTCTCACCGTAGATGCTTTGCGTGCCCAGTGACTGACGGCGGCAATATTCGTATCATACGAAAATGGCGGATTCTCATGTTTTTCTACGTTTTATCGTGAAATAAATCAGCACAAACTCAGAAAATGTTTTGAATACGACAAGCAGCGACAATCAGATCAATCAGTCATAACGTGAGCGCCTCAGGAAAGTCGAGTTGCTGATGTAAATGTAAACATGGGCGCGCAAAGCATCTACGGTGAGAGTGTCTCTTTAAGAAATCAACCTTGTGTCCTGTTGCACTGTACATTACATGTGTTAGTGTTTTGACCGGTCCGGTTTCTGCAAGGAAGTTAGTCTCTTTGGGAGCATAGGGTGGTCGCTTACCGGAGATCAAAAACAATAGAAAACGGTGAGCTCCAAAGGTGGTCTTGGTCGCTTACGAGAGATTTCACTAAGAGTAATTTGACTGAGAAACCAGTCGGTACTTTGGTACTTCCCGTAGGCGACCACTTAAAGCCAAACGAAGGTTAGTCGCTTGCAGGAGGTTCTACTGTACGTCAAAATATTGTTCGTCCAAGAAGTGCAACAGGTGTGGTACTATGACGTCACAAGTGTGGTACTATGACTTCCATGACGTCACAGTACAAAAATGAAATTCTTTTGACCTGATTGGTTCTCCTGTGTAATTTTAAGAAGGAAAGCTACAAATTGAATATGGTAAAAACATGCATATGTATACAGTTTCTTAAGCCAATCACCGTTTATAAGGTACGAGACCAGGAATAAAAGCCCATAGGTTTTTGCGTGCCTCATACCTTGGTAAAACGTGTCGGCCATGAATAGCACTGTATACAATTGCCAGCAGTTTTCGTTTTAAACGACGTGAAAGTGAGGCGTTTGGATTACAGTATTGGAGGAGCAGTGCTTATGCTCTGAAAAACGACATAATTGTGTGGGTTCAGGCCAATGTTTTACGCAGATGGGGGAGGGGGTGTGGGGGAAGGGCACCGTTTTGCATATCTGTGTTCAAATCAAAATTACAACAAAGTAGGTGCCAAGATGATTCCTGCATCGTTGTTTTAAGTAAAGTAATTTGATTTGAACACGGAGGCTGTAGAAGTAGTCGACTTTGAATTTGCCAAAACACGTGAAACTAAGTTTGTCACGGCAAGAGCACTATTAGTTTGATCCAGTGAACCAACGTGCTATTAGGATGAAATCCGTTCGTCGAATCAATCTTAATGCGGAAAAACACCTCAAGAAATGGACTCGAAAGGAAATTGTTTGTCATTTGGTTATTCTTTCGCTGAAACTACTGCGAGACGATCAACACTTACGATCACAGCTCATTATCGAAACTCGTTTACACACGGATCGCTGTTTAACTGTAAGATATGAGTGCAGACGCAAAAGATCATGGGCTTTTTACCTTAGTTAAGCACAAGCCAACAGGATCCGTATCCGCTTTGTAAAATGTATCTACTTATTGAGACAATAAACATTATTGAAATACAAAAAAAAAAAAAAAAAAAAAAACAGGATCCGTATTGCTGGTCAGCGGCTTGTGACTACAGTCTAAACTTGCGCACAGCCGTACAACTCAGCGCGCATGGCGATGTAGCCGTAAAACGTTTGGGCGACGATTCTGACGTATCGTGCTCTTGGATGTGGGTACAGCACGTGTGCAACGACTGTGTTCCGATCACTGTTGGCAAGAAAAACCTGAAACAGATATTTTACAGCTTAAAATATTGCAAGTACTCAAGCGACACCGTGGAACTACGTTCTGGACATCACTTCCGTTAACCAATGTTTGTCATCAAAGTAAATCGTTCTAACTCTAGGTAAAATTTCACCTCCTGTATAAGCCCCGTTTTTGTCTTTTTTTATGTGCCGGGTACTGTTGCTTGACTACAGTCTAAACTTGCGCACAGCCGTACAACTCAGCGCGTACAGAGAGGTGGTTGTAAAACGTTTGGGCGACGATTCTGACGTATCGTGCTCTTGGATGTGGGTACAGCACGTGTGTAACGACTGTGTTCCGATCACTGTTGGCAGGAAATACCTGAAACAGATATTTTACAGCTGAAAATATTTCGACATCGTGGAACTACGTTCTGGACGTCACTTCCGTTGGTCAGCGTTTGTCGTCATTAGGGAAGTAAATCGTTCTAACTCGAGTTAAAATTTCACCTCCTGTGTAAGCCCCGTTTTTTATGTGTGTACTGTCGCATTTTGTAATACCTGTCGCACTTTGTAATAATACCTGTCGTACTTTGTAATAATACTTGTCGTACTTTGTAATAATACTTATCGTACTTTGTAATAATACTTGTCGTACTTTGTAATAATACTTGTCGCACTTTGTAATAATACTTGTCGTACTTTGTAATAATACTTGTCGTACTTTGTAATAATACTTGTCGCACTTTGTAATAATACTTGTCGTACTTTGTAATAATACTTGTCGCACTTTGTAATAATACTTGTCGTACTTTGTAATAATACTTGTCGTACTTTGTAATAATACTTGTCGCACTTTGTAATAATACTTGTCGTACTTTGTAATAATACTTGTCGCACTTTGTAATAATACTTGTCGTACTTTGTAATAATACTTGTCGTACTTTGTAATAATACTTGTCGCACTTTGTAATAACGCTTGTCGCAATAACCGCCAATGTCTGGTCACTGGCACAAACAAGGTTCTGTTCGTAGAGGTTCGTCTTATTTGCCTTTAGCAGCAGAAAAAGTAATATATGGAAACTGATCTGGGTAAAAATCTGATCAGTATCTAAATAGTAAAGCGCCGAAGGTGCGTCCAGGAGCATGTCCCCCGTAAAAATGAGATTTTGCTGTCCAAAACGCCATTTCCTACCATTTCTGGGAGCTTGAAACGAAATTTCAAAAAAAATCTGACCGGTTTCCGTAAACCGGTGTGAACCGGTGGCTGCGGCCACAGTACTGTCTGAAAGTCACTTTTGTGAGGAAGCCTTCCCGGTTGAAAATGTTTTTATTACATTATTACACTCACCTTGTCCTCGTCGTGTTCTTTAAAAGTTTTCCAGTTGGAATCGTTGTTGCTGAACTTGATCTTGTAAGATGTTAGCCACTGGTCCTTATTATAGCGCCCTTGTGTGGCTACTTTTGTCACGATCTTTGTCTCTCCCAAGTCGACCTGCAGCCATTCTCCTGCGACACTTGGCCTAGCAGCCCAACATCCTTGTCTGGCCGGGTTATTTAAGCGTCCATGGAACGCCTCGTGGCCAAAGCTATATTCGGATGAAGCGGTTAAGGCTGCATCCAATAACAGTCCGTTCTCCATCCCAAAAGCTGTGCTACACGCTGTGACGAGAAAAGAAGAATATGTCATACTTTGTGATGATTCGAGGGCAATGAGATCAGTGTTGCAGTGCCATTTTGCTATTGCCTTGTGATATCGTTGAAGTCCTTATCTGTGATGATCTAGAGGAACAGTCATACTTGATAATCCATTTCATTGGTCTAAACAAATTCTCTTCTTAACTAAGACCTAAAATCCTAAGCATTGATTAGTAACATGTTTTCTTCTGTAACAACGAGTAGTCAGCGCTAACTAAGAAAAAAACTGTACCAATGAACAAGAACCACTGCTTCTGTTAATTATTTCAATCTGAATGTTTGACTGTGTCCTGTTTTAATAATTGTTTCCGTTTAGTCACTAATCAATACTTGAAACTGTGATACTACTAGTCAAATAACTGAATAACAAGCCGGCTGAAGTAGCTGTTGCGCTACAATCAAATTACACTAACTTTCGCTTCTTACCTGAGCTTCTCTTAATTATTTCAATCTGAATGTTTGACTGTGTCCTGTGCGAGAAGTGGACCCCGCGAGAACAGTCGAGTGGCGCAAGGGAATATTTCAGGTTTTTGCTCGTATTTCTCGAGATCTTCACAGAAGTGGTAAGTACTGTTAAGTAAGTCATCCTGTTTTAATAATTGTTTCCGCTTAGTCACTAATCAATACTTTAAACTGCTAGAGTAACGGCCATACTTGATAATCCATTTCATTGGTCTAAACAAACTCTCTCCTTAAGGGGGCAGTCCTGTAAAACTAAGACCGAAAGTCCTAAACATTGAACAAGAACTATTGCTTCTGTTGATATTCTAATCTGAATGTTTGACTGTGTCCTGTGCGAGAAGTGGACCCCGCGAGAACAGCCGAGTGGCGCAAGGGAATATTTCAGGTTTTTGCTCGTATTTCTCGAGATCTTTACAGAAGTGGTAAGTGCTGTAAGCTTAGTCATCCTGTTATGATAAAACGAAGTAACAAGCCTGAAGTTCATATGCCGTTGCGCTATAATCAAATTCCACTAACTTGCGGTTACCTGAGCAGATGGGCCGTCCTTTAGTCACGTGACACACCTTCATCTTGTTGCACAACACGTCACTGCACGCCACGTAGTCACGTGTCGGGTTATCTTCGTAAATCACGTGATTAACCAACTTGAGGTGAAGAGGATGAGAGAGCCTCGTTCGTGCGTTGAGTTCACAACGCTTTTGGTTGAGATGGTAGTTGATGCTGTAGCAGTGCAAGTTTTTGACGCACTGATCCATGCAGTCGTCAGCGTCGTAGCATTGCTCAGATGAAATCACGTGACCGACAAGTTGACGATTGAAAAAGCGATTGGTTCTGCTTCTGCACTGGGACGAGGCGGAATATAATACGTTATCGGCGACTAACAGGAATACGATAATGATGCCAGCTGAGTCCTTCATATTGCTGTGACCTGTGACAAAAGTCCGATGAGAAGGTCTAAATTTACATGCTATCTACCATTTACACATTGTGTAAGGGCCTGTTTACAAAGAGATAGGGTTACCTTAGCGCTAGGGTTACTCTGGTATCAAGTTTATCCTAGCGCTTTAAACAAGGACCCTCGCTATAAAAGGGATAGCTCCTCCCCCTTTCCCGTGACGTCAGCACAATTTTGAAAAATAAAATGGCGGATATGAGTGAGCAGCAAACCAAATATACATATTTCGGTAAAACTCTCCCTTTATCAAGAGAATATTTAAGATAATATTCAATGGTGGACAATTGTTGTGAATAAAGTAGTCTGTTGCGTTTATTTACTTGCTTTTGGACGATTTTGGCTGTTTTTTGACGAACGTTTGAATTTCGCGCTTGTAAACCGTCACTGTCAACCTCGGCCCACCATTACTTTGCCACAGTCTCTCCTCTCCTTGTCTTTTGAGCCTGCAGAGCAGCTGAACGCGATCTTTCTCATCCTAGCATGCTCTGTGAGGGTTATTATTATACACTGCTCCATTGATGGCGGAAGTTGAACAATTGTCGTTGTTGTCTTCCACCTTCAATTGAGCGGTTTCTCGCGCGCACGCGATCGCTTAGCTTTCCAATTTTTGCGTAGCTGGTTATCATGGATCATTCGTGTACCAAAAAGCCAAAATTAACGACCTCCCGAGCTCCTCGACTGCGATTTTACCATCCAATTAGAAGTGGAATCCCGTATGGAGGATCGCCTCAAAGGATTGAAGACGCGTATTCAACATGCGAAGAATGCGCTTTCGATAACTGGCCGAACGCCACTGGGAAACGTTAGGATGTTGGAACGGCTTTTAGATTCTTTTGAGCAGCAAGAGCGGGGACATTTGTCTAGTCGTCGTGTTCCTTCCTTCGGCCAACGGAAGAGTTGATGCGTTCACACTAACCGAGATTTGCCCTCCTTAGCGGCAGGTAACGAGAAACACTTTCTTTATTCTGTGTAAATGTTGTGTCTATCGCTGTAATCAAAAACCGTGCAAGGACCTTTGATCCTGCGGATATCTGGTTGAGCCAAAGACCCGTTGGTCTAGGCGGGAAATTCGCATTGCGCTCGTACTCATATTGTCGATTTCATTTCTTTACGTGTTATCCTAAACCTAAATTAAAATAGTAGTACAATTGACATTCCTAATAAATACTCTCGAGCTCAAAGTAATAAAATAAAATTTCAGAAAGTATTGTGTATAATGTGTTTAGTTATACGCTTTAGTTATCTCTCTCTCTCTCTCTCTCTTCGGCTGTTATCAATGAAATGTAAGAGCGCCTTGGTGGTGATGTTCACGGCTCGAGGTCTGGAGCGAAATGAGTGACAGCTTGGCCTGTCCAACGGTCCTTTTATAGTCAGGGTCCGTGTTTAAGATTGCCTCTTTTTTTTAATCAACGTGTTTACAAAGTTATTTATAGGCGGATTTAGAAAAAAATAATTATACTGAGTTCAATGATGAATTGTTTACTTTTATATCAAGATAACTTTGTAGCGCAAAATCTTGCTGAAACTGACAACCAGAATTAAGCCGAGAAAGGGCAAAGACGGAATACAAAAGTTTTAAATCTCGAAACGATGTAAACGAAAGTTTACCAGGGTACCCCGGTTACACTAGCTGTTTTAATTTGCTTGTAGATCCGGGCCTGCTTTGTCCCGGGTACCCGGATTACGACCTGAAATACATGGGTATAGAGTGTGTAAAAAAATGTACACAATTTGTACTAAACCATGTGTCTAGATTATATGTAGATTACGTGTAAAATGTATACTAGCAAGAGAGTATGATACTAACCATACTGACATACCGTGTAAAAGGTAGAATATTTTCAGTGCATGTCCAAGGGAAATTCTCTAGAGTCCTTTAAGAAATGTTTTTGAACTTTTTATTTTTATTTTGTTTTTACTTCTATTTTTGCACTCCGGCTCTGTAAACACGGCAAGGGTTTTATAATTCTTTTATAAAGTAAACGACAGTAATACTACCGCAAAAACGACCGTTTTACGGATTATCAAAGTCGAGATTCTCAACACACAAACTGAAACCAATCACAGATCGAGGTGCTGAGCGGACGAAACAAAGTTTTCAAATCTTCAAACTATGAACTTACGAATGCTGGAGAAATGAATAATCAAAGGTCATTCCATCAATGAATCTCAAATTGAACTTCCCTCGGCTCGGTTGGCGCTTCCGTTGTATCCAGAGCACGAGAGGACCAGGCAGAGGCGACACATGCCATCTCACCGATTTCCATGAAACTTGGCCAGTTGAAAGGGTTCAATGCCAAACTCAAAAACGTCAAGTGGTTCAAATTTTGAAAAAATTCTGGCATTGGAGATATTTAGCTTTAAGTATGGCTAGTTTCAACAGTTCAGGAAATATCACGTGACATGGTCAATCATTAACCACGATTGATTGAAAACCAATTGTTAATATGACTTACAAACTTTGTCGTAAACTTGGGAAGGATGCAGCAATAAACAAGCCAAAGGAAAACCAACTCCAATAAATATCCTGCACAGGAGAGCTGTTTACTTTTTTTCTATATTTTATCAGTATTTTTGCATTTTTTCCTGAAAAAGCAGGGGGGGTGGTTTAACTCCCCCGGATTTTTTTCAAAATTTGAACCACTTGACGTTTTTGAGTTTAGCATTGAACCCTTTCAACTGGCCAAGTTTCATGGAAATCGGTGAGATGGCATATCTCGAGCTTCGCTCTCGGGCAACTGTTCGCTTCTCGGAACAGATAATATCCTAGGACAATTATCCGTGCATATTTCCTCGCCAAAAGTAGTTTATCGTTTATATACAGTCAATCCCGAAAAGGTTGTCCAGTTGAAATATATATTTAGGCAGTTATATCTATCACGTGACTACTGAGAAACACCGTATAACTACGAAGACATACATTAAGTCATCATGTGTATATATTTTTATGGTTGCTAGTCACTAGAATGGTACAACCAAGAGCATTTTGGGTATTTCCAATTTAAAACACGATAGTTTTAGGTGGTCACGTGACAGATATATCTGTATATTTATTTATTATATATACACGAGTGTTTTACTGAAAAATATACCGTGCGTAAAATCCATACGAAACTACATCCGGGACCCGAGTGGCGTATTTTCCATATCCTCACTAGTGAGGATATCGTTGGCATCATTTCACGCTTTTGCACGGTTGTTTGTGCAATTTCTCGTGAAACACTCGTGTCTAATATAATAAAAAGAAAATTACACGGCGGCTTGAAGATATGGATTTTATTTTCTCGTGGTAAAAACAATATTTTACTCACTCGCGAAGCGCTTGTTCGTATGTATAAAAGGTCTGTGTTCCGATTTTCCCTGAAGAGTGAGTTCTTCACGAAACAGGCTTGTAGGGATGAAAGCATAGTCTCTTTGGTTTTTTCCCTTATATATATATATATATATATATATATATATATATATATATATATATATATATATATATATATATATATATATATATATATATATATATATATATATATATATATATATATATATATATATATATATATATATATATATATATATATATATATATATATATATATATATATATATATATATATATATATATATATATATATATATATATATTTATTTATTTATAAAATAACTATGATACTACGCGCGCTCTGATTGGTTAAAAAACCATTTTACATTTTATGAATAAGTACAAAGACATGGAAATGACGAATCCTGAAATGAAAAGACTGCGTGTCGTCCCCTACTTCAAAGATTCATGTGTTACAGAAACTGCAGTGGGCTATTAGAGCAAATAGTGAAGCCGTGTGCAAATCATGTGCAATTAGTGAAGCAGCGTGAAGAAAAGTTGTTCGAATATTGCATGAAATTTAATTCGGAAACCGTGAGACAGAAAGCCAACAATTACACAGTCAAAGAACATTCTCTAAAGTTTCTAACCTTTATACCTTCGTCTCCTGTGGCTCGTAGCTAGTAACTAGATGGCTTAGATCACCGGAGTTTCACACGAATAATTGTAGGTTTATGGTGATGAAGGCACAAACAGTCTTCGTTAACTATGAGTCTTTCTCGGCTGTCGGCTCGGCGGCACAAAAGCTGTTGAGTCAATTCAATGGAGTTGACTGTCGTCCGGCAGAGTTCAAGTAATGCTCAAGTAAAGCAAACAAATGTACAAACTACCTTCTTCAGCAGAATAGTGTTGTTGTGCAGACATGTTTACGTCGAGTGACACCGTTGTCCTGAAAGTTGAAACCTGACGGCTCAAAACATTCTCGCCGGTTCTTTTGAATTCTTGACAAACAGTGGTACTAATATCCGACACATTTCTTGCGAAATTCATCTTCATTTAGCAGCCTGTCAAGTTTTTCAAGTGAACGGGAGTGGTGTTCCGTTTTCATTCATGGACTGACTTGAGCGAAGTGCCGTGAAACAGACTTTCCGATTGGACAAGCGTGCGTTTTGACGGTTTTCGGGAGAATCTTGAACTTGATCATTTTCAATATAAAGTTCTTTCAGGTAATAAAAGCTTCGTTATTTTATAAAAGCAATATGACACTCGTTTCCATGTCTATGTACTCTTATATAAACACTTGGGATGTTGGGAGAACACGAGAAAAAGTTCAAAATCACTCGCCGAAGCGGCTCGTGATTTTGAACTTTTTCTCGTATTCTCCCAACATCCCGCGTGTTTATATAAGAGTACATAGACATGGAAACTCGTGTTATATTGCTTAAATATATATATATATATATATATATTTATTATATGACTGTGACGTAGTTTTACCATATAAGGTCGCAACAGAGTGCCGGTACGGGAGCGTATTACACACTTCAAGTCCGTATTACACTGTAGAAAACCGGTTTGACCGGCTTAGACGCGCGCGTATCACAAATGAATCAAAGATTTTTCTGAGTGTAAGGTAAAACAGTGCAACGAAAGTCTATGACTTTTCAGATACAAGACCCTTCCATCGAAAGAAACTGTTACTGCATAATTTGTCAAGGAAGAGAAAGCACAGTTCAGTTGGTGGAAAGCGAACAATCGCCATGGACAAACGGCAGCTCTGACTCCGTTTTCCGCACGATGCCGTCACTGTAAACACTGCAAAATGATTTTCGCCGTGTACGAACACTGTTTTGAGTGGTTCCTTTGCTGGAAGGGGTCTTAAACTTTCTACAACCAGGCAGGAAATCGGTGAGTTGTTAATAATTTATAACTTGACAACGTGTCGGCGGTAAAAATCCTAGTTGTGTTATGAAAGTTTCAGATTCTTCAACGTACACATTCGCTGGCTCTGTTCTTGTGTTTATTCCTTAGCTACTCCGAGAAAATAAAAACCCTGTTTTGAGTACAAAGCTGCTTGCTATTGAAGAACAAAAATGGTTAAAAGTTTAAGCGAAGTGATCGATTTCAACCGCTCGAAGCACGTTTGTTCGCTGAATATTTATTCTGTCGAAGCAAGCATTTTCGTCTCTAGCGCATTTATCTTGGCACATTTAATCTGAATTGAACTTCGATCATTTGGTGGCATAACTTCTTTAATTTTCTCTGTCAAGATTTTTAAATCGATGACCGGATTGGAAGCTGTAAGTGAATCTTTGTGTAAATGAGTGTGCGCACATTTTGCCTGGGATTGAATGAAAACAGTTTTGCTCGAAGTCTCTGTTTTATGTTTGCTGAAATATATTTTATATAAAGGTAAAACTACGTCACAGTCATATAATAAATCCCTCATTCGATAGTTTAGCGCGTAATACGGGCCGGCATTTCACTCGTTACTCGCATTTTTCCTCGCCCCGCAGCGGGGCTCGGAAAAATACGAGCAACTCGTAAAATACCGGCCCGTATTACGCGCTAAACCATGGAATAAGATATATTTATTACACGACTTCACATTTTCGAGTACAAATACGGGCCAAAACGAGTGCAAAGATGGGAGCGTATTGCACTCGTCAGGAACCAGATCAACTGGTTTATTAGATTACGTGATCAATTTTCGCAAGCAAAGTTTACGAACGCGTCATTTTTTGTTCCATTTTGCGCGCGGCGAGAACGTTTGCCCTGCTTCGTTTATCGTATATTATAACATAGTCACGATACAAGCCGCGCGCTGATTGGTCGAAAACCGAGGTTTGCCAGAGTATAAACCACACTTACCCGTGGTTTATAAGTTATAAACCACGCTTACGTCATCCTCTGGCAAAAAAGAGAAAATAATGCGATAATGGAGTCACCAATGCCCAACTTCGAGATAAAATTTGGCTTTAAGTGAAGGCACCGGCTAGTACGGTTCACCGTGAATCGGTAAAGAACGTGACCTCATCAAAAAGCACTTCAACAGTTTGGAGAGGGAAAATCTATGTCGAAGAACGGCAAGTTTCTTGTCAGCGTCGTGGAAAGCGACTCGGTTTAAGCACTGTCCCTAAGTACAGCATATTTGGGAGTCACAATTACTTCAGTGGTTTGTTTGAATGGAGTTGAATGCTTCAACAAGGAAGGAGAGAGCAAATCATTCAGTTGAAGAAGATCAGCCGTGAGCAATCACTGAATATGAACGGCGAAGACAGACGAACAGACGTGTTTGTAGTGATGCAAGAGAAAGAATTTCCGACGATGTGCCTGAAAAAAATGATTGAAGAATTTTCGGACGGAGTTCAAATGATTGTACTACGAGGTAGTGTCAAGAAATCGGTAAGTTTTCATTCACACAATTTTCGAGTCGGCCGTTGGAGCATTTGTTGATTCCCTTCAAATTTGCATTTTATGCACTAGCCGACTGTATGATTTCATGTACTTGTAGTCCAAAGTTCTACGGGAAATATATAGTTCTTTACTGTGAGATGTTGTCTAATTTTATATAACAGAAAAGCTGAAAAGTTGAAGCGAAACTGTACTGACTTGGCAATTCGGACCGCCGAGCCGTTTAGGAGAATCTATTTTTTCATCGCTGTCAGCATTCCAACATTTTTGATGAATAAAGACAGTTTTATTGTGAAAGTTTTGAAGTTCTATGTTATAAAACAAATAAACCAGCTTTAAGCGTGCTCCGTTCAGAAATAAAGCACTTAGCAAGTGCCGAGAGCACTCAAGAAGTGGGGAAAAACGCTCGCCTTCGACTCGCGTTTCTCCCTACACTTCTTTCGTGCTCTCGTCACTTGCTGCGTGCTTTATTTCTGAACGAAGCACGCTTGAAGCTGGTTTATTTGTTAAATAAACAATTTATTACACAAAAAGTCGTGCAATACGGCTGTATTTTTACTCGTCAGTTTTATTTTTTCTCGCCTGAAGCAGGCTCGAAAAAATAAAACCGACTCGTAAAAATACTTCGCCGTATTGCACTCCTTCCCGTGTAATAACCTCTTTATATATATTTATAAAATAACTATGATACTACGCGCGCTCTGATTGGTTAAAAAACCATTTTATAAATAAGTACAAAGACATGGAAATGACGAATCCTGAAATGAAAAGACTGCGTGTCGTCCCGTACTTCAAAGATTCATGTGTTACAGAAACTGCAGTGGGCTATTAGAGCAAATAGTGAAGCCGTGTGCAAATCATGTGCAATTAGTGAAGCAGCGTGAAGAAAAGTTGTCCGAATATTGCATGAAATTTAATTCGGAAACCGTGAGACAGAAAGCCAACAATTACACAGTCAAAGAACATTCTCTAAAGTTTCTAACCTTTATACCTTCGTCTCCTGTGGCTCGTAGCTAGTAACTAGATGGCTTAGATCACCGGAGTTTCACACGAATAATTGTAGGTTTATGGTGATGAAGACACAAACAGTCTTCGCTAATGAGTCTGTCTAGGCTGTCGGCTCGGTGGCACAAAAGCTGTTGAGTCAATTCAATGGAGTTGACTGTCGTCCGGCAGAGTTCAAGTAATGCTCAAGTAAAGCAAACAAATGTACAAACTACCTTCTTCAGCAGAATAGTGTTGTTGTGCAGACATGTTTACGTCGAGTGACACCGTTGTCCTGAAAGTTGAAACCTGACGGCTCAAAACATTCTCGCCGGTTCTTTTGAATTCTTGACAAACAGTGGTACTAATATCCGACACATTTCTTGCGAAATTCATCTTCATTTAGCAGCCTGTCAAGTTTTTCAAGTGAACGGGAGTGGTGTTCCGTTTTCATTCATGGACTGACTTGAGCGAAGTGCCGTGAAACAGACTTTCCGATTGGACGAGCGTGCGTTTTGACGGTTTTCGGGAGAATCTTGAACTTGATCATTTTCAATATAAAGTTCTTTCAGGTAATAAAAGCTTCGTTATTTTATAAAAGCAATATGACACTCGTTTCCATGTCTATGTACTCTTATATAAACACTTGGGATGTTGTGAGAACACTCGAAAAAGTTCAAAATCACTCGCCGAAGCGGCTCGTGATTTTGAACTTTTTCTCGTGTTCTCCCAACATCCCGCGTGTTTATATAAGAGTACATAGACATGGAAACTCGTGTTATATTGCTTAAATATAAGAAATATATAACGCGTCACCGTGTAATATAGCCTCATCTAAACATGCGGGAAGTTGGGAGAACACGAGAGTAGCGTAAGGAAACCACGAGGCCGCCGAGGAGACTCTCCCTAGCGGATCGCACCTCCGGTGTTCACTCAAATCTTCTACTAGAAATACGATAATCCCAGATACCCCCTCGCTCTGCCACTGATGGGACTTTTACTTTGGTACTCCCAACAAGAGTAGTTTTTGTTTTACCGAAATGTTGACTCAATATTTTATTCGAAGTCAAGTGCTACACGCAAAGAAAGAGAAAAAGAATGGTGTGTGTTATACTTTTGCGTTGAAAAAGGAGTCGATTGCGTGACGAAGTACGTATTTCCCACGGTCGGCACGTCAAATTAATTCATACAGTCTGCCAAGCACGTTCTCAAAATTTAATCCCCGAGCGTAAGCGAGGGTAATAATCACAACGCTAATGCAGTAGTATCGCCTTTCTTGGAGACTCCAAGCGGGTCGCCATCTCGAAATTTAATGTTCGACTATCAGTCTGGCGTACGACCTCGTTCCCAGGCTGTTAGGCCAGAACTGTAAACCGCCACTAAACTTCGAAAACGTCAAAAAAGAGTTGTCTTTGTTTCGCGGCTATATAGGCAAGCACGTACGTATGCATGCTCAGATCAAACCAGAAATAAAATCACGTGCCTGTGTATGAACATGCATGTGTTTTCAATAGTTTGAGCATAGAAGTCTTTATATGACGTATCTTTCAGATGCGTTTGCGTATATTTTAGAATCAAAACCTTCCTAAGGTGTACTCTTTCATTTTTTAGGACTGAGCGAGCAACCGCTCGTGGGGGAGCTCGTTTACTAAATAAAATTCACTGTGCCGTTGTTGGACAAACGCTATAGGCTATTTTATTCAGCTCAGAACATTGGGATATATTTAGGCATTTGGTTTGTTGAATGAAAGGAGACGAGTACTTCTTGGGGCCGGACACGAGAAGGACGACGTTTTCGTAGCAGCAGCCACGTTTGGAGTATCTGCTGGGCCGCTGAGGTAGCGAGAATTGACTCTTTGTGGTTTCGCTTCTTCTCCCGCCTTTCGAACAAATAATTTGGCACAAAACGATAAGCTCTGTGAACCTGGACGAGAAATATGTCAACGATGCGAAAGATCAGTCTAACTGGTCGTGGACAACTCCCAAGACTTGTAGAATCCTTCAATAATTTTCATTGCAAGGGCCTCTACAGGGAACAGCTCATGCTTTAAAATCCCCGCCGGGCAAATAATGAAGTTGCGCCATCGTTCTGTAGTTAATGCATAAACTCAGCCAAAACAAACTTTCTCGGCCTGGTTTTCCTCGCCCACACAAAACTTTTAAGCGGCTCGCCCAAGCTTTTGGAGAGGACACTGTGGCTTTATTTGTTCCGAAATGTTTTCCGAGTTTCTCGGCCTAATTTTCCTCTCCTTCACAAAGCTTTCAGGCGGCTCGCCTAAGCTTTTGGGGAAGAAATTGTGGCTTTATTTGTTCCGAAATATTTTCCGAGTTTCTCGGCTTATTCTTCCTTTCTTACACAAAGCTTTCACGCGGCTCGCCCAAGGTTTTGGAGAGGAAACTGTGGCTTATTTTTTGCAAAATGTTTTCGAATTTCTCGGCCTGGTTTTCCTCTCCACTCGCCCAAGCTTTTGGAGAGGAGACTGTGGCGTATTTATGCCGAAATGTGAGCGAAGTGTTTCAGAATTTCTCGGCCTGGTTTTATTCACCGCGGAAACACTTGAGAAACAACGGCCGCGGTTAGGTTAGAGCTAAAAGCGGACTATTAGCACGCTTACGGAGTAAAGTAGTCAGTAGGAGGGACGCTTTTAATAGTCCCAAACATCCACATCTTGCTGAAGTAAACGCGCTCAAATACCGGACCCCTGAGAGTTTTGGCAACTTCAGTGTTCGATACAGTAGGAGGGCGAAAGAGTGAAGCTCGTCATGGAGTGAAATATCTTATTAACCTCGTATTTACAGTAGACATCTATTTCTCAATTCTGCTACAGCAGAATACACTAACCTGACAAATGTCCGTGAAATTTCGTTTGCGCGTGATCTCTTGTTTCTTTTACTACGGCTCGCCCTAATGTTCGGTGTCCGCATTAATTGTACCCACCTTATTTAGTCTGAGTGCAGCTGGCAGCTGGCACTAATGCATGCATCGATTATTATAACAACGCAGAGGTTTATGACTTAGGGCCTGGGTTAAACGTCCATCTTAGCATGCGTCGAATACTTCGGGTTGACCGAAATTGTTCAATTGGCAATTGCGGTTTGCATTTAGTTCGACTCGTTCGACCCAGAGTCAACCTTATGCCGTTCTAATCGATTCCGCCAGTCGATTAGATCGAGTGAGTCGATCAAAACTCAATCAAGTCGATCTTAATTGGGACAAACGTCGGAACTATAATATCACGCGTAATTGTTGAATTTAGTTCGACGCATGCTAAGATTACTATGATCTAACTACTTTTAGGTCTAACTCCAATTTTTTCCCTTTTTTCTTTTGCACAATATGCTATGTATATTCTCACAGAGAACATAGCATTGTTGGTGAGCGACTCGTGTATTTACTTGCACCTAAAGTCATCGAAGGCAGGAATAATTGATGACGGCTACATGGTGATTACCGTGCAGCATGAAATTTTCACGTGAGTTTAATTTCGCGGATTGCCGATTTTTTGCTTTTCGCGGGAAAAAGCTTTCGTGAATTTGGATTTAAGACTTTACTGTTGGGAAAAAATTTTCACGGATCTCAGGCAAGTTTCTGTCCGGTATTTCACATTCGGCACTGGTAAATAGCCACAAGGGGTTTCAATTTTTTATATATCTTGTTTATTAATCTATAATTTACAAAATGTCACAAATCGTCCACCACATCTCAAAGCTACAGTATACAGTAGGTTGGCCTGGAAAACACGTAACATATAGTGCTGGACGAGTTTAATTAATATATGAAGTAAATTTTCGCGGATTTTTTTCTCGTGGGAGTATATTTTCGCGAGATTTGATTTTGGCAAATCGTCGGAAAATCCGCGAAATTCGCGAAAATAGACATCCGGGAAAATTTCATGCTACACAGTAGGCTTCGAACACTCGAGTTTGTCCTGCCTGCCGCGATTGACATTAAACAACGATGTTCGTAGGGAATACTTCGAACACTACGGCTGTTACAAGTTCTCAAATGTGCTCGGCTCATAGCTCAACATAGCTCGTGAACAAGTGCCTATTTCTTCCATAGAAGAAGAAGGCAAACATGCATGGCTGTGTTTTCATTGGGTAAAGTTACAGGAAAATTCCTTGATTTCCACGCAAAGCTGACCCGGTGAAAACACAGCCTATACTTCATACAAATAAAGGTAATTACAAAGCAGAATAATGCACGCAGTGTAATCAAAGCTTAAAAGAAGTGAGCGAAAACTTCACATTTTCAGGCTAAAAAATGACAGCAAAATTTACTTAATTATTAATCGTTTTTTGACCAATGGCCCCGAAAGAATACAAAGACTAAGACTGTGCAGTGTAATAATTTCTTTCGCGAGGATTTTCACGACTCGACGGCAGTGGCGTGCTTTGCAGTTCTAGTCAGTGCTCGCTGGCACGGTTTTCTGCGTCGTCCGATCTGATTCGTTCACATCAGTTCATCCAAACAGATGCTCATTTTTTTTAAATTTGAGATGTAAGGTGAAAGTCTTGTGACTCAAGCGTTAAAAATAAAGTTACGCTCTCTGTGGAAGTCATTGAAAAGCCGACAGGAAACTGGACGAGAGATATTGTGTTCGCGACCACTTCGCAAAACTAGGCAGATATTATAGGCCGAATGTTAATTCAAAAATAAATTTTGACCACAGAAACCAATCACAAGAAAGCCATGTCATATGAATAATTCATAGAGGCAAGTTTCGGAGCTCCAGTCCAAAGACGCGCGAAGGGGAGACTAGAAAGACGATTCGCAGCTGTTCCTGCACCCAAGTATATTCTTGTTGTTTACAGTTCTCAGGTGACGTAACCAACATATCCCAAAATACTCTGCGGCGTGAGCAGCCCACGAAAGATAACATATACTGCATGTACCGAAAAATCCGGGAATAGGTGACAGTTCTTCCAAGGCCTACATCTGTTTCTTATTTTCACAATTTTGTGCCATTTTGCGTTTATTTGACCTGCGGCTCTGAAACTGCATGACTAGTTTCCCTTTCATGTGTTGGTTGCATTTGTTTCTTTGACGAAAACAAGTTTATGCAAATGAGCGGCGCCATATTTGCATTGAGTGGTCATGTGACTTTGTCTGAGGTCTGCATCGTAGCGACTAAATTTGTCTGTCTCAGTCTTAGATAAAGTGTGAATTGAACAATAAAGCTGAAAGCTGTGAAAATTAGAATTTGACAAAAGTGTTGAAGTTCGTAATGTTTGTTTGATTTTTTTATTTGTTTTCTTCTTCCTTTTTTGCTGAAATCGCAACTGCGAGCTCAAGGTTTGACTATTTTCAGTATGCACCGTTCTGAAATCGAATATTTGCTACTTTTCGTAATATTTCAGACTTCATTCGCTGTCTGACTGAAAGCCTTGGAATTGTCGTTTTAGTAGAATTGCGAGGAACCTCGGGAAATATTATGGGAAATTCCTTATATAGACTCTAATTTTCTATCGGTTATATTTTATTCGGCGGTTGTGTAATATTCCTAAACGTGAATTTTTTTATATGTGCGTGTTCGGGCAAGAAGGATCATATTTTATTTTGCTTTATATGGATTACATCATGACTCCTGGGAGTGACCAAACATCGCACACAGCCTATCGTGAGAATATCACTGGTTGTAATTATTATTAAATTACTGATGCAGATCTTAAAATAGATTTTGAACAATTAACGTTTGAACAAGTGTATGTGTGATAAATCGGCTACCATAGCTATTCTCTCTTGCTGACGTCTTGAATATTAAGGCCCGTCCAAACGAACCCAACGTCGCCGTCCAACATCATCCAACAATGTTGGATGAAGTTTGATATTCTTTTTGTTCTCGGGCACTGATGAAAAATGCCTGTTAATCGCTTGATTCAGCCTCTACAACATTATTTGATTCGCGCCGGCGCACTAGAGCTTAATTGTACACCGTGGGCTCACTTTCGGTCCCAGAAACCTTATCGTCTATACAGTGTTTTATAAAACATATTGGACTCGTTTGGCCATCCCGTAAAACATCGTCCAACATTGTTTTATCCAGCATGTTGGACTTGTTTGGTCAGCCTTCAGCCCTTCGTCAGTAGTCAATTAGTCTGTTACCAATACCTTTTCTTTGTTGTAACCGTTGTCTGGTTTGTAATTTTACCTTATTGAGTCCGCATTGTGCAATTACTTACGTGTCTAAATATCGCTCATTAGGCAAGTCATGAATATGCAATAAAAGATGAATGGATTTGCTGGGGGGAAGCAGACTTTATATATTTATATACAGAATATACAGAATATGCAGTGAAACCTCCCGAGGGAACGTGGTCGCTTACTGGAATTTCTTGAGTTGCTGATGTAAATGTAAACATGGGCGCGCAAAGCATCTACGGTGAGAGTGTCTCTTTAAGAAATCAACCTTGTGTCCTGTTGCACCGTACATTACATGTGTTAGTGTTTTGGCCGGTCCGGTTTCTGCAAGGAAGCTAAGTCCTTGCACATGTAATTTCTCCTTGGTAACATAAAGAAGGTCACTTACTGGAGATCAAAAACAGTAGAAAACGGTGAGCTTCAAAGGTGGTCGAACTTGCTTACGAGAAGTTTCACAATAGTAATTTGACGGAGAAACCAATCGATACTTTGGTATCTCCCATAGGCGACCACTTAAAGCCAAATGAAGGTTGGTCGCTTGCAGGAGGTTCTACTGTATGTCAAAATATTGTTCGCCCAAGAAGTGCAACAGGTGTGGTACTATGACGTCAGAAGTGTGGTACAGCTTCCACGACGTCACAGTACAAACATAGGTCCGCAAAGCGTACGTGAAGCTATTTGCTAGTTGATGATCGTCTATGATAGTGAAAGGGTTAACACGAACTATCATGCACTCCCAAGAGTGAGGTACCGCATTCATCAGTGAATTGTATTTAGTGGGTCGCGAGCAAACGAGATCACAACTGATACAAATGCTGTGTAAATTATTGTTCGGTTTTCAATGTTCACTGTAAGTTGCCTGTTGCTCAGATCAACAGTTCAGTGGACTTATCCTTTCCGCTGTTACTTCAAAGAAACTCGAGTGTTAGCTGTTTCTGCCCAGCGCTAAATAACCTTTATCAATCACTCCTTCTGCCACAACCGCCGTTATCGTTTCTTTGCTAGAGGCTTATAATTTCTTGTTTTTCTCGTAGACTAAGGTCAAATGAAGAATCGGAAATTTCACTAAAATCGAACAGTCCAAAAATTTGTCCCACTGCGCAACCTCAGAGCAATATAACACACTTTCCGTGTTACATAGCCTCATGCAAACTCGGTTGGGACCAGTCAGAGCGCCCGTTATATATGTTTTATTTTATTGCTGCCGACGATAGGAGGCAGCGACACTAATTCTGCTTTGTGACTCAACTCATGGATGTCGGTCTGGATGATCAGTCATGTGACAACTGACGTTGCTGTTTGTGACTCGACTCACGGATGTCGGTCTGGATGATCCGTCATGTGACAACTGATGGCCAATTGAAGGCAGACATAATGCTCAGGGGACCGTAAGAGTGTTTTTCTCCGACGTCACTCGAAAGTCGAAGCAACGACTTTTTGAGTGTTCCTTCCGCGTTGTAACGAACCGAGTATTGAAGTGAAACATCGCCTGATCTTCCTGATGATCTCTGCCAAACAACAACACGTTACATTCGTGATGTACCGGCTACAAACGGTATGTCTTTCGTGTCCATGCATGTGCCCCTCAATGTTTATCTGTTTCATCATTTGGCTTTACATTTGGTGATCCATGTGAGTAAAAAATAAATAAACTGCACTCTGACTTGAGATAACAATTTTTGTCGTTAACGCTCGTTTCTTCGCTGTTGACTCGATACCGTGTTGCGTTACTCAAGATTAAATACATCGCAAGGGTCAATCACGGGCATTCACTGCTGGCAATCCATTTCTTGTGCAAAATTCAAAGCAGTATGGACACCTGTATTTTGTGTGGAACCTCCTCAAAATAACTGGCGACTTATGAACAGAGTTTGGCAAATTTAAATTCTGAAAGAGCCTTAGACCGATGAAGACGAAAGGAGAGTTGTCATGTTGTTTGAACTTACAATGGCGGAGGTACGAACGCGGATTCTTGTAAGCTTCTGATCTGTCCAAGACAGTATGTTTCTTCGTTGTGTTTACCAGAGATGGATTTGTGGAGTTATTCGTCTTGGTAGTGACCGCGAAACGAATCCGTAGGGAAGAAATATTGTTCAGTTTCTTCGTGAAACTGACTTTGTTTATCACCACGTGGCGATGTATACTTCGCACAATTATTTCCAGTCCGCTTGCTAATTTTGCTTCTATTTTGTCTGCATATTTATTAGATTTGCTTTAACGAGATCGATCTGTGAATTTAGAATATCAGTCTGAAGTTTAGAACCATTTCACTTAAGTTTTGTATAGATAAATTCACTGTTCGTCTTCGGATGGACAAACGCTGCGAACAAAATATTTTATTCAGTGATTTATAATTTCAGGTTTTATTGCCTTTTGAATTATTTTTTGTCCTTTTTATTATATGTTTTGGTCATGTATTCTAGTTTCAAATAAATTTTAATTAGGAATGGTATCTCGCTTCTGTAATTACTGCGCATTTGGTTTATTTCTGCGAGTCGCGTTGCGTTATCGTTCCCGTACAACTTCCCATAAAGGAATTTGAAGGTAGCTGCGCGCGTCAGTTATTTCTTCAGGAGTGAATGGATTAATAGATTTAGTTACAGTTGTAAACAAGAAAGAAACTTTCTTGCTTCCGTGTTCTGACTTGTTTTAATCAGCTAGGGTAAGTCTCGGCAGCATTCACCTGACCTTTGGTTACTTCTAGTTTTATAAAATTAAATAATGATTCTCAGTTAGGGAAACAGTGTACACATTGAAATTAACAGTTTTTCAAGAAATAATTTCAAATGGTAAAATAGCTGAAAAATCAAAACACCGGAGAATTGTTTCCTTGACAGAGTCGTGAAAAACCTGTCAGTGAAAATATTAAAGGCAAATGAAGGCTGCAGCAGACAAGCGTCAGTTAACAATATCTAAGCATATATCAAGAATAAAACAAAGGATTTTTCGTGATGATGTTTGTCAGCGAAAAAGCAAGTGCCGTTTGGACGGAGAAATTGTTTTGTCTGCCAAGTGCAGCAACTGAAAGAATTCATCTCAGACGAATAATGTGTCCAGCATAAACACGAGTCGAACCGAACTTGGAAAGATTATTTTGAGAAGAATGACTAATGAATTTTTATTGGCCATCTTGAAATTCTGGCTCCGACATTGTTATCGGTTCCATCACCATTCATAATACAAGTCAGAACCGCTGCAAGCAAGTTGTTGTCTGATTTTTTAGTCACAATCAACACTAAGACGACTAATGCGTCCGGAGCAAAGGGTGCCTCATACTCTCTTAGTCCGGAAACACTGAAACATTGTATGAATTTCGTTAAAATCACAAGAGCGACCGCGGCCGTAAGCACAAGTGACTCATCAGCGTGGTTTGTCCTATAGTCCGCGTCCACTAAGCTATAAAAAACGGCTCAACTTAATTGAACCGAATGTCGGATATCAAACCGAATTGTATCCCCAAGCCAAATAGGCTTGGGGATACAATTCGGTCCCAAATGTCAGAGTAATAAAGTTCAGTTTTATACCTGAATTGTTGCCACTGGTTTTCGGCAGCCCATCGAGAGAGAATAAGATTATTCTTAGATTTACAATTAAGTTCGCCCTAAACGCAGCGCTGGCGAGTGCCAATTTAATGTTAAACACGAGGGCGCACTATAAAAGAGCGCTTCCCAGGGAAGCGCAGAGTCACTTGTCAATCAACAGCGACCGAGACAACAGCTCCTAATCAGTAAAAAGCCAAAAATGTCCAATTTTGTTTTTCCTTGTACTTGAATACCACGCAAAACAAGATAATGTTGCCTCACCAATTTTCTATCACACAAACATTGATTTTGAGTGCAATTTGAGGAAAATCCAAGAATAATCTTCAAAGTAAGAAATTAAATATGCTTGGTGGGCAGCCATGCGTCGCATTGCACCGCGAAATTCAAAATTTATTTTGGCAGCCAAAAGCAAAATTTCGTTTCAAACCCTTCCGTCCAGGACTCCACATTAAAGTTGCCTGCATGTGTTTAATTTTAGGTATAATTTTAGTTGCTAAACTGCAGAGAAATTTCATGGGCAGAGCGACTTCTGAACGCTGTGGACGCACGTGCGATTCAACAAACATTATGCAAATTTGATGTCGAAAGAGGCGGGGCCAACGACCTTTTATAGTGCGCCTTCGTGTTTAAAGCGTTGCAGATCTTTCAATACTAAGCAAGTCTTCAATATTAAAATTGATAATATCTTCAATATGGTGTTTTCTCGCACTGCTGATTAAGTCTCTCCTTCAAAGTGAAGTCTAACGCAAATTTGTTTGGCTTGTGTTCGGTGCTGTAGTTAATTACCCGTTGGTTTTAAAGGGGCCCTCTCATCCACAATCTTTTGCTCGCCAAAATGCTCGATCCGCCATTTTTTGGTCCCCCGTAAGTCAAAAGATGAATAGCAATCCACTTCCACCCGACTCGTTTAAGCAGGATATTTAGTTTACAGTGATGGAGATCTTTCAATACAAAGCAAGTCTTCAATATTAAAATGATTTTCTTCTCAATATGGTGTTTTCTTACACTTCTCACTGAATCTCTTCTTCAAAGTAAAACCTAATGCAAATTTGTTTGGCTTCTGGTTATGACCGGTGCTGCAGTTAAGTACACGTTGGTTTTAATTGGGCCGTCTCACCCACTGTCCTTTGCGTGTCGAAGTCCATGATCCATCTTTTTTCAGGGTTCCCGAAAGTCTTCCAGCACTTCCACCCGTCTCGTTTGAGCAGGATATTAGTATTTTTTTCATATCTAAAAGTGCTACTTGCCTATTTTTCGTTTGATTTATTACATTGTTTCGTGATGAAAACCAAATTTAGCCGGAATACATTTCTAGATGTATGCAGAAACATTGAATTGGCTGAGAAGGCCCCTTATGGATGTCATCCCAAAACCACATCGAACTTTGAACAACGAACGAAGCCAGAATGTGACAGTTTGTCGCATAGAGAACACGTCAACATAGCTATAAAAGGGGTTGAATTTAGCCTGGGAATACAAATCCTTCCCAAATGTCCGAGTAATAAAAATTCAGTTTTATTGGTTTCTTACCTGAGCAGCTCCTCTGGAGAATAAGATTATTCTTAGATTTACAGTTAAGATCGCCGTAAATACAGCGTAGGTGAGTGCCAATTTAATATTACAGACCTTTCAATACAAAGCAAGTCTTCAATGTTAACAATGATATTCTTCTCAATATAGTGTTTTCCCATACTGTTGATTGAGTCTCTTGTTCAAAGTAAAACCTAATGCAAATTTGTTTGATTTCTGGTTGTGATCGGTGCTGTAACTAAGTACACGTTGATTTCAAGGAAGTCATTCCAAGACCACATCGAACATTGAACAACGAACGAAGCCAGAATGTGAATTGCCAGTAAACTTTTATATTTTGAATATATTTTGTCAAGCATTAACCAATCAGCGACGAAGTTCAGATTCTGAGGTCATGGAAGTGAGGTTGCTACCTCGGGCGCCCAGAGGTCCTTTCCGCTCGCTTCGTCGCCGCCGTTCTTGTTGGAAAACTCTTGAAGGAGTACTATCAGGACCTCCTGGTCGCTTACCGGAGATTAAAAACAGTAGAAAACGGTGAGCCTCAAAGGTGGTCTGCCAAGTGCAACTGAAAGAATTCATCTCAGACGAATAATGTGTCCAGCATAAACACGAGTCGAACCGAACTTGGAAAGATCATTTTTATTTTTGAGAAGAATGACTAATGAGTTTTTATCGGCCATCTTGAAATTCTGGCGCCGACATTGTTATCGGTCCACCACCTCATAATACAAGTCAGAACCGCTGCAAGCAAGTTGTTGTCTGATTTTTCAGCCACAATCAACACTCAGACGACTAATGCGTGTGGGGGCAAAGGGTGCCTCATACTCTCTTAGTCCGGCAACACTGAAACATCATATGAATTTCGTTAAAATCACAAGAGCGACCGCGGCCGTAAGCAAAAGTGACTCATCAGCGTGGTTTGTCCTATAGTCCGCGTACACTAACCTATAAAAAACGGCTTAACTTATAATAGGCTTGGGGATAGAAATCGGTCCCAAATGTCAGAGTAATAAAGTTCAGTTTTATACCTAAATTGTTGCCACTGGTTTTCGGCAGCCCATCGAGAGAATAAGATTATTCTTAGATTTACAATTAAGTTCGCCCTAAACGCAGCGCAGGCGAGTGCCAATTTAATGTTAAAGCGTTGCAGATCTTTCAATACAAAGCAAGTTTTCAATATTAAAATTGATAATCTCTTCAATATGGTGTTTTCTCGCACTGCTGATTGAGTCTCTTCTTCAAAGTGAAATCTAACGCAAATTTGTTTGGCATTTGGTTGTGTTCGGTGCTGTAGTTAATTACACGTTGGTTTTAAAGGGGCCCTCTCACCCACAATCGTTTGCGCGCCAAAATCCTTGATCCGCCATTTTTTGGTCCCCCGAAAGTCGAAAGATGAATAGCAATCCACTTCCACCCGACTCGTTTGAGCAGGATATTTAGTTTTTCTTTTGTTTTTGTTTGTTTTTTGTTTTTATTACCTAAAAGTGCTACTTGCTTATTTTTCTTTCAATTTATTACGTTGCTTCGTGTTGGAAACCAAATTTAGCCAGATTTTTAAAATACATTTCTAGATGTAGACCGAAACATTGAGTTGGCTGAGAGGGCCCCTTAGGGAAGGCACCCTAAAACCACATCGAACTTTGAACAACGAACAGAGCAAGAATGTGACAGTTTGTTGTCGCATAGAGTCCGCGTCCATATAGCTCTAAAAGCGGTTTAACTTAGCGCTCTTCGGGATACAAATCGGTCCCAAATGTCAAAGTAAAACTACACAGTTTTATCTGTGTCTTACCTGAATTGTTGCCACTTGTTTTCGACAGCCCTTCTATAGAATAAGATTATTCTTAGATTTATAATTAAGTTCGCCCTAAACACAGTGCAGGCGGGTGCCAATTTAATATTACAGTGATGCAGATCTTTCAATACAAAGCAAGTCTTCAATATTAAAATGATTTTCTTCTCAATATGGTGTTTTCTTACACTTCTCATTGAATCTCTTCTTCAAAGTAAAACCTAATGCAAATTTGTTTGGCTTCTGGTTGTGACCGGTGCTGTAGTTAATTACACGTTGGTTTTAATTGGGCCGTCTAACCCAAAGTCCTTTGCGCGTCGAAGTCCATGATCCATCTTTTTCAGGGTTCCCGAAAGTCTTCCAGCACTTCCACCCGTCTCGTTTGAGCAGGATATTAGTATTTTTTTCTTATCTAAAAGTGCTACTTGCCTATTTTTCATTTGATTTATTACATTGTTTCGTGTTGAAAACCAAATTTAGCCAGAATACATTTCTAGATGTATGCAGAAACATTGAATTGGCTGAGAAGGCCCCTTATGGATGTCATCCCAAAACCACATCGAACTTTGAACAACGAACGAAGCCAGAATGTGACAGTTTGTCGGATAGAGTCCACGTCCACATAGCTATAAAAGGGGTTGAATTTAGCCTGGGAATACAAATCCTTCCCAAATGTCCGAGTAATAAAAATTCAGTTTTATTGGTTTCTTACCTGAGCAGCTCCTCTGGAGAATAAGATTATTCTTAGATTTACAGTTAAGTTTGCCGTAAACACAGCGCAGGTGAGTGCCAATTTAATATTACAGACCTTTCAATACAAAGCAAGTCTTCAATGTTAACAATGATATTCTTCTCAATATAGTGTTTTCCCATACTGTTGATTGAGTCTCTTGTTCAAAGTAAAACCTAATGCAAATTTGTTTGATTTCTGGTTGTGAGCGGTGCTGTAACTAAGTACACGTTGATTTCAAGGAAGTCATTCCAAGACCACATCGAACATTGAACAACGAACGAAGCCAGAATGTGAATTGCCAGCAAACTTTTATATTTTGAATATATTTTGTCAAACATTGACCAATCAGCGACGAAGTTCAGATTCTGAGGTCATGGAAGTGAGGTTGCTACCTCGGGCGCCCAGAGGTCCTTTCCGCTCGCTTCGTCGCCGCCGTTCTTGTTGGAAAACTCTTGAAGGAGTACTATCAGGACCTCCTGGTCGCTTACCGGAGATTAAAAACAGTAGAAAACGGTGAGCCTCAAAGGTGGTCTGCCAAGTGCAACTGAAAGAATTCATCTCAGACGAATAATGTGTCCAGCATAAACACGAGTCGAACCGAACTTGGAAAGATCATTTTTATTTTTGAGAAGAATGACTAATGAGTTTTTATCGGCCATCTTGAAATTCTGGCGCCGACATTGTTATCGGTCCACCACCATTCTAATACAAGTCAGAACCGCTGCAAGCAAGTTGTTGTCTGATTTTTCAGCCACAATCAACACTCAGACGACTAATGCGTCCGAAGCAAAGGGTGCCTCATACTCTCTAGTCCGGCAACGGTGAAACATCATATGAATTTCTTTAAAATCACAAGAGCGACCGCGGCCGTAAGCACAAGTGACTCATCAGCGTGGTTTGTCTTAGAGTCCGCGTCCACTAAGCTATAAAATACGGCTCAACTTATAATAGGCTTGGGATACAAATCGGTCCCAAATGTCAGAGTAATAAAGTTCAGTTTTATACCTGAATTGTTGCCACTGGTTTTCGGCAGCCCATCGAGAGAGAATAAGATTATTCTTAGATTTACAATTAAGTTCGCCCTAAACGCAGCGCAGGCGAGTGCCAATTTAATGTTAAAGTGTTGCAGATCTTTCAATACAAAGCAAGTCTTCAATATTAAAATTATTGATAATCTCTTCAATGTGGTGTTTTCTCGCACTGCTGATTGAGTCTCTCCTTCAAAGTGAAATCTAACGCAAATTTGTTTGGCTTCTGGTTGTGTTCGGTGCTGTAGTTAATTACACGTTGGTTTTAAAGGGGCCCTCTCACCCACAATCGTTTGCGCGCCAAAATCCTTGATCCGCCATTTTTTGGTCCCCCGAAAGTCGAAAGATGAATAGCAATCCACTTCCACCCGACTCGTTTGAGCAGGATATTTAGTATTTTTTTTTGTTTTTTTTTTTTGTTTTTTGTTTTTTGTTTTACCTAAAAGTGCTACTTGCTCATTTTTCTTTCAATTTATTACGTTGCTTCGTGTTGGAAACCAAATTTAGCCAGATTTTTAAAATACATTTCTAGATGTAGACCGAAACATTGAGTTGGCTGAGAGGGCCCCTTAGGGAAGGCACCCTAAAACCACATGGAACTTTGAACAATGAACAGAGCAAGAATGTGACAGTTTGTTGTCGCATAGAGTCCGCGTCCATATAGCTCTAAAAGCGGTTTAACTTAGCGCTCTTCGGGATACAAATCGGTCCCAAATGTCAAAGTAAAACTACACAGTTTTATCTGTGTCTTACCTGAATTGTTGCCACTGGTTTTCAGCAGCCCTTCTATAGAATAAGATTATTCTTAGATTTATAATTAAGTTCGCCCTAAACACAGTGCAGGCGGGTGCCAATTTAATATTACAGTGATGCAGATCTTTCAGTACATAGGAAGTCTTCAATATTAAAATGATTTTCTTCTCAATATGGTGTTTTCTTATACTTCTCATTGAATCTCTTCTTCAAAGTAAAACCTAATGCAAATTTGTTTGGCTTCTGGTTGTGACCGGTGCTGTAGTTAATTACACGTTGGTTTTAATTGGGCCGTCTAACCCAAAGTCCTTTGCGCGTCGAAGTCCATGATCCATCTTTTTCAGGGTTCCCGAAAGTCTTCCAGCACTTCCACCCGTCTCGTTTGAGCAGGATATTAGTATTTTTTTCTTATCTAAAAGTGCTACTTGCCTATTTTTCATTTGATTTATTACATTGTTTCGTGTTGAAAACCAAATTTAGCCAGAATACATTTCTAGATGTATGCAGAAACATTGAATTGGCTGAGAAGGCCCCTTATGGATGTCATCCCAAAACCACATCGAACTTTGAACAACGAACGAAGCCAGAATGTGACAGTTTGTCGGATAGAGTCCACGTCCACATAGCTATAAAAGGGGTTGAATTTAGCCTGGGAATACAAATCCTTCCCAAATGTCCGAGTAATAAAAATTCAGTTTTATTGGTTTCTTACCTGAGCAGCTCCTCTGGAGAATAAGATTATTCTTAGATTTACAGTTAAGTTTGCCGTAAACACAGCGCAGGTGAGTGCCAGTTTAATATTACAGACCTTTCAATACAAAGCAAGTCTTCAATGTTAACAATGATATTCTTCTCAATATAGTGTTTTCCCATACTGTTGATTGAGTCTCTTGTTCACTAATGCAAATTTGTTTGATTTCTGGTTGTGATCGGTGCTGTAACTAAGTACACGTTGGTTTCAAGGAAGTCATTCCAAGACCACATCGAACATTGAACAACGAACGAAGCCAGAATGTGAATTGCCAGCAAACTTTTATATTTTGAATATATTTTGTCAAACATTAACCAATCAGCGACGAAGTTCAGATTCTGAGCTCATGGAAGTGAGTGGTACAGATGCGGAGACGACGAATTACCGGCCTCAAGGATCTCCTAATAATAATCTTTATTGAAAAGATGTGATTCTGAAACAAGAAACAACACTCCAATCGTATTCGGGCTTGATACAATCTTTGAACGACAACGAAACTAAGAAACCAAGTACTAAGCGAGAAGCGAACCGAACACAATCGTGAAACAAACGAATATAAATCATTGTTACCTGAAGGGTGAATCCTTGCGCGGTAAAATCCTTAATTTGCTTGAAAAGAATTAAATCCTGAACAATAAAACTCTCACAAAGTAAAACGCTACCTTCTCGGCAAAAAGTGTAAACATAGATGATGACGAACAACAACGTCAACTCACGTCATCGTGCAAGCCCGCGCGTGGGCAGCGGTGACAACGAAGAAAAACATGGTGCTAAAACAAATGCAACGAGCGTTTCGAACTATCTAGCAATGATGAGTTTAGTTGATCTGACCGATAGCTATACTGAACTGCAATAGACGGAGGAACCAAACTGAATTATCATTGACAAAGGTAATTCTCGATTCAATACTCGATCGTTTGGAAACGTCAAAACTTGATCGTTCGGAAACGTCAAAATGCAATGTCAAACTGTTCACAACAAATCCTCCGGGGCCAAAGTTCAACTGCGGGACATCACTTGGCCTCATGGATGACGCAGCACTTCTGTATGGACCGTTTGTACTCGCCGTTCCTGGTATTCACCTGGACATTTCTGACAACACCATCTGAACCTGGGAAAACTTGCTGCACGCTAGCCAAGTCCCATTTGCGACGGGGTGCATTGTAATCCACTAACAACACGATGTCACCAACACTCATCTGTCGTCCTGTGGACTGCCACTTTGCCTTCCTCATCAACGTCGGTACATATTCTCTAATAAATCTTCTCCAGAAGTGTTGCGCAAGGCTCTGCACAAACTGGAAGCGTCTTCTGGGGTTCCTGGACTCTTCAAAGGGGCCTTGCGGGACCAACGATGACGCGCGACCAAGAATGAAATGATTTGGAGTGAGCGGTTGCGGGTCGTTTGGATCATTGGAGGGGTAACCCAAAGTTCTTCTATTGACAAGGGTCTTCACCTCAGCAAACACTGTCGCCATCTCGTTCCAGGACAGCACTTGGGTTCCCACTGCGACATGAAGAGCTCGTTTTGTTTGCTTGATTAGGCTCTCGTAGATGCCTCCTTGATGAGGGCTGAGGGGGGTGGTGAAGATCCATCGTATCTTATGGAGGACAGCGAAATCTTGAAGTTGCTTTCTGCCTTCCACGACCAACTTCCTGAGCTCCTTCTCAGCTCCGACAAATGACTTTCCGTTGCCTGAGATGATCGTCGTCGGCCATCCGTTGTACGACGCAAAACGTCTAAGAGCTTGGAGGAAGGCTTCGCTGGATGGGTTTTCCACTATCTCGAGGTGGATTGCGCGTACAGTTGCACATGTGAACAACGCTCCCCAGGCTTTAGCAGACTTGTTCCTGCCAACCTTTAAGTTGAATGGGCCAAACAGATCAACTCCTGTGACTGTAAATGGAGGGGAGAACGGCTTGATCCTCTCTGGGGGCAGATCGGCCATCAAAGTCGCGTGAGGTGGCTGGCGTAGCTTGCGGTAGACTATACAATTCCTGGCAATGTACTTCGCAAGGTTTCGTCCACGCACGATCCAGTACTGTCGGCGACTTTCACTCAGCGTTCTCTCACGTCCGGCATGGGACAACTTCTGATGGACATCTTCCAGGATCAGTTTGGAGATGTGATGCTCTGCTGGGAGGAGGATGGGGTAAATCTGATCATATGTGAGCTGCGATTTCTTCAGTCGACCTCCAACTCTGATGATGCCATCTCCTACAAACGGATTCAGGTCCTGGTGCTTTTTCTGCCAGTCCCCAAGATCTCTCTGTGCCTCTACAACCCAGTAGCGCTCAGCAGATGTGATCTCCTCAGGCTGCAACGGTCCACTCTGGTGTTCTGTTGGGTCATCACGGCTTGCTTTCATGTTGTTCAGGAAGCGCAGAGTGTAAGCGGTGACTCGCGTCAGCTTGGTCCAACTTGAGTAGGCTTGCGGGTCAATCACCGGCGTCGTACGACTGACAGCACCAATGGCCTTTGTCTTCTTTCTTTCTGGGTCGTCTTTCACTGGCTCGTTATCTCCCACTGGCCATTCATCTTTGCTTTTCTTCAGGAAGGATGGTCCGTTTTTCCATCGGCCACCTTTTTATTTCCTCAACGAGGATCCCGCGACTCAGATCGTCAGCTGGGTTGAGATTGGTGGGTACGTACTTCCAGAAACTTGGGTCCCAGGTTGATTGGATCTCTGTAACGCGTACTCCGACAAAAGCCTTCAGTGTGGCAGATTCGGACCAAAGCCAGTGGAGAACAATCTTGGAATGTGACCACAGTGTGACGAAGGACGGTTTGGTCTTGAACTCGTCATGGATCACTTTTGCCAGTCGTGAGGCAACCAGTGCAGCCATGAGCTCAAGCCGAGGAATCGTAGTCTGACGAAGTGGAGATACTCTTGCCTTGGCTGAGACTAACTGGACTTCTGGGCCATTCGGGGTGGGCCACAGGAGGTAGGCTACTGCTCCATATGCAGCTGCGCTTGCGTCAGCGAAGACGTGCAGCTCAGATGGGCCGACACTGTCTCAGGCTGTAGGCATCTCGGAATCTGACGCTCTTCAGCTTCTCGACTTCTCTGAGCAAATTGCTCCAGCGTTCACTCATTTCATCAGGGAGGGGATCATCCCAGTCGTACTGCTTTGCCCGCCAAATATCCTGGAGCGCGATTTTGGTCTTGATTGTGACTGCAGATGCCAATCCCAGGGGATCATACAGCTTGGAAATGCTTGACAGAACTGTTCTCTTGGTGAGCCTCTCGACCTTGATCTCCTTCACAGCAAAGTTTAACTTGTCGTTGTGTGGGTTCCAGCCAACTCCTAAGGTCTTGATACCTTTCTCTCCATCCAAGTTGATGCTGGTTAGTGCGTCTTGTTCTGACTTCGCTCCAATCCCACTCTGTTCTTGGGACGGGCTCATATTGGACTTTGCAATGGGCTTTGTGGCTTTGGCTCCGTAACATTGGTTATTGTGACGCCAGGTTCTCTTGCCAGCTCATCTCGGACCATTTGTGAGGAGCATAGCCATTCCTTGATCTCGAAGCTGCCTGTAGCTAGCACTCTGTCCAGCTGTTTGGTACGCTGGATGGCTTCTTTTGGTGTTTGGCAAGAGTGTATCAGGTCATCCATGTACCGGTCTCGCCTAAGTACAACTGCGGCGTCTGGGTTGTCGGCCTCATTATCTTTGGCAATCTTGAGCATAACGAAGCTCGCCATATCGGGTGACGGCTTGTCACCAAAGGTAACCCTCTGTAAGGCGTAGACTTTGGGGTCCCTAGTCTGATCCAGATTTCTCCAGAGGAATCGGTGGACTTAAGTGTCTTCTTCTGGAAGGCAAATCTGCAGGAGCATCTTAGAGATGTCTCCAACGAAACCAACGGGCTCTTCTTGAAAACAAAGAAGGACTCCCAGGAGATTTCCAATCAAGCCTGGGCCTTTGTGCAGGAAATAGTTCAAGGAAACACCTTGATACTGGCATGCTGGATCAAATATGATTCTTAGGGGCGTGCTCTTCTTCTCTGGTCGATAAATCCCACGATGACTCAGATAATAGACTGGCTTGGTGTCTGCTTCTAACTCTTGCTTGTTCAGAGGTCGGGCTCAGCCATTCTTCTCGTAGTTCATCAACACGTCTTCGTACATCTTGGCCTTTGTATTGTTCTTCAGGAGGCTCCTTTCCTGCACAGCAGTCTCCTTTCGGCCAGAGCGTAGTTGTTTGGCAGGAGGCGCTTATCCTTCTTCCAGGGGAGGCCAATCGTGTATCGAGTGCCCTGGCGTTCACAAGACGCCTCCATCAGCTCATCGCTTTCCTGTCGTCGGGTGACATGGCTGGTTTCGGGCAGGAGCAATCTGGGGCTTGAATCCCAAGTGTCTCAAGATCGTAGAATAATCTCCAAGTTCAGCGGCTGTACGAAACTTATGGAACATATGGTGGGTATTCTCCTCTGGTCGTCCGATCCGATGACAAACCATCCCAACTTGGTCTTCTTGCCAACGGGTTCAAATGGCTGACCTTGACGGGTCTCGTCTTCTGCGTGCAGGTGACTGTACTGCACTCCCAATATGAGGTCAACTGGACCAGCCTTGTGGGGGAATTCCACATCTCTTAATTGGGAAAACGATTTCAGCCACTGGCGGTTTAGGGCAGGTACGCTGAGAATTGTCTTCTCTATCTCGTGCGCTTCTATCTTGAATTCTTCGCTGCGATCCAAAGCAGATATCCAGAAGCTGACTCTTCTGCTCTTCGGCTGCTCCACTCTCTCTCCACCAACAACTGCCAGGTTGATTTGTTCTCTTTTGCCTTGCAATCCAAGGGCTTTAGCGAAGTCTCGTCGGATTACTGTGGTTCCTGATCCGCTGTCGATTAGGGTGTTTCCCTCGCGAACTCTACCATTTTCTGCTCTGAAGCGAACTCTCACCACTGGCATGATACTGTTGCAGTCCAAAACCGATGCGACTCCGCTCGACGTGGGTGGGTCAGTATGCAGGAGGGGATGGTGAAAGCGATTGCATCCGTTCTTCTCGCATCTCTTCCTCGATCTGCAATCTCTTGTCATGTGGCCTTTGATCAGACACGAGAAGCATAGCCTGGCGTTCTTTACAGAATCGAAGCATTCGCTCGTTGTGGAGTCGGCCAGTGTGGGGCAATCTGGGACCTTGTGCTCTCCCTCACACAAGTAGCATTTCTTCCTGCTCACATTCCTTTGTGTAGCGTGAATTCCTCGTCGACTTTTGCGGACGATTCCACTGCCTGAATCGGTCTTGTTATGGCTCCTTATTTCTTTCTCCACGTCTCCGAAATCTGGATCAAACTCGGCCTTGACGCGTTTCCGGCCGAAGTCGCTGATGTGCTGCAAGGCTGAAATCTGGCCTTTCTCTCGAATGTCAGCAACGACGGATTTCCATTTTTGGACCAAGTGATCAGGAAAGCGCATGACAACTTTTCTAAGGTTGTCATTTGCGTTGAGATCTGCGTCGTACTTGATTTGCTGGATAGTTGCCAAGCAATTAATGATGTCGAGTGAAAACTCTCGCAAGGCTTGTCGGTTGTTCTTCTGGATTCTCTCTCCCTTCGTTAGCTTGTTTATCACTGACCTAGCTATCTGACTTGGCTGTCCAAATTGTTCCTTTAGAGTCTTCAGCGCTGTGGGATACATAACGCCTTTCGACCCAAAACCAGAAATAGCTCTTTCGGCCTCGCCAACCACGTGCATTTTGAGCTGAATCATCCTCATGTCGTCTTTGAGATGCTTCTTGTCATGGATGTGGATCTTGAAACGATCAATGAAATCCGAGCCGTATGACAGCGCAGATCCGTCGAATTGTGGAAGCTTTACAGACGGAATGTCTTTGCTGGCTTCAAGCTTGAATAGTGCGTCAGCTACTGTGAGAACTCCGGCTCCGGGCTCTTGCTCTTGCAAAACTATTTCTTGAAATTCTACGAGATCGTCAATCCAGGCGTCAAAGGACCGTGGTACTGGCTGTCCGGCTGAGTTTACAACGAATGGAAGTTGTGGAAGAGAAGACGATTGTTGCTGCTGTTGCTCCGGCTGGCTAATTTCTCCCTGGGCGTTGCTGTTTGAGGCGATGCTACCAGCGCTTGCACTGCTGTCTGATTGAAGTGTCGCTTGAGAAGCAGAACCGTGGACGAGGGTGGCCAGATAATCTTCAACCTCTTCTTCAATAGCGAAGACAGCATTTGCTAAGTCGCCCTCCCATTTGTCCATCGCAACATTGTGAGTTTCATCCAAGAGGTCATAAAGCTGTCCGTGAAAGTCAGAGGTGGCATCATAGTCACGTCGCAATTGCCCCAACTCCTTTTTGAAGCGTTTTGAGTTGCCCTCACCTTTGCTAATTGACTGCTTTACTCTGTTAATTGTTCTTGTAATCTTGCAGCGCAACTGCTTTCTTTTGTTCTTGATTTCTACGGCCTCTGTGTCCGTGTCTGTGTCTGCGTCTGACATCTCCAGTTGTGTGCTAAATCTTGCCTGCTACGTCGACGCTTTGTTTCCTTCAGAAAATTTTGTACAGATGCGGAGACGACGAATTACCGGCCTCAAGGATCTCCTAATAATAATCTTTATTGAAAAGATGTGATTCTGAAACAAGAAACAACACTCCAATCGTATTCGGACTTGATACAATCTTTGAACGACAACGAAACTAAGAAACCAAGTACTAAGCGAGAAGCGAACCAAACACAATCGTGAAACAAACAAATATAAATCATTGTTACCTGAAGGGTGAATCCTTGCGCGGTAAAATCCTTAATTTGCTTGAAAAGAATTAAATCCTGAACAATAAAACTCTCACAGAGTAAAACGCTACTTTCTCGGCAAAAAGTGTAAACATAGATGATGACGAACAACAACGTTAACTCACGTCATCGTGCGAGCTCGCGCGTGGGCAGCGGTGACAACGAAGAAAAACATGGCGCTGAAACGAATGCAACGAGCGCTCCGAAATATCTAGCAATGATGAGTTTAGTTGATCTGACCGATAGCTATACTGAACTGCAATAGACGAAGGAACCAAACTGATTTATCATTGACAAAGGTAGGTTGGTTGTGATCGTCCGGGTTAGAGTAGTCTCCAGAAAGACTGTTGTTGGTCACCAACAACAGTCTTTCTGGAGACTACTTTAACCCGGACGATCACAACCAACCTACTGTTCACACTCCTGGGTTCAAACCATTTGCCACTGACAAAGGTAATTAATTGTTCAATACTCGATCGTTCGGAAACGTCAATATGCAATGTCAAACTGTTCAGAACAGTGAGGTTGCTACAATCATGGTCAAAATTGTTGGGACGATTTCAAATTTACCCCCTCCCCCCATTCAATGTTGGGTATTTGAGCATGGTTCGGCTTATAGCTGCACCACGGGCCAACATTGAATGGAGGGGAGGGGGAGGGACTTGAAAACAAGAAATATGAGACCCCCATAGGTTGTACGGATTTACATTGTGCTCCGGATGTGCGTAAGAGGAGCGTCCCGACGACTTTTGACCATGATTGTCTGAAAACGGTAAAAAATGTTTAAACGCTTCTGGAACTAAGGGGAAAAGAGCTACAACCACCAAACTCGGGCATGTTTAGGAGTGCTCTATAGAGAAGACAACTGTGATTTCAGAATTGGTTGAAGTCCATTCACAAACGTATATAATATTTGACCGTTAAGTGCCGATTGCATTACTTAAAGCCGTTTTGTCACATTGTGTGCTTAGGAACTGTATTCTGCCTGATATCAGAGCATCATGCAGTGTAACAAGCATGCGATACGTGTTTCAGACCTCGGAGATAACAGTTTCATTCTTTTTATTAGCCGGTACCATATTCTCGAGTGAAATTTGATTCTTTGTTTGACCTCGTCTGGGCCAGTTTGTCATTGCTCCCATCAATACTCCACAGTAAAATGCTGAATACAAAAAATTCAAGACATTTTCAACAAAACTATAAACGCAATATGTTTGACAAACGTTAGGTAAATCTTTCAATGCATTTTTTACTAATTTCACGACAGAATTTTTTGTGTTTAGAACATTACTCCCTTGTAGACAAACAAAGAAGTTGAATCTAATTATCTCTTTTGTTGTTGTTCAGCGGAGTATTGTTGTTTTTCCTTCTATACGAGGGAAACATTAAGCGGATTATGCACCAATATGGGCTTTAGATATAACTATTCCCGGTAATACACTTTTCCAGTTTTTAACTGTTTTAAAACGGCCGAATTTGACAACAAACAACGGAGTATTGTCTGGTGTAATGTTGAGCAATCTCCGTGTGACGTCACATGAACAGTTGTCGCCGCCGGAGATTAAAAACAATAAAAAACGGTGAGCCTCAAAGGTGGTCTGCCAAGTGCAACTGAAAGAATTCATCTCAGACAAATAATGTGTCCAGCATAAACACGAGTCGAACCGAACTTGGAAGGATCATTTTGAGAAGAATGCCTAATGAGCTTTTATCGGATATCTTGAAATTCTGGCGCCGATATTGATATCGATTCCACCATAACACAAATCAGAACCGCTGCAAGTAAGTTGCTGTCTGATTTTTCAGCCACAATCAACACTCAGACGACTAATGTGTCCGAAGCAAAGGGTGCCTCATACTCTCTTAGTCCTGCAACACTGAAACATTATATGAATTTCGTTAAAATCACAAGAGCGACCGAGGCCGTAAGCACAAGTGACTCATCAGCGTGGTTTGTCCTATAGTCCGCGTCCACTAAGTTATAAAAAAACGGCTCAACTTATAATAGGCTTGGGGATATAAATCGGTCCCAAATGTCAGAGTAATAAAGTTCAGTTTTATACCTAAATTGTTGCCACTGGTTTTCGGCAGCCCCTCAAGAGAGAATAAGATTATTCTTAGATTTACAATTACGTTCGCCCTAAACGCAGCGCAGGCGAGTGCCAATTTAATGTTAAAGTGTTGCAGATCTTTCAATACAAAGCAAGTCTTCAATATTAAAGTTAATAATCTCTTCAATAAGGTGTTTTCTCGCACTGCTGATTGAGTCTCTCCTTCAAAGTGAAATCTAACGCAAATTTGTTTGGCTTCTGGTTGTGTTCGGTGCTGTAGTTAATTACACGTTGGTTTTAAAGGGGCCCTCTCACCCACAATCTTTTGCGCGCCAAAATCCTTGATCCGCCATTTTTTAGTCCCCCGAAAGTCGAAAGATGAATAGCAATCCACTTCCACCCGACTCGTTTGAGCAGGATATTTATTTTTTTAAATTATTTATTTATTTTTTTATTTTTACCTAAAAGTGCTACTTGCTAATTTTTTTTTTCAATTTATTACGTTGTTTCGTGTTGGAAAGCAAATTTAGCCAGATTTTTAAAATACATTTCTAGATGTAAACCGAAACATTGAGTTGGCTGAGAGGCCCCTTAGGGAAGTCACCCTAAAACCACATCGAACTTTGAACAACAAACGGAGCAAGAATGTGACAGTTTGTTGTCGCATAGAGTCCACGTCCATATAGCTCTAAAAAGCGGTTTAACTTAGGCTCTTCGGGATACAAATCGGTCCCAAATGTCAAAGTAAAACTACACAGTTTTATCAGTGTCTTACCTGAATTGTTGCCACTGGTTTTCAGCAGCCCTTCTATAGAATAAGATTATTCTTAGATTTATAGTTAAGTTCGCCCTAAACCCAGTACAGGCGGGTGCCAATTAAATATAGTGATGCAGATCTTTCAATACAAAGCAAGTCTTCAATATTAAAATGATTTTCTTCTCAATATGGTGTTTTCTTACACTTCTCATTGAATCTTTTCTTCAAAGTAAAACCTAATGCAAATTTGTTTGGCTTCTGGTTGTGACCGGTGCTGTAGTTAATTACACGTTGGCCTTAATTGGACCGTCTCACCCACTGTCTTTTGCGCGTCGAAGTCCATGATCCATCTTTTTCAGGGTTCCTGAAAGTCTTCCACCACTTCCACCCGACTCGTTTGAGCAGGATATTAGTATTTTTTCTTACTTAAAAGTGCTACTTGCCTATTTTTCGTTTGATTTATTACATTGTTTCGTGTTGAAAACCAAATTTAGCCAGATTTTTAAATACATTTCTTGATGTATGCAGAAACAATGAATTGGCTGAGAAGGCCCCTTAAGGATGTCATCCAAAAACCACATCGAACTTTGAACAACGAACGAAGCCAGAATGTGACAGTTTGTCGCATAGAGTCCACGTGGGAACACAAATCGTTCCCAAATGTCCGAGTAATAAAAATTCAGTTTTATTGGTTTTTTACCTGAGCAGCTCCTCTGGAGAATAAGATTATTCTTAGATTTACAGTTAAGTTCGCCCTAAACACAGCGCAGGTGAGTGCCAATTTAATATTACAGACCTTTCAATACAAAGCAAGTCTTCAATGTTAACAATGATATTCTTCTCAATATAGTGTTTTCTCATCTGTTGATTGAGTCTCTTGTTCAAAGTAAAACCTAATGCAAATTTGTTTGATTTCTGGTTGTGATCGGTGCTGTAACTAAGTACACGTTGGTTTCAAGGAAGTCATCCCAAGACCACATCGAACATTGAACAACGAACGAAGCCAGAATGTGAATTGCCAGCAAACTTTTATATTTTGAATATATTTTGTCAAACATTAACCAATCAGCGACGAAGTTCAGATTCTGAGCTCATGGAAGTGAGTGGTACAGATGCGGAGACGACGAATTACCGGCCTCAAGGATCTCCTAATAGTAATCTTTTATTGAAAAGATGTGATTCTGAAACAAGAAACAACACTCCAATCGTATTCGGGCTTGATACAATCTTTGAACGACAACGAAACTAAGAAACCAAGTACTAAGCGAGAAGCGAACCGAACACAATCGTGAAACAAACAAATATAAATCATTGTTACCTGAAGGGTGAATCCTTGCGTGGTAAAATCCTTAATTTGCTTGAAAAGAATTAAATCCTGAACAATAAAACTCTCACAAAGTAAAACGCTACTTTCTCGGCAAAAATGTGAACATAGATGATGAAGAACAACAACGTGCGAGTCCGCGCGTGGGCAGCGGTGACAACGAAGAAAAACATGACGCTGAAACGAATGCAACGAGCGTTCCGAAATATCTAGCAATGATGAGTTTAGTTGATCTGACCGATAGCTATACTGAACTGCAATAGACGAAGGAACCAAACTGAATTATCATTGACAAAGGTAATTAATTGTTCAATACTCGATCGTTTGGAAACGTCAAAACTTGATCGTTCGGAAAAGTCAAAATTCAATGTCAAACTGTTCACAACAAATCCTCCGGGGCCAAAATTCAACTGCGGGACATCACTTGGCCTCATGGATGACGCAGCACTTCTGTATGGACCGTTTGTACTCGCCGTTCTTGGTCTTCACCTGGACATTTCTGACAACACCATCTGAACCTGGGATAACTTGTTGCACGCGACCCAAGTCCCATTTGCCACGGGGTGCATTGTAATCCACTAACAACACGATGTCGCCAACACTCATCTGTCGTCCTGTGGACTGCCACTTTGCCCTCCTCATCAACGTCGGTACATATTCTCTGATAAATCTTCTCCAGAAGTGTTGCGCAAGGCTCTGCACAAACTGGAAGCGTCTTCTGGGGTTCCTGGACTCTTCAAAGGGGCCTTGCGGGACCAACGATGACGCGCGACCATGAATGAAATGATTTGGAGTAAGCGGTTGCGGGTCGTTTGGATCATTGGAGGGGTAACCCAAAGGTCTGCTATTGACAAGGGTCTTCACCTCAGAAAACACTGTCGCCATCTCGTTCCAGGACAGCACTTGGGTTCCCACTGCGACATGAAGGGCTCGTTTTGTTTGCTTGATTGGGCTCTCGTAGATGCCTCCTTGATGAGGGCTGAGGGGGGTGGTGAAGATCCATCGTATCTTATGGAGGACAGCGAAATCTTGAAGTTGCTTTCTGCCTTCCACGACCAACTTCCTGAGCTCCTTCTCAGCTCCGACAAATGACTTTCCGTTGCCTGAGATGATCGTCGTCGGCCATCCGTGGTACGACGCAAAACGTCTAAGAGCTTGGAGGAAGGCTTCACTGGATGGGTTTTCCACTATTTCGAGGTGGATTGCGCGTACAGTTGCACATGTGAACAACGCTCCCCAGGCTTTAGCAGACTTGTTCCTGCCAACCTTTAAGTTGAATGAGCCAAACAGATCAACTCCTGTGACTGTGAATGGAGGGGAGAACGGCTTGATCCTCTCTGGGGGCAGATCGGCCATCAAAGTCGCGTGAGGTGGCTGGCGTAGCTTGCGGTAGACTGTACAATTCCTGGCAATGTACTTCGCAAGGTTTTGTCCACGCACGATCCAGTACTGTCGGCGACTTTCACTCAGCGTTCTCTCACGTCCGGCATGGGACAACTTCTGATGGACATCTTCCAGGATCAGTTTGGAGATGTGATGCTCTGCTGGGAGGATGGGGTGAATCTGATCATATGTGAGCTGCGATTTCTTCAGTCGACCTCCAACTCTGATGATGCCATCTCCTACAAACGGATTCAGGTCCTGGTGCTTTTTCTGCCAGTCCCCAAGATCTCTCTGTGCCTCTACAACCCAGTAGCGCTCAGCAGATGTGATCTCCTCAGGCTGCAACGGTCCACTCTGGTGTTCTGTTGGGTCATCACGGCTTGCTTTCATGTTGTTCAGGAAGCGCAGAGTGTAAGCGGTGACTCGCGTCAGCTTGGTCCAACTTGAGTAGGCTTGCGGGTCAATCACCGGCGTCGTACGACTGACAGCACCAATGGCCTTTGTCTTCTTTCTTTCTGGGTCGTCTTTCACTGGCTCGTTATCTCCCACTGGCCATTCATCTTTGCTTTTCTTCAGGAAGGATGGTCCGTTTTTCCATCGGCCACCTTTTTATTTCCTCAACGAGGATCCCGCGACTCAGATCGTCAGCTGGGTTGAGATTGGTGGGTACGTACTTCCAGAAACTTGGGTCCCAGGTTGATTGGATCTCTGTAACGCGTACTCCGACAAAAGCCTTCAGTGTGGCAGATTCGGACCAAAGCCAGTGGAGAACAATCTTGGAATTTGACCACAGTGTGACGAAGGACGGTTTGGTCTTGAACTCGTCATGGATCACTTTTGCCAGTCGTGAGGCAACCAGTGCAGCCATGAGCTCAAGCCGAGGAATCGTAGTCTGACGAAGTGGAGCTACTCTAGCCTTGGCTGAGACTAACTGGACTTCTGGGCCATTCGGGGTGGGCCACAGGAGGTAGGCTACTGCTCCATATGCAGCTCCGCTTGCGTCAGCGAAGACGTGCAGCTCAGATGGGCCGACACTGTCTCAGGCTGTAGGCATCTCGGGAATCTGACGCTCTTCAGCTTCTCGACTTCTCTGAGCAAATTGCTCCAGCGTTCACTCATTTCATCAGGGAGGGGATCATCCCAGTCGTACTGCTTTGCCCGCCAAATATCCTGGAGCGCGATTTTGGTCTTGATTGTGACTGCAGATGCCAATCCCAGGGGATCATACAGCTTGGAAATGCTTGACAGAACTGTTCTCTTGGTGAGCCTCTCGACCTTGATCTCCTTCACAGCAAAGTTTAACTTGTCGTTGTGTGGGTTCCAGCCAACTCCTAAGGTCTTGATACCTTTCTCTCCATCCAAATTGATGCTGGTTAGTGCGTCTTGTTCTGACTTCGCTCCAATCCCACTCTGTACTTGGGACGGGCTAATATTGGACTTTGCGATGGGCTTTGTGGCTTTGGCTCCGTAACATTGGTTATTGTGACGCCAGGTTCTCTTGCCAGCTCATCTCGGACCATTTGTGAGGAGCATAGCCATTCCTTGATCTCGAAGCTGCCTGTAGCTAGCACTCTGTCCAGCTGTTTGGTACGCTGGATGGCTTCTTCTGGTGTTTGGCAAGAGTGTATCAGGTCATCCATGTACCGGTCTCGCCTCAGTACAACTGCGGCGTCTGGGTTGTCGGCCTCATTATCTTTGGCAATCTTGAGCATAACGAAGCTCGCCATATCGGGTGACGGCTTGTCACCAAAGGTAACCCTCTGTAAGGCGTAGACTTTGGGGTCCCTAGTCTGATCCAGATTTCTCCAGAGGAATCGATGGACTTGAGTGTCTTCTTCTGGAAGGCAAATCTGCAGGAGCATCTTAGAGATGTCTCCAACGAAACCAACGGGCTCTTCTTGAAAACAAAGAAGGACTCCCAGGAGATTTCCAATCAAGCCTGGGCCTTTGTGCTGGAAAGAGTTCAAGGAAACACCTTGATACTGGCATGCTGGATCAAATATGATTCTTAGGGGCGTGCTCTTCTTCTCTGGTCGATATATCCCATGATGACTCAGATAGTAGACTGGCTTGGTGTCTGCTTCTAACTCTTGCTTGTTCAGAGGTCGGGCCCAGCCATTCTTCTCGTAGTCCATAAAAAAGGTCTTCGTACATCTTGGCCTTTGTATTGTTCTTCAGGAGGCTCCTTTCCTGCACAGCAGTCTCCTTTCGGCCAGAGCGTAGTTGTTTGGCAGGAGGCGCTTATCCTTCTTCCAGGGGAGGCCAATCGTGTATCGAGTGCCCTGGCGTTCACAAGACGCCTCCATCAGCTCCATCGCTTTCCTGTCGTCGGGTGACATGGCTGGTTTCGGGCAGGAGCAATCTGGGGCTTGAATCCCAAGTGTCTCAAGATCGTAGAATAATCTCCAAGTTCAGCGGCTGTACGAAACTTATGGAACATATGGTGGGTATTCTCCTCTGGTCGTCCGATCCGATGACAAACCATCCCAACTTGGTCTTCTTCCCAACGGGTTCAAATGGCTGACCTTGACGGGTCTCGTCTTCTGCGTGCAGGTGACTGTACTGCACTCCCAGTATGAGGTCAACTGGACCAGCCTTGTGGGGGAATTCCACATCTCTTAAGTGGGAAAACGATTTCAGCCACTGGCGGTTTAGGGCAGGTACGCTGAGAATTGTCTTCTCTATCTCGTGCGCTTCTATCTTGAATTCTTCGCTGCGATCCAAAGCAGATATCCAGAAGCTGACTCTTCTGCTCTTCGGCTGCTCCACTCTCTCTCCACCAACAACTGCCAGGTCAATTCGTTCTCTTTTGCCTTGCAATCCAAGGGCTTTAGCGTCTCGTCGGATTACTGTGGTTCCTGCTCCGCTGTCAATTAGGGTGTTTCCCTCGCGAACTCTACCATTTTCTGCTCTGAAGCGAACTCTCACCACTGGCATGATACTGTTGCGGTCCAAAACCGATGCGACTCCGCTCGACGTGGGTGGGTCAGTATGCAGGAGGGGATGGTGAAAGCGATTGCATCCGTTCTTCTCGCATCTCTTCCTCGATCTGCAATCTCTTGTCATGTGGCCTTTGATCAGACACGAGAAGCATAGCCTGGCGTTCTTTACAGAATCGAAGCATTCGCTCGTTGTGGAGTCGGCCAGTGTGGGGCAATCTGGGACCCTGTGCTCTTCCTCACACAAGTAGCATTTCTTCCTGCTCACATTCCTTTGTGTAGCGTGAATTCCTCGTCGACTTTTGCGGACAATTCCACTGCCTGAATCGGTCTTGTTATGGCTCCTTATTTCTTTCTCCACGTCTCCGAAGTCTGGATCAAACTCGGCCTTGACGCGTTTCCGGCAGAAGTCGCTGATGTGCTGCAAGGCTGGAATCTGGCCTTTCTCTCGAAGTTCAGCAACGACGGATTTCCATTTTTGGACCAAGTGATCAGGAAAGCGCATGACAACTTTTCTAAAGTTGTCATTTGCGTTGAGATCTGCGTCGTACTTGATTTGCTGGATAGTTGCCAAGCAATTAATGATGTCGAGTGAAAACTCTCGCAAGGCTTGTCGGTTGTTCTTCTGGATTCTCTCTCCCTTCGTTAGCTTGTTTATCACTGACCTAGCTATCTGACTTGGCTGTCCAAATTGTTCCTTTAGAGTCTTCAGCGCTGTGGGATACATAACGCCTTTCGACCCAAAACCAGAAATAGCTCTTTCGGCCTCGCCAACCACGTGCATTTTGAGCTGAATCATCCTCATGTCGTCTTTGAGATGCTTCTTGTCATGGATGTGGATCTTGAAACGATCAATGAAATCCGGGCCGTATGACAGCGCAGATCCGTCGAATTGTGGAAACTTTACAGACGGAATGTCATTGCTGGCTTCAAGCTTGAATAGTGCGTCAGCTACTGTGAGAACTCCGGCTCCGGGCTCTTGCTCTTGCAAAACTGTTTCTTGAAATTCTACGAGATCGTCAATCCAGGCGTCAAATGACCGTGGTACTGGCTGTCCGGCTGAGTTTACAACGAATGGAAGTTGTGGAAGAGAAGACGATTGTTGCTGCTGTTGCTCCGGCTGGCTAATTTCTCCCTGGGCGTTGCTGTTTGAGGCGATGCTACCAGCGCTTGCACTGCTGTCTGATTGAAGTGTCGCTTGAGAAGCAGAACCGTGGACGAGGGTGGCCAGATAATCTTCAACCTCTTCTTCAATAGCGAAGACAGCATTTGCTAAGTTGCCCTCCCATTTGTCCATCGCAACATGGTGAGTTTCATCCAAGAGGTCATAAAGCTGTCCGTGAAAGTCAGAGGTGGCATCATAGTCACGTCGCAATTGCCCCAACTCCTTTTTGAAGCGTTTTGAGTTGCCCTCACCTTTGCTAATTGACTGCTTTACTCTGTTAATTGTTCTTGTAATCTTGCAGCGCAACTGCTTTCTTTTGTTCTTGATTTCTAGGGCCTCTGTGTCCGTGTCTGTGTCTGCGTCTGACATCTCCAGTTGTGTGCTAAATCTTACCTGCTACGTCGACGCTTTGTTCCTTCAGAAAATTTTGTACAGATGCGGAGACGACGAATTACCGGCCTCAAGGATCTCCTAATAATAATATTTATTGAAAAGATGTGATTCTGAAACAAGAAACAACACTCCAATCGTATTCGGACTTGATACAATCTTTGAACGACAACGAAACTAAGAAACCAAGTACTAAGCGAGAAGCGAACCGAACACAATCGTGAAACAAACGAATATAAATCATTGTTACCTAAAGGGTGAATCCTTGCGCGGTAAAATCCTTAATTTGCTTGAAAAGAATTAAATCCTGAACAATAAAACTCTCACAGAGTAAAACGCTACTTTCTCGGCAAAAAGTGTAAACATAGATGATGACGAACAACAACGTTAACTTACGTCATCGTGCGAGCCCGCGCGTGGGCAGCGGTGACAACGAAGAAAAAAATGGCGCTGAAACGAATGCAACGAGCGTTCCGAAATATCTAGCAATGATGAGTTTAGTTGATCTGACCGATAGCTATACTGAACTGCAATAGACGAAGGAACCAAACTGATTTATCATTGACAAAGGTAGGTTGGCTGTGATCGTCCGGGTTAGAGTAGTCTCCAGAAAGACTGTTGTTGGTCACCAACAACAGTCTTTCTGGAGACTACTTTAACCCGGACGATCACAACCAACCTACTGTTCACACTCCTGGGTTCAAACCATTTGCCACTGACAAAGGTAATTAATTGTTCAATACTCGATCGTTTGGAAACGTCAAAACTCGATCGTTCGGAAACGTCAATATGCAATGTCAAACTGTTCAGAACAGTGAGGTTGCTACAATCATGGTCAAAATTGTTGGGACGATTTCAAATTTACCCCCTCCCCCCATTCAATGTTGGGTATTTGAGCATGGTTCGGCTTATAGCTGCACCACGGGCCAACATTGAATGGAGGGGAGGGGGAGGGACTTGAAAACAAGAAATATGAGACCCCCATAGGTTGTACGGATTTACATTGTGCTCCGGATGTGCGTAAGAGGAGCGTCCCGACGACTTTTGACCATGATTGTCTGAAAACGGTAAAAAATGTTTAAACGCTTCTGGAACTAAGGGGAAAAGAGCTACAACCACCAAACTCGGGCATGTTTAGGAGTGCTCTATAGAGAAGACAACTGTGATTTCAGAATTGGTTGAAGTCCATTCACAAACGTATATAATATTTGACCGTTAAGTGCCGATTGCATTACTTAAAGCCGTTTTGTCACATTGTGTGCTTAGGAACTGTATTCTGCCTGATATCAGAGCATCATGCAGTGTAACAAGCATGCGATACGTGTTTCAGACCTCGAAGATAACAGTTTCATTCTTTTTATTAGCCGGTACCATATTCTCGAGTGAAATTTGATTCTTTGTTTGACCTCGTCTGGGCCAGTTTGTCATTACTCCCATCAATACTCCACAGTAAAATGCTGAATACAAAAAATTCAAGACATTTTCAACAAAACTATAAACGCAATATGTTTGACAAACGTTAGGTAAATCTTTCAATGCATTTTTTACTAATTTCACGACAGAATTTTTTGTGTTTAGAACATTACTCCCTTGTAGACAAACAAAGAAGTTGAATCTAATTATCTCTTTTGTTGTTGTTCAGCGGAGTATTGTTGTTTTTCCTTCTATACGAGGGAAACATTAAGCGGATTATGCACCAATATGGGCTTTAGATATAACTATTCCCGGTAATACACTTTTCCAGTTTTTAACTGTTTTAAAACGGCCGAATTTGACAACAAACAACGGAGTATTGTCTGGTGTAATGTTGAGCAATCTCCGTGTGACGTCACATGAACAGTTGTCGCCGCCGGAGATTAAAAACAATAAAAAACGGTGAGCCTCAAAGGTGGTCTGCCAAGTGCAACTGAAAGAATTCATCTCAGACAAATAATGTGTCCAGCATAAACACGAGTCGAACCGAACTTGGAAGGATCATTTTGAGAAGAATGACTAATGAGCTTTTATCGGATATCTTGAAATTCTGGCGCCGATATTGTTATCGATTCCACCATAATACAAATCAGAACCGCTGCAAGTAAGTTGCTGTCTGATTTTTCAGCCACAATCAACACTCAGACGACTAATGTGTCCGGAGCAAAGGGTGCCTCATACTCTCTTAGTCCTGCAACACTGAAACATTATATGAATTTCGTTAAAATCACAAGAGCGACCGAGGCCGTAAGCACAAGTGACTCATCAGCGTGGTTTGTCCTATAGTCCGCGTCCACTAAGTTATAAAAAAAACGGCTCAACTTATAATAGGCTTGGGGATATAAATCGGTCCCAAATGTCAGAGTAATAAAGTTCAGTTTTATACCTGAATTGTTGCCACTGGTTTTCGGCAGCCCCTCGAGAGAGAATAAGATTATTCTTAGATTTACAATTAAGTTCGCCCTAAACGCAGCGCAGGCGAGTGCCAATTTAATGTTAAAGTGTTGCATATCTTTCAATACAAAGCAAGTCTTCAATATTAAGATTAATAATCTCTTCAATATGGTGTTTTCTCGCACTGCTGATTGAGTCTCTCCTTCAAAGTGAAATCTAACGCAAATTTGTTTGGCTTCTGGTTGTGTTCGGTGCTGTAGTTGATTACACGTTGGTTTTAAAGGGGCCCTCTCACCCACAATCTTTTGCGCGCCAAGATCCTTGATCCGCCATTTTTTGGTCCCCCGAAAGTCGAAAAATGAATAGCAATCCACTTCCACCCGACTCGTTTGAGCAGGATATTTAGTTGTTGTTGTTGTTGTTTTTTTTTGTTTTTTTTACCTAAAAGTACTACTTGCTTAGGTTTCTTTCAATTCATTACGTTGTTTCGTGTTGGAAACCAAATTTAGCCAGATTTTTAAAATACATTTCTAGATGTAAATCGAAACATTGAGTTGGCTGAGAGGGCCCCTTAGGGAAGTCACCCTAAAACCACATCGAACTTTGAACAACAAACGGAGCAAGAATGTGACAGTTTGTTGTCACATAGAGTCCGCGTCCATATAGCTCTAAAAAGCGGTTTAACTTAGCGCTCTTCGGGATACAAATCGGTCCCAAATGTCAAAGTAAAACTACACAGTTTTATCGGTGTCTTACCTGAATTGTTGCCACTGGTTTTCGGCAGCCCTTCTATAGAATAAGATTATTCTTAGATTAATAATTAAGTTCGCCCTAAACACAGCACAGGCAGGTGCCAATTTAATATTACAGTGATGCAGATCTTTCAATACAAAGCAAGTCTTCAATATTAAAATGATTTTCTTCTCAATATGGTGTTTTCTTACACTTCTCATTGAATCTTTTCTTCAAAGTAAAACCTAATGCAAATTTGTTTGGCTTCTGGTTGTGACCGGTGCTGTAGTTAATTACACATTTGTTTTAATTGGGCCGTCTAACCCACTGTCCTTTGCGCGTCAAAGTCCTTGATCCATCTTTTTCAGGGTTCCCGAAAGTCTTCCGCCACTTCTACCCGACTCGTTGAGCAGGATATTAGTATTTTTTTCTTACCTAAAAGTGCTACTTGCCTATTTTTCGTTTGATTTATTACATTGTTTCGTGTTGAAAACCAAATTTAGCCAGATTTTTAAATACATTTCTTGATGTATGCAGAAACATTGAATTGGCTGAGAAGACCCCGGAGGGATGTCATCCCAAAACCACATCGAACTTTGAAGAACAAAGCCAGAATGTGACAGTTTGTCGCATAGAGTCGACTTCCACTAGCTATAAAAGCGGTTGAGTTTAGAAGTGCCACAAGTGTGGTACTATGACGTCACAAATGTAGTGCAGCTTTCATGACGTCACAGTACAAAAATGCAATCCATTTGACCTGACTGGTTCTCCTGTGTAATATTAAAAAAGAAAGCTACAAAATGAATAAAACATGCATATGTATACAGTTTCCTAAGCCAATCACCGTTTATACGGTACGAGACCTGCAATAAAAAGCCCATAGGTCTTTGCGTGCGTCATAGCTTGGTAAAATGCGCTGGCCAGAAATAGCACTGTACACAGTTGCCAGCAGTTTTCGTTTTAAACGACTAAAAGTGAGGCGTTTGGGTTGACAGTACTGGAGGAGCAGTGCTTATACCCTGAAAAACGACAAATTTGGTGGGTTTAGCCAATATTTTACGCAGGTGGGGGAGGGGAGCAATGTTTTGCATATCTGTGTTCAAACCAAAAATGCAACAAAGTAAGTGCCAAGCGGATTCCTGTATCGTAGTTTCAAGTAAAGTGATTTGATTTGAACGCGAATACTGTAGAAGTATAGTGGACTTTAAATTTGCCAAAACACGCAAGACTAATATAAGTTTCTCACAGCACGAGCACTATTAGTTTGATCCAGTCACCCAACGCCTCACTTTCATGCCATTTTAAACGGAACCGCTGACAACTTTAATAAGTGCTATTCGGACAAAAGCCGTTCATTGAATCAATTTTAATGCGGAAAAACACTTCAAGAAATGGACTCGAAAGGAAATTATTTGTCAATTGGGTGTTTTTCACCTGGTCATTTAAGCGTCCACCGAACGCGTCGTAGCCCGTCGTAGCCGCGATGAAGCGGTGAAGACTGCATCGAATAACAGTCCGCTCTACATCCCAAAACCTGTGCTAGAAGCTGTGACGAGGAAAGAAAAATGTCATACTTTGTGATGATTCGGGTGCGATGAGATCAGTGTTGCAGTGCCATTGCGCTATTGCCTTGTGATGTCGTTGAAGTCCTTATCGGTGATACTTAAAACCTGAGCCACTTAAACTGTTGCCTCTGGACTCTTTCAAACCGAGGCCTTAAGTGCACAACCTTTCTTATGTAAGTAAAATGATTTTATTAGCATAAAAATGAAAACGAATTTTCATAAAAGCTTTCGCACTAGACCTTGTTTTGAAATAGAGGCAACAGGCATCTCGGAAATTTGGCCTACTCAATAAGGCTGTAGTAATAGGAGCCTCTGAAATATTTTTGCCAACCGTTGAACAAAAAGACTCTCACTTTTAACTACCAAGATCTGTGGTCAGGGTCTCAGCTCGCTTTACACATGCTAACTTTCGACCTTCTCTTTTACCTTGACTCTCTTTTCATTATAAATAATTGAAGACATTCGGCTAAAAACGAGCCGTGTGACAATTTCATATCTTTCTTTAAAATCTCAATTTGATACTTGTGTGATCTTGAGTGATCTATGTCATTTTGATCAGAAACAAACACATAAAGTGTCAATAACGACAAAATAAAAGAGCAAAATTTCGCGTTTTACTAGTTATGTGTTCATTTATGGAGCCCCCAAATTAAAAGCTTTTCTTGAGTAACACTGGGCCCCTCGCCGCGCCCCTGCTGGTTGACACATTAAATATAGATAACGCTATAGTGTCCTCAAAAAGCTAAACAATGAAATGTTCTCTCAGAGAATATAGCATTGTGGATGAGCGACTCGTGTATTTTGCACCTAAAGTTACGAAACTCTTATCGAAGGCGGAATATTTTAGCTGTGACGCCGTGTAGAGTCAAATTTCTCCCGGTGCAGCCGACCTATTTAAATTTCTGTGGAGTAGCCAGTGCCCACAGTCACACCGTTACACAGACAAAACTTGAAAAAAAAAATTACACTCACACCGATAACATTTGACAAAATTAAACGTGGGCCGAGATTTTTTTTTTTACTATTGACTTTCCCTGAAATGACGCTGAAATGTCGTCAAGAGAAATTTTGTCCGATGTCTTCCACATTTTGCCCCAATTGCACTTGTGCAAACGGCGTCTTGTCACCCACGAATTTGTCAATGAGTTGCTACTAAAAAAAAACTTCGAAAATATCAAAAAAGAATTGTCTTTGTTTCGCGGCTATGGGCACGTACGTACACAGAAATAGAACCATGAGCGTGTGTATGAACACTGGTGATTTCAATATTTTAAGCATACATGTAGAAGTCTTTATGTGACGTATCTCTTAATTTTTAGGATTGAGCGAGCAACCACTCTTCGTTCGTTCACTGAATAAAGTTCATTGCGCCGTTGTTTGGCACACGCTATCGGCTATTTCATTCAGCTTAGAACATTGGGATATATTTAGGCATTTGGTTTGTTGAATGAACGGAGACGAGTACTTCTTGGGGCCTTGTTTTATGTTCGCTGAAATATCTAATGCGATATAATAAATATCCTAACCTCGTATTTACAGTAGATCGCTATTTCTCAATTCTGCTTTATAGCAGAATACACTAACCTGACAAATGTCCGTGAAATTTTGTTTGCACGTGATCTTGTTTCTTTCACTACGGCTCGCAGGTTCAAACCAGTATGTATGCCTAATGTTCGATGTCCGCATTAATTCTATCCACCTGTATGTTTGATTATTGTAACAACGCAGATGTTTATGTCTTTGGCCTGGGTTAAACGTCGATCTTAGCATGCTACGAACTAAATTACACTTCGATTCGACCGAAATTGTTCGACTGGCAATTGAGTTGCATTAAGGCACCATCCACACTAATCCGGATAAATTTGAAAACGGATATTTATTCATCCGTTTTAGCCTCCCGTCGTGAATTAGCTGCCTTAGCTATCCTCTTTTGCTGACAATTTGAATGTTAATTTAATTATTCGCTTGATTCAGCCTCTACAGCATTGTTTGATCCGCGCCGGCGCACTAGAGCCTAATTGTACACCGTGGGCTCACTTTCGGTCCCAGAATCCTTATCGTCTACAGTGTTTTAAAAAATATATTGGACTCGTTTGGCCATCCCGTAAAACATCGTCCAGCATTGTTTTATCCAACATGTTGGAGTCGTTTGGTCCGCATTTCCTCAGTAGTCGATTAGTCTGTCACCAATACCTTTTATTTATTGTAACGAGAAAATCACTGTGTTAGGATTTTGTCTGGTTTGTAATTTTACTATATTGTTTCCACATTGTGCAATTATTTATGTGTCTAAATGTCTAAAATTTGCTTTTTGGGCAAGTCATAAATGTGCAACAAAAAGATACATGGATTTGCTGGGGGGAGGCAGACTTTATATGACGTCACGCAGGAGAAGATCTGCGAGATGATCAATACTACGATCACAGCTCATTATCAAAACTCGTTTACACACCGATCGCTGCTTTACTGCAAGATATGAGTGCAGGCGCAAAGGATCATGGGCTTTTTACTTTAGTTACCCACAAGCCAACAGGATCCGTAATGCTGGTCAGCGACTTGTGACTATAGTCTAAACTTGCGCACAGCCGTACAACTCAGCGCGCACAGAGACGTGGTCGTGAAACGTTTGGGCAACGATTCTGACGTATCGTGCTCTTGGATGTGGGTACAGCACGCGTGCAACGACTGTGTTCTGATCACTGTTGGCAGGAAATACCTGAAACAGATATTTTACAGCTGAAAATATTTCGACATCGTGGAACTACGTTCTGGACGTCACTTCCGTTGGTCAGCGTTTGTCGTCATTAGGGAAGTAAATCGTTCTAACTCGGGTTAAAATTTCACCTCCTGTGTAAGCCCCGTTTTTTATGTGTGTACTGCCGCATTTTATAATACCTGTCGCACTTTGTAATAATACTTGTTGTATTTTGTAATAACGCTTGTCGCGATAACCGCCAGTGTCTGGTCACTGGCACAAACAAGGTTCTGTTCGTAGAGGATCGTCTTATTTGCCTTTAGCAGCAGAAAAAGTAATATATGGAAACTGATCTGGGTAAAAATCTGATCAGTATCTAAATAGTAAAGCGCCGAAGGTGCGTCCAGGAGCATGTCCCCATAAAAATGACATTTTTCTGTCCAAAACGCCATTTTCTACCATTTCTGGGAGCTTGAAACGAAATTTCAAAAAAATCTGACCGGTTTCCGTAAACCGGTGTGAACCGGTGGCTGCGGCCACAGGTACCGTCTAAAGGCACTTTTGTGAGAAAGCCTTCCCGATTGAAAATGTTTTTTATTACATTATTACACTCACCTTGTCCTCGTCGTGTTCTTTAAAAGTTTTCCAGTTGGAACCGTCGTCGCTGAACTTGATCTTGTAAGATGTTAGCCACTGGTTCGAATTATAGCGCCCTTGTGTGGCTACTTTTGTCACGACCTTTGTCTCTCCAAAGTCGACCTGCAGCCATTCTCCTGCGGCCTTTGACCCAGCAGTCCAACATCCAGCTTTGGCCTGGTTATTTAAGCGTCCACGGAACGCCGCGTGGTCATCGCTGTATTGGGATGAAGCGGTCAAGGCTGCATCCAATAACAGTCCGTTCTCCATCCCAAAAGCTGTGCTACACGCTGTGACGAGAAAAGAAGAATGTCATACTTTGTGATGATTCGAGTGCAATGAGATCAGTGTTGCAGTGCCATTTTGTTATTGCCTTGTGATATCGTTGAAGTCCTTATCTGTGATAATTAAAACCTGAGCCATTTAAACAGAACCACAAACACAGAATACAACTGATATAATTAAGCTGCTAGAGTAATGGCCATACTTGATAATCCATTTCATTGGTCTAAACAAATTCTCTTCTTAACTAAGACCTAAAATCCTAAGCATTGATTAGTAACATGTTTTCTTCTGTAACAACGAGTAGTCAGCGCTAACTAAGAAAAAAACTGTACCAATGAACAAGAACCACTGCTTCTGTTAATTATTTCAATCTGAATGTTTGACTGTGTCCTGTGCGAGAAGTGGACCCCGCGAGAACAGTCGAGTGGCGCAAGGAAAGACTTCAGGTTTTTGCTCGTATTCCTCTAGATCTTCACAGAAGTGGTAAGTACTTTAAGCTAAGTCATCCTGTTTTAATAATGTTACCGTTTAGTCACTAATCAATACTTAAAACTGCTAGAGTAACGGCCATACTTGGTAATCCATTTCATTGGTCTAAACAAATTCTCTCCTTAAGGGGACAGTCCTGTAAAACTAAGACCGAAAGTCCTAAACATTGAACAAGAACCATTGCTTCTGTTGATATTCCAATCTGGATGTTTGACTGTGTCCTGTGCGAGAAGTGGATCCCGCGAGAACAGTCGAGTGGCGCAAGGGAATATTTCAGGTTTTTGTTCGTATTTCTCGAGATCTTTACAGAAGTGGTAAGTGCTGTAAGCTTAGTCATCCTGTTATGATAAAACTAAATAACAAGCCTGAAGTTCATATGCCGTTGCGCTATAGTCAAATTCCACTAGCTTGCGGTTACCTGAGCAGATGGGCCGTCCTTTAGTCACGTGACACACCTTCATCTTGTTGCACAACACGTCACTGCACGCCACGTAGTCACGTGTCGGGTTATCTTCGTAAATCACGAGATTAACCAACTTGAGGTGAAGAGGATGAGAGAGCCTCGTTCGTGCGTTGAGTTCACAACGCTTTTGGTTGAGATAGTAGTTGATGCTGTAGCAGTGCAAGTTTTTGATGCACTGATCCATGCAGTCGTCAGCGTCGTAGCATTGCTCAGATGAAATCACGTGACCGACAAGTTGACTATTCAAAAAGCGATTGGTTCTGCTTCTGCACTGGGACGAGGCGGAATATAATACGTTATCGGCGACTAACAGGAATACGATGATGATGCCAGCTGAGTCCTTCATATCGCTGTGGCCTGCGACAAAAGTCCGATGAGGAGGTCTAAATTTACATGCTATCTACCATTTACACATTGTGTAAGGGCCTGTTTTCAAAGAGATAGGGTTACCTTAGCGCTAGGGTTACTCTGGTATTAAGTTTATCCTAGCGCTTTAAGATTTCCTCTTTTTTTAATCAACGTGTTTACAAAGTTATTTATAGGCGGATTTAGGATAAAATAATTATACTGAGTTCAATGATGAATTGTTTACTTTTATATCAAGATAACTTTGTAGCGCAAAATCTTGCTGAAACTGACAACCAGAATTAAGCCGAGAAAGGGCAAAGACGGAATACAAAAGTTTTAAATCTCGAAACGATGTAAACGAAAGTTTACCAGGGTACCCCGGTTACACTAGCTGTTTTAATTTGCTTGTAGATCCGGGCCTGCTTTGACCCGGGTATCCGGATTACGACCTGAAATACATGGGTATAGAGTGTGTAAAAAAATGTACACAATTTGTACTAAACCATGTGTCTAGATTATATGCAGATTACGTGTAAAATGTATACTAGCAAGAGAGTATGATACTAACCATATTGACATACCGTGTAAAAGTTAGAATATTTTCAGTGCATGTCCAAGGGAAGTTCTCTAGAGTCCTTTAAGAAATGTTTTTGAACTTTTTATTTTTATTTTGTTTTTACTTCTATTTTTGCACTCCGGCTATGTAAACACGGCAAGGGTTTTATATTTCTTTTATAAATAAACGACAGCAATACTACCGCAAAAAGGACCGTTTTACGGATTATCAAAGTCGAGATTCTGAACACACAAACTGAACCAATCACAGATCGTTGTGTGCCGAGCGGACGAAACAAGTTTTCAAAATTCTTCAAACTATGAACTTATGAATGCTGGAGAAATGAATAATCAAAGGTCATTCCATCAATGAATCTCAAATTGAACTTCCCTCGGCTCGGTTGGCGCTTCCGTTGTATCCAGAGCAGAGCTGTCTTAAACTGGCCGAGCAGCTAGTGAAGCTTCTGCTGTGCCGATTGAAGTGAGCGATGTAAACTGCACTAAATGTAAACGCAACGTTTGGGAAGCTACTTCGCTATGATTACTTTCTGCTCCACTTGTCCGACGTCTCGTCCAGAACTGATTTTGATGTGGTACAAGTAGATGACCTATCAAACATTTCCCCCCCGCGCGTGATTGGTAGAATCGTGACACGTGACCGAATAACGTCCGCTCGTGAGCGAACATTATCAGCGAATAACCCCCGCCTGGAGAGCTAACGCTGTTTATTGACAATATCCGAACACAGTTCTATTTATTTAGTCAGAAAAATCATTACAAGACGACTACTGAGGAGGACATCAATTTATTGATCGAAAATGCAGTTCCAGAAAGCACTAAAAAGCTTCACAGTTTCCGCGCCGTTATTTGCGCTGCGAGAGGAAATATTTGAAGGATAATAAAGACAACAAGACAGGCCCGTGGCCAGTGCGCTTGTGACGTCATTAGTACAATGAATAGAGACACGCGGGGTCCCGGGAGAGGAACTTTTGTCGTGCGTTTATATGCAAAAGATATTATAGCCGAGTCAGTTTTTGCACATGACAGATCCAAGAGCTCCCTTTATTTTTCTTGCCCTCTTTTCTTCTAATTTCGGTCAAACAGATATTCACGAAAAAGTGTACTATAATAATTGAGAGAAAACAATTATCGAAGGCCCCGTAGGAATATTCTTCGTTTGCAACAACCCAGTTTTCATTGCTTTCCGATGCACGTGACAGTACTTGTGTGACGCTTGCTATACAACCTGGCAACCTTGTTGATTGAATATTCAAGCTGGCATGTTTTGTGGAGGAACTGTGTTGTCATTTTGTAATGGGATTGACTGGGGAATACCCGACATCTTAAGTAGCTGTAAGACAGCGCCATCTGTTCCACTGATTGTTTGACCTTCATGGCACCGAGCCAAAATGTCGCAACAACAACATAAATGCACAGCAGAGTGAAATTTTGATCCCAAACAAAAGTCAGATTTTCTGACGCTTTACTTGTATCAGCAAGAATAATACAAAGTAAAAGAATACAAAGTACCTTCAAGTTCACCCTCATACTAAACAGTTCCATATAATCCGCTATCAAGCGCTTGTCAAGAATCGCCGTCTTTACACAGGTTCTCGTCTTTGTATGTCGAGCGGCTTCGTTCAGCTTGTTCCTTCAAGTTCTCAAGGTTCTGGATGTCAGATTCTTCGTACATTTCTGTACAGTTGTGCATAGTTATGCAGTTCATTGATAAGTTCATGGCTTTCAATATGGCTTTTGAGGCTGAACGGACCGACCCAAGCCAAAACCGCTCAATGAAATTTAGTATGGGTCTACCGCAGCCGGGGTATGCGTTTGTAAGTAAGATGAGCGGTCCATAAAATAATCCACAGAGCCAACTAAGGCAAACAACTTGCTGTCTTCAAAATGGCGAAACTGCTCGCCCGCCAAGTCACTTGATCACAACGTCATCACAAATCACATGATAATATGAACCAATCACCGCATGCATCTGTCTAACCCAGAAAAAAAAAAAAAAAAAAATCGTTCCATTTTAAAGCTTGTGACGTCACAAGCAATTACTGGTGCAGATCTTAAAGTAGATTTTGAAAAATTAACGTTTGAACAAGTGTATGTGTGGTAAATCGGCTACCATAGCTATTCTCTCTTGCTGACGTTTGAATATTAAGGCCCGTGCAAACGAACCCAACCGTTGTCTGGTTAGTAATTTTACCTTATTGAGTCCGCATTGTGCAATTACGTGCATTATGTGCATTATGTGTCTAAATATCGCTCATTAGGCAAGTCATGAATATGCAATAAAAGATGAATGGATTTGCTGGGAAGCAGACTTTATATATTTATATACAGAATATACAGAATATGCAGTGAAACCTCCAGAGGGAACGTGGTCGCTTACTGGAATTTCTTGAGTTGCTGATGTAAATGTAAACATAGACGCGCAAAGCATCTACGGTGAGAGCGTCTCTTTAAGAAATCAACCTTGTGTCCTGTTGCACCGTACATTACATGTGTTAGTGTTTTGACCGGTCCGGTATCTGCAAGGAAGTTAGTCCTTGCACAGATAATTGCTCCTTGGTAACACAAGAAGGTCGCTTACCGGAGATCAAAAGCAATAGAAAACGGTAATTTGACTCAGTGAGAAACCAACCAATCGGTACTTTGGTATTTCCCGCAGGCAACACTTAAAGCCGAACGAAGGTTGGTCACTTGCAGGAGGTTCTACTGTACGTCAAAATATTGTTCGCCCAAGAAGTGCAACAGGTGTGGTGACATCACAAATGTAGTACAGCTTCCATGACGTCACAGTACAAAAATAAAATCTATTTGACCTAACTGGTTCTCCTGTGTGATTTTGAACAGGAAAGCTACAAAATGAATAATTGTAAAAACATGCATGTGCATAGAGTGCTGTCGTTTCCTAAGCCAATCACCGTTTATAAGGTACGAGACCAAAAATAAAAAGCCCATAGGTCTTTGCGTGCCTCATACCTTGGTAAAATGTGTCGGCCATGAATAGCACTGTATACAGTTGCCAGCAGTTTTCATTTTAAATGACCCGTGAAAGTGAGGCGTTTGGGTTGACAGTATTGGAGCAGCAGTGTTTATGCTCTGAAAAACGGCATGTTTGTGTGGGTTTAGTCAATATTTTACGCAGGTGGAGGGGGAGGGGGTGGGGGCAATGTTTTGCATATCTGTGTTCAAACCAAAATTGCAACAAAGTAGGTGCCAAGATGATTTCTGTATCATTGTTTCAATTAGTAAAGTGATTTGATATTGGACTTTGAATTTGCCAAAACACGTCAGACTAAGTTTGTCACAGCAAAAGCACTATTAGTTTGATCCAGTGACTCAACGCCTCACTTTCATGCCATTTAAGCGGAACCGCTGACAACTTTAATAAGTGCTATTAGGACGAAATTCGTTCATCGAATCAATTTTAATGCGGAAAAAAACACTTAAAAAATATACTCGAAGGGAAATTATTTGTCAGTTCGGTATTCGTTGCCGAAACTGTACTGCGAGACGATCGACACTACGATCACAGCTCATTATCGAAACTCGTTTACACACCGATCGCTGTTTTACTGCAAGATATGAGTGCAGGCGCAAAGGATCATGGGCTTTTTACCTTAGTTACCCACAAGCCAACAGGATCCATAATGCTGGTCAGCGACTTGTGACTACAGTCTAAACTTGCGCGCAACCGTACAACTCAGCGCGCACAGAGACGTGGTTGCGAAACGTTTGGGCAACGATTCTGACGTATCGTGCTCTTGGATGTGGGTACAGCACGTGTGTAACGACTGTGTTCCGATCACTGTTGGCAGGAAATACCTGAAACAGATATTTTACAGCTGAAAATATTTCGACATCGTGGAACTACGTTCTGGAAGTCACTTCCGTTGGTCAGCGTTTGTCGTCATTAGGGAAGTAAATCGTTCTAACTCGAGTTAAAATTTCACCTCCTGTGCAAGCCCCGTTTTTTATGTGTGTACTGCCGCATTTTATAATACCTGTCGCATTTTATAATATCTGTCGCACTTTGTAATAATACTTGTCGTACTTTGTAATAACGCTTGTCGCAATAACCGCCAGTGTCTGGTCACTGGCACAAACAAGGTTCTGTTCGCAGAGGATCGTCTTATTTGCCTTTAGCAGCAGAAAATGTAATATATGGAAACTGATCTGGGTAAAAATCGGATCAGTATCTAAATAGTAAAGCGCCGAAGGTGCGTCCAGGAGCATGTCCCCCGTAAAAATGAGATTTCGCTGTCCAAAATGCCATTTCCTACCATTTCTGGGAGCTTGAAACGAAATTTCAAAAAAAAGCTGACCGGTTTCCGTAAACCGGTGTGAACCGATGGCTGCGGTCACAGGTACCGTCTGAAAGTCACTTTTGTGAGGAAGCCTTCCCGATTGAAAATGTTTTTTATTACATTATTACACTCACCTTGTCCTCGTCATGTTCTTTAAAAGTTTTCCAGTTGGAACCGTCGTCGCTGAACTTGATCTTGTAAGATGCTAGCCACTGGTCCGAATTATAGCGCCCTTGTGTGGCTACTTTTGTCACGACCTTTGTCTCTCCCAAGTCGACCTGCAGCCATTCTTCTGCATTACCTGACCGGCCAGCAGCCCAACATCCTTCTCCGACCTGGTTATTTAAGCGTCCATGGAACGCCTCGAAGCGAAGGTCATATTTGGATGAAGCGTTAAAGGCTGCATCCAATAACAGTCCGTTCTCCATCCCAAAAGCTGTGCTACACGCTGTGACGAGAAAAGAAGAATGTCATACTTTGTGATGATTCGAGTCCAATGAGATCAGTGTTACAGTGCCATTTTGCTATTGCCTTGTGATATCGTTGAAGTCCTTATCTGTGATGATTAAAACCTGAGCCATTTAAACTGAACCACAAACACAGAATACAACTGATATAATTAAGCTGCTAGAGTAATGGCCATACTTGATAATCCATTTCATTGGTCTAAACAAATTCTCTTCTTAACTAAGACCTAAAATCCTAAGCATTGATTAGTAACATGTTTTCTTCTGTAACAACGAGTAGTCAGCGCTAACTAAGAAAAAAACTGTACCAATGAACAAGAACCACTGCTTCCTGTTAATTATTTCAATCTGAATGTTTGACTGTGTGCTGTGCGAAAAGTGGACCCCGCGAGAACAGTCGAGTGGCGCAAGGAAAGACTTCAGGTTTTTGCTCGTATTCCTCGAAATCTTCACAGAAGTGGTAAGTACTTTAAGCTAAGTCATCCTGTTCTAATAATGTTACCGTTTAGTCACTAATCAATACTTAAAACTGCTAGAGTAACGGCCATACTTGGTAATCCATTTCATTGGTCTAAACAAATTCTCTCCTTAAGGGGACAGTCCTGTAAAACTAAGACCGAAAGTCCTAAACATTGAACAAGAACCATTGCTTCTGTTGATATTCCAATCTGGATGTTTGACTGTGTCCTGTGCGAGAAGTGGACCCCGCGAGAACAGTCGAGTGGCGCAAGGGAATATTTCAGGTTTTTGCTCGTATTTCTCGAGATCTTTACAGAAGTGGTAAGTGCTGTAAGCTTAGTCATCCTGTTATGATAAAACTAAATAACAAGCCAGAAGTTCATATGCCGTTGCGCTATAATCAAATTCCACTAACTTGCGGTTACCTGAGCAGATGGGCCGTCCTTTAGTCACCTTCATCTTGTTGCACAACACGTCACTGCACGCCACGTAGTCACGTGTCGGGTTATCTTCGTAAATCACGAGATTAACCAACTTGAGGTGAAGAGGATGAGAGAGCCTCGTTCGTGCGTTGAGTTCACAACGCTTTTGGTTGAGATGGTAGTTGATGCTGTAGCAGTGCAGGTTTTTGATGCACTGATCCATGCAGTCGTCAGCGTCGTAGCATTGCTCAGATGAAATCACGTGACCGATAAGTTGACGATTCAAAAAGCGATTGGTTCTGCTTCTGCACTGGGACGAGACGGAATATAATACGTTATCGGCGGCTAACAGGAATACGATGATGATGTCAGCTGAGTCCTTCATATCGCTGTGACCTGTGACAAAAGTCCGATAAGAATGTCTAAATTTACGTGCTGTCTACCATTTACACATTGTGTAAGGGCCTGTTTACAAAGAGATAGGGTTACCTTAGCGCTAGGGTTACTCTGGTATTAAGGTTATCCTAGCGCTTTAAGATTTCCTCTCTTTTTAATCAACGTGTTTACAAAGTTATTTATAGGCGGATTTAGGATAAAATAATTATACTGAGTTCAATGATGAATTGTTTACTTTTATATCAAGATAACTTTGTAGCGCAAAATCTTGCTGAAACTGACAACTAGAATTAAGCCGAGATAGGGCAAAGACGGAATACAAAAGTTTTAAATCTCGAAAACGATGTAAACGAAAGTTTACCAGGGTACCCCGGTTACACTAGCTGTTTTAATTTGCTTGTAGACCCGGGTACCCGGATTACGGTCTGAAATACATGGGTATAGAGTGTGTAAAAAAATGTACACAATTTGTACTAAACCATGTGTCTAGATTATATGTAGATTACGTGTAAAATGTATACTAGCAAGAGAGTATGATACTAACCATATTGACATACCGTGTAAAAGGTAGAATATTTTCAGTGCATGTCCAAGGGAATTAAGTTCTTTAGAGTACTTTAAGAAATGTTTTTGAACTTTTTATTTTTATTTTTTTACTTCTATTTTTGCACTCTGGCTATGTAAACCAGTTGAAATATATATTTAGGCAATTATATCTATCACGTGACCACTGAGAAACACCGTATAACTACAAAGACATACATTAAGTCAGCATGTGTATATATTTTTATGGTTGCTAGTCATTAGAATGGTACAACCAAGAGCATTTTGGGTATTTCCAATTTAAAACACGATAGTTTTAGGTGGTCACGTGACAGATATATCTGTATATTTATTTATTATATAGACACGAGTGTTTTACTGGAAAATATACCGTGCGTAAAATCCATACGAAACTACATCCGGGACCCGAATGGCATATTTTCCATATCCTCACTAGTAAGGATATCGTTGGCATCATTTCCCGCTTTTGCACGGTTGTTTGTGCAATAAGATATATATATATATATTTTTACGGTTTCCTTACGCTACTCTCGTGTTCTCCCAATTTCCCGCGTGTTTAGATGAGGCTATATATATATATATATATATATATATATATATATATATATATATATATATATATATATATATATATATATATATATATATATATATATATATATATATATATATATATATATATATATATATATATATATATATATATATATATATATATATATATATATATATATATATATATATATATATATATATATATATATATATATATATATATATATATATATATATATATATATATATATATATATATATATATATAAGAAATATATAACGCGTCACCGTGTAATATAGCCTCATCTAAACACGCGGGAAATTGGGAGAACACGAGAGTAGCGTAAGGAAACCACGAGGCCGCCGAGGAGACTCTCCCTAGCGGATCGCACCTCCGGTGCTCACTCAAATCTTCTACTAGAAATACAATAATCCCAGATACCCCCTCGCTCTGCCATTGATGGGACTTTTACTTTGGTACTCCCAACAAGAGTAGTTTTTGTTTTACCGAAATGTTGACTCAATATTTTCTTCGAAGTCAAGTGCTACACGCAAAGAAAGAGAAAAAGAATGGTGTGTGTTATACTTTTGCCTTGAAAAAAGAGTCGATTGCGTGACGAAGTACGTATTTCCTACGGTCGGCACGTCAAATTAATTCATACAGTCTGCCAAGCACGTTCTCAAAATTTAATCCCCGAACGTAAGCGAGGGTAATAATCACAACGCTAATGCAGTAGTATCGCCTTTCTTGGAGACTCCAAGCGGGTCGTAATCTCGAAATTTAATGTTCGCCTATCAGTCTGGCGTACGACCTCGTTCCTAGGCTCTTAGGCCAGAACTGTAAACCGCCACTAAACTTCGAAAAAGTAAAAAAAGAGTTGTCTTTGTTTCGCGGCTATAGGCAAGCACGTACGTACGCATGCTCAGATCAAACCAGAAATAAAATCATGTGCCTGTGTATGAACATGCATGTGTTTTCAATAGTTTGAGCATAGAAGTCTTTATGTGACGTATCTTTCAGATGCGTTTGCGTATATTTTAGAATCAAAACCTTCCTAAGGTGTACTCTTTTATTTTTTAGGACTGAGCGAGCAACCGCTCGTGGGGGAGTTCGTTTACTAAATAAAATTCACTGTGCCGTTGTTGGACAAACGCTATCGGCTATTTTATTCAGCTCAGAACATTGGGATATATTTAGGCATTTGGTTTGTTGAATGAAAGGAGACGAGTACTTCTTGGGGCCGGACGCGAGAAGGACGACGTTTTCGCTGCAGTAGTCACGTTTGGAGTATCTGCTGGGTCGCTGAGGTAGCGAGAATTGACTCTTTGTGGTTTCGCTTCTTCTCCCGCTTTTCGAACAAATAATTTGGCACAAAACGATAAACTCTGTAAACCTGGACGAGAAATATGTCAACGATGCGAAAGACCAGTCTAACTGGTCGTGGACAACTCCCAAGACTTGTAGAATCCTTCAATAATTTTCATTGCAAGAGCCTCTACAGGGAACAGCTGATGCTTTAAAATCCCCGCCGGGCAAGTAATGAAGTTGCGCCATCGTTCTGTATTTAATGCATAAACTCAGCCAAAACAAACTTTCTCGGCCTGGTTTTCCTCGCCCAAACAAAACTTTTAAGCGGCTCGCCCAAGCTTTTGGGGAGGACACTGTGGCTTTATTTGTTCCGAAATGTTTTCCGAGTTTCTCGGCCTAATTTTCCTCTCCTTCACAAAGCTTTCAGGCGGCTCGCCTAAGCTTTTGGAGAGGAAATTGTGGCTTTATTTGTTCCGAAATATTTTCCGAGTTTCTCGGCTTATTCTTCCTTTCCTACACAAAGCTTTCACGCGGCTCGCCCAAGGTTTTGGAGAGGAAACTGTGGCTTATTTTTTGCAAAATGTTTTCAAGTTTCTCGGCCTGGTTTTCCTCTCCACTCGCCCAAGCTTTTGGAGAGGAGATTGTGGCGTATTTATGCCAAAATGTGAGCGAAGTGTTTCAGAATTTCTCGGCCTGGTTTTATTCACCGCGGAAACACTTGAGAAGCTATGGCCGCGGTTAGGTTAGAGCTAAAAGCGGACTATTAGCACGCTTACGGAGTAAAGTAGTCAGTAGGAGGGACGCTTTTAATAGTCCCAAACATCCACATCTTGCTGAAGTAAACGCGCTCAAATATCGAACCCCTGAGAGTTTTGGCAACTTCAGTGTTCGATACAGTAGGAGGGCGAAAGAGTGAAGCTCGTCATGGAGTGAAATATCTTATTAACCTCGTATTTACAGTAGACATCTATTTCTCAATTCTGCTACAACAGAATACACTAACCTGACAAATGTCCGTGAAATTTCGTTTGCGCGTGATCTCTTATTTCTTTTACTTCGGCTCGCCCTAATATTCGGTGTCCGCATTAATTGTATCCACCTTATTTAGTCTGAGTGCAGCTGGCAGCTGGCATTAATGCATGCATCGATTATTATAATAACGCAGAGGTTTATGTCTTAGGGGCTGGGTTAAACGTCCATCTTAGCATGCGTCGAACACACTTCGGGTTGACCGAAATTGTTCTATTGGCAATTGCGGTTTGCATTTAGTTCGACTCGTTCGACCCAGAGTCGACCTTATGCCGTTCTAATCGATTCCGCCAGTCGATTAGATCGAGTGAGTCGATCAAAACTCAATCAAGTCGATCTTAATTGGGACAAACGTCGGAACTAATATCACGTGTAATTGTTGAATTTAGTTCGACGCATGCTAAGATTACTATGTTCTAACTACTTTTAGGTCTAACTCCAATTTTTTCCCTTTTTTCTTTTGCACAATATGCTATGTATATTCTCACAGAGAACATAGCATTGTTGGTGAACGACTCGTGTATTTACTTGCACCTAAAGTCATCGAAGGCAGGAATAATTGATGACGGCTACATGGTGATTACCGTGTAGCATGAAATTTTCACGGGAGTTTAATTTCGCGGATTGCCGATTTTTGCTTTTCGCGGGAAAAAGTTTTCGTGAACTTGGATTTAAGACTTTACTGTTGGGAACAAATTTTCACAGATCTCAGGCAAGTTTCTGTCCGGTATTTCACGTTCGGCACTGTTAAATAGCCACAAGGGGTTTCAATTTTTCTTACATCTTGCCGGTTTATTAATCTATAATTTACAAAAATAATGTCACAAATCGTTCACCACATCTCAAAGCTACAGTATACAGTAGATTGGCCTGGAAAACACGTAACATATAGTGCTGGACGAGTTTAATAAATATAAAGAGTAAATTTTCGCGGATTTTTTTCTCGTGGGAGTATATTTTCGCGAGATTTGATTTTGGCGAATCGTCGGAAAATCCGCGAAATTCGCGAAAATAGACACCCGCGAAAATTTCATGCTACACAGTAGGCTTTGAACACACGAGTTTGTCCTGCCTGCCGCGATTGACATTAAACAACGGTGTTCGTAGGGAATACTTCGAACACTACGGCTGTTACAAGTTCTCAAATGTGCTCGGCTCATAGCTCAACATAGCTCGTGAACAAGTGCCTATTTCTTCCATAGAAAAAGAAGGCAAACATGCATGGCTGTGTTTTCATTGGGTAAAGTTACAGGAAAATTCCTTGATTTCCATGCAAAGCTGACCCGGTGAAAACACAGCCTATACTTCATACAAATAAAGGTAATTACAAAGCAGAATAATGCGCGCATTATCTCTCTTGTCTTGCATAAACAAATATTTCATATGAGCTAGCACAATACATGACCAACTTATACTAAATCAAACTAATCAAAGCTTAAAAGAAGTGAGCGAAAACTTCACATTTTCAGGCTAAAAAATGACAGCAAAATTTACTTAATTATTAATCGTTTTTTGACCAATGGCCCCGAAAGAATACAAAGACTAAGAGTGTGCAGTGCAATAATTTCTTTCGCGAGGATTTTCACGACTCGGCGACAGTGGCGTGCTTTGCAGTTCTAGTCAGTGCTCGCTGGCACGGTTTTCCGCGTCGCCCGATCTGATTCGTTCACATCAGTTCATCAAAACAGATGCTCAGTTTTTTGTAATTTGAGATGTGAGGTGAAAGTCTTGTGACTCAAGCGTTAAAAATAAAGTTACGCTCTCTGTGGAAGTCATTGAAAAGCCGACAGGAAACTGGACGAGAGATATTGTGTTCGCGACCACTTTGCAAAACTTGGCAGACATTATAGGCCGAATGTTAATTCAAAAATGAATTTTGACCACAGAAACCAATCACAAGAAAGCCATGTCATATAAATAATTCATAGAGGCAAGTTTCGGAGCTCCAGTCCAAAGAAGCGCGAAGGGGAAACTAGAAAGACGATTCGCAGCTGTTCCTGCACCCAAGTATATTCTTGTTGTTTACAGTTCTCAGGTGACGTAACCAACATATCCCAAAATACTCTGCGGCGCGAGCAGCCCACGAAAGATAACATATACTGCATGTACCGAAAAATCCGGGATAGGCGACAGTTCTTCCAAGGCCTACATCTGTTTCTTATTTTCACAATTTTGTACCATTTCGCGTTTATCTGACCTGCGGCTCTGAAACTGCATGACTAGTTTCCTTTTCATGTGTTGGTTGCATTTGTTTCTTTGACGAAAACAAGTTTATGCAAATGAGCGGCGCCATATTTACATTGAGTGGTCATGTGACTTTGTCTGAGGTCTGCATCGTAGCGACTAAATTTGTCTGTCTCAGTCTCAGATGAGGTGTGAATTGAACAATAAAGCTGAAAGCTGTGAAAATTAGAATTTGACAAAAGTGTTGAAGTTCGTAATGTTTGTTTGATTTTTTTATTTGTTTTCTTCTTCCTGTTTTTGCTGAAATCGCAACTGCGAGCTCAAGGTTTGACTATTTTCAGTATGCACCGTTCTGAAATCGAATATTTGCTACTTTTCGTAATATTTCACACTTCATTCGCTGTCTGAGAGAAAGCCTTGGAATTGTTGTTTTAGTAAACTGCGAGGAATCTCAGGAAATATTATGGGAAACTCCTTATATAGACTCTAATTTTCTATCGGTTATATTTTATTCGGCGGTTGTGTAATGTTCGTAAACGTGAATTTGTTTATATGTGCGTGTTCGGGCAAGAAGGATTACATTTGCTTTATATGGATTACATCATGACTCCTGAGAGTGACCAAACATCGCACACAGCCTATCGTGAGAATATGACTGGTTGTAATTATTATTAAATTACTGATGCAGATCTTAAAATAGATTTTGAAAAATTAACGTTTGAACAAGAGTATGTGTGGTGAATCGGCTACCTTAGCTATTCTCTCTTGCTGACGATTGGAATGTTAAGGCCCGTCCAAAAGACCCAGCGTCGCCGTCCAACATCATTCAACAAGGTTGGATGAACATGTTGGACGAAGTTTGGCCACCATATTTTACGATGTTGGACAAAGTTTTATATTCTTTTTGTTCTCGGGCACTGATGAGCGATGCCTATTAACATGATTCGCACCGGCGGTCTAGAGCCTAATTGTACACCATGGGTTCATTTTCGGTCCCAGAATCCTTATCGTATACAGTGCGTATATAGTGGCATATCTGGATTTAAGAAAACGGTTAGAGGGAAAGGCACTCGCATCATAAACTTGATACGGAGAGGCTCCGCCGAGACTTTCAATCCCTTACCATCCTGGGTCGACATAGTGACCCTTTTCCATACTTATAAACATCCCCCCCCCCCCCCCCCAACCTTTCATACCTTTGAACAGGAAGAAGCGCAGAAAAACAGCAAGCGACAACTCAGCAACACGATATTTACAAATACTTCAGTGGAGGCATGATTGTTAGAAACTCTAGAAGATGCCAATACGATTTTTCTTTGTCCTAATATTCTTACCGACCCATTGAAGTACCAAATTTAGTTATGACCTGAGGCTTGATTGAAAAGAACCTGCCCATTCGGGCAGAGCCTCCCCATCCCGTACAACCCATCAAATACGAAGTGCCCCCAGCCCCCGAAACTTACAAGCCTCTAAACAGACTTTAAGATATTACAGAACTGAATGTCTGGTTGGACGCGCACATGTAAATAGTGCACGTTGCAAGTTCTCGAGTTGTCTCTTTCACTGCTGCATGCCGTCAGTCAGTACTCACACTGGAATGGATTGCTCAATTATGAGCATTGAACCTACATCGTGTATTACAGATCAGCCTTAGGATTTTTTTTTGAGTCGATACTAAAGCAAACACTGGCTGAAGGAAGACATCAGCTGCACTCGCTCACTACACTCACTCTCCTAAAATGTCCTCTGCAAATGCCTGTCGAAGATCAGATCGAAGTGCTTCAAATACTTCAAAAAATTCACCTAGAATGATTAGCCACAGATGCACTAATTATTTCACGGAAAAAGTCGAACATATTAAGTGAGTAGGCATAAACGTGATAAAACTATTGCATAAATACTTGTCAAAAAGGAGACAATAGGGCCGTTCATACGAGAGAAAATAAGCCGTGAATTACCCATTCATACGAGTACGGCTTTCACAAGACGCGAACTACTCGTATAAATGATTTACGGTTTCACGACAAAGGTATAAGCCGCGGCTTAGATAAGAACAGCTCAAAATCCCTAGGCCAGGATACTGCTGCGCCTTGTGTTAGCCGTGAACGTGTGCATTGCGTGCCATTCATAGTACGTGCAAGTTTTATGTGAGCCGCGGCGTATTTTCTATCGTATAAAAGGCCCTAATATGTAGCGGGTCAGCAAAACACGACTATACGATTTCACAAAAAGTCGACGGTCATAATCTAATTTAATACAGAAGGTTTAAACAGTGATCAAACCCCCATCAAACATTTTACGGTAACAGCACTGAATTGCTAAAGTGAATGTCGATTTATGAGAAAGCAAGGATTTCGGTTTGCAAGTACGTATTACTGTTAGCTGGTGTTGGCAAATTAGATGTTATGTTGACCGCGGTAAGTGGATTATTGTGTATAACTCACTGAAATCTATCTGAAAGTCGTGCTGTAGCTTTTGATTTAACTACACCCAGTCACTCTTATGGCTTGTAGTGGAAGTACTTGGTAATATACACCTGCTTTTACTGCAGTGGTACTGTTGAAACTTTCTGTATTAAGAATTTCTTGAATTCCGGAAAATGTAATTTGATCCGTGCCCGCGTCGGTTCTTATCAGTGCTCATTATTCATCACAACATCGCCGTTTTCTGCGAAAATGACACTCTAAGTCACACAATGGAAAAGAATATAGCAAATCGAGTTTTAAATTGTCAAGCGTTTGATAATTTTCTCATCTGTGTACCTACTTAATGCCTCGTTTTAGCCGAAGCCATTTCCCGCATCCAGTACCGATTGTGTCAAACTACCCTCACTGTTTATGTTTCTCAACGCGAGGCTTTTTGCGGGCCGCGGAAAACCTTTCGAGACAAGAAATTTAAATGTTTATTAGTTCAGTTGACGTTGGGTTTTTGCTCAAACGACAGGTACCAAATGTTCCTGGTGAAATTAAAATTGGCTAAAATTTGACCTGCCGCTCGGAGGTTTTACCTTGGTCTTTTTGAAAAATCGAAACACTACCACAAGTTCAAGTTTCCATAGTTATTTTAGGTGCTTTAGAAAGAAGAAGAGGTACTTTGAATTACTGACGAGATGCGATGGCCAGATTGTTTACCGTTTTATTACACGAGCTTGTTAAATATGCACCATTTTCGTGTCGGTTCGAGGGGTCGAGAGGGCATTTTAGACTATCCGCGATTTTGTCAAAAGGAAAAGGCAGTTGAACTTTTGAATATTATTTTCGAAGACAGTTCACCAAAGAGGTTCTTTGGATAAAATAAAATGAATTTCGAAATTTGGCATTTGGCGCCCGATTCTCGATATTTACGGGCAGCCGCTCTTAAGAAATCAACCTTGTGTCCTGTTGCACCGTACATTACACGTGTTAGTGTTTTGACCGGTCCGGTTTCTGCAAGGAAGTTAGTCCTTGCACAGATAATTGCTCCTTGGTAACATAAGGAGGTCGCTTACCGGAGATCAAAAGCAATAGAAAACGGTGAGCCTCAAAGGTGGTCGCGGTCGCTTACGAAAGGTTTTATTAATAGTAATTTGACTGAGAAACCAATCAGAACTTCGGTACTTCCCGTAGGCTTGCAGGAGGTTCTACTGTACGTAAAAATATTGTTCGCCCAGGAAGTGCAACAGGTGTGGCACTATGACGTCACAAACGTAGTACAGTTCCATGACGTCACAGTACAAAAATGAAATCCCATTTGACCTGACTGGTTCGCCTGTGTAATTTTGAAGGAAAGCTACAGAATGAATAATTGTAAAAACATGCATGTGTATACAGTGCTGTCGTTTCCTTTGCCAATCACCGTTTATAAGGTACGATACCAGGAATAAAAAGCCCATAGGTGTTTGCGTGCCTCACACCTTGGTAAAATGTGTCGGCCATGAAAAGCGCCGTATACAGTTGCCAGTAGTTTTCGTTTTAAATGACCTGAAAGTGTGCCGTTTGGGTTGATAATGGAGCAGCAGTGCTTATTTTCTAAAAAACGACATATTTTGTCGGTTTAGCCAATATTTTAGGCAGGTGGGGGGGGGGGGGGAGGGGCAGTGTTTTTGCATATCTGTGTTCAAACCAAAAATTGCAACAAAGTAGGTGCCAAGATGATTCCTGTATCATGATTGTTTCAAGTAAAGTGATTTGATTTGAACACGAAGGCTGTAGAAGTAATAGTGCACTTTGAATTTGCCAAAACACGTGAAACTAAGTTTGTCACACCACGAGCACTCTTAGTTTGATCCAGTACCCCAACGCCTCACTTTCATGCTATTTAAGCGGAACCGCTGACAACTGTAATAAGTGCTATTAGGACGAAATTCGTTCATCGAATCAATTTTAATGCGGAAAAAAAACACTTAAAAAATATACTCGAAGGGAAATTGTTTGTCATTTGGTTATTCTTTCGCTGAAACTACTGCGAGACGATCAACACTTACGATCACAGCTCATTATCGAAACTTGTTTACACACCCAACGCTGTTTTACTGCAAGATATGAGTACAGACGCAAGAGGATGATGGGCTTTTTACCTTAGTTACCCACAAGCCAACAGGATCCGTAATGCTGGTCAGCGGCTTATGACTACAGTCTAAACTTGCGCACAGCCGTACAACTCAGCGCGCAGAGAGATGAAGCCGTATGACGTTTGGGCAACGATTCTGACGTATCGTGCTCTTGGATGTGGGTACAGCACGTGTGTAACGACTGTGTTCCGATCACTGTTGGCAGGAAATACCTGAAACAGATATTTTACAGCTTAAAATATTGCAAATACTCAAGCGACACCGTGGAACTGCGTTCTGGACGTCACTTCCGTTGGTCAGCGTTTGTCGTCATTAGGTAAATCGTTCTAACTCGAGGTAAAATTTCACCTCGTGTGCAAGCCCCGTTTTTTTTATTTGCCGGGTACTGTTGCACTTTATAATACTTGTCGCACTTTGTAATAACGCTTATCGCACTTTGTAATGACGCCTTTCGAACTTTGTAATAGCGCTTGTCGCACCTTGTAATACCTGTTGCACTTTGTCATAACGCTTGGGCGCACTTTGTAATAGACCAAGCTGTCGCACTTTATAATAACAGTCATTGTCTCATTTTGTATTAAACTTCTCAAATAAATTGGTTTTGCTGCCAAAAATTGCTGGGTGTCTGTTCGGGTCGCGGCCTGACAACTGGGGTACCGTCACGTGATTTAAAAAAAAAACTTGTTTCACGCTAAAATCAAGCTCAATTCAAAAGACATGGTTGCCAAACTTTTGCTGGGTGTTTTTTGAGTCACTGTGAAGACTCCACAAGACATTAGCAGTGGATGGCCCATTATCTTTAACATCTTCTGGAAAAAGTTAGACCGAACCACAACATCTGCACTTGAATCCACTGTTTTGTGCAATAACCGCTGACTCGTAAAATGCATTTCCGCGGTGTCTGGTCAATCACAATTGGCACAAACAAGGTTTTGTTTCTAGAGGTTCGTCGTATTTACCTTCAGCAGCAGAAGAAATAATATATTGAACTGATCCTAGTTAAAATCTGATCAGTATCCAAATTGTAAAGCGCCGAAGGTGCGTCCAAGAGCATATACCCCATAAAAATGAGATTTTCTGTCCAAAACGCCTTTTCCTATCATTTCTGGAAGCTGGAAACGAAATTGAAAATATCTGACCGGTTTCCGTAAACCGGTGTAAACCGGTGGCTGCGGCCACAGGACCCTTCTGTAAGTCATTCTTGTAAGGAAGCTTCCCTGGTTGAAAATACTTAATACTAGAATTACGAATCGCAGATTCCCCCTCGCCCTGACATGAATGTTTAACTGAAGTTATGACGCAAACACATCTTGGGGTCAAATCGCAGCCGAATTTCTCGAATTTGACAGTTCCAGTTCCAACTGAATTGTTTGATCTTAAATGAAAACAGTAACTCCATCTGACTAAATTACTCTAGACTCCAAGTTCAGGGTTGCGCTGAGCCAATACGCTCAAACTGGCGAGAAGCGTATTTTAAAAACAATACTTCGAGAGAAAATGATCAGCATCCAGTTTTTACTATTTTCTTGAATGATCGAGTCACAAGATGCGTGATAGAACATAGAGGTACTTGCAATTTGTCACGGTGATTGTTCGATTTCCACTGACTGCAGACCTTTTGTGGCAGCAATTTCTGGTCCCTGCTTTTGTTTTTGAAGGCTTTGAACTTCGCGTCTTTGCTCAAGACAGATTTTCTGCTCTTCGATTGTTTCACGCTTACCTTGCTCTGTCATACTCTCTTCGTTTTTTTAAGATGAGCTTCATTCAGAGTTTCAGCTTTCAAACTGCCTTATAAGGAGTAGAATAGTTTTCCGTTAGTCTTTACATGAAGTGTTGTCTGCCCCTTGACTGACTGACTGACTGACAGACGAACATTAGATTTCAAGATGGCGACCCGCTTGGACTCTCAAAATAGCGAGATACTGCACCGTTAGCGTCGTGATTATTACCCTCGCTTACGCTCGGGGATTAAATTATTACACTCACCTTGTCTACGTTGTGTTCTTTAAAAGTTTTCCAGTTGGAACCGTCTTCGCTGAACTTGATTTTGTAAGATGTTAGCCACTGGTTCGCATTATAGCGCCTTTGTGTGGCTACTTTTGTCACGACCTTTGTCTCTCCCAAGTCGACCTGCAGCCATTCTCCTGCGTTACCCGACGCAGCAGCCCAACATCCTTCTCCGACCTGGTTATTTAAGCGTCCACGGGACGCGTCGTAGCCAGGCTGCCGCCATTCGGATGAAGCGGTAAAGGCTGCATCCAATAACAGTCCGTTCTCCATCCCAAAAGCTGTGCTACACGCTGTGACGAGAAAAGAAGAATGTCATACTTTGTGATGATTCGAGTGCAATGAGATCAGTGTTACAGTGCCATTTTTCTATTGCCTTGTGATGTGGTTGAAGTCCTTATCTGTGATGATTACAACCTGAGCCATTTAAACTGAACCACAAACACAGAATACAACTGATATAATTAAGCTGTTAGAGTAACGGCCATACTTGATAATCCATTTCATTGGTCTAAACAAATTCTCTCCTGAAGGGGGCAGTCCTGTAAAACTAAGACCAAAAGTCCTAAACATTGAACAAGAACCATTGCTTCTGTTAATTATTTCAATCTGAATGTTTGACTGTGTCCTGTGTGAGAAGTGGGCCCCGTGAGAACAGTCGAGTGGCGCAAGGAAAGACTTCAGGTTTTTGCTCGTATTTCTCGAGATCTTCACAGAAGTGGTAAGTACTGTTAGCTAAGTCATCCTGTTATGATAATTGTTACCGTTTAGTCACTAATCAATACTTGAAACTGTGATACTACTAGTCAAATAACTGAATAACAAGCCTGAAGTTCATATGCCGTTGCGCTACAATCAAATTCCACTAACTTTTGCTTCTTACCTGAGCAGATAGGCCGTCCATTAGTCACGTGACACACTTCCAATTTGTTGCACAACACGTCACTGCATGCCACGTAGTCACGTGTCGGGTTATCTTCGTAAATCATGTGATTAACCAACTTGAGGTGAAGAGGATGAGAGAGACGTGTTCGTGCGTTGAGTTCACAACGCTTTTGGTTGAGATGGTAGTTGATGCTGTAGCAGTGCAAGTTTTTGATGCACTGATCCATGCAGTCGTCAGCGTCGTAGCATTTCTCAGATGAAATTACGTGACCGATAAGTCGACGATTGAAAAAGCGATTGGTTCTGCTTCTGCACTGGGACGGGGCGGAATATAATACGTTATCGACGACTAACAGGAATACGATGATGATGCCAGCTGAGTCCTTCATATCTCTGTGACCTGTGACAATAGTGCGATGGGAAGGTATTGAAATTTGCATGCTATCTACCATTTACACATTGTGTAAGGGTCTACTTAGAAGGATGTAATACCAGCTCTTAAGAGAACTAGGTTGACTGCGTCGGCGTGGCGGAAGACAAACTGGTGTATCAACTAGGTGTTGATGAGGGTAATGGAACGCCGTAAAAGAGACAATAGCTGACGTTTCGAGCGCTAGCCCTTCGTCAGAGCGAATGAGAGGATTATGGGTAAACGGGGTTTAAAAGGGGATTAAGAAAGAAACTTACCTCAGAGGAAACTTAATAATTTTTGATTGGCTGTTGAGAAAAGGAGCCAATCAGAAAAACATGGTCAAAGGTTAAGGAGCTACGAGAAAGAGAACCGCTCGTTGATTCCTGCGGGAGATAAGGTACCAATTTTGAAAATCAGACGCTGTTGTGTGCGCTTACGGGATTCGGTGTTGCCTTGGTGAAGAGATAAGCCGAAAATGGTCATGCTGTTGTGGGAGTGACCAGGTTGATTAAGGTTGATAAAGCTACAGGTTTGGAAGCGTCCTGGCTGTTGTTTTTCACATCCAAAAGATGTTCGCGGAAACGGTCTCCCAACCTCCGTCCTGTTTCGCCGATGTAAAGCTGGTTGCAGCTGGTGCACCGTATGCAGTAGATGACATTGCGGGAAGTGCAGTCGAAATGATCGGTGATTTGGGTGGAGTTCTTAGGGCCGGAAATTGAAATGGTGTTGGTAATGAACGGACATGTGTTACATCGCTTGCGCGAGCATTTGAATGTGCCAGGTTCAAGTTCTGTGGGTAAAGAGCCTTTGACTAGGGAATTGCACAAGCTCTTGTCTCGTTTGAATGAGACGAGAGAGACGATTTAGAAGGAGATAGGATTACCCTAGCGCTAGGTTTACTCTAGTATTAAGGTTATCCTAGCGCTTTAAGATTTCCTCTTTGTTAATCAACGTGTCTACAAGGTTATTTACAGGCGGACTTACAATTATTTTATACTGAGTTCAATGATGAATTGTTTACTTTTACATCAAGATGACTTTGTAGCGCAAAACCTTGCTGAAACCGACAACCAGAATTAAGCCGAGAAATTCAAAGACGGAATACAAAAATTTTTATTTTTATTTTTATTTTTATTTTCATTTTCATTTTAATTTCTATATTATTTGTATTTCTATTTTTGCACTCCGGCAGGCCAAATATCACATGCACTAACTTTGAACCTTGCAGGCAGGTGTTCGATGTAATTTGTAATTGCTCCGATGTCTTTTTAAGAGAGAGTTGACCAAAAATCAAACGCAGGGGCAAAATAATTATATTTCAATTTATTTAGCCTATTTAGTTTCGGAAACAGACATGAAAACCACTAAAACCGTCACGTTCACAGCAATACAATAAATTACTGATTGTCAGTATATGGCATGGGTCGCACTTAGCAAAGTTTGGTGAGGATTTGTTTACTCTGCGGTTGAAATCTATCAGCGGCGCCCGTCGCGAAATGTGACCCCAAGTTTTGTAGCTTGGCAAAACTTTGCAAATCGGCCGAAACATCAGAGGTCGTAGTACTTGGGTGGGCAGGCAGATCTTTTGTCGCGTTCCCAAGCTTACACTTCGCGGGGGAAAGTAAGACTCGGAGATCGAGAAGTGTCAACCATGTTTAATAAATACACGGTGAAAACTGAAACGGAAAGTAGGGCGATCTAAGTACTAAAGAATACAGAATGAAGCTCAGATCGCAGGACGGCTACTCACGTTCGGTTCCTGTACTGTGACTTGTAGAAAATTCTCCAGAAAAGATAACTGAAACGATCGACTAAATGCTACGAAAAACACGCTGACTTGGCACAAACAGAAAAGGCGGGCTAGACAAGACTTCGTGGGAAACTGAGCCCGCGAACGTTTGGGCCAGAACCGGAACTGAACTAATTATAACTATAAATAAACTAGAAATACGATAATCGCATATACCCCCTCACTCTGCCATTGATGGGACTTTTACTTTGGTAACTCCCAATAAGAGTAGCCTTCGTTTTACCGAAATGTTGACTCAATCTTTTCTTCGAACTCAAGTGCTACACGCAAAGGAAGGAGAAAAAGAATGGTGTGTGTTATACTTTTGCGTTGAAAAAAGAATCGATTGCGTGACGAAGTACGTATTTCCCACGGTCGGCACGTCAAATTAATTCATACAGTCTGCCAAGTACGTTCTCGAAATTTAATACTCAAAGTTTGAAGTTGGTCGGCCGTCGTAGTACGGGAACTGAAAGGAACACTGATTTTCCAATTTTGAATTCATAGGCAGTACAATTAAATAGGCTTCCTGTGCGATTTGTTTTTACTACCGCATGCACCAGACTCAGGCATGCATATTTAATAGGCTCGAATTGTTTTGTATGTGAACCCACTCAAAACAGCAAAATTTCTCCCAGAATCAAAGCAAAACTTGAACAGTTTACTTCAAATTATACACGGGCTTCAGACCCAGTAATACTTCTAAGGGCTTGTGAACGATTCTCGCTGCAATCACCGCGTGTCAGATTACAGAAAAATAAGACATCTGACTAAATCATTCAAGACTCCAAGTTCCGATTGCTCTGAGCAAATACGGTAGCCGAAACTGGCAACAGAAGCGTAGTAAAACAATACTTCAAGAGAAAATGATCAGCATACAGATTTTAATACATTCTTGAAGTGATCGAGTTACAAAATATATATTTGTCACGGTGATTGTTCGATTTCCACTGACTAACCTTTGTTGCTTGTCCTTTCTAAATAAGTATCTGAGTTTAACACAAAACGGCGTCTGAAGCTCCCGATTTGCTTTCAAGCGCTGTTCCCTTTGCGGAGTTGTCTGTGTTACCCGCTTCTGTTCATGTCGCTTTTGGTCGGCATTCATGCGCTGTTGTCTTAACTTGCGGAGTCTTCTCTTCGGCCCGCTTTTTCTCCTGAAGTTTCCGATTTGCGTTCAAGTGCTGTTCTCTTTGCGGAGTTGTCTGCGTTACCCGTTTCCGTTCATGTCGCTTTCGATCGGCATTCATGCGTTGTTGTTCGCTCGTTTCACGATTTCGCCTTGCTCGTGCCTGTTCCCTTCTCATTTGAAGACGAGCTTCGCGAGACTGTTGTGTTTCAAGTTTTTCAGTTTTTAAGTTTTCCATTTTCGTGAACGCAGCTTCGATATATTGTTGCTTCGTTCAAATCTAAATGCTTCGTTCAAATCTAATTTCTCTTATTTCGGAGTAAAACAACATTGCTGAGTAAAACTACAGGCCAGGGCACACGTGATCGATCCGGCCTTTCTTATTGGTTAGCAGGGTAACCGCGCCTAAAGTCGTACGACAGACTGACTGACAAACTGACAGACAACGTTAAATTTCGAGATGGCGACAGGCTTGGAGTCCCCAAGTAGGCGGTATAATATTACTGCATTAGTGTCGTGAGTATTTCCCTCACTTCGTTCGGGGACTAGAAATACGATAATCGCAGATACCCCTCACTCTGCCATTGATGGGACTTTTACTTTGGTACTCCCAACAAGAGTAGCCTTTGTTTTACCGAAATGTTGACTCAATCTTTTGTTCGAAGTCAAGTACTACACGCAAAGGAAGGAGAAAAAGAATGGTGTGTGTTATACTTTTGCGTTGAAAAAAGAGTCGATTGCGTGACGAAGTACGTATTTCCCACGGTCGGCACGTCAAATTAATTCATACAGTCTGCCAAGCACGTTCTCAAAATTTAATACCCAAATTTTGAAGTTGGTCGGCCGTCGTAGTACGGGAAAAAAGAACGCTGATTTTCCTATTTTGAATTCATAGGCAGTACAATTAAATAGGTTTCCTGTGCGATTTGTTTTTACTCTAGACTGCATGCTCCAGACTCAGGCATGCATATTTAACGAGCTCAAATTGTTTTGTATGTGAACCCGCTCAAACAGCATGATTTCTCCCAGAATCAAAGCAAAACTTGAACGGTTTACTTCAAATTATACACGGGCTTCAGACCTAATGATACTTCTAAGGGCTTGTGAACGATTCTTCTGCAATCACCGCATGTCAGATTACAGCATTTGTTAAGCCTGGTCCTCACTAGCGCATAAACATAAGCATAAGGATAAGAATAAGAGAGAGAGAGTTGCGACATAAGCATAAGCATAAGGATCAAACACATCCGTTCCTCACTCTCTTATTCTTACGCTTATGCTTATGCTTATGTGCTAGTGAGGACCAGGCTTTACAGTTTTTGTTTTGACAGAAAAATAAGACATCTGACTAAATCATTCAAGACTCCAAGTTCCGATTGGTCTGAGCGAATACAGTAGCCGAATCTGGCGACAGAAGCGTATTAAAACAATACTTCGAGGGAAAATGATCAACATACAGATTCTAATACATTCTTGCAGTGATCGAGTTACAAGATACGGGTAGAATATATTTGTCACGGCGATTGTTCGATTTCCACTGACTAACCTTTGTTGCTTGTCCTTTCTGAATAAGTATCTGAGTTTAACACAAACGGCGTCTGAAGCTCCCGATTTGCTTTCAAGCGCTGTTCCCTTTGCGGAGCCGTTTCTTCGGCACGATCCCGTTCATTATGCTGTCGGTTATAACATGTTTGTCGTCCTTTCTCTAGACGTATTTGGCGCTGTTCGCGGATCGTTTCACAATTTCGCCTTGCCCGTGCCTGTTCCCTTCTCTTTTGAAGACGAGCTTCGCGAGACCGTTCTGTTTCAAGTTTTTTAGTTTTCAAATTCATTTTCGTGAACGCAGTTCAACTGTTGCTTCGTTCAAATCTTTCTTAAAAACGCTGGCGGAGACGTTAATCTATAATCGACAGTGATTACGTAATTGCCTTATTAGGACATTGCCTTAGGCACCTGGCCTAAAAGGTCGCATCGCACACACCCACACACGAACATTAGATTTCGAGATGGCGACAGGCTTGGAGTCTTCAAATTAATGCATTAGAGACGTGATTATTTCCCTCACTTCGTTCGGGGACAAGACAGTCCACATCTTTCGAAAATCGAGTTGAACAATGGCAATCTGAGCGGTAGCTGTCAAGTCTTGTCATCCTTTGTTATATTTCGAAAAGCGCTGGATTTTTCATTTTTCGTAATTGTGTAGGTCAAACCAAGACTGCACGGGACGGGGAACTGCCCAGGCGTAGGGTGCTCGCGCTATCCTTCTTCGACGTTGATTCCTTCGTCGTATCATCGCGGCAGTCAAAATCATCTGGTATTCGTTCGTCCATCTCTCGTACAACAAACGAAAGGCAACAAGCTGCTGTTGAGTGAGCTGAATCAAGTGAAGTACTGCAACGGTAATCGTGATTACCACCGCTTCGACGGGACGCATTTTCTCCACGCAGCCACAGAGACTTACATCCACCGAATCATCTGAAACATCAGGCTTCATCTGATAGGACCTCCGACGAAACATCCGGCTTTATCTGATAAGACCTCCGACAAGCGCGACCCTAATCAGTTGTCAAAGTTTTTCCCTTCCGGTTGCGGTTGCAAACATTTGTGTTTATTTTCGCCGGCAAAGACGGCAACTTTGCTTAAGTGCGACCCATGCCTATGGCAGATAAACCGGAAAACCTAATTCTTATAGGCCATTTACGAGATGCCTGTTGCCTCTCGACTCTTTCAAACCGAGGCCTTAAGTGCACAGCCTTTCTTATGTACTAAAACGATTTTATTGGCATAAAAATGAAAACGAATTTTCATAAAAGCTTTTGCACTAGACCTTATTTTGAAATAGAGGCAACAGGCATCTCGGAAATTTGGCCTACTCAATGAAGCTGTAGTAATAGGAGCCTTTGAAATATCTTTGCCAACCGTTGAACAAAAAGACTCTCACGTCTTAGCTCGCTTTACATATGCTAACTTTCGACCTTCTCTTTTACCTTGACTCTCTTTTCATTATAAATAATTGAAGACATTCGGCTAAAAACGAGCCATGTGACGATTTCATATCTGTCTTCAAAATCTCAATTTGATACTTGTGTGATCTTATAGTGATCTATGTCATTTTGATCAGAAACACACGCATAAAATGTCAATAACGACAAAAAAAAAAAAAAAAAAAAAAAAAGAGAGAGAGAGCAGAGTTTCGCGTTTTACTATTTATGTGTTCATTTATGGAAAGTGCCCCCAGGTAAACGCAGAAAATGGCACTCCGAGCCCTAAATTAAAAACTTTTCTTGATTAACAATGGGCCCCTCGCTGCGCCCCTGTTGGTTGACACATTAAATATAGATGACGCTACAGTGTCCTCCATCAAAAAGCTAAAAAATGAAATGTTCTCACAGAGAATATAGCATTGTGGATGAGCGACTCGTGTGCTTTGCAACTAAAGTTACGAAATCTTATCAAAGGCCGAATAAAAGGAATATTTTAGCTGTGATGTGTAGAGTCAAACTTCTCCCAGTGCAGCCGACCTATCTAAATTTCTGTGGAGTAGCCAGTGCCCACAGTCACACCGAGATTTTTTTTCTTTTAGTATTGACTTTCCCTGAAATGACGCTGAAATGTCGTCAAGAGAAACTTTGTCCGATGTCTTCCACATTTTGCCCCGATTGCACTTGTGCAAACGGCGTTTTGTCACCCACGAATTTGTCAATGAGTTCAGCTACTAAAAGATAACTTCGAAAATGTCAGAAAAGAATTATCTTCGTTTCGCGGCTATGGGCAAGCACGTACGTACACAGAAATAGAACCGTGAGAGTGTGTATGAACACTGGTGTTTTCAATATTTTAAGCATACATGTAGAAGTCTTTATGTGACATATCTCTTAGTTTTTAGGATTGAGCAAGCAACCACTCTTGGGGGAGTTCGTTCACTGAATAAAGTTCACTGCGCCGTTGTTTGACACAAGCTATCGGCTATTTCATTCAGCTCAGAACATTGGGATATATTTAAGCATTTGGTTTGTTGAATGAACGGAGACGAGTACTTCTTGGCTGGGACCTTGTTTTATGTTTGCTGAAATATCTAATGCAATATAATAAATATTATCCTAACCTCGTATTTACAGTAGACATCTATTTCTCAATTCTGCTTTACAGCAGAATACACTAACCTGACGAATGTCTGTGAAATTTTGTTTGCGCGTGATCTTGTTTCTTTCACTACGGCTGGCAGGTTCAAACCAGTATGTATGCCTAATGTTCGGTGTCCGCATTAATTCTATCCACCCGTATGTAATCTTAGTGGCACCGTAGGAGTTCACTAATGCATGCATCGATTATTGTAACAACGCAGATGTTTATGTCTTTGGCCCGGGTTAAACGTCGACCTTAGCATGCTATGAACTAAATTACACTTCGATTCGACCAAAATTGTTCGACTGGCAATTGAATTGCATTGAGGCACCATTCACACTAATCCGGATAAATTTGAAAACGGATATTTATTCATCCGTTTTAGCCTCCCGTCGTGAATTGGCTGCTTTAGCTATCCTCTTTTGCTGACAATTTGAATGTTAATTTAATTATTTGCTTGATTCAGCCTCTACAGCATTATATGATCCGCGTCGGCGTACTAGAGCCTAATTGTACACCGTGGGCTCACTTTCGGTCCCAGAATCCTTATCGTCTACAGTGTTTTAAAAACTATATTGGACTCGTTTGGCCATCCCGTAAAACATCGTCCAACATTGTTTTATCCAACATGTTGGAGTCGTTTGGTCCGCCTTTAGCCCTTCCTCAGCAGTCGATTAGTCTGTCACCAATACGTTTTCTTTATTGTAACGAGAAAATCACTGTGTTAGGATTTTGTCTGGTTTGTAATTTTACTTTATTGTCTCCGCATTGTGCAATTACTTATGTGTCTAAATGTCTAAAGTTTGCTTATTGGGCAAGTCATAAATGTGCAACAAAAAGATACATGGATTTGCTGGGGGGGGGGGGGGGGGGCAGACTTTATATGACGTCACCGAATCTCTATGCCATTACAATATACAGTACAGTGGAACCTCCCTGAGGGACCATGGTCGCTTACTGGAATTTCTCAACATAGGAGGCCTAAGTGAGATCCTGCTTTGAGCCACAATCATTGTCAAATAATGCAGGTTTTGTGGGTGAATAACACCTTGAGGCTTGAAGAGACCCTCTCACCGTAGATGCTTTGCGTGCCCAGTGACTGACGGCGGCAATATTCGTATCATACGAAAATGGCGGATTCTCATGTTTTTCTACGTTTTATCGTGAAATAAATCAGCACAAACTCAGAAAGTGTTTTGAATACGATAAGCAGCGACAGTCAGATCAATCAGTCATAACGTGAGCGCCTCAGGAAAGTCGAGTTGCTGATGTAAATGTAAACATGGGCGCGCAAAGCATTTACGGTGAGAGTGTCTCTTTAAGAATCAACCTTGTGTCCTGTTGCACCGTACATTACATATGTTAGTGTTTTGACCGGTCCGGTTTCTGCAAGGAAGTTAGTCTCTTTGAGAGCATAGGGTGGTCGCTTACTGGAGATCAAAAACAATAGAAAACGGTGAGCTTCAAAGGTGGTCTCGGTCGCTTACGAGAGATTTCACTAAGAGTAATTTGACTGAGAAACCGGTCGGTACTTTGGTACCTCCCGTAGGCGACCATTTAAAGCCGAACGAAGGTTGGTCGCTTGCAGGAGGTTCTACTGTACGTCAAAATATTGTTCGTCCATGAAGTGCAACAGGTGTGGCACTATGACGTCACAAGTGTGGTACTATGACTTCAATGACGTCACAGTACAAAAATGAAATCCTTTTGACCTGATTGGTTCTCCTGTGTAATTTTAAGGAGGAAAGCTACAAATTGAATATGGTAAAAACATGCATATGTATACAGTTTCCTAAGCCAATCACCGTTTATAAGGTACGAGACCAGGAATAAGAAGCCCATAGGTCTTTGCGTGCCTCATACCTTGGTAAAACGTGTCGGCCATGAATAGCACTGTATACAATTGCCAGCAGTTTTCGTTTTAAACGACCTGAATGTGAGGCGTTTGGATTACAGTATTGGAGGAGCAGTGCTTATGCTCTGAAAAACGACATATTTGTGTGGGTTCAGGCCAATATTTTACGCAGATGGGGGAGAGGGGTGTGGGGGAAGGGCAACGTTTTGCATATCTTTGTTAAAATCAAAATTACAACAAAGTAGGTGCCAAGATGATTCCTGCATCGTTGTTTTAAGTAAAGTGATTTGATTTGAATACGGAGGCTGTAGAAGTAGTCGACTTTGAATTTGCCAAAACACGTGAAACTAAGTTTGTCACAGCACGAGCACTATTAGTTTGATCCAGTGACCCAACGTGCTATTAGGATGAAATCCGTTTGTCGAATCAATGTTAATGCGGAAAAACACCTCAAGAAATGGACTCGAAAGGAAATTGTTTGTCATTTGGTTATTCTTTCGCTGAAACTGTACTGCGAGACGATTAACACTTACGATCACAGCTCGTTATCGAAACTCGTTTACACACGGATCACTGTTTTACTGCAAGATATGAGTGCAGACGCAAAGGATCATGGGCTTTTTACCTTAGTTACGCACAAGCCAATAGGATCCGTATCCGCTTGGTAAAATGTATCTACTTATTGAGACAATAAACATTATTGAAATACAAAAAAAAAACAGGATCCGTATTGCTGGTCAGCGGCTTGTGACTACAGTCTAAACTTGCGCACAGCCGTACAACTCAGCGCGCAGAGCAATGAAGTCGTTAAACGTTTGGGCAACGATTCTGACGTATCGTGCTCTTGGATGTGGGTACAGCACGTGTGTAACGACTGTGTTCCGATCACTGTTGGCAGGAAATACCTGAAAGAGATATTTTACAGCTTAAAATATTGCAAGTACTCAAGCGACACTGTGGAACTACGTTCTGGACATCACTTCCGTTAACCAGTGGTTGTCATCATTAAGCAAATCGTTCTAACTCGAGGTAAAATTTCGTGTGCAAGCCCCGTTTTTCATATGTCTACTGTCGCACTTTATAGTACCTGTCGTACTTTGTAATAACGCTTGTCGCACCTTGTAATACCTGTTGCACTTTGTCATAACACTTGGGCGCACTTTGTGATAGACCAAGCTGTCGCACTTTATAATAACAGTGATCATCTCACTTTGTATTAAACTTCTCAAATAAGTTGCTTTTTTGCTGCCAAAAACTGCAGGGTGTCTTTTGGGGTCACCGCCTGACACCTCGGGTACTGTCACGTGATTAAAAAAAAACTTGTTTCACGCTTAAATCTAGCTCAATTCAAAAGACATGGCTGCGAAACTTTTGCTGGGTGTCTTTTGAGTCACTGAGACTGAGACTCCACGAGGCAATAGCTATGGATGGCCCATTATCTTCAACATCTTCTGGAAAAAGTTAAACGGAACTACAGAATCTGCACTTGAATCCACTGTTTTGTGCAATAACCGCTGGTCGTAAAATGCATTTCCGCGGTGTCTGGTCGATCGCATCTGGCACAAACAAGGTTTTGTTCCTAGAGGTTCGTCATATTTACCTTTAGCAGCAGAAGAAATAATATATGGAAGCTGATGGGAGTAAAAATCTGATCAGTATCCAAATAATAAAGCGCCGAAGGTGCGTCGAGGAGTATGTTCTCCGTAAAAATGAGATTTGGCTGTACAAAACGCCATTTCCTACCATTTCTGGAAGCTGGAAACGAAATTTCAAAAATCTGACCGGTTTCTGCAAACCGGTGGCTGCGGCCACAGGGGTCCTTTTGTAATTCACTTTTGTGAGGAAGCCTTCCTGGTTGAAAGTAGTTATTATTACATTATTACACTCACCTTGTCCACGTCGTGTTCTTTAAAAGTTTTCCAGTTCAATTCGTTGTTGCTGAACTTTATCTTGTAAGATTTTACCCACTGGTCATGACCATAGCGCCCTTGTGTAGCTACTTTTGTCACGACCTTTGTCTCTCCCAAGTCAACCTGCAGCCATTCTCCTGCGGTATTTGCCCCAGCAGCCCAACATCCAGATCCGACCTGGTTATTTAAGCGTCCACGGAACGCCCCGTGGCCAGGCTGCTGCCATACGGATGAAGCGGTTAAAGCTGCATCCAATAACAGTCCGTTCTCCATTCCAAAAGCTGTGCTACACGCTGTGATGAGAAAAGAAGAATGTCATACTTTGTGATGATTCGGGTCCAATGAGATCAGTGTTACAGTGCCATTTTGCTATTGCCTTGTGATATCGTTGAAGTCCTTATCTGTGATGATTACAACCTGAGCCATTTAAACGGAACCACAAACACAGAATACAGCTGATACAATTAAGCTGCTAGAGTAATGGCCATACTTTGATAATCCATTTTGTTGGTCTAAACAAATTCTCTTCTTAACTAAGACCTAAAATCCTAAACATTGATTAGTAATATGTTTTCTTCTGTAACAACGAGTGGTCAGCGCGAACAAAGAAAAAAACTGTACCAATGAACAAGAACCACTATTCTGTTTATTATTTCAATCTGAATGTTTGACTGTGTTCTGTGCGAGAAGTGGGCCCCGCTAGAACAGTCGAGTGGGCAAGGGAAGACTTCAGGTTTTTGCTCGTATTTCTCGAGATCTTCACAGAAGTGGTAAGTACTGTAAGCTAAGTCATCCTGTTATGATAATTGTTACCGTTTAGTCACTAATCAATACTTAAAACTTTGGTACTACTGAACAACAAGCCTGAAGTTCATATGCCGTTGCGCGACATTGAAATCCCACTAACTTGCGCTTCTTACCTGAGCATATGGGCCGTCCTTTAGTCACGTGACACACCTCCATCTTGTTGCACAACACGTCACTGCACGTCACATAGTCACGTGTCGGGTTATCTTCGTAAATCACGTGATTAACCAACTTGAGGTGAAGAGGATGAGAGAGACGTGTTCGTGCGTTGAGTTCACAACGCTTTTGGTTGAGATGGTAGTTGATGCTGTAGCAGTGCAGGTTTTTGATGCACTGATCCATGCAGTCGTCAGCGTCGTAGCATTGCTGAGACGAAATCACGTGACCGATAAGTTGGCGATTGAAAAAGCGATTGGTTCTGCTTCTGCACTGGGACGAGGCGGAGAATAATAAATTATCGGCGACCAACAGGAATGCGATGATGATGCCAGTTGAGTCCTTCATGTCGCTGTGACCTGTGACAAACGTCCGATGGGAAGGTATTAAAATTTACATGCTGTCTACCATTTACACAGTAGACGTGCTTTAAGTTTGTTTACTTGTAGATTTGTCGATGAGTCTGACGAGACTATTATTGTGACTAAACGATAGTATAACAACCGATGAACTTGAACAGTACTTCACGCAAGGAAGTCAAAATCAGAACATAAGGTTAGTAAAACTAAATGGCCTAATATGGGTATTAGCGATAATGACGTAATGAAAGCAACGGAGCGTGTCCACACAGTGTGTAAGGGCATGTTTACAAGGAGATAGGGTTACTTTAACACTAGGGTTACTCTAGTATTAAGGTTATCCTAGCGCTTTAAGATGTCGTCTTTCTTTTTTAATCAACGTGTTTACAAGGTTAATTACAGGCGGATTTACAAGAAATTTTATACTAAGTTCAATGATGAATTGTTTACTTCTTTATCGAGATGGCTTTGTAGCGCCAAACCTTGCTGAAACTGACGACCAGAATTAGGCCGAGAAAGACAAAGACGGAATACAAAAGTTGTAGATCTGGGAACGATGTAAACGAAAGTTTACCAGAATACCCAGGTTTCCCTAGCTCTTTTAATTTGCTTGTAGACCCGGACTAAACCCGACCATGTATCTACTTATGAACAGAGCCTGAAATAAATGGGTAAAGAGTGTATAAAAAATGTACACAATTTGTACTAAACCATGTTTTAGATTGTGTGTAAATTACGTGTATAATGTATCCATATTAACATACCGTGCAAAAGGGTAGAATTTCTTTTTAGTGCCAAGGGAAATTCTCTAATTCATCCTTTTTAAATTACTTTTGCAACTTTTGTTTTTAATTTCATTCAACTTTTATTCTTATTTTTGCACTTCGGCCAACCAAAAAAAGTAAATATATATCTTAAACTTGTCACCGCACGTTTCAGAAGAAAAATTCCTTTTAATCATAAATATTACAATTTCCTCGATTATGATTGGTTAATAACTCCCTGATTAATCATTAATTGGACACTTAGTGTTCTGTAATCGGATACTTCCTTGCTCATAATCGGACAGTTGGCTTAACCAATCAAAAGCAAGAGCGTGCACGCGCGTGTTAAAATCGATCGGCAATGAAGTACTTCTTGATGTATTGCTTTTATGTATAGGGCTCCAGTCGCACTCGTAACTTTAACGACATTAATATCGGCATTTGCAACATTTGAAGTGCAAACAGCGCTTGTCACCAGAAATATATGTCAGCAAGTTGCTACCAAACATTAAAGAAGCCGTCGTATTGCTCTCGATGATGAGTTATTATCGATTATACTTCAAAGTGCGACCGGGCCCTAGTACAGCATAAGACGCTGAAGCTATATGATTATTCCATTCTCAGCGACGCTAATGCAGTAGTATCGCATTATTCGGAGCTTCCAAGCGGGTCGCCATCTCGAAATTTAATGTTCGTCTGTCAGTATGTCAGTCAGTCAGGCGTACGACCTCGTTCCCAGGCTCTTAGGCCAGAACTGTAAACCGCCATTTTGTTTGGTGACAAGCTGCGATAGAGTACGAACGGATCGGAATTAATTTTGTACAACAAGGTATAGATACAAGGCCAAAGAGTTCGACGGACGGCTGTAAACTGCCCGTATATTTTGCCAGTGTATCGGAGGCAAGCTTGCTAGCCGTGAAACGAATTTATTAAGGCATCGACTGGCCGACCTGAACACAATCCCAGACGCCAGTATTGTGTTAAAACGCAGACACTTCTTCAGAAAGGAATAGCAAAATACAGTTGGTGGAAATCGAACAATCACCGTGGCAAATTTCATCTTTTACAATAACAGGATTGTAGTTTTCAGAATCCAAGTTTTGACAAGATGACGACGCACAATACAATGGAAAGTGGAATTTTCCCACTGTTTGAGGACTGCTCTATACAGTGTATTTTGAAATCATTGAAGACGTAAACAATAGTGTTTTGGGTTTTGTTTCCTTTGCTGGAAAAGAGCTAAAGCTATGGCTTTCAGGAACCGGTGAGTTTTGAAAAATTACGTCAATTAACGTACAGTACGCGTATGCTATAAATTAGTGTTATCATTATGGTATTTCAACAGTTGCCGAATATTTTGTCGTTTGATGCCCTGAGAACTGTGACGAAGGCCAAGTAGGATTATACAGCTGTGATCTTTTCGCTAATTTTTAAAGCTATTTCAGAGTGCCAATTCGTGCAAGTTCCTGACATATTTGCAATTTGCATAATTTCACTGACAGTCTGACATATGGGAATGCTGTAAAGTTTTCTCGCCGTGTTTGTTGGCACACTGTATTAAAGGATGACAAGGTAACCGGGTTGAAGTGATCTTGCTTTTTAAAGGCTATTAAAGTAGAAAATACCCGGCCAGGGGCCACTACTATCCAAATTAAACAATTACAGTCTATTGTATATTATTGTCTATGAGTGGCCGAATTTGCTCGCTCAACACAATTTGACCTTAGTGACCAGGTTGGCTCGCTCAGTACAATCGGTCCTTGTATTATCTAGTGATTTAATTTATTTTTTCTGTCAAAGATCTTAAATTCGTCAAACGCGGTTTGAAGAGTTGCTGTGTTTAAAATTAAATCCTTGCCAAAATTCACTCATTTTGCGAGACTTCGAGAGCGACTCTCGCTTTGAAAGTTCTAAATTTGTTACAATCGAAGAAGCGTATTAAATTTATGAAGCTAAGTGAAAAAAAAAACACACTTACACACAAACGTATGTGGTTAGGATACAACGTTGGCTGGAGAAATCGCGGCTTTTCTTAAAATTCATAAACATTTTGGTGTCGAAGATCGACTTTGCTGACTGAGCAAAACTGATCGAGTCACGATTTTAGTTGCGCTTTTCTTGCCTTTCAAGTCTCGGGAGTATTCTGTAGTTGCGTGTAAAAGTTGTCTCAGCGAACTTTGGAGTTCAGCTAGTGTCCACGAAAATTGCAGACTGTGCACGTTGTCTGAACTAAACCAGACTGCCGTGCGACAAAGGTTTTTTTTAGCGGCCGACTGGTGACGTCGCTACACAAACCGTGGTTTGTAAAAAAAGATTTTAAAAATAATCTCCAGGCGGGAAAAATAGAACCCCGCTTTACGAAAACCCACTACAGAGCGAGGGGATATCTGCGATTATCGTATTTCTAGTAGTTATAATTAATTGGTAAGAGGACTTTGTGTCGTCCGATGTCGGTCTGTAATCATACGAGTGATTAAGAAATCGGACTGCGGCGAAGCCCGGTCGTCCGATTTCGTAATCACTCGTATGATTACAAACCGAATTGGACTCCATTCTGTCAGTCCTATTACCATTATTAATCCTCCGCATGCACTAACTTGAACCTTGCAGGCAGGTTCTCGATGTGATTTGTAATTGTTCCGATGTTTTTTTAAGAGGGTTGACCAAAAATCAAACGCAGGGGCAAAATAATTATATTTCAATTTATTTAGCTGCTTCAGTTTCGTAAACAGACATGTAAACCACTAAAATCGTCACGTTCGCGGTAATACAATAAATTAATGATTGTCAGTATATGGCAGATAAATCGGAAAACCTGAGTCGAATGTGCCATTTACGAGATGCCTGTTGCCTTTCGACTCTTTCAAACAAAGGCCTAGTACACAAACTTTCTAATGAACTCATGATTTTTATGATTCGACACTTTTTTCTTCTCTTTCTATTGCAGGCCAAGAGACTGCTACGTCACCTGCAAATAACTACCTACAAATAAGTATCTACTCATGCTCACTACTGCTTTTTGCGTGTCAACTGCCAAAAAATTTTGCTCGTGCGCAGTTTTCTACACCTGTGTGAATATATCAGCTCGTTTTTAACTCGCGAATGCGAAGCAATGAATGAGTTATTGTGAGTGGTGGGAAGTTTCACTCGCTCGCTCGTTCCATGGGTGTAAACTTCCGGCGGAAAGTACGGGTTCCGCAGACCAGTGCATAACACTGGCGCAGGCCTTGCAAACAAAATGGCGGCCAGTTTGCGACCGAGAATACTCGACGTTCGAAACAGAGATTGAGAGTCGCAAAAGCGATGAACTAATCTTTCACGTTTGGAATCCTTTGATTCTCAAGGCACATGTTCTTGAAAATTAAGACCGAACTGCGAACTTCACCTGAATTTTACAGTTCGATCGATCGAAAGCTTTTTAGCACCTTTGAACCGTAGCGTTGGCTAAAATCACAGTACTTGTATGGCTTCAATGCTATATACAGAGGATAGATCTATAGCGTTTTTCATTCACGAGTTGGCTCACAGGAGCCTTTGATTGCTACAACGCGCGCTTCCCAACATATTATATGCCAAATAATTTGTGAATTCAAGCTCACTCGAATGATAAAACAGTTATTATTTAACTCGGTTATTGCAAAACATCGTGATTTGCCAGTGTCCCGCATTTGCCTCTGCCTCAGCTTCGGCATTGGCACATACTGCCAAGAGTCACAATGTTTTGCTCAACCGCCTCATATAATTACTTATTATTTGCATTAAAAATGAAAACTAATAGTTCATAAGTAAGCTTTCGCACTAGACTTGTTTTGAGGCGACAGGCATCTCGGATTTATGCGTACTTGTGTGATCTGCGTCATTTTGATTAGAAACACGCGCACAAAAGAATGTCAACAGGACAGAAAAAAAAACAGACTTGAAATCGCGTTTTACTATTCAGAAGGCGTTCATTTATGGAAAGTGCCCCCAGGTAAACGCAGAAAATGGCGTTTCCGAGCTCCTAAAGTAAAATTATTTTTGGGTAACAAACCCCCAGACTCTCCCTAGCGGATTGCACCTTCGGTGCTTGCTAAAATCTTATATTTTTACGTGCACTACAAAAAATTCTCGCTGCGCCCCTGCTGGTTGACACATTAATTATAGATGACGCTACAGTGTCCTCAAAAAGCTAACAAATAAAATGTTCTCACAGAGAATACAGCATTATGGAGCACCTGAAGTTATGAAACTCTTATCGAAGGCCGGAATATATTAACTATGATGTGTAAGGTCAAATTTCTCCCAGTAGAGCCAATCTATTTAACTTATGTGGAGTAACTATGCCCACAGTCACACCGATAACACTTGACAACATTAAAACTAAAACGCAGGCCGAGTTTTTTTTCCTCTCTTTCTCAGTATTGACCTTCGCTGAAGTGACGCTGAAATGACGCTGAAATGTCGTCAAGATAAATTCTGTTTGTTCAATGTCTTCTACATTTTGCCCCGATTGCACTTGTGACTTTAACGACAAGTCAACATTTACAACTTCGCAGGTGCAAACGGCGTTTTGTCACCCACATATGTCGATTAGCTGCTACTAAACTGCGAAAAAAAAAAAAAAAAAAAAAAAAAGAAAAATGTCTTCGTTTCGCGGCTATGGGCAAGTACGTACGTACACATGCTCAGATCAAACCAGAAATAGAATCATAGTGTGCCTGTGTATGAACATGTGTTTTCAATATTTTGAGCATAGAAGTCTTTGTGTGACGCGTCTATTTTAGAATCAAAACCTTCCCAAGGTGTACTCTTTTATGTTTTAGGATTGAGGGGGAGTTCATTTACTGAATAAAGTTCACTGCGCCGTTTGTTTGACATACGCAATCGGCTATTCTATTTAGCTCAGAACATCAGGATATATTTAGGCATTTGGTTTGTTGAATGAACGGAGAAGAATACTTCTTGGGGTCGGACGCGAGAAGGACGACTAAGTCCCATCAGTGTCTAACGTCACTCCTATCAACGGGATCCCTCTATATATTACAATAAGAGATTGTCAGCTCAACCGCGTCCCTTAATTACCTATTATTTGCATTAAAAATGAAAACTAATAGTTCATAAGTAAGCTTTCGCACTAGACCTTGTTTTGAGGCAACAGGCATCTCGGATTTATGCGTACTTGTGTGATCTGCGTCATTTTGATTAGGAACACGCGCATAAAAGAATGTAGATAAGGACAGAAAGAAAAAGCAGACTTGAAATCTCGCTTTACTATTTACAAGGCGTTCATTTATGGAAAGTGCCCCCAGGTAAACGCAGAAAATGGCGTTTCTGAGCTCCTAAAGTAAAAAATTTCTTTGGGTAACAAACCCCCAGACTCTCCCTAGCGGATCGCACCTTCGGTGCTTGCTAAAATCTTATATTTTTGCTTGCACCACAAAAAATTCTCGCTGCGCCCCTGCTGGTTGACACATTAATTATAGGTGACGCTACAGTGTCCTCAAAAAGCTAAAAAATAAAATGTTATCACAGAGAATATAGCATTATGGAGCACCTGAAGTTATGAAACTCTTATCGAAGGCCGGAATATTATTAACTGTGATGTGTAAGGTCAAATTTCTCCCAGTGCAGCCAATCTATTCAACTTACATGGAGTACTACTATGCCCACAGTCACACCGATAACACTTGACAAAATTAAAACTAAAACGCAGGCCGAATTTTTTTTCTCTCTTTCTCAGTATTGACCTTCGCTGAAGTGACGCTGAAATGACGCTGAAATGTCGTCAAGATAAATTCTGTTTGTTCAATGTCTTCCACATTTTGCCCCGATTGCACTTGTGACTTTAACGACAAGTCAACATTTACAACTTCGCAGGTGCAAACGGCGTTTTGTCACCCACATAAGTCGATTAGTTGCTACTAAACTGCGAAAAAAAAAAAAAAAAAAAATTGTCTTCGTTTCGCGGCTATGGGAAAGCACGTACGTACACATGCTCAGATCAAACCAGAAATAGAATCATAGTGTGCCTGTGTATGAACATGTGTTTTCAATATTTTGAGCATAGAAGTCTTTATGTGACGTATCTTTCAGATGCGTTTGCATATATTTTAGAATCAATCAACCTACTTTTCCTGTCTTACAGAAGGCTCGTCCAAGATTTTGGAGAGGACACTGGCTTAATTTATTCCGAAATGTTTTCCGAGTTTCTTGGCCTGACTTTCTTGTCCTTCAAAAAACTTTCAGGCGGCTCGCCCAAGATTTTGGAGAGGAAACTGTGGCTTTATTTATTCCGAAATGTTTTCCGAGTTTCTGGGCCTACTTTTCTTCTCCTACACAAAGCTTTCACTGTGGCTTTGTTGTTCCGAAACGATTTCAGAGTTTCTCGGCCTAATTTTCCTCTCGTTCACAAAGCTTTCAAGCGGCTCGCCCAAGCTTTTGGAGACGAAACCGTGGCTTTATCTATTCCGAAATATTTTCCGAGTTTCTCGGCCTAGTTTTTCTCTCTTACACACAAAGCTTTCAGGCGGCTCGCCCAAGCTTTTGGAGAGGACACTGTGGCTTTATTTATTCCGGAATGTTTTCCGAGTTTCTTGGCCTATTTTGTCTCTTCTTCAAAAAGCATTCAGGCGACTTGCCCATGGAGAGGAAACTGTGGTTTTATCTATCCAGAAATGTTTTCCGAGTTTCTGGGCCTAATTTTCCTCTCGTTCACAAAGCTTTCAAGCGGCTCGCCCAAGCATTTGGAGCGGAAACTGTGGCTTATTTATTCCAAAATATTTTCGAGTTCTCGGCCTGGTTTTCCTCTCCTAAACAAAGCCTTCGGGCGGCTCACACAAGCTTCTGGAGAGGAGACTGTGGCGTATTCCAAAATGTGCCCGAAATGTTTCAGAATTTTCTCGGCCTGGTTTTATTCCCCGCAAAAACATATGAGAAACTATGGCCGTGGTTGCGTTAGCACTGTTAGCACGCTTACGGAGTAAAGTAAGTCAGTAGGAGTGACGTTTTTAATATCTCAAAACATCCACGTCTTGCTGAAGTGAACGCGCTCAAATATCCGCGGACCCAGCTGAGGCCCCGTCCACACGTATCTGGATATTTTTGAAACCGCAACTTTCTCGATGCAGATTTTAAAACAATCGCGTCCACACGTAGCGTATTCGAATTGTTTTAGCCTGTCCACACGTATCCGGATATTTTTAAATCCGCAACTTTTTCGTTGCGGATTGATCTCCCGTCCACATACACGTATCCGGTGAATACGGTTGATAAATCCGAAAATTTTTGATCAGCGTATTCAAAAATATACGGATTCGACCGTCCAAACAACGCCGTATTCACAGCGTATTAAAAAAATCCACTCTGGGAAGCGTTTTCAAAAGTTGCGGATTCATCAACCGTATTCACCGGATACGTGTGGACGGGAGAGGCCAACGCAATCCGCAACGAAAAAGTTGTGGATTCAAAAGTATCCGGATACGTGTGGACGGGGCCTGAAATTCGTCATAAAATATCTTATTAACCCCATATTTCCAGTAGACATCTAATTCTCAATTCTGCTACAGCAGAATACACTAACCTGATAAATGTCTGTGAATCTTGTTTCTTTCACTACGGCTCACAGGTAGTTCAAACCAGTATGCCTAATGTTCGGCATTCGCATTAATTCTATCCACCTAGTCTAAGTGCAGCTGGCTCCTCACGAGTTCACTAATGCATGCATCGATTATTATAACAACGCAGATGTTTATGTCTTAGGCCTGGGTTAAACGTCCATCTTAGCATACGTCGAACACTTCGGGTCGACCGAAATTGTTCGACTGGCAATTGAGTTTGCATTTAGTTCGACTCGTTTGACCCAGAATTGATCTTACGTAGTTCTAATCGACTCCTCCAGTCGATTAGATTGAGTAAGTCGATCAAAACTCAATCAGTCGATCTCATGTAATTGGGAAAAACAGTCGAACTAATATTACGCTTAATTGTTGAATTTAGTTCGACGCATGCTAAGATTACTACCCAACTTTTAGGTCTAACTCCAATTTTTTCCCGTTTTTTTTTTGCACAATATGCTATGTATATTCTCACAGAGAACATAGCATTGTGGGTGAGTGACTCGTGTATTTACTTGCACCTAAAGTCACGAAACTCTTATCGAAGGCAGGAATAATTGATAACGGCTACATGGCGATTAGGCTTCGAACACTCGAGTTTGTCCTGCCCTGCCGCGATTGATATTAAACAACGGTGTTCGTAGGGAATACTATACGGCTGTTACAAATTCTCAAATGTGCTCGACTCATGGCTCAACATAGCTCGACGTGGAAAAGTGCTTATTTCTTTCATAGAAAAAGAAGGCAAACATGCATGGCTGTGTTTTCATTGGGTAAAGTTACGGGAAAATTCCTTGATTTCCACGCAAAGCTGACCCGGTATAAACACAGCCTATACACAAATAAAGTTAATTGCAAAGCAGAATAATGCACGCAGTGTAACCATCATTATCTCTCTTGTCTTGCATAAACAAATATTTCATGTGAGCTAGCACAATACATGGCCAGCTTATACTAAATCAAACTAATCAAAGCTCAAGAGAAGTGAGCGAAAACTTCACATTTTCAGGCTAAAAAATGACAGCAAAATTTACTTAATTATTAATCGTTTTTTGACCAATGGCCCCGAAAGAATACAAAGACTAAGACTGTGTAGTGCAATAATTTCTTTCGCGAGGATTTTCACGACTCGGCGGCAGTGGCGTGCTTTGCAGTTCTTAGTGAGTGCTCGCTGGCACGGTTTTCCGCGTCGCCCGATCTGATTCGTTCACATCAGTTCATCCAAACAGATGCTCAGTTTTTTGTAATTTGAGATGTAAGGTGAAAGTCTTGTGACTCAAGCGTTAAAAATAAAGTTATGCTCTCTGTGGAAGTCATTGAAAAGCCGACAGGAAACTGGACGAGAGATATTGTGTTCGCGACCACTTCGCAAAACTAGGCGGATATTATAGGCCGAATGGTAATTCAAAAATGAATTTTGACCACAGAAACCAATCACAAGAAAGCCATGTCATATAAATAATTCATAGAGGCAAGTTTCGGAGCTCCAGTCCAAAGACGCGCGAAGGGGAGACTAGAAAGACGATTCGCAGCTGTTCCTGCACCCAAGTATATTCTTGTTGTTTACAGTTCTCAGGTGACGTAACCAACATATCCCAAAATACTCTGCGGCGCGAGCAGCCCACGAAAGATAACACATACTGCATGTACCAAAAAAATCCGGGAATAGGCGACAGTTCTTCCAAGGCCTACATCTGTTTCTTATTTTCACAATTTTGCGCCATTTCGCGTTTATTTGACCTGCGGCTCTGAAACTGCATGACTAGTTTTCTTTTCATGTGTTGGTTGCATTTGTTTCTTTGACGAAAACAAGTTTATGGAAATCAGCGGCGCCATATTTACATTGAGTGGTCATGTGACTTTGTCTGAGGTCTGCATTGTAGCGACTAAATTTGTCTGTTTCAGTCTCAGATGAGGTGTGAATTGAACAATAAAGCTGAAAGCTGTGAAAATTAGAATTTGACAAAAGTGTTGAAGTTTGTAATGTTTGTTTGATTTTTTTAAATTTGTTTTCTTCTTCCTTTTTTGCTGAAATCGCAACAGCGAGCTCAAGTTTGACTATTTTCAGTATGCACCGTTCTGAAATCGAATATCTGCTACTTTTCGTAATATTTCACACTTCATTACATTATATATATATATATATATATATATATATATATATATATATATATATATATATATATATATATATATATATATATATATATATATATACATGCACTAACTTTGAACCTTGCTTGCAGGTGTTCGATGTAATTTGTAATTGCTCCGATGTCTTTTTAAGAGAGAATTGAACAAACATCAAACGCAGGGGCAAAATAATTGTATTTCAATTTATTTAGCTGCTTCAGTTTCGTAAACAGACATGTAAACCACTAAAACCGTCACGTTCACGGCAATACAATAAATTACTGATTGTCAGTATATGGCAGATAAACCGGAAAACATAATTCTAATAGGCCATTTACGAGATGCCTGTTGCCTCTCGACTCTTTCAAACCAAGGCCTTAAGTGCACAACCTTTCTTATGTAAGTAAAATTATTTTATTGCTCGCGGGGACCTGGGGCCCAACGCGAGCTTAGGACTGCAATCCTTTTTTATTTATTTTTTTTGTCGGTCGAGAATCAGCACACGGTGATTGGTTCAGATTATCACGTGATACGCAATGACGTAATTGAGTTCGTTAAACAACTCGAGTGTGGTTATGAATTGCTCGGACTTGTGTGTAAAAGTTAACTGCATTTAATCCAAACTCAACACCGTTTGGGTTTGTGCCGAACACTTACTGATAAACTGGATGTTAGGGGACAATTTTGGCTTGCGTTCTTTTGTTTACCGCGGAAGCTTTGAGAATAGCCGTAAACAGATGTTTGATGGATACCGCTGGGGGATTGCAAATATCTCTGTCGCCGCTAAATATTTAGTCCCGACGAAACTTTCTGTGGCGACACGAAATACTTCTGGGAAGAAAACAGGCCGAAAACGGAAACCAAAACTACGATGAGCTTTAGCCGCAAAACAATGACGATTTATGCTTCACTCTGTACATGACATCTGTTGCCTCATAAAATTCTTCTGCTTATCGTACATTGCCTGTTGAAGTGTTTCTTTCATTCGATCATGTAGCCTCTGTTTCGCAATGGTCATTGTATACCAGAAATGAAAAATACACCGAAATAGCCCTGAGTATTAAGTCACAAATGGACTAAACACACTGTGAACAAAACCGCAATAATATTTGTCTCGTGTTACATTCCTCGCTTAAGCACGAATACTCGAAAGCCTGATAAAACACACAAGTATTGAAGCGAAGGCTGGATTGATCGTGGCCTCTTATTAGAAATAAGAGTCGAAGTCAGGATTGTGCATAAGAAGAGATGTCAGAATTTCGCCCCGAAATTTTTACCGGTTCCAGTGAGCGAAGCGAGCTGACGTTCGGAGAGAAGTAAGATAACGCGCAACTAAACATACTTAGCCAGTTTTTAAGTTCAATCGCTGCCGAAGACCGCCGTTCGGCGAACGACCAAAATCCCCATACATTTCTTTATAATTGCCAAAGGTCATGTTCACTGTGTGACAGACAGACAGACCCCCTGAGCCTGGGTTGCCCTGTGTGTATACTAGAAATGAAAAATACACCGAAATAGTCCTGAGCATTGAGTTTGCAGTCACAAATGGACTGAACACGCTGTGAACAAAACCGCAATAATATTGTAAACAAGTCTCGTGTTGGGCTCGTGTTACATTCCTCGCTTTCAATTTTATATTTGTTACAAAGCACAAATACTCGAAAGCCTGATAGAAGTGAAACGCATTCAGTTAAAAAACAAGACAGACTAGTATTGAAGCGAAGGCTGGATTAATCGAGGCCTCTGATTAGAATTAAGTGTTCGAAGTCAAACTGTCAAAATCGATTCATAAAAAGACAAGTCACGCATTACTCAGATTTACTCGGTGGGTAACTGTTTCGCTTCTAAGGCAAAATGCAGAGTCGCTCAACCTTTAAGAACCAAGTGTATGAGTGTTGTAATGATAAATTTATAGTTTAATCAGGTTTCATTTAAGCAAGGTGTAAAAAGCCAAGTTCTCTATACTGTGTGATATATTTCTGGTGAGAAACTGGAAGTCTCCCGGAAGTTCCGCTCTTGTCCTTCTTTCCATTTTAGTTTATTCTGCTCTCGACCCAACTAACGCCGCGAGCTCACTGGCAACGCCAGTCTAGTTGGCATAAAAATGAAAACGAATTTTCATAAAAGTTTTCGCACTAGACCTTGTTTTGAAATAGAGGCAACAGGCATCTCGGAATTTTGGCCTACTCAATGAGGCTGTAGTAATAGGAGCATTTGAATATTTTTGCCAACCGTTGAACAAAAAGACTCTCACTTTTAACTACCAAGATCTGTGGTCAGGGTCTTAGCTTGCTTTACACTCGCTAACTTTCGACCTTCTCTTTTACCTTGAATTTTTTTTCATTATAAATAATTGAAGACATTCGGCTAAAAACGAGCCGTGTGACAATTTCATATCTGATTCGAGTGCAATGAGATCAATGTTGCAGTGCCATTTTGCTATTGCCTTGTGATATCGTTATGAAGTCCTTATCTGTGATGATTACAACCTGAGCCATTTAAACTGAACCACAAACACAGAATACAACTGATGTAATTCAGCTGTTAGGGGACGGCCATACTTGATAATCCTTTTCATTGGTCTAAACAAATTCTCTTCTTAACTAAGACCTAAAACCCTAAACATTGATTAGTAATATGTTTTTCTGTAACAACGAGTAGTCAGCGCGAACTAAGAAAAAAACTGTACCAGTGAACAAGAACCACTGTTCTGTTTATTATTTCAATCTGGATGTTTGACTGTGTCCTGTGCGAGAAGTGGACCCCGCGAGAACAGTCGAGTGGCGCAAGGAAAGACTTCAGGTTTTTGCTCTTATTTCTCGAGATCTTCAGAGGCTGTGGTCACACTAGAAAGTTAAATCACGATTTAGCAGTGCTTAATCGCGATTTAACCAAAATCTGTGTGTGACCGTAAAAACTGCCCAGTGGGAGACCGCACTGATTAATGTTGTAAAGTGATATTGAAAGCGGCTTAGTTGAAAGAAATAACTCTCGTTCTAAATCATCTCAAAAGTACGATTTAAAAGGTGATTTATCTAACTCTTGTTCCATGAACCAATCGCACGCTTCATCGAATTGTCGACGTCAGCTCCCGTATTGATCGTAACCATGCACCACAACTCACTTTTATCAGTTCCCGCACTTTTTTCGCAACTCAGTTCTCTTAAGATGTCCGATCGACTTCCGTTTAACTTTAACGTTCCAGCAAATTCGGAAAGCACTATGATGTGCAAGCCAACAACGAGCCTTCTCCTTCGTTGCCTCTGGAGCATGAACATCCTGATTCTTTTCAGTCGTCTGGATCGGGCTTTCCATATTAATTTTCTTAGCAAAAACAAGGCAAAGAGACCGATGATAACGTTTGCAAAGGCCATAGTTTTTACAACTCCAAAGTCCAGATGCTGCTTTTTCAGAACGCGTTCTATTTCATTGTAATCGGATTATGAAGTTAGCTGTCATATTTGATACATTCAAGAGAGCACGAATGCCACCTCTTCTAAATCACGATTTATTTTGCGGTTTCCTTAATTAAGATTTAGTGTGCAAAATTATGATTTAGCTTTCTAGTGTGACCACAGCCACAGAAGTTGTAAGTACTGTAAGCTAAGTCATCCTGTTTTAATAATTGTTTCCGCTTAGTCACTAATCAATACTTAAAACTGTGGTACTACTAAATCAAATAATTGAACAACAAGCCTGAAGTTCATATGCCCTTGCGCGACATTCAATTCCCACTAACTTGCGCTTCTTACCTGAGCAGATGGGCCGTCCTTTAGTCACGTGACACACCTCCATCTTGTTGCACAACACGTCACTGCACGCCACGTAGTCACGTGTTGGGTTATCTTCCTAAATCACGTGATTAACCAACTTGAGGTGAAGAGGATGAGAGAGCCTCGTTCGTGCGTTGAGTTCACAACGCTTTTGGTTGAGATGGTAGTTGATGCTGTAGCAGTGCAAGTTTTTGATGCACTGATCCATGCAGTTGTCAGCGTCGTAGCATTTCTCAGATGAAATCACGTGACCGAGAAGTCGACGATTGAAAAAGCGATTGGTTCTGCTTCTGCACTGGGACGAGGCGGAATATAATACGTTATCGACGACTGACAGGAATGCGATGATGATGCCAGCTGAGTCCTTCATATCGCTGTGACCTGTGACAATAGTGTAATGGGAAGGTATTGAAATTTACATGCCATCTACCATTTACACATTGTGTAAGGGTCTATTTAGAAGGAGATAGGTTTACTCTAGTATTAAGGTTATCCTAGCGCTTTAAGATTTCCTCTTTGTTAATCAACGTGTCTACAAGGTTATTTTCAGGCGGATTTACAATAATTTTATACTGAGTTCAATGATGAATTGTTTACTTTTACATCAAGATAACTTTGTAGCGCAAAACCTTGCTGAAGCCGACAACCAGAATTAGGCCGAGAAATTCAAAGACGGAATACAAAAATTTTAAATATCGAAATGATGTAAACAAAAGTTTACGAGGGTACCCGGTTACCCTCATGCTAGGGTATGCGCGTATCTCCTTATAAACAGGGCCTGAAATATATTGGTACAAAGTGTGTAAACAAAATGTACACAGTTTGTACTAAAACATGTTTCTAGATTGTGTGTAAACTTTGTATAAAATGTATACTATAGCCATATTGACATACATGTCCAAGGGAAATTTTCTAATGAGTCCTTTTATTTTTATTTTTATTTTTATTTTTGTTTTTATTTTTATTTTTATTTTTATTTAATAATACAATAAATTACTGATTGTCAGTATATGGCATGGGTCGCACTTAGCAAAGTTTGGTGAGGATTTGTTTACTCTGCGGTTGAAATCTATCAGCGGCGCCCGTCGCGAAATGTGACCCCAAGTTTTGTAGCTTGGCAAAACTTTGCAAATTGGCCGAAACATCAAAGAGGTCGTAGTGCTTGGGTGGGGCAGGCAGATCTTTCGAAAATCGAGTTGAACAATGGCAATCTGAGCGGTAGCTGTCAAGTCTTGTCATCCTTTGTTATATTTCGAAAGCGCTGGATTTTTTCATTTTTCGTAATAGTGTAGGTCAAACCAAGACTGCACGGGACGGGGAACTGCCCAGGCGTAGGGTGCTCGCGTATCCTTCTTTGACGTTGATTCCTTCGTCGTATCATCGCGGCAGTCAAAATCATCTGGTATTCGTTCGTCCATCTCTCGTACAACAAACGAAAGGCAACAAGCTGCTGTTGAGTGAGCTGAAGCAAGTGAAGTACTGCAACGGTAATCGTGATTACCACCGCTTCGACGGGACGCATTTTCTCCACGCAGCCACAGAGACCTACATCCACCGAATCATCCGAAACATCTGGCTTCATCTGATAAGACCTCCGACGAAACATCTGGCTTTATCTGATAAGACCTCCGACAAGCGCGACCCTAATCAGTTGTCAAAGTTTTTCCCTTCCGGTTGCGGTTGCAAACATTTGTGTTTATTTTCGCCGGCAAAGACGGCAACTTTGCTTAAGTGCGACCCATGCCTATGGCAGATAAACCGGAATAAACCGGAAAACCTAATTCTTATAGGCCATTTACGAGATGCCTGTTGCCTCTCGACTCTTTCACCTTTCTTATGTACTAAAATGATTTTATTGGCATAAAAATGATAACGAATTTTTCATAAAAGGTTTCGCACTAGACCTTATTTTGAAATAGAGGCAACGGGCATCTCGGAAATTTGGCCTACTCAATGAAGCTGTAGTAATAGGAACCTTTGAAATATTTTTGCCAACCGTTGAACAAAAAGACTCTCACTTTTAACTAAGATCTATGATCAGGGTCTTAGCTCCCTTTATATTACCTTGACTCTCTTTTCATTATAAATAATTGAAGACATTCAGCTAAAAACGAGCCATGTGACGATTTCATATCTGTCTTCAAAATCTCAATTTGATACTTGTGTGATCTTGTAGTGATCTATGTAATTTTGATCAGAAACACACGCATAAAATGTCAATAACGACAAAAAAAAAAAAAAAAAAAAAAAAAAAGAGAGCAGAGTTTCGCGTTTTACTATTTATGTGAAAATGGCACTCCGAGCCCTAAATTAAAAACTTTTCTTGATTAACACTGGGCCCCTCGCTGCGCCCCTGTTGGTTGACACATTAAATATAGATGACGCTACAGTGTCCTCGATCAAAAAGCTAAAAAATGAAATGTTCTCACAGAGAATATAGCATTGTGGATGAGCGACTCGTGTACTTTGCAACTAAAGTTACGAAATCTTATCAAAGGCCGAATAAAAGGAATATTTTAGCTGTGATGTGTAGAGTCAAACTTCTCCCAGTGCAGCCGACCTATTTAAATTTCTGTGGAGTAGCCAGTGCCCACAGTCACACCGAGATTTTTTTTTCTTTTAGAATTGACTTTCTCTGAAGTGACGCTGAAATGTCGTCAAGAGAAACTTTGTCCGATGTCTTCCACATTTTGCCCCGATTGCACTTGTGCAAACGGCGTTTTGTCACCCACGAATTTGTCAATGAGTTCAGCTACTAAAAGATAACTTCGAAAATGTCAAAAAAGAATTGTCTTCGTTTCGCGGCTATGTGCAAGCACGTACGTACACAGAAATAGAACTGTGAGAGTGTGTATGAACACTGGTGTTTTCAATATTTTAAGCATACATGTAGAAGTCTTTATGTGACATATCTCTTATTTTTTAGGATTGAGCAAGCAACCACTCTTGGGGGAGTTCGTTCACTGAATAAAGTTCACTGCGCCGTTGTTTGACACAAGCTATCGGCTATTTCATTCAGCTCAGAACATTGGGATATATTTAAGCATTTGGTTTGTTGAATGAACAGAGACGAGTACTTCTTAGCTGGGACCTTGTTTTATGTTTGCTGAAATATCTAATGCAATATAATAAATATCCTAACCTCGTATTTACAGTAGACATCTATTTCTCAATTCTGCTTTACAGCAGAATACACTAACCTGACAAATGTCTTTGAAATTTTGTTTGCGCGTGATCTTGTTTCTTTCACTACGGCTGGCAGGTTCAAACCAGTATGTATGCCTAATGTTCGGTGTCCGCATTAATTCTATCCACCCGTATGTAATCTTAGTGGCACCGTAGGAGTTCACTAATGCATGCATCGATTATTGTAACAACACAGATGTTTATGTCTTTGGCCCGGGTTAAACGTCGACCTTAGCATGCTATGAACTAAATTACACTTCGATTCGACCAAAATTGTTCGACTGGCAATTGAATTGCATTGAGGCACCATTCACACTAATCCAGATAAATTTGAAAACGGATATTTATTCATCCGTTTTAGCCTCCCGTCGTGAATTGGCTGCTTTAGCTATCCTCTTTTGCTGACAATTTGAATGTTAATTTAATTATTTGCTTGATTCAGCCTCTACAGCATTATATGATCCGCGTCGGCGTACTAGAGCCTAATTGTACATCGTGGGCTCACTTTCGGTCCCAGAATCCTTATCGTCTACAGTGTTTTAAAAACTATATTGGACTCGTTTGGCCATCCCGTAAAACATCGCCCAACATTGTTTTATCCAACATGCTGGAGTCGTTTGGTCGGCCTTTAGCCCTTCTTCAGTAGTCGATTAGTCTGTCACCAATACGTTTTCTTTATTGTAACAAGAAAATCACTGTGTTAGGATTTTGTCTGGTTTGTAATTTTACTTTATTGTCTCCGCATTGTGCAATTACTTATGTGTCTAAATGTCTAAAGTTTGCTTATTGGGCAAGTCATGAATGTGCAACAAAAAGATACATGGATTTGCTGGGGGGAGGCAGACTTTATATGACGTCACCGAATCTCTATGCCATTACATATATACAGAATATACAGCGGAACCTCCCTGAGGGACCATGGTCGCTTACTGGAATTTCTCAGCATAGGAGGCCTAAGTGAGATCCTGCTTTGAGCCACAATCATTGTCAAATAATGCAGGTTTTGTGGGTGAATAACACCTTGAGGCTTGAAGAGACCCTCTCACCGTAGATGCTTTGCGTGCCCAGTGACTGACGACGGCAATATTCGTATCATACGAAAATGACGGATTCTCATGTTTTTCTACGTTTTATCGTGAAATAAATCAGCACAAACTCAGAAAGTGTTTTGAATACGACAAGCAGCGACAGTCAGATCAATCAGTCATAACGTGAGCGCCTCAGGAAAGTCGAGTTGCTGATGTAAATGTAAGCATGGGCGCGCAAAGCATTTACGGTGAGAGTGTCTCTTTAAGAATCAACCTTGTGTCCTGTTGCACCGTACATTACATATGTTAGTGTTTTGACCGGTCCGGTTTCTGCAAGGAAGTTAGTCTCTTTGGGAGCATAGGGTGGTCGCTTACTAGAGATCAAAAACAATAGAAAACGGTGAGCTTCAAAGGTGGTCTCGGTCGCTTACGAGAGATTTCACTAAGAGTAATTTGACTGAGAAACCAGTCGGTACTTTGGTACCTCCCGTAGGCGACCATTTAAAGCCGAACGAAGGTTGGTCGCTTGCAGGAGGTTCTACTGTACGTCAAAATATTGTTCGTCCATGAAGTGCAACAGGTGTGGCACTATGACGTCACAAGTGTGGTACTATGACTTCCATGACGTCACAGTACAAAAATGAAATCCTTTTGACCTGATTGGTTCTCCTGTGTAATTTTAAGGGGGAAAGCTACAAATTGAATATGGTAAAAACATGCATATGTATACAGTTTCCTAAGCCAATCACCGTTTATAAGGTACGAGATCAGGAATAAAAAGCCCACAGGTCTTTGCGTGCCTCATACCTTGGTAAAACGTGTCGGCCATGAATAACACTGTATACAATTGCCAGCAGTTTTCGTTTTAAACGACCTGAAAGTGAGGCGTTTGGATTACAGTATTGGAGGAGCAGTGCTTATGCTCTGAAAAGCGACATATTTGTGTGGGTTCAGGCCAATATTTTACGCAGATGGGGGAGGGGGGTGTTGGGAAAGGGTACCGTTTTGCATATCTGTGTTCAAATCAAAATTACAACAAAGTAGGTGCCAAGATGATTCCTGCATCGTTGTTTTAAGTAAAGTGATTTGATTTGAACACGGAGGCTGTAGAAGTACAGTCGACTTTGAATTTGCCAAAACACGTGAAACTAAGTTTGTCACAGCACGAGAACTATTAGTTTGATCCAGTGACCCAACGTGCTATTAGGATGAAATCCGTTCGTCGAATCAATGTTAATGCGGAAAAACACCTCAAGAAATAGACTCGAAAGGAAATTGTTTGTCATTTGGTTATTATTTCGCTGAAACTACTGCGAGACGATCAACACTTACGATCACAGCTCACTATCGAAACTCGTTTACACACGGATTGCTGTTTAACTGCAAGATATGAGTGCAGACGCAAAGGATCATGGGCTTTTTACCTTAGTTATGCACAAGCCAACAGGATCCGTATCCGCTTTGTAAAATGTATCTACTTATTGAGACAATAAACATTATTGAAATACAAAAAAAAAAAAAAAAAAAAGATCCGTATTGCTGGTCAGCGGCTTGTGACTACAGTCTAAACTTGCGCACAGCCGTACAACTCAGCGCGCATGGAGATGTAGCCGTAAAACGTTTGGGCAACGATTCTGACGTATCGTGCTCTTGGATGTGGGTACAGCACGTGTGCAACGACTGTGTACCGATCACTGTTGGCAGGAAATACCTGAAAGAGATATTTTACAGCTTAAAATATTGCAAATACTCAAGCGATACCGTGGAACTACGTTCTGGACATCACTTCCGTTAACCAGTGGTTGTCATCATTAAGCAAATCGTTCTAACTCGAGGTAAAATTTCGTGTGCAAGCCCCGTTTTTCATGTGTCTACTTTCGCATTTTATAGTACCGGTCGTACTTTGTAATAACGCTTGTCGCACCTTGTAATACCTGTTGCACTTTGTCATAACACTTGGGCGCACTTTGTGATAGACCAAGCTGTCGCACTTTATAATAACAGTGATCATCTCACTTTGTATTAAACTTCTCAAATAAGTTGCTTTTGCTGCCAAAAACTGGAGGGTGTCTTTTGGAGTCACCGCCTGACACCTCGGGTACTGTCACGTGATTTAGAAAAAAACTTGTTTCACGCTTAAATCTAGCTCAATTCAAAAGACATGGCTGCGAAACTTTTGCTGGGTGTCTTTTGAGTCACTGTGAAGACTCCACAAGGCAATAGCTATGGATGGCCCATTATCTTTAACATCTTCTGGAAAAAGTTCGACCGAACCACAAAATCTGCACTTGAATCCACTGTTTTGTGCAATAACCGCTGGTCGTAAAATGCATTTCCGCGGTGTCTGGTCAATCGCATCTGGCACAAACAAGGTTTTTTTCCTGGACGTTCGTCATATTTATCTTTAGCAGAAGAAATAATACATGGAAACTGATCCAGGCCTTGAAAATCTGATCAATATCCAAGTAGTCCGTGGCTGCGGCCCCAGGACCTTTCTGTAAGTCACTTTTGTGAGGAAGCCTTCTTGGTTGTAAATACAGTCAAAGCTCTCTGTGCCGACACTCTCGTAAGCGGACAGCTTTACTTACGGACGTTTTCACGAAACCCCGTTTAAACACTAGCTCAGTCAAACTCTGTATTTACACATTCTTGTAAGCGGACAGTTCTAGTTACGGACACTTTATCAGCTTCCCAAGGTTGTCCGCTTACGGGAGCTTCGACCGTATTACATATATATTATTGCTCGCGGGGGCCTGGGGCCCAAGCGAGCTTAAAAATGGGCCTTTTTATTTATTTTTGTTTCCTTTTTGTGGGTCGAGAATCAGCACACGGTGATTGGCTCATATTATCACGTGCTGGGCAATGACGTAATTGACTTCGCTCAACAACTCGAGATGTGGCCAGTGAATTGCTCGTTACTTGTGTGTAAAAGTTAACTGCATCCCATCCAAACTCAACACCATTTGGCTCTGTGGAATAGGCACGGATAAACTGGATTTTCGGGAACGATTTTGGCTTGCGTTCACCGCGGAAGCTTTGAGAATAGCCGTAAACAAATATTTGATGGTACCGCTGTCGCCGATAAATATTTAGTCCCGACGAAACTTTCTGTGGCGACACGAAATACTTTTGGGAAGATAACAGGGCGAAAGCAGAAACCAAAGCTACGGTGAGCTTTAGCCGTAAAACAATGACGCTTTATGCTTTACTCTGTACATGACATCTGTTGCCTCATAAAATTCTTCTGCGTATCGTACATTGCCTGTTAAAGTGTTTCTTTCATTCGATCATGTAGTCTTTGTTTCGCAATGTTCATTAAATACCAGAAATGAAAAATACACCGAAATAATTCTGAGGATTGAGTTTGCAGTCACAAATGGACTGAACACACTGTGAACAAAAGCGCAATAATATTGTAAACATCTCTCGTGTGACATTCCTCGCTTTCAATTTTATATTTGTTACAGAGCACGAATACTCGAAAGCCTGATAGAAGAAACGTATTGAGTTAATAAAAGAAAACACATAAGTAGTGAAACGAAGGATGGATTAATGGTGGCCTCTGATTATAAATATGAGTCAAGGTCAAACTGTCATAATCGATTGTGCTAAAAAGATATGTCACGCATTCTCAAGATGCAGGGTCGCTCAACCTTTAAGAAGCAAGTGTATGAGTGTAGTAATAATAATTTTTAGTTTAATCAAGGTGTCAAAAGAGCAAGGTGTCAAAAGCCAAGTTCTCTATACTGTGTGATATTTTTATGGTGAGAAATTGGAAGTCTCTCTTGGGAGTTCCGCTCTTGTCCCCTACTTTCCATTTTATATTCTGGTCTCGACCCAACTCACGCCACGAGCTCACTGGCAAGGCCAGTCTAGTTATTATTATTATTATTATTATTATTATTATTATTATTATTATTATTATTATTGTTATTATTATTATTATTATTATTATTATTATTAATGTTATTATTATTATTATTATTATTATTGTTATTATTATTATTATTATTGTTATTGTTATTATTATTATTATTATTATTATTAGTATGGTTATTATTATTATTATTATTGTTATTGTTATTATTATTATTGTTATTATTATTATTATTGTTATTATTATTATTATTATTATTATTATTATTATTATTATTATTATTATCATTGTTATTGTTATTATTATTATCATTGTTATTGTTATTATTATTATTATTATTATTATTATTATTATTATTATTGTTATTATTATTATTATTGTTATTATTATTATTGTTATTATTATTATTATTGTTATTATTATTATTATTGTTATTATTATTATTATTGTTATTATTATTATTATTATTATTATTATTATTATTATTATTATTATTATTATTATTATTATTATTATTATTATTATTATTATTATTATTATTATTATTATTATTATTATTATTATTATTATTACGTACATTATTACACTCACCTTGTCCTCGTCGTGTTCTTTAAAGGTTTTCCAGCTGGAACCGTCGTCGCTGAACTTGATCTTGTAAGATGTTAGCCACTGGTCCAAATTATAGCGCCCTTGTGTGGCTACTTTTGTCACGATCTTTGTCTCTCCCAAGTCGACCTGCAGCCATTCTCCCGCGTTACCTGACGCAGCAGCCCAACATCCACGTCCAACCTGGTTATTTAAGCGTCCATGGAAAGCGTCGTAGCCAGGCTTATTCCGTTTGGATGAAGCGGTGAAGGCTGCGTCCAATAACAGTCCGTTCTCCATCCCAAAAGCTGTGCTACAACCTGTGACGAAAAAAGTCATACTTTCTGATGATTCGGGTGCGATGAGATCAGTGTTGCAGTGCCATTTTCCTAATGCCTTGTGATGTTGTTGAAGTCCTTATCTGTAATGCTTAAAACCTGAGCCACTTAAACGGAACCACAAACACAGGCTTTACAACTGATATAATTAAGCTGCCAGAGTAACGGCCATACTTGATAATCCGTTTCATTGGTCTAAACAAATTCTCTCCTTAAGGGCGCAGTCCTGTTAAACTAAGACCGAAAGTCCTAAACATTGAACAAGAACCATTGCTTCTGTTGATATTTCAATCTGAATGTTTGACTGTGTCCTGTGCGAGAAGTGGACCCCGCGAAAACAGTCCAGTGGCGCAAGGGAATATTTCAGGTTTTTGCTCGTATTTCTCGAGATCTTCACAGAAGTGGTAAGTGCTGTAAGCTTAGTCATCCTGTTATGATAATTGTTTCCGCTTAGTCACTAATCAATACTTGAAACTCTGGTACTACTAGTCAAATAACTAAATAACAAACCTGAAGTTCATATGCCGTTGCGCTATAATCAAATTCCACTAACTTGCGCTTACCTGAGCAGATGGGCCGTCCTTTAGTCACGTGACACACCTCCATCTTGTTGCACAACACGTCACTGCACGCCACGTAGTCACGTGTCGGGTTATCTTCGTAAATCACGTGATTAACCAACATGAGGTGAAGAGGATGAGAGAGCCTCGTTCGTGCGTTGAGTTCACAACGCTTTTGGTTGAGATGGTAGTTGATGCTGTAGCAATGCAGGTTTTTGATGCACTGATCCATGCAGTCGTCAGCGTCATAGCATTGCTCAGATGAAATCACGTGACCGATAAGTCGACGATTGAAAAAGCGATTGGTTCTGCTTCTGCACTGGGACGAGGCGGAATATAATACGTTATCGACGACTAACAGGAATACGATGATGATGACAGCTGAGTCCTTCATATCGCTGTGACCTGTGACAAACGTCCGATAAGAAGGTCTAAATTTACATGCTGTCTACCATTTACACATTGTGTAAGGGCCTGTTTACAAAGAGACAGGGTTACCTTAGCGCTAGGATTACTCTGGTATTAAGGTTATCCTAGCAAAAGATTTCCTCTTGTTTTAATCAACGTGTTTACAAAGTTATTTATAGGCGGATTTAGAAAAAAATAATTATACTGAGTTCAATGTTGAATTGTTTACTTTTATATCAAGATAACTTTGTAGCGCAAAATCTTGCTGAAACTGACAACCAGAATTAAGCCGAGAAAGGCAAAGACGGAATACAAAAGTTTTAAATCTCGAAACGATGTAAACGAAAGTTTACCAGGGTACCCCGGTTACACTAGCTGTTTTAATTTGCTTGTAGACCCGGGCCTGCTTTGACCCGGGTACCCGGATTACGGCCTGAAATACATGAGTATAGAGTGTGTGAAAAAATGTACACAATTTGTACTAAACCATGTGTCTAGATTATATGTAGATTACGTGTAAAATGTATACTAGCAAGAGAGTATGATACTAACCATATTGACATACCGTGTAAAAGGTAGAATATTTTTCAGTGCATGTCCAAGGGAAATTCTCTAGAGTCCTTTAAGAAATGTTTTTGAACTTTTTATTTTTATTTTGTTTTTACTTCTATTTTTTCATTCCGGCTATGTAAACACGGCAAGGGTTTTATATTTCTTTTATAAAATAAACGACAGCAATACTACCGCAAAAACGACCGTTTTACGGATTATCAAAATCGAGATTCTCAACACACAAACTGAAACCAATCACAGATCGTTGTGCCGAGCGGACGAAACAAAGTTTTCAAATCTTCAAACTATGAACTTACGAATGCTGGAGAAATGAATAATCAAAGGTCATTCCATCAATGAATCTCAAATTGAACTTCCCTCGGCTCGGTTGGCGCTTCCGTTGTATCCAGAGCAGAGCTGTCTTAAACTGGCCGAGCAACTAGTGAAGCTTCTGCTGTGCCGATTGAAGTGAGCGATGTAAACTGCACTAAATGTAAACGCAACGTTTGGGAGGCTACTTCGCTATAATTACTTTCTGCTCCACTTGTCCGACGTCTCGTCCAGAACTGATTTTGATGTGGTACAAGTAGATGACCTTTCACATTAGATCTTTAAAGAAATAACGTCAATTTTTCGCCGGACTGAGTTGAACGGATGAATGTGTTGCAGTGGCGTTATCACGTATGAACTTTGTAATTACTTTACGTTTTTTGTTTACACGTATTCCTGAATGGGACTGAGTTTTGATAAACCGATACTTACTGTATTTATTCGCGTTTGTGGTGTATTAAAGAGGTACCGCATTCATCAGTGAATTGTATTTAGTGGGTCACGAGCAAACGAGATCACAACTGATACAAATGCTCTGTAAATTATCGTTCGGTTTTCAATGTTCACTATATATATATATATATATATATATATATATATATATATATATATATATATATATAGTCAATCCCGAAAAGGTTGTCCAGTTGAAATATATATTTAGGCAATTATATCAATCACGTGACCACTGAGAAACACCGTATAACTACGAAGAAATACGGTAAATAAAGTCAGCATGTGTATATATTTTTATGGTTGCTAGTCATTAGAGTGGTAAAACCAAGAGCATTTTAGGTATTTCCAATTTAAAACACGATAGTTTTAGGTGGTCACGTGACAGATATATCTGTATATTTATTTACTGGAAATACGATAATCGCAGATACCCCCTCACTCTGTCATTGATGGGACTTTTACTTTGGTAACTCCCAACAAGAGTAGCCTTTGTTTTACCGAAATGTTGACTCAATCTTTTCTTCGAACTCAAGTGCTAAACGCAAAGGAAGGAGAAAAATGGTGTGTGTTATACTTTTGCTTTGAAAAAAGAATCGATTGCGTGACGAAGTACGTATTTCCCACGGTCGGCACGTCAAATTAATTCATATAGTCTGCCAAGCACGTTCTCAAAATTTAATACTCAAAGTTTGAAGTTGGTCGGCCGTCGTAGTACGGGAAAAAAGGAACACTGATTTTCCAATTTTGAATTTATAGGCAGTACAATTAAATAGGCTTCCTGTGCGATTTTTTTTTTACTCTGGCATGCATATTTAATGAACTCGAATTGTTCTGTATGTGAACAAAACAGCATGATTTCTCCCAGAATCAAAGCAAAACATGAACGGTTTACTTCAAATTATACACGGGCTTCAGACCTAGTCATACTTCAAAGGGCTTGTGAACGATTCTCGGTGCAATCACCGCGTGTCAGATTACACAGTATTTTAGTCTTGAAAGAAAAAATAAGACATCTAACTAAATCATTCAAGACTCTAAGTTCCGATTGCTCTGAGCAAATACGGTAGTCAAAACTGGCGACAGAAGAGTATTTTAATAAACAATACTTCGAGGGGAAATGATCAGTGTGCAGATTTTAATACATTCTTGAAGAGGGATAGAATATATTTGTCACGGTGATTGTTCGATTTCCACTGACTGACCTTTGTTACTTGTCCTTTCTGAATACCTATCTGAATTTAACACAAAACGGCGTCTGAATCTCCCGATTTGCTTTCAAGCGCTGTTCTCTTTGCGGAGTATTTTCTTCCGCCTGCTTTTGCTTCTGAAGCTGCCGATTTGCTCATTTTCAGGCGCTGTTCTCTTTGCGGAGTATTTTCTTCAGCCCGCTTTTGCTTCTGAAGCTCCCGATTTGCTTTCAGGCGCTGTTCTCTTTGCGGAGTCGTTTCTTCGGCACGCTTCGTGCTGTCGGTCATAACATGATTTTCTTCTTTTCTCTAGACGAACTTGGCACTGTTTGATCGTTTCATGATTTCGCCTTGCTCGTGCCTGTTCCCTTCTCTTTTGAAGACGAGCTTTGCGAGACTGTTGTGTTTCAAGTTTTTCGGTTTTCAAGTTTTCTATTTTCGTGAACACAGCTACGATATACTGTAGTTGCTTCGTTCAATTAAATTTTTCTTATTGCGAGTAAAACTACAGGGCCACACGTGGTCGATCCGGCCTTTGTTATTGGTTCTGCAGCGACGCGATAGGAACTGGGGACGAGATCGCACGACAGACTGACAGACTGACAGACGAACATTAGATTTCGAGATGGCGACCCTCTTGGAGTCTCCGACATAGCGATAATACTACTGCATTAGCGTCGGGAATATTTCCCTCACTTCGTTCGGGGATTATATAGACACGAGTGTTTTACTGGAAAATATACCGTGCGTAAAATCCATACGAAACTACATCCGGAACCCGAGTGGCGTATTTTCCATATCCTCACTAGTGAGGATATCGTTGGCATCATTTCCCGCTTTTGCATGGTTGTTTGTGCAATTTCTCGTAAAACACTCGTGTCTAATATAATAGAATGAAAATTACACGGCGGCTTGAAGATATGGATTTTATTTTCGAGTGGTAAAAACAATATTTTACCACTCGAAAATAAAATCCATATCTTCGCGCCGCCGTGCATTGTGGGAAGAGTTCAACTGGAAAATTTTCTTCCCCAGCCAAATAACGAGGAGGAACACGCAGTAATCCTGTATTTTGAACTTAAATATCTTTCTAGTAATATATTGTTCTGAGTTGTGCGGTTTGTGTGCAATTTTAGAACCATTACCTTCCCACAATGCACTTAATATTTGTATATAGTTATCTATATTGAGGGCTCAAAATTTTGGCAAAGGGCTGTATACATATATATATATATATATATATATATATATATATATATATATATATATATATATATATATATATATATATATATATATATATATATATATATATATATACAGCCCTTTGCAAAAATTTTGAGCCCTCAATATAGATCACTATATACAAATATCAAGTGCATTGTGGGAAGTTAATGGTTCTAAAAACGCACAAAAACCGCACAAATCAGAAAAATATATTACCAGAAAGATATTTAAGTTCAAAATGCAATAATTACTGCGTGTTCCTCCTCGTTATTCGGCTGGGGAAGAAAATTTTCCAGTTGAACTCTTCCCACAATGCACTCGATATATATATATATATATATATATATATATATATATATAAATATATATATATATATATATATATATATATAAGAAATATATAACGCGTCACCGTGTAATATAGCCTCATCTAAACACGCGGGAAGTTGGGAGAACACGGGAGTAGCGTAAGGAAACCACGAGGCCGCCGAGGAGACTCTCCCTGGCGGATCGCACCTTCGGTGCTCACTCAAATCTTCTACTAGAAATACGATAATCCCAGATACCCCCTCGCTCTGCCATTGATGGGACTTTTACTTTGGTACTCCCAACAAGAGTAGTTTTTGTTTTACCGAAATGTTGGCTCTATATTTTCTTCGAAGTCAAGTGCTACACGCAAAGAAAGGAGAAAAAGAATGTTGCGTGTTATACTTTTGCGTTGAAAAAAGAGTCGGTTGCGTGACGAAGTACGTATTTCCCACGGTCGGCACGTCAAATTAATTCATACAGTCTGCCAAGCACGTTCTCAAAATTTAATCCCCGAGCGTAAGCGAGGGTAATAATCACAACGCTAATGCAGTAGTATCGCCTTTCTTGGAGACTCCAAGCGGGTCGCCATCTCGAAATTTAACGTTCGCCTGTCAGTCTGGCGTACGACCTCGTTCCCAGGCTCTTAGGCCAGAACTGCAAACCGCCACTAAACTTCGAAAAAGTAAAAAAAAGGGTTGTCTTTGTTTCGCGGATATAGGCAAGCACGTACGTACGCATGCTCAGATCAAACCAGAAATAAAATCATGTGTCTGTGTATGAACATGCATGTGTTTTCAATAGTTTGAGCATAGAAGTCTTTATGTGACGTATCTTTCAGATGCGTTTGCGTATATTTTAGAATAAAAACCTTCCTAAGTGCACTCTCTTATTTTTTAGGACTGAGCGAGCAACCGCTCGTGGGGGAGCTCGTTTACTAAATAAAATTCACTGTGTCGTTGTTGGACACACGCTATCGGCTATTTTATTCAGCTCAGAACATTGGGATATATTTAGGCATTTGGTTTGTTGAATGAAAGGAGACGAGTACTTCTTGGGGCCGGACGCGAGAAGGATGACGTTTTCGCTGCAACAGCCGCGTTGGAGTATCTGCTGGGCCGCTGAGGTAGCGAGAATTGACTCTTTGTGGTTTCGCTTCTTCTCCCGCCTTTCGAATAAATAATTTGGCACAAAACGATAAGCTCTGTGAACCTGGACGAGAAATATGTCAACGATGCGAAAGACCAGTCTAACTGGTCGTGGACAACTCCCAAGACTTGTAGAATCCTTCAATAATTTTCATTGCAAGGGCCTCTACAGGGAACAGCTGATGCTTTAAAATCCCCGCCGGGCAAGTAATGAAGTTGCGCCATCGTTCTGTATTTAATGCATAAACTCAGCCAAAACAAACTTTCTCGGCCTGGTTTTCCTCGCCCACACAAAACTTTTAAGCGGCTCGCCCAAGCTTTTGGAGAGGACACTGTGGCTTTATTTGTTCCGAAATGTTTTCCGAGTTTCTCGGCCTAATTTTCCTCTCCTTCACAAAGCTTTCAGGCGGCTCGCCTAAGCTTTTGGAGAGGAAATTGTGGCTTTATTTGTTCCGAAATATTTTCCGAGTTTCTCGGCTTATTCTTCCTTTCTTACACAAAGCTTTCACGCGGCTCGCCCAAGGTTTTGGAGAGGAAACTGTGGCTTATTTTTTGCAAAATGTTTTCGAGTTTCTCGGCCTGGTTTTCCTCTCCACTCGCCCAAGCTTTTGGAGAGGAGATTGTGGCGTATTTATGCCAAAATGTGAGCGAAGTGTTTCAGAATTTCTCGGCCTGGTTTTATTCACCGCGGAAACACTTGAGAAGCTATGGCCGCGGTTAGATTAGAGCTAAAAGCGGACTATTAGCACGCTTACGGAGTAAAGTAGTCAGTAGGAGGGACGCTTTTAATAGTCCCAAACATCTACATCTTGCTGAAGTAAACGCGCTCAAATATCGAACCCCTGAGAGTTTTGGCAACTTCAGTGTTCGATACAGTAGGAGGGCGAAAGAGTGAAGCTCGTCATGGAGTGAAATATCTTATTAACCTCGTATTTACAGTAGACATCTATTTCTCAATTCTGCTACAGCAGAATACACTAACCTGACAAATGTCCGTGAAATTTCGTTTGCGCGTGATCTCTTATTTCTTTTACTTCGGCTCGCCCTAATATTCGGTGTCCGCATTAATTGTATCCACCTTATTTAGTCTGAGTGCAGCTGGCAGCTGGCACTAATGCATGCATCGATTATTATAATAACGCAGAGGTTTATGTCTTAGGGGCTGGGTTAAACGTCCATCTTAGCATGCGTCGAACACACTTCGGGTTGACCGAAATTGTTCTATTGGCAATTGCGGTTTGCATTTAGTTCGACTCGTTCGACCCAGAGTCGACCTTATGCCGTTCTAATCGATTCCGCCAGTCGATTAGATCGAGTGAGTCGATCAAAACTCAATCAAGTCGATCTTAATTGGGACAAACGTCGGAACTAATATCACGTGTAATTGTTGAATTTAGTTCGACGCATGCTAAGATTACTATGTTCTAGCTACTTTTAGGTCTAACTCCAATTTTTTCCCTTTTTTCTTTTGCACAATATGCTGTGTATATTCTCACAGAGAACATAGCATTGTTGGTGAACGACTCGTGTATTTACTTGCACCTAAAGTCATCGAAGGCAGGAATAATTGATGACGGCTACATGGTGATTACCGTGTAGCATGAAATTTTCACGGGAGTTTAATTTCGCGGATTGCCGATTTTTGCTTTTCGCGGGAAAAAGTTTTCGTGAACTTGGATTTAAGACTTTACTGTTGGGAACAAATTTTCACAGATCTCAGGCAAGTTTCTGTCCGGTATTTCACGTTCGGCACTGTTAAATAGCCACAAGGGGTTTCAATTTTTCTTACATCTTGCCGGTTTATTAATCTATAATTTACAAAAATAATGTCACAAATCGTTCACCACATCTCAAAGCTACAGTATACAGTAGATTGGCCTGGAAAACACGTAACATATAGTGCTGGACGAGTTTAATAAATATAAGGAGTAAATTTTCGCGGATTTTTTTCTCGTGGGAGTATATTTTCGCGAGATTTGATTTTGGCGAATCGTCGGAAAATCCGCGAAATTCGCGAAAATAGACACCCGCGAAAATTTCATGCTACACAGTAGGCTTTGAACACACGAGTTTGTCCTGCCTGCCGCGATTGACATTAAACAACGGTGTTCGTAGGGAATACTTCGAACACTACGGCTGTTACAAGTTCTCAAATGTGCTCGGCTCATAGCTCAACATAGCTCGTGAACAAGTGCCTATTTCTTCCATAGAAAAAGAAGGCAAACATGCATGGCTGTGTTTTCATTGGGTAAAGTTACAGGAAAATTCCTTGATTTCCATGCAAAGCTGACCCGGTGAAAACACAGCCTATCTTCATACAAATAAAGGTAATTACAAAGCAGAATAATGCGCGCATTATCTCTCTTGTCTTGCATAAACAAATATTTCATATGAGCTAGCACAATACATGACCAGCTTATACTAAATCAAACTAATCAAAGCTTAAAAGAAGTGAGCGAAAACTTCACATTTTCAGGCTAAAAAATGACAGCAAAATTTACTTAATTATTAATCGTTTTTTGACCAATGGCCCCGAAAGAATACAAAGACTAAGAGTGTGCAGTGCAATAATTTCTTTCGCGAGGATTTTCACGACTCGGCGACAGTGGCGTGCTTTGCAGTTCTAGTCAGTGCTCGCTGGCACGGTTTTCCGCGTCGCCCGATCTGATTCGTTCACATCAGTTCATCAAAACAGATGCTCAGTTTTTTGTAATTTGAGATGTGAGGTGAAAGTCTTGTGACTCAAGCGTTAAAAATAAAGTTACGCTCTCTGTGGAAGTCATTGAAAAGCCGACAGGAAACTGGACGAGAGATATTGTGTTCGCGACCACTTTGCAAAACTTGGCAGACATTATAGGCCGAATGTTAATTCAAAAATGAATTTTGACCACAGAAACCAATCACAAGAAAGCCATGTCATATAAATAATTCATAGAGGCAAGTTTCGGAGCTCCAGTCCAAAGAAGCGCGAAGGGGAAACTAGAAAGACGATTCGCAGCTGTTCCTGCACCCAAGTATATTCTTGTTGTTTACAGTTCTCAGGTGACGTAACCAACATATCCCAAAATACTCTGCGGCGCGAGCAGCCCACGAAAGATAACATATACTGCATGTACCGAAAAATCCGGGATAGGCGACAGTTCTTCCAAGGCCTACATCTGTTTCTTATTTTCACAATTTTGTACCATTTCGCGTTTATCTGACCTGCGGCTCTGAAACTGCATGATTAGTTTCCTTTTCATGTGTTGGTTGCATTTGTTTCTTTGACGAAAACAAGTTTATGCAAATGAGCGGCGCCATATTTACATTGAGTGGTCATGTGACTTTGTCTGAGGTCTGCATCGTAGCGACTAAATTTGTCTGTCTCAGTCTCAGATGAGGTGTGAATTGAACATAAAGCTGAAAGCTGTGAAAATTAGAATTTGACAAAAGTGTTGAAGTTCGTAATGTTTGTTTGATTTTTTTATTTGTTTTCTTCTTCCTTTTTTTGCTGAAATCGCAACTGCGAGCTCAAGGTTTGACTATTTTCAGTATGCACCGTTCTGAAATCGAATATTTGCTACTTTTCGTAATATTTCACACTTCATTCGCTGTCTGAGAGAAAGCCTTGGAATTGTTGTTTTAGTAAACTGCGAGGAATCTCAGGAAATATTATGGGAAACTCCTTATATAGACTCTAATTTTCTATCGGTAATATTTTATTCGGCGGTTGTGTAATGTTCGTAAACGTGAATTTGTTTATATGTGCGTGTTCGGGCAAGAAGGATTACATTTGCTTTATATGGATTACATCATGACTCCTGGGAGTGACCAAACATCGCACACAGCCTATCGTGAGAATATGACTGGTTGTAATTATTATTAAATTACTGATGCAGGTCTTAAAATAGATTTTGAAAAATTAACGTTTGAACAAGAGTATGTGTGGTGAATCGGCTACCTTAGCTATTCTCTCTTGCTGACGATTGGAATGTTAAGGCCCGTCCAAAAGACCCAGCGTCGCCGTCCAACATCATTCAACAAGGTTGGATGAACATGTTGGACGAAGTTTGGCCACCATATTTTACGATGTTGGACAAAGTTTTATATTCTTTTTGTTCTCGGGCACTGATGAGCGATGCCTATTAACATGATTCGCACCGGCGGTCTAGAGCCTAATTGTACACCGTGGGTTCATTTTCGGTCCCAGAATCCTTATCGTATACAGTGCGTATATAGTGGCATATCTGGATTTAAGAAAACGGTTAGAGGGAAAGGCACTCGCATCATAAACTTGATACGGAGAGGCTCCGCCGAGACTTTCAATCCCTTACCATCCTGGGTCGACATAGTGACCCTTTTCCATACTTATAAACATCCCCCCCCCAACCTTTCATACCTTTGAACAGGAAGAAGCGCAGAAAAACAGCAAGCGACAACTCAGCAACACGATATTTACAAATACTTCAGTGGAGGCATGATTGTTAGAAACTCTAGAAGATGCCAATACGATTTTTCTTTGTCCTAATATTCTTACCGACCCATTGAAGTACCAAATTTAGTTATGACCTGAGGCTTGATTGAAAAGAACCTGCCCATTCGGGCAGAGCCTCCCCATCCCGTACAACCCATCAAATACGAAGTGCCCCCAGCCCCCGAAACTTACAAGCCTCTAAACAGACTTTAAGATATTACAGAACTGAATGTCTGGTTGGACGCGCACATGTAAATAGTGCACGTTGCAAGTTCTCGAGTTGTCTCTTTCACTGCTGCATGCCGTCAGTCAGTACTCACACTGGAATGGATTGCTCAATTATGAGCATTGAACCTACATCGTGTATTACAGATCAGCCTTAGGATTTTTTTTTGAGTCGATACTAAAGCAAACACTGGCTGAAGGAAGACATCAGCTGCACTCGCTCACTACACTCACTCTCCTAAAATGTCCTCTGCAAATGCCTGTCGAAGATCAGATCGAAGTGCTTCAAATACTTCAAAAAATTCACCTAGAATGATTAGCCACAGATGCACTAATTATTTCACGGAAAAAGTCGAACATATTAAGTGAGTAGGCATAAACGTGATAAAACTATTGCATAAATACTTGTCAAAAAGGAGACAATAGGGCCGTTCATACGAGAGAAAATAAGCCGTGAATTACCCATTCATACGAGTACGGCTTTCACAAGACGCGAACTACTCGTATAAATGATTTACGGTTTCACGACATAGGTATAAGCCGCGGCTTAGATAAGAACAGCTCAAAATCCCTAGGCCAGGATACTGCTGCGCCTTGTGTTAGCCGTGAACGTGTGCATTGCGTGCCATTCATAGTACGTGCAAGTTTTATGTGAGCCGCGGCGTATTTTCTATCGTATAAAAGGCCCTAATATGTAGCGGGTCAGCAAAACACGACTATACGATTTCACAAAAAGTCGACGGTCATAATCTAATTTAATACAGAAGGTTTAAACAGTGATCAAACCCCCATCAAACATTTTACGGTAACAGCACTGAATTGCTAAAGTGAATGTCGATTTATGAGAAAGCAAGGATTTCGGTTTGCAAGTACGTATTACTGTTAGCTGGTGTTGGCAAATTAGATGTTATGTTGACCGCGGTAAGTGGATTATTGTGTATAACTCACTGAAATCTATCTGAAAGTCGTGCTGTAGCTTTTGATTTAACTACACCCAGTCACTCTTATGGCTTGTAGTGGAAGTACTTGGTAATATACACCTGCTTTTACTGCAGTGGTACTGTTGAAACTTTCTGTATTAAGAATTTCTTGAATTCCGGAAAATGTAATCTGATCCGTGCCCGCGTCGGTTCTTATCAGTGCTCATTATTCATCACAACATCGCCGTTTTCTGCGAAAATGACACTCTAAGTCACACAATGGAAAAGAATATAGCAAATCGAGTTTTAAATTGTCAAGCGTTTGATAATTTTCTCATCTGTGTACCTACTTAATGCCTCGTTTTAGCCGAAGCCATTTCCCGCATCCAGTACCAATTGTGTCAAACTACCCTCACTGTTTATGTTTCTCAACGCGAGGCTTTTTGCGGGCCGCGGAAAACCTTTTGAGACAAGAAATTTAAATGTTTATTAGTTCAGTTGACGTTGGGTTTTTGCTCAAACGACAGGTACCAAATGTTCCTGGTGAAATTAAAATTGGCTAAAATTTGACCTGCCGCTCGGAGGTTTTACCTTGGTCTTTTTGAAAAATCGAAACACTACCACAAGTTCAAGTTTCCATAGTTATTTTAGGTGCTTTAGAAAGAAGAAGAGGTACTTTGAATTACTGACGAGATGCGATGGCCAGATTGTTTACCGTTTTATTACACGAGCTTGTTAAATATGCACCATTTTCGTGTCGGTTCGAGGGGTCGAGAGGGCATTTTAGACTATCCGCGATTTTGTCAAAAGGAAAAGGCAGTTGAACTTTTGAATATTATTTTCGAAGACAGTTCACCAAAGAGGTTCTTTGGATAAAATAAAATGAATTTCGAAATTTGGCATTTGGCGCCCGATTCTCGATATTTACGGGCAGCCGCTCTTAAGAAATCAACCTTGTGTCCTGTTGCACCGTACATTACACGTGTTAGTGTTTTGACCGGTCCGGTTTCTGCAAGGAAGTTAGTCCTTGCACAGATAATTGCTCCTTGGTAGCATAAGGAGGTCGCTTACCGGAGATCAAAAGCAATAGAAAACGGTGAGCCTCAAAGGTGGTCGCGGTCGCTTACGAAAGGTTTTATTAATAGTAATTTGACTGAGAAACCAATCAGAACTTCGGTACTTCCCGTAGGCTTGCAGGAGGTTCTACTGTACGTAAAAATATTGTTCGCCCAGGAAGTGCAACAGGTGTGGCACTATGACGTCACAAACGTAGTACAGTTCCATGACGTCACAGTACAAAAATGAAATCCCATTTGACCTGACTGGTTCGCCTGTGTAATTTTGAAGGAAAGCTACAGAATGAATAATTGTAAAAACATGCATGTGTATACAGTGCTGTCGTTTCCTTTGCCAATCACCGTTTATAAGGTACGATACCAGGAATAAAAAGCCCATAGGTGTTTGCGTGCCTCACACCTTGGTAAAATGTGTCGGCCATGAAAAGCGCCGTATACAGTTGCCAGTAGTTTTCGTTTTAAATGACCTGAAAGTGTGCCGTTTGGGTTGATAATGGAGCAGCAGTGCTTATTTTCTAAAAAACGACATATTTTGTCGGTTTAGCCAATATTTTAGGCAGGTGGGGGGGGGGGGGGGGGGAGGGGCAGTGTTTTTGCATATCTGTGTTCAAACCAAAAATTGCAACAAAGTAGGTGCCAAGATGATTCCTGTATCATGATTGTTTCAAGTAAAGTGATTTGATTTGAACACGAAGGCTGTAGAAGTAATAGTGGACTTTGAATTTGCCAAAACACGTGAAACTAAGTTTGTCACACCACGAGCACTCTTAGTTTGATCCAGTACCCCAACGCCTCACTTTCATGCTATTTAAGCGGAACCGCTGACAACTGTAATAAGTGCTATTAGGACGAAATTCGTTTATCGAATCAATTTTAATGCGGAAAAAAAACACTTAAAAAATATACTCGAAGGGAAATTGTTTGTCATTTGGTTATTCTTTCGCTGAAACTACTGCGAGACGATCAACACTTACGATCACAGCTCATTATCGAAACTTGTTTACACACCCAACGCTGTTTTACTGCAAGATATGAGTACAGACGCAAGAGGATGATGGGCTTTTTACCTTAGTTACCCACAAGCCAACAGGATCCGTAATGCTGGTCAGCGGCTTATGACTACAGTCTAAACTTGCGCACAGCCGTACAACTCAGCGCGCAGAGAGATGAAGCCGTATGACGTTTGGGCAACGATTCTGACGTATCGTGCTCTTGGATGTGGGTACAGCACGTGTGTAACGACTGTGTTCCGATCACTGTTGGCAGGAAATACCTGAAACAGATATTTTACAGCTTAAAATATTGCAAATACTCAAGCGACACCGTGGAACTGCGTTCTGGACGTCACTTCCGTTGGTCAGCGTTTGTCGTCATTAGGTAAATCGTTCTAACTCGAGGTAAAATTTCACCTCGTGTGCAAGCCCCGTTTTTTTTATTTGCCGGGTACTGTTGCACTTTATAATACTTGTCGCACTTTGTAATAACGCTTATCGCACTTTGTAATGACGCCTTTCGAACTTTGTAATAGCGCTTGTCGCACCTTGTAATACCTGTTGCACTTTGTCATAACGCTTGGGCGCACTTTGTAATAGACCAAGCTGTCGCACTTTATAATAACAGTCATTGTCTCATTTTGTATTAAACTTCTCAAATAAATTGGTTTTGCTGCCAAAAATTGCTGGGTGTCTGTTCGGGTCGCGGCCTGACAACTGGGGTACCGTCACGTGATTTAAAAAAAAAAACTTGTTTCACGCTAAAATCAAGCTCAATTCAAAAGACATGGTTGCCAAACTTTTGCTGGGTGTTTTTTGAGTCACTGTGAAGACTCCACAAGACATTAGCAGTGGATGGCCCATTATCTTTAACATCTTCTGGAAAAAGTTAGACCGAACCACAACATCTGCACTTGAATCCACTGTTTTGTGCAATAACCGCTGACTCGTAAAATGCATTTCCGCGGTGTCTGGTCAATCACAATTGGCACAAACAAGGTTTTGTTTCTAGAGGTTCGTCGTATTTACCTTCAGCAGCAGAAGAAATAATATATTGAACTGATCCTAGTTAAAATCTGATCAGTATCCAAATTGTAAAGCGCCGAAGGTGCGTCCAAGAGCATATACCCCATAAAAATGAGATTTTCTGTCCAAAACGCCTTTTCCTATCATTTCTGGAAGCTGGAAACGAAATTGAAAATATCTGACCGGTTTCCGTAAACCGGTGTAAACCGGTGGCTGCGGCCACAGGACCCTTCTGTAAGTCATTCTTGTAAGGAAGCTTCCCTGGTTGAAAATACTTAATACTAGAATTACGAATCGCAGATTCCCCCTCGCCCTGACATGAATGTTTAACTGAAGTTATGACGCAAACACATCTTGGGGTCAAATCGCAGCCGAATTTCTCGAATTTGACAGTTCCAGTTCCAGTTCCAACTGAATTGTTTGATCTTAAATGAAAACAGTAACTCCATCTGACTAAATTACTCTAGACTCCAAGTTCAGGGTTGCGCTGAGCCAATACGCTCAAACTGGCGAGAAGCGTATTTTAAAAACAATACTTCGAGAGAAAATGATCAGCATCCAGTTTTTACTATTTTCTTGAATGATCGAGTCACAAGATGCGTGATAGAACATAGAGGTACTTGCAATTTGTCACGGTGATTGTTCGATTTCCACTGACTGCAGACCTTTTGTGGCAGCAATTTCTGGTCCCTGCTTTTGTTTTTGAAGGCTTTGAACTTCGCGTCTTTGCTCAAGACAGATTTTCTGCTCTTCGATTGTTTCACGCTTACCTTGCTCTGTCATACTCTCTTCGTTTTTTTAAGATGAGCTTCATTCAGAGTTTCAGCTTTCAAACTGCCTTATAAGGAGTAGAATAGTTTTCCGTTAGTCTTTACATGAAGTGTTGTCTGCCCCTTGACTGACTGACTGACTGACAGACGAACATTAGATTTCAAGATGGCGACCCGCTTGGACTCTCAAAATAGCGAGATACTGCACCGTTAGCGTCGTGATTATTACCCTCGCTTACGCTCGGGGATTAAATTATTACACTCACCTTGTCTACGTTGTGTTCTTTAAAAGTTTTCCAGTTGGAACCGTCTTCGCTGAACTTGATTTTGTAAGATGTTAGCCACTGGTTCGCATTATAGCGCCCTTGTGTGGCTACTTTTGTCACGACCTTTGTCTCTCCCAAGTCGACCTGCAGCCATTCTCCTGCGTTACCCGACGCAGCAGCCCAACATCCTTCTCCGACCTGGTTATTTAAGCGTCCACGGAACGCGTCGTAGCCAGGCTGCCGCCATTCGGATGAAGCGGTAAAGGCTGCATCCAATAACAGTCCGTTCTCCATCCCAAAAGCTGTGCTACACGCTGTGACGAGAAAAGAAGAATGTCATACTTTGTGATGATTCGAGTGCAATGAGATCAGTGTTACAGTGCCATTTTTCTATTGCCTTGTGATGTGGTTGAAGTCCTTATCTGTGATGATTACAACCTGAGCCATTTAAACTGAACCACAAACACAGAATACAACTGATATAATTAAGCTGTTAGAGTAACGGCCATACTTGATAATCCATTTCATTTGTCTAAACAAATTCTCTCCTGAAGGGGGCAGTCCTGTAAAACTAAGACCAAAAGTCCTAAACATTGAACAAGAACCATTGCTTCTGTTAATTATTTCAATCTGAATGTTTGACTGTGTCCTGTGTGAGAAGTGGGCCCCGTGAGAACAGTCGAGTGGCGCAAGGAAAGACTTCAGGTTTTTGCTCGTATTTCTCGAGATCTTCACAGAAGTGGTAAGTACTGTTAGCTAAGTCATCCTGTTATGATAATTGTTACCGTTTAGTCACTAATCAATACTTGAAACTGTGATACTACTAGTCAAATAACTGAATAACAAGCCTGAAGTTCATATGCCGTTGCGCTACAATCAAATTCCACTAACTTTTGCTTCTTACCTGAGCAGATAGGCCGTCCATTAGTCACGTGACACACTTCCAATTTGTTGCACAACACGTCACTGCATGCCACGTAGTCACGTGTCGGGTTATCTTCGTAAATCATGTGATTAACCAACTTGAGGTGAAGAGGATGAGAGAGACGTGTTCGTGCATTGAGTTCACAACGCTTTTGGTTGAGATGGTAGTTGATGCTGTAGCAGTGCAAGTTTTTGATGCACTGATCCATGCAGTCGTCAGCGTCGTAGCATTTCTCAGATGAAATTACGTGACCGATAAGTCGACGATTGAAAAAGCGATTGGTTCTGCTTCTGCACTGGGACGGGGCGGAATATAATACGTTATCGACGACTAACAGGAATACGATGATGATGCCAGCTGAGTCCTTCATATCTCTGTGACCTGTGACAATAGTGCAATGGGAAGGTATTGAAATTTGCATGCTATCTACCATTTACACATTGTGTAAGGGTCTACTTAGAAGGATGTAATACCAGCTCTTAAGAGAACTAGGTTGACTGCGTCGGCGTGGCGGAAGACAAACTGGTGTATCAACTAGGTGTTGATGAGGGTAATGGAACGCCGTAAAAGAGACAATAGCTGACGTTTCGAGCGCTAGCCCTTCGTCAGAGCGAATGAGAGGATTATGGGTAAACGGGGTTTAAAAGGGGATTAAGAAAGAAACTTACCTCAGAGGAAACTTAATAATTTTTGATTGGCTGTTGAGAAAAGGAGCCAATCAGAAAAACATGGTCAAAGGTTAAGGAGCTACGAGAAAGAGAACCGCTCGTTGATTCCTGCGGGAGATAAGGTACCAATTTTGAAAATCAGACGCTGTTGTGTGCGCTTACGGGATTCGGTGTTGCCTTGGTGAAGAGATAAGCCGAAAATGGTCATGTTGTTGTGGGAGTGACCAGGTTGATTAAGGTTGATAAAGCTACAGGTTTGGAAGCGTCCTGGCTGTTGTTTTTCACATCCAAAAGATGTTCGCGGAAACGGTCTCCCAACCTCCGTCCTGTTTCGCCGATGTAAAGCTGGTTGCAGCTGGTGCACCGTATGCAGTAGATGACATTGCGGGAAGTGCAGTCGAAATGATCGGTGATTTGGGTGGAGTTCTTAGGGCCGGAAATTGAAATGGTGTTGGTAATGAACGGACATGTGTTACATCGCTTGCGCGAGCATTTGAATGTGCCAGGTTCAAGTTCTGTGGGTAAAGAGCCTTTGACTAGGGAATTGCACAAGCTCTTGTCTCGTTTGAATGAGACGAGAGAGACGATTTAGAAGGAGATAGGATTACCCTAGCGCTAGGTTTACTCTAGTATTAAGGTTATCCTAGCGCTTTAAGATTTCCTCTTTGTTAATCAACGTGTCTACAAGGTTATTTACAGGCGGACTTACAATTATTTTATACTGAGTTCAATGATGAATTGTTTACTTTTACATCAAGATGACTTTGTAGCGCAAAACCTTGCTGAAACCGACAACCAGAATTAAGCCGAGAAATTCAAAGACGGAATACAAAAATTTTTATTTTTATTTTTATTTTCATTTTCATTTTCATTTTAATTTCTATATTATTTGTATTTCTATTTTTGCACTCCGGCAGGCCAAATATCACATGCACTAACTTTGAACCTTGCAGGCAGGTGTTCGATGTAATTTGTAATTGCTCCGATGTCTTTTTAAGAGAGAGTTGACCAAAAATCAAACGCAGGGGCAAAATAATTATATTTCAATTTATTTAGCCTATTTAGTTTCGGAAACAGACATGAAAACCACTAAAACCGTCACGTTCACAGCAATACAATAAATTACTGATTGTCAGTATATGGCATGGGTCGCACTTAGCAAAGTTTGGTGAGGATTTGTTTACTCTGCGGTTGAAATCTATCAGCGGCGCCCGTCGCGAAATGTGACCCCAAGTTTTGTAGCTTGGCAAAACTTTGCAAATCGGCCGAAACATCAGAGGTCGTAGTACTTGGGTGGGCAGGCAGATCTTTTGTCGCGTTCCCAAGCTTACACTTCGCGGGGGAAAGTAAGACTCGGAGATCGAGAAGTGTCAACCATGTTTAATAAATACACGGTGAAAACTGAAACGGAAAGTAGGGCGATCTAAGTACTAAAGAATACAGAATGAAGCTCAGATCGCAGGACGGCTACTCACGTTCGGTTCCTGTACTGTGACTTGTAGAAAATTCTCCAGAAAAGATAACTGAAACGATCGACTAAATGCTACGAAAAACACGCTGACTTGGCACAAACAGAAAAGGCGGGCTAGACAAGACTTCGTGGGAAACTGAGCCCGCGAACGTTTGGGCCAGAACCGGAACTGAACTAATTATAACTATAAATAAACTAGAAATACGATAATCGCAGATACCCCTCACTCTGCCATTGATGGGACTTTTACTTTGGTACTCCCAACAAGAGTAGCCTTTGTTTTACCGAAATGTTGACTCAATCTTTTGTTCGAAGTCAAGTACTACACGCAAAGGAAGGAGAAAAAGAATGGTGTGTGTTATACTTTTGCGTTGAAAAAAGAGTCGATTGCGTGACGAAGTACGTATTTCCCACGGTCGGCACGTCAAATTAATTCATACAGTCTGCCAAGCACGTTCTCAAAATTTAATACCCAAATTTTGAAGTTGGTCGGCCGTCGTAGTACGGGAAAAAAGAACGCTGATTTTCCTATTTTGAATTCATAGGCAGTACAATTAAATAGGTTTCCTGTGCGATTTGTTTTTACTCTAGACTGCATGCTCCAGACTCAGGCATGCATATTTAACGAGCTCAAATTGTTTTGTATGTGAACCCGCTCAAACAGCATGATTTCTCCCAGAATCAAAGCAAAACTTGAACGGTTTACTTCAAATTATACACGGGCTTCAGACCTAATGATACTTCTAAGGGCTTGTGAACGATTCTTCTGCAATCACCGCATGTCAGATTACAGCATTTGTTAAGCCTGGTCCTCACTAGCGCATAAACATAAGCATAAGGATAAGAATAAGAGAGAGAGAGTTGCGACATAAGCATAAGCATAAGGATCAAACACATCCGTTCCTCACTCTCTTATTCTTACGCTTATGCTTATGCTTATGCGCTAGTGAGGACCAGGCTTTACAGTTTTTGTTTTGACAGAAAAATAAGACATCTGACTAAATCATTCAAGACTCCAAGTTCCGATTGGTCTGAGCGAATACAGTAGCCGAATCTGGCGACAGAAGCGTATTAAAACAATACTTCGAGGGAAAATGATCAACATACAGATTCTAATACATTCTTGCAGTGATCGAGTTACAAGATACGGGTAGAATATATTTGTCACGGCGATTGTTCGATTTCCACTGACTAACCTTTGTTGCTTGTCCTTTCTGAATAAGTATCTGAGTTTAACACAAACGGCGTCTGAAGCTCCCGATTTGCTTTCAAGCGCTGTTCCCTTTGCGGAGCCGTTTCTTCGGCACGATCCCGTTCATTATGCTGTCGGTTATAACATGTTTGTCGTCCTTTCTCTAGACGTATTTGGCGCTGTTCGCGGATCGTTTCACAATTTCGCCTTGCCCGTGCCTGTTCCCTTCTCTTTTGAAGACGAGCTTCGCGAGACCGTTCTGTTTCAAGTTTTTTAGTTTTCAAATTCATTTTCGTGAACGCAGTTCAACTGTTGCTTCGTTCAAATCTTTCTTAAAAACGCTGGCGGAGACGTTAATCTATAATCGACAGTGATTACGTAATTGCCTTATTAGGACATTGCCTTAGGCACCTGGCCTAAAAGGTCGCATCGCACACACCCACACACGAACATTAGATTTCGAGATGGCGACAGGCTTGGAGTCTTCAAATTAATGCATTAGAGACGTGATTATTTCCCTCACTTCGTTCGGGGACAAGACAGTCCACATCTTTCGAAAATCGAGTTGAACAATGGCAATCTGAGCGGTAGCTGTCAAGTCTTGTCATCCTTTGTTATATTTCGAAAAGCGCTGGATTTTTCATTTTTCGTAATTGTGTAGGTCAAACCAAGACTGCACGGGACGGGGAACTGCCCAGGCGTAGGGTGCTCGCGCTATCCTTCTTCGACGTTGATTCCTTCGTCGTATCATCGCGGCAGTCAAAATCATCTGGTATTCGTTCGTCCATCTCTCGTACAACAAACGAAAGGCAACAAGCTGCTGTTGAGTGAGCTGAATCAAGTGAAGTACTGCAACGGTAATCGTGATTACCACCGCTTCGACGGGACGCATTTTCTCCACGCAGCCACAGAGACTTACATCCACCGAATCATCTGAAACATCAGGCTTCATCTGATAGGACCTCCGACGAAACATCCGGCTTTATCTGATAAGACCTCCGACAAGCGCGACCCTAATCAGTTGTCAAAGTTTTTCCCTTCCGGTTGCGGTTGCAAACATTTGTGTTTATTTTCGCCGGCAAAGACGGCAACTTTGCTTAAGTGCGACCCATGCCTATGGCAGATAAACCGGAAAACCTAATTCTTATAGGCCATTTACGAGATGCCTGTTGCCTCTCGACTCTTTCAAACCGAGGCCTTAAGTGCACAGCCTTTCTTATGTACTAAAATGATTTTATTGGCATAAAAATGAAAACGAATTTTCATAAAAGCTTTTGCACTAGACCTTATTGCTTGTGACGTCACAAGCTTTAAAATGCAACGATTTTTTTTATTTTTTTATTTTTCTGGGTTAGAAATCTGCATGCGGTGATTGGTTCATATTATCATGTGATTTGTGATGACGTTGTGATCAAGTGACTTGGCGGGCGAGCAGTTTCGCCATTTTGAAGACAGCAAGTTGCTTGCCTTAGTTGGCTCTGTGGATTATTTTATGGACCGCTCATCTTACTTACAAACGCATACGCCGGCTGCGGTAGACCCATACTAAATTTCATTGAGCGGTTTTGGCTTGGGTCGGTCCGTTCAGCCTCAAAAGCCATATTGAAAGCCATGAAAGCAAATGCAATGAACTTATCAATGAACTGCATAACTATGCACAACTGTACAGAAATGTACGAAGAATCTGACATCCAGAACCTTGAGAACTTGAAGGAACAAGCTGAACGAAGCCGCTCGACATACAAAGACGAGAACCTGTGTAAAGACGGCGATTCTTGACAAGCGCTTGATAGCGGATTATATGGAACTGTTTAGTATGAGGGTGAACTTGAAGGTACTTTGTATTCTTTTACTTTGTATTATTCTTGCTGATACAAGTAAAGCGTCAGAAAATCTGACTTTTGTTTGGGATCAAAATTTCACTCTGCTGTGCATTTATGTTGTTGTTGCGACATTTTGGCTCGGTGCCATGAAGGTCAAACAATCAGTGGAACAGATGGCGTTGTTATTTGAAAATTGGGAAATGGCTGAGGAAAAAGTGACCGTTGGTAGATCTCGCTTCGCTCAGTTTTATTGTATTCCCACAAATGTTTATGTGAAAGAAAACCGAAGTCCTGCAAGACGAAGTCGTGAGCCAAGCCACGTACCCTTGAATAACCTTTCACGCATTTTGAACAAGAGTAGAAAAAGCAGGCGACTAATACAAGAATACATTTCAAAGAATGTCCCAAAGTCGTCAAAAGTCCATGGTTATACCCGAGCTTACGTACTTCACAATGCTAATGCGTTCCGAGAACGTGCATGTAAACAACATGTAAACAATAAAAAGCAACAGATGGAAATGGAAAGAGAAAATTAGGATCAATAAACCATCGCTGCGAGAAAGCTAGAAGCTCAAAAAGAAGATTGCCAAAAGTAACCGAGGTGCTTAAAGATACGTTTGTATTTTAAAATGTGTTAAAAAACAGGCATTGCAAGATCAGACGTACTCAGAGATCAAAATCACAGAACCAAGTACAATGGGTTTTCTCTGTCAAGGGATATAGAAAAAAATTCCGGTCCTTCAGTTGTTGATCCAAACAAAACGATCATCGGTTGGCTTTCTGGATGCACGGAAGCCATACTTTAAGAGCGATTTTGGCTTGCATTGTTTTTAAGCGTCGGAAGACTTGAAAATAGCCGTACACAAATGCTTGATGTGTTACCAGCGGGACCCCCATAAAGTACGAAGGGTTGTGTTTTGCAAATGCTCGATTATAGATACCGCTTCAACCAATGTATCTGTGTTCTGAGCAATATTTGTGTGAAAGAACATCGAATAAGTAGTAGAAGACGAGTCGAAACTTGATAGAACTTGAACTTTTCCCTGCGGGCAGAGCGTCTCCCTTTGTCGGAAACTCTGCGGCTTTGTGTAACGCGCGGCGTATACGAACAGTCGGCTTTTAACTTCGTTTTGCGTGCAGTAAAGGTTCTTTGTTTATTGTCTGAGGATATTGAATTACTAATAGGTTTGAGGCAAATATCACGCGAGATTAAGATACAAGATCTGTCAATGAAATGTCACGAGCATAATATCATAGAACGGGGAATCCCGAATCATCAGCTAATTAGCTTTCACTCACGCCGCTTTAACAAAAGCAGGAAAGACCGGCAGGCGATTACATCGAGAATATTTGTCACTGAATACCTCGAAGTCTTCAAAAGCTCAAGGTTGATATCCGACTATCCGAGCCGTAATGTTCGCTCCACAAGCCCGTGATGCACGCCTTTGTTGTCACGGTATTCAAACGTCTGCAGCTTCCGATAGAGATTAATTTCGTATCGACCCAGAATTTTGCGTTAAAGCTTAATGCATAGCAGTCTTGAACATATTAGTAATCAGACTTGTACATGTAGGATGAGTAACGTCTGAGATGGCTTTTTCATACGAAGTAATTTCATCATGGGAAGTGTCATGTTTTAATGTGCTACAGAGTTAAGTCCGAAAGCTTTCAATTACAGCTACTTGAACATGATGCACACGCTGGGAAGATGAGATAAGGCTATTACGCTGTCTTACAGCTACTTAAGATGTCGGGTATTCCCCAGTCAATCCCATTACAAAATGACAACACAGTTCCTCCACAAAACATGTCAGCTTGAAAATTCACTCAACAAGGTTGCCAGGTTGTATAGTAAGCGTCACACAAGTACTGTCACGTGCATCGGAAAGCAATGAAAACTGGGTTGTTGCAAACGAAGAATATTCCTACGGGGCCTTCGATAATTGTTTTCTTTCAATTATTATAATACACTTTTTCGTGAATATCTGTTTGACCGAAATTAGAAGAAAAGAGGGCAAGAAAAATAAAGGGAGCTCTTGGATCCGTCATGTGCAAAAACTGACTCGGCTATAATATCTTTTGCATATAAACGCACGACAAAAGTTCCTCTCCCGGGACCCCGCGTGTCTCTATTCATTGTACTAATGACGTCACAAGCGCACTGGCCACGGGCCTGTCTTGTTTTGAAATAGAGGCAACAGGCATCTCGGAAATTTGGCCTACTCAATGAAGCTGTAGTAATAGGAGCCTTTGAAATATCTTTGCCAACCGTTGAACAAAAAGACTCTCACGTCTTAGCTCGCTTTACATATGCTAACTTTCGACCTTCTCTTTTACCTTGACTCTCTTTTCATTATAAATAATTGAAGACATTCGGCTAAAAACGAGCCATGTGACGATTTCATATCTGTCTTCAAAATCTCAATTTGATACTTGTGTGATCTTATAGTGATCTATGTAATTTTGATCAGAAACACACGCATAAAATGTCAATAACGACAAAAAAAAAAAAAAAAAAAAAAAAAGAGAGAGCAAGTTTCGCGTTTTACTATTTATGTGTTCATTTATGGAAAGTGCCCCCAGGTAAACGCAGAAATGGCATTTCCGAGCCCTAAATTAAAAACTTTTCTTGATTAAAACTGGGCCTCTCGCTGCGCCCCTGTTGGTTGACACATTAAATATAGATGACGCTACAGTGTCCTCAAAAAGCTAAAAAATGAAATGTTCTCACAAAGAATATAGCATTGTGGATGAGCGACTCGTGTACTTTGCACCTAAAGTTACGAAACTCTTATCGAAGGCGGAATATTTTAACTGTGACGTGTAGAATCAAACTTCTCCCACTGCAGCCGACCTACTTAAATTTCTGTGGAGTAGCCATTGCCCACAGTCACACCGAGATTTTTTTTTGTTTTTGTTTTTGTTTTGTTTTTCTTTTTAGTATTGACTTTCCCTGAAATGACGCTGAAATGTCGTCAAAAGAAACTTGTCTTCCACATTCTGCCCCGATTGCACTTGTGCAAACGGCGTTTTGTCACCCACGAATTTGTCAATGAGTTCAGCTACTAAAAAATAACTTTGAAAATGTCAAAAAAGAATTGTCTTCGTTTCGCGGCTATGGGCAAGCACGTACGTACACAGAAATAGAACCATGAGAGTGTGTATGAACACTGGTGTTTTCAATATTTTAAGCATACATGTAGAAGTCTTTATGTGACGTATCTCTTATTTTTTAGGATTGAGCAAGCAACCACTCTTGGGGGCCGGAGTTCGTTCACTAAATAAAGTTCACTGCGCCGTTGTTTGACACAAGCTATCGGCTATTTCATTCAGCTCAGAACATTGGGATATATTTAGGCATTTGGTTTGTTGAATGAACGGAGACGAGTACTTCTTGGCTGGGACCTTGTTTTATGTTTCCTGAAATATCTAATGCTATATATTAAATATCCTAACCTCGTATTTACAGTAGACATCTAAGTCTCAATTCTGCTTTACAGCAGAATACACTAACCTGACGAATGTCTGCGAAATTTTGTTTGCGCGTGATCTTGTTTCTTTCACTACGGCTCGCAGGTTCAAACCAGTATGTATGCCTAATGTTCGGTGTCCGCATTAATTTTATCCACCTGTATGTAATTTTAGCGGCACCGTAGGAGTTCACTAATGCATGCATCAATTATTGTAGCAACGCAGATGTTTATGTCTTTCGCCCGGGTTAAACGTCGATCTTAGCATGCTACGAACTAAATTACACTTCGATTCGACCAAAATTGTTCGACTGGCAATTGAGTTGCATTGAGGCACCATCCACACTAATCCGGATAAATTTGAAAACGGATATTTATTCATCCGTTTTAGCCTTCCGTCGTGAATTGGCTGCTGTAGCTATCCTCTTTTGCTGACAATTTGAATGTTAATTTAGTTATTCGCTTGATTCAGCCTCTACAGCATTATTTGATCCGCGCCGGTGCACTGGAGCCTAATTGTACACCGTGGGCTCACTTTCGGTCCCAGAATCCTTATCGTCTACAGTGTTTTAAAAACTATATTGGATTCGTTTGGCCATCCCGTAAAACATCGTCCAACATTGTTTTATCCAACATGTTGGAGTCGTTTGGTCGGCCTTTAGCCCTTCCTCAGTTGTCGACTAGTCTGTCACCAATACCTTTTCTTTATTGTAACGAGAAAATCACTGTGTTAGGATTTTGTCTGGTTTGTAATTTTACTTTATTGTCTCCGCATTGTGCAATTACTTATGTGTCTAAATGTCTAAAGTTTGCTTATTGGGCAAGTCATGAATGTGCAACAAAAAGATACATGGATTTGCTGGGGGCAGGCAGACTTTATATGACGTCACCGAATCTCTATGCCATTACAATATACAGTACAGTGGAACCTCCCTGAGGGACCATGGTCGTTTACTGGAATTTCTCACCATAGGAGGCCTAAGTGACATCCTGCTTTGAGCCACAATCAGTGTCAAATAATGCAGGTTTTGTGGGTGAATAACACCTTGAGGCTTAAAGAGACCCTCTCACCGTAGATGCTTTGCGTGCCCAGTGACTGACGGCGGCAATATTCGTATCATACGAAAATGGCGGATTCTCATGTTTTTCTACGTTTTATCTTGAAATAAATCAGCACAAACTCAAAAAGTGTTTTTAATACGATAAGCAGCGACAGTCAGATCAATCAGTCATAACGTGAGCGCCTCAGGAAAGTCGAGTTGCTGCTGTAAATGTAAACATGGGCGCGCAAAGCATTTACGGTGAGAGTGTCTCTTTAAGAATCAACCTTGTGTCCTGTTGCACCGTACATTACATACGTTAGTGTTTTGACCGGTCCGGTTTCTGCAAGGAAGTTAGTCTCTTTGGGAGCATAGGGTGGTCGCTTACTGGAGATCAAAAACAATAGAAAACGGTGAGCTTCAAAGGTGGTCTCGGTCGCTTACGAGAGATTTCACTAAGAGTAATTTGACTGAGAAACCAGTCGGTACTTTGGTACCTCCCGTAGGCGACCATTTAAAGCCGAACGAAGGTTGGTCGCTTGCAGGAGGTTCTACTGGTACGTCAAAATATTGTTCACCCAAAAAGTGCAACAGGTGTGGCACTATGACGTCACAAGTGTGGTACTATGACTTCCATGACGTCACAGTACAAAAATGAAATACTTTTGACCTGATTGGTTCTCCTGTGTAATTTTAAGGAGGAAAGCTACAAATTGAATATGGTAAAAACATGCATATGTATACAGTTTCCTAAGCCAATCACCGTTTATAAGGTACGAGACGAGGAATAAAAAGCCCATAGGTCTTTGCATGCCTCATACCTTGGTAAAACGTGTCGGCCATGAATAGCACTGTATACAATTGCCAGCAGTTTTCGTTTTAAACGACCTGAATGTGAGGCGTTTGGATTACAGTATTGGAGGAGCAGTGCTTATGCTCTGAAAAACGACATATTTGTGTGGGTTCAGGCCAATATTTTACGCAGATGGGGGAGAGGGGTGTGGGGGAAGGGCAACGTTTTGCATATCTTTGTTGAAATCAAAATTACAACAAAGTAGGTGCCAAGATGATTCCTGCATCGTTGTTTTAAGTAAAGTGATTTGATTTGAATACGGAGGCTGTAGAAGTAGTCGACTTTGAATTTGCCAAAACACGTGAAACTAAGTTTGTCACAGCACGAGCACTATTAGTTTGATCCAGTGACCCAACGTGCTATTAGGATGAAATCCGTTTGTCGAATCAGTGTTAATGCGGAAAAACACCTCAAAAAATGGACTCGAAAGGAAATTGTTTGTCATTTGGTTATTCTTTCGCTGAAACTGTACTGCGAGACGATCAACACTTACGATCACAGCTCGTTATCGAAACTCGTTTACACACGGATCACTGTTTTACTGCAAGATATGAGTGCAGACGCAAAGGATCATGGGCTTTTTACCTTAGTTACGCACAAGCCAACAGGATCCGTATCCGCTTTGTAAAATGTATCTACTTATTGAGACAATAAACATTATTGAAATACAAAAAAAAAAACAGGATCCGTATTGCTGGTCAGCGGCTTGTGACTACAGTCTAAACTTGCGCACAGCCGTACAACTCAGCGCGCATGCAGATGTAGCCGTAAAACGTTTGGGCGACGATTCTGACGTATCGTGCTCTTGGATGTGGGTACAGCACGTGTGTAACGACTGTGTTCCGATCACTGTTGGCAGGAAAAACCTGAAAGAGATATTTTACAGCTTAAAATATTGCAAATACTCAAGCGACACCGTGGAACTACGTTCTGGACATCACTTCCGTTAACCAGTGGTTGTCATCATTAAGCAAATCGTTCTAACTCGAGGTAAAATTTCGTGTGCAAGCCCCGTTTTTCATATGTCTACTGTCGCACTTTATAGTACCTGTCGTACTTTGTAATAACGCTTGTCGCACCTTGTAATACCTGTTGCACTTTGTCATAACACTTGGGCGCACTTTGTGATAGACCAAGCTGTCGCACTTCATAATAACAGTGATCATCTCACTTTGTATTAAACTTCTCAAATAAGTTGCTTTTGCTGCCAAAAACTGCAGGGTGTCTTTTGGGGTCACCGCCTGACACCTCGGGTACTGTCACGTGATTAAAAAAAAAACTTGTTTCACGCTTAAATCTAGCTCAATTCAAAAGACATGGCTGCGAAACTTTTGCTGGGTGTCTTTTGAGTCACTGAGACTGAGACTCCACGAGGCAATAGCTATGGATGGCCCATTATCTTCAACATCTTCTGGAAAAAGTTAAACGGAACTACAGAATCTGCACTTGAATCCACTGTTTTGTGCAATAACCGCTGGTCGTAAAATGCATTTCCGCGGTGTCTGGTCGATCGCATCTGGCACAAACAAGGTTTTGTTCCTAGTGGTTCGTCATATTTACCTTTAGCAGCAGAAGAAATAATATATGGAAGCTGATGGGGGTAAAAATCTGATCAGTATCCAAATAGTAAAGCGCCGAAGGTGCGTCGAGGAGCATGTTCTCCGTAAAAATGAGATTTGGCTGTACAAAACGTCATTTCCTACCATTTCTGGAAGCTGGAAACGAAATTTCAAAAATCTGACCGGTTTCTACAAACCGGTGGCTGCGGCCACAGGGTCCTTTTGTAATTCACTTTTGTGAGGAAGCCTTCCTGGTTGAAAGTAGTTATTATTACATTATTACACTCACCTTGTCCACGTCGTGTTCTTTAAAAGTTTTCCAGTTCAATTCGTTGTCGCTGAACTTTATCTTGTAAGATTTTACCCACTGGTCATAACCATAGCGCCCTTGTGTAGCTACTTTTGTCACGACCTTTGTCTCTCCCAAGTCAACCTGCAGCCATTCTCCTGCGGTACTTGCCCCAGCAGCCCAACATCCAGATCCGACCTGGTTATTTAAGCGTCCACGGAACGCCCCGTGGCCAGGCTGCTGCCATTCGGATGAAGCGGTTAAAGCTGCATCCAATAGCAGTCCGTTCTCCATTCCAAAAGCTGTGCTACACGCTGTGATGAGAAAAGAAGAATGTCATACTTTGTGATGATTCGAGTGCAATGAGATCAATGTTGCAGTGCCATTTTGCTATTGCCTTGTGATATCGTTGAAGTCCTTATCTGTGATGATTACAACCTGAGCCATTTAAACGGAACCACAAACACAGAATACAGCTGATACAATTAAGCTGCTAGAGTAATGGCCATACTTTGATAATCCATTTTGTTGGTCTAAACAAATTCTCTTCTTAACTAAGACCTAAAATCCTAAACATTGATTAGTAATATGTTTTCTTCTGTAACAACGAGTAGTCAGCGCGAACAAAGAAAAAACTGTACCAATGAACAAGAACCACTATTCTGTTTATTATTTCAATCTGAATGTTTGACTGTGTTCTGTGCGAGAAGTGGGCCCCGCGAGAACAGTCGAGTGGCGCAAGGAAAGACTTCAGGTTTTTGCTCGTATTTCTCGAGATCTTCACAGAAGTGGTAAGTACTGTTAGCTAAGTCGTCCTGTTTTAATAATTGTTACCGTTTAGTCACTAATCAATACTTAAAACTTTGGTACTACTGAACAACAAGCCTGAAGTTCATATGCCGTTGCGCGACATTGAAATCCCACTAACTTGCGCTTCTTACCTGAGCATATGGGCCGTCCTTTAGTCACGTGACACACCTCCATCTTGTTGCACAACACGTCACTGCACGTCACATAGTCACGTGTCGGGTTATCTTCGTAAATCACGTGATTAACCAACTTGAGGTGAAGAGGATGAGAGAGACGTGTTCGTGCGTTGAGTTCACAACGCTTTTGGTTGAGATGGTAGTTGATGCTGTAGCAGTGCAGGTTTTTGATGCACTGATCCATGCAGTCGTCAGCGTCGTAGCATTGCTGAGACGAAATCACGTGACCGATAAGTTGGCGATTGAAAAAGCGATTGGTTCTGCTTCTGCACTGGGACGAGGCGGAGAATAATAAATTATCGGCGACCAACAGGAATGCGATGATGATGCCAGTTGAGTCCTTCATGTCGCTATGACCTGTGACAAAAGTCCGATGGGAAGGTATTAAAATTTACATGCTGTCTATCATTTACACAGTAGACGTGCTTTAAGTTCGTTTACTTGTAGATTTGTCGATGAGTCTGACGAGACTATTAGTGTGACTAAACGATAGTATAACAACCGATGAACTTAAACAGTACTTCACGCAAGGAAATCAAAATCAGAACATAAGGTTAGTAAAACTACATGGCCTAATATGGGTATTAGCGATAATGACGTAATGAAAGCAACGGAGCGTGTCCACACAGTGTGTAAGGGCATGTTTACAAGGAGATAGGGTTACTTTAACACTAGGGTTACTCTAGTATTAAGGTTATCCTAGCGCTTTAAGATGTCGTCTTTCTTTTTTAATCAACGTGTTTACAAGGTTAATTACAGGCGGATTTACAAGAAATTTTATACTGAGTTCAAAATACTTCTGGGAAGAAAACAGGCCGAAAACGGAAACCAAAGCGACGATGAGCTTTAGCCGCAAAATAAAGGCGATTTATGCTTTACTCTGTACATGGCATCTGTTGCCTCATAAAATTCTTCTGCTTATCGTACATTGCCTGTTGAAATGTTTCTTTCATTCGATCATGTAGCCTCTGTTTCGCAATGGTCATTGTATACCAGAAATGAAAAATACCCCGAAATAGTCCTGAGTATTAAGTTTGCAGTCACAAATGGACTGAACACACTGTGAACAAAACCGCAATAATATTTGTCTCGTGTTACATTCCTCGCTTGAGCACGAATACTCGAAAGCCTGATAAAACACACAAGTATTGAAGCGAAGCTGGATTGATCGTGGCCTCTGATTAGAAATAAGAGTCGAAGTCAGGATTGTGCATAAGAAGAGATGTCAGAATTTCGCCCCGAAATTTTTACCGTTTCCAGCGAGCGCAGTGAGCTGACGTTCGGAGAGAGGTAAGATAACGCGCAACTAAACATACTTAGCCAGTTTTTAAGTTCAATCGCTGCGGACGACCGCCGTTCGGCGAACGACCAAAATCCCCATACATTTCTCACATGTTCACTGTGTGACAGACAGACAGACCCCCTGAGCCTGGGTTGCCCTGTGTGTATACTAGAAATGAAAAATACACCGAAATAGTCCTGAGCATTGAGTTTGCAGTCACAAATGGACTGAATACGCTGTGAACAAAACCGCAATAATATTGTAAACAAGTCTCGTGTTGGGCTCGTGTTACATTCCTCGCTTTCAATTTTATATCTGTTACAAAGCACAAATACTCGAAAGCCTGATAGAAGTGAAACGCATTCAGTTAAAAAACAAGACAGACTAGTATTGAAGCGAAGGCTGGATTAATCGTGGCCTCTGATTAGAATTAAGTGTTCGAAGTTAAACTGTCAAAATCGATTCATAAAAAGACAAGTCACGCATTACTCAGATTTACTCGGTGGGTAACCGTTTCGCTTCTAAGGCAAAATGCAGAGTCCCTCAACCTTTAAGAACCAAGTGTATGAGTGTTGTAATGATAAATTTATAGTTTAATCAGGTTTCATTTAAGCAAGGTGTCAAAAGCCAAGTTCTCTATATTGTGTGATATATTTCTGGTGAGAAACTGGAAGTCCCCCGGAAGTTCCGCTCTTGTCCTTCTTTCCATTTTAATTTATTCTGCTCTCGACCCAACTAACGCCGCGAGCTCACTGGCAACGCCAGTCTAGTTGGCATAAAAATGAAAGCGAATTTTCATAAAAGCTTTCGCACTAGACCTTGTTTTGAAATAGAGGCGACAGGCATCTCGGAAATTTGGCCTACTCAATGAGGCTGTAGTAATAGGAACATTTGAAGTATTTTTGCCAACCGTTGAACAAAAAGACTCTCACTTTTAACTGCCAGGATCTGTGGTCAGGGTCTTAGCTTGCTTTACACTCGCTAACTTTCGACCTTCTCTTTTACCTTGACTTTTTTTTCATTATAAATAATTGAAGACATTCAGCTAAAAAACGAGGCGTGTGACAATTTCATATCTGTCTTTAAAATCTCAATTTGATACTTGTGTGATCTTGTAGTGATCTATGTCATTTTGATCAGAAACACACACATAAAATGTCAATAACGACAAAATAGAAGAGCAGAATTTTGCGTTTTAATATTTATGTGTTCATTTATGGAGCCCCCAAATTAAAAGCTTTTCTTGAGTAACACTTGGTCCCTCGCTGCGCCCCTGCTGGTTGACACATTAAATATAGATAACGCTATAGTGTGTCCTCAAAAAGCTAAACAATGAAATGTTCTCACAGAGAATATAGCATTCTGGATGAGCGACTCGTGTACTTTGCACCTAAAGTTACGAACTCTTATCGAAGGCGGAATATTTTAGCTGTGACGTGTAGAGTCAAATTTCTCCCGGTGCAGCCGACCTATTTAAATTTCTGTGGAGTAGCCAGTGCCCACAGTCACACCGTTACACCGACAAAACTTGAAAAAAAAAAAAAAAAAATCACACTCACACCGATAACATTTGACAAATTAAATTAAACGTTGGCCGAGATTTCTTTTTTTTTTTTTACTATTGACTTTCCCTGAAATGACGCTGAAGTGTCGTCAAGAGAAATTTTGTCCGATGTCTTCCACATTTTGCCACGATTGCACTTGCGCGGCGTTTTGTCACCCACGAATTTGTCAATGAGTTGCTACTAAAAAAAAGAAAATTTGAAAATATCAAAAGAGAATTGTCTTCGTTTCGCGGCTATGGGCAAGCACGTACGTACACAGAAATAGAATCACGAGCGTGTGTATGAACACTGGTGTTTTCAATATTTTAAGCATACATGTAGAAGTCTTTATGTGACGTATCTCTTATTTTTTAGGATTGAGCGAGCAACCACTCTTGGGGGAGTTCGTTCACTGAATAAAGTTCACTGCGCCGTTGTTTGACACACGCTATCGGCTATTTCATTCAGCTCAGAACATTGGGATATATTTAGGCATTTGGTTTTGTTGAATGAACGGAGACGAGTACTTCTTGGGGCCTTGTATTATGTTTGCTGAAATATCTAATGCGATATAATAAATATCTTTGTATTTACAGTAGTCATCTATTTCTCAATTCTGCTTTATAGCAGAATACACTAACCTGACAAATGTCCGTGAAATTTTGTTTGCGCGTGATCTTGTTTCTTTCACTACGGCTCGCAGGTTCAAACCAGTATGTATGCCTAATGTTCGGTGTCCGCATTAATTTTATCCACCGGTATGTAGCCTTAGTGGCATCGTAGGAGTTCACTAATGCATGCATCGATTATTGTAACAACGCAGATGTTTATGTCTTTGGCCTGGGTTAAACGTCAATCTTAGCATGCTACGAACTAAATTACACTTCGATTCGACCGAAATTGTTCGATTGGCAATTGAGTTGCATTAAGGCACCATCCACACTAATCCGGATAAATTTGAAAACGAATATTCATTCATCCGTTTTAGCCTCCCGTCGTGAATTGGCTGCCTTAGCTATCCTCTATTGCTGACAATTTGAATGTTAATTTAATTATTCGCTTGATTCAGCCTCTACAGCATTGTTTGATCCGCGCCGGCGCACTAGAGCCTAATTGTACACCGTGGGCTCACTTTCGGTCCCAGAATCCTTATCGTCTACAGTGTTTTAAAAAACATATTGGACTCGTTTGGCCATCCCGTAAAACATCGTCCAACATTGTTTTATCCAACATGTTGGAGTCGTTTGTTCGGCCTTTAGCCCTTCCTCAGTAGTCGATTAGTCTGTCACCAATACCTTTTCTTTATTGCAACGAGAAAATCACTGTGTTAGGATTTTGTCTGGTTTGTAATTTTACTATATTGTCTCCACATTGTGCAATGATTTATGTGTCTAAATGTCTAAAATTTGCTTTTTGGGCAAGTCATAAATGTGCAACAAAAAGATACATGGATTTGCTGGGGGGAGGCAGACTTTATATGACGTCACCGAATCTCTATGCCATTACATTTATACAGAATATACAGCGGAACCTCCCTGAGGGACCATGGTCGCTTACTGGAATTTCTCACCATAGGAAGCCTAAGTGAGATCCTGCTTTGAGCCACAATCAGTGTCAAATAATGCAGGTTTCGTGGGTGAATAACACCTTGAGGCTTAAAGAGACCCTCTCACCGTAGATGCTTTGCGTGCCCAGTGACTGACGGCGGCAATATTCGTATCATACGAAAATGGCGGATTCTCATGTTTTTCTACGTTTTATCGTTAAAATAAATCAGCACAAACTCAGAAAGTGTTTTGTATACGACAAGCAGCGACAGTCAGATCAATCAGTCATAACGTGAGCGCCTCAGGAAAGTCGAGTTGTTGATGTAAATGTAAACATGGGCGCGCAAAGCATCTACAGTGAGAGTGTCTCTTTAAGAAATCAACCTTGTGTCCTGTTGCACCGTACATTACATGTGTTAGTGTTTTGACCGGTCCGGTTTCTGCAAGGAAGTTAGTCTCTTTGGGAGCATAGGGTGGTCGCTTACTGGAGATCAAAAACAATAGAAAACGGTGAGCCTCAAAGGTGGTCGCAATCGCTTAGGAGAGGTTTGACTAATAGTAATTTGACTGAGAAACCAATCGGTACTTTGGTACTTCCCGTAGGCGACCACTTAAAGCCGAACGAAGGTTGGTCGCTTGCAGGAGGTTCTACTGTACGTCAAAATATTGTTCGCCCAAAAAGTGTAACAGGTGTGGCACTATGACGTCAAAAATGTAGTGCAGCTTCCATGACGTCACAGCACAAAAATGAAATCCATTTGACCTGACTGGTTCTCCTATGTAATATTGAAAAAGAAAGTTACACAATGAATAAAACCCGCATATGTATACAGTTTCCTAAGCCAGTAACCGTTTATAAGGTACGAGACCAGGAATAAAAAGTCCATAGGTCTTTGCGTGCCTCATACCCTAGTAAAACGTGTCGGCCATGAATGGCACTGTATACAGTTGCCAGCAGTTTTCCTGAACGTGAGGCGTTTGGGTTGACAGTACTGGAGGAGCAGTGCTTACGCTCTGAAAAACGACATATGTACCCAATATTTTACGCGCGCGCGTGGCGGGGGGGGGGGGGTTTGGTTTGAACTGTGTTCAAACCAAAATTGCAACAAAGTAGGTGCGAAGATGATTTCTGTATCATTGTTCCAAGTAAAGTGATTTAATTTGAACACGGCTGTTGAAGTATAGGAAGTATAGTCGACTTTGAATTTGCCAAAACACGTAAGACTAAGTTTTTCACAGCACGAGTACTATTAGTTTGATCCAGTGACCCAACGCCTCACTTTCATGCCATTTAAGCGGAACCGCTGACAACTGTAATAAGTGCTATTAGGACGAAATCCGTTCATCGAATCAATTTTAATGCGGAAAAAACATTTCAAAAATATACTCGAAAGGAAATTATTTGTCAGTTGGGTGTTCTTCGCCAAAAGTGTACTGCGAGACGATCAACACTACGATCACAGCTCATTATCAAAACTCGTTTACACACCGATCGCTGTTTTACTGCAAGATGTGAGTGCAAGCGCAAAGGATCATGGGCTTTTTACCCTAGTTACCCACAAGCCAACAGGATCCATAATGCTGGTCAGCGGCTTGTGTACAGTCTAAACTTGCGCACAGCCGTACAACTCAGCGCGCACAGAGACGTGGCCGTGAAACGTTTGGGCAACGATTCTGACGTATCGTGCTCTTGGATGTGGGTACAGCACGTGTGTAACGACTGTGTTCTGATCACTGTTGGCAGGAAATACCTGAAACAGATATTTTACAGCTGAAAATATTTCGACATCGTGGAACGACGTTCTGGACGTCACTTCCTTTGGTCAGCGTTTGTCGTCATTAGGAAGTAAATCGTTCTAACTTGAGTTAAAATTTCACCTCCTGTGTAAGCCCCGTTTTTTATCTGTGTACTGCCGCATTTTATAATACTTGTCGCACTTTGTAATAATACTTGTCGTACTTTGTAATAATACTTGTCGCACTTTGTAATAATACTTGTTGTACTTTGTAATAACGCTTGTCGCGATAACCGCCAGTGTCTGGTCACTGGCACAAACAAGGTTCTGTTCGTAGAGGATCGTCTTATTTGCCTTTAGCAGCAGAAAAAGTAATATATGGAAACTGATCTGGGTAAAAATCGGATCAGTATCTAAATAGTAAAGCGCCGAAGGTGCGTCCAGGAGCATGTCCCCCATAAAAATGAGATTTTGCTGTCCAAAACGCCATTTTCTACCATTTCTGGGAGCTTCAAACGAAATTTCAAAAAAATCTGACCGGTTTCCGTAAACCGGTGTGAACCGGTGGCTGCGGCCACAGGTACCGTCTGAAAGTCACTTTTGTGAGGAAGCCTTCCCGATTGAAAATGTTTTTTATTACATTATTACACTCACCTTGTCCTCGTCGTGTTCTTTAAAAGTTTTCCAGTTGGAACCGTCGTCGCTGAACTTGATCTTGTAAGATGTTAGCCACTGGTTCGAATTATAGCGCCCTTGTGTGGCTACTTTTGTCACGACCTTTGTCTCTCCCAAGTCAACCTGCAGCCATTCTCCTGCGGCATTTGACCCAGCAGCCCAACATCCTTGTCCGACCTGGTTATTTAAGCGTCCACCGAACGCCCCGTGGCCATGGCTGTGTTCGGATGAAGCGTTAAAGGCTGCATTCAATAACAGTCCGTTCTCCATCCCAAAAGCTGTGCTACACGCTGTGACGAGAAAAGAAGAATGTCATACTTTGTGATGATTCGAGTGCAATGAGATCAGTGTTGCAGTGCCATTTTGTTATTGCCTTGTGATATCGTTGAAGTCCTTATCTGTGATGATTAAAACCTGAGCCATTTAAACAGAACCACAAACACAGAATACAACTGATATAATTAAGCTGCTAGAGTAATGGCCATACTTGATAATCCATTTCATTGGTCTAAACAAATTCTCTTCTTAACTAAGACCTAAAATCCTAAGGATTGATTAGTAACATGTTTTCTTCTGTAACAACGAGTAGTCAGCGCTAACTAAGAAAAAAACTGTACCAATGAACAAGAACCACTGCTTCTGTTAATTATTTCATTCTGAATATTTGACTGTGTCCTGTGCGAGAAGTGGACCCCGCGAGAACAGTCGAGTGGCGCAAGGACAGACTTCAGGTTTTTGCTCGTATTCCTCGAGATCTTCACAGAAGTGGTAAGTACTTTAAGCTAAGTCATCCTGTTTTAATAATTGTTACCGTTTACTCACTAGTCAGTACTTAAAACTGCTAGAGTAACGGCCATACTTGATAATCCATTTCATTGGTCTAAACAAATTCTCTCCTTAAGGGGACAGTCCTGTAAAACTAAGACCGAAAGTCCTAAACATTGAACGAGAACCATTGCTTCTGTTGATATTCCAATCTGGATGTTTGACTGTGTCCTGTGCGAGAAGTGGACCCCGCGAGAACAGTCGAGTGGCGCAAGGGAATATTTCAGGTTTTTGCTCGTATTTCTCGAGATCTTTACAGAAGTGGTAAGTGCTGTAAGCTTAGTCATCCTGTTATGATAAAACGAAGTAACAAGCATGAAGTTCATATGCCGTTGCGCTATAATCAAATTCCACTAACTTGCGCTTACCTGAGCAGATGGGCCGTCCTTTAGTCACGTGACACACCTTCATCTTGTTGCACAACACGTCACTGCACGCCACGTAGTCACGTGTCGGGTTATCTTCGTAAATCACGTGATTAACCAACTTGAGGTGAAGAGGATGAGAGAGCCTCGTTCGTGCGTTGAGTTCACAACGCTTTTGGTTGACATGGTAGTTGATGCTGTAGCAGTGCAAGTTTTTGATGCACTGATCCATGCAGTCGTCAGCGTCGTAGCATTGCTCAGATGAAATCACGTGACCGATAAGTTGACGATTCAAAAAGCGATTGGTTCTGCTTCTGCACTGGGACGAGGCGGAATATAATGCGTTATCGGCGACTAACAGGAATACGATGATGATGCCAGTTGAGTCCTTCATATCGCTGTGACCTGTGACAAAAGTCCGATGAGAAGGTCTACATTTACATGCTATCTACCATTTACACATTGTGTAAGGGCCTGTTTACAAAGAGATAGGGTTACCTTAGCGCTAGGGTTACTCTGGTATTAAGGTTATCCTAGCGCTGTAAGATTTCCTCTTTTTTTAATCAACGTGTTTACAAAGTTATTTATAGGCGGATTTAGAAAAAAATAATTATACTGAGTTCAATGATGAATTGTTTACTTTTATATCAAGATAACTTTGTAGCGCAAAATCTTGCTGAAACTAACAACCAGAATTAAGCCGAGAAAGGGCAAAGACGGAATACAAAGTTTTAAATCTCGAAACGATGTAAAAACTAACTCCAATAAATATCTTGCACAGGAGAGCTGTTTACTTTTTTCCTATATTTTATCAGTATTTTTGCATTTTTCCCTGAAAAAGCAGGGAGGTGGAGGGGGGGGGGGGGGGGGGGGGGGGGGGGGGGGTGGTCTAACTCCCCCGGATTTTTTTCAAAATTTGAACCACTTGACGTTTTTGAGTGTAGCATTGAACCCTTTCAACTGGCCAAGTTTCATGGAAATCGGTGAGATGGCATGTGTCGCCCCTGCCTGGTCCTCTCGTGGATAGGCTCTTAAACTGGCCGAGCAGCTAGTGAAGCTTCTGCTGTGCCGATTGAAGTTAGCGATGTAAACTGCACTAAATGTAAACGCAACGTTTGGGAAGCTACTTCGCTATGATTACTTTCTGCTCCACTTGTCGGACGTCTCGTCCAGAACTGATTTTGATGTCGTACAATTAGTAGATGACCTTTCACAAGATCTTTAAAGAAATAACGTCAATTTTTTGCCGGACTGAGTTGATCAGATGAATGTGTTGCAATGCCGTTATCACGTATGAACTTTGTAATTACTTTACGTTTTTTGTTTACGCGTATTCCTGAATGGGACTGTGTTTTGATGAACCGATACTTACTGTATTTATTCGCATTTGTGGTGTATTAAAGAGGTACCGCATTCATCAGTAAATTGTATTTAGTGGGTCACGAGCAAACGAGATCACAACTGATACAAATGCTCTGTAAATTATCGTTCGGTTCTCAATGTTCACTATATATATATTTATGACCCATCAAATATTTCCCACCGCGCGTGATTGATAGAATCGTGACACGTGACCGAATAACGAGCGGACGTTATCAGCGAATAACCCCCGCCTGGCGAGCTAACGCTGTTTATTGACAATATCCGAACACAGTTCTATTTATTTTAGTCACAAAAATCATTACAAGACGACTACTGAGGAGGACATCAATTTATTGGTCGAAAATGCAGTTCCAGAAAGCAGTAAAAAGCTTCGCAGTTTCCGCGCCGTTATTTGCGCTGCGAGAGAAAATATTTGAAGGATAATAAAGACAATAAAACTATTTTTGGCTTCGGAAATACGCACAGATAATTGTCCTTGGACATTATCTGTTCCTCGAAGCTCACAGTTCGCTTCTCGGAACAGATAATATCCTCGGACAATTATCCGTGCATATTTCCTCGCCAAAAGTAGTTTATTGTTTATATACAGTCAATCCCGAAAAGGTTGTCCAGTTGACATATACATTTAGGCAATTATATCTATCGCGTGACCACTGAGAAACACCGTATAACTACGAAGACATACATTAAGTCAGCATGTGTATATATATTTATGGTTGCTAGTCATTAGAGTGGTACAACCAAGAGCATTTTGGGTATTTCCAATTTAAAACACGATAGTTTTAGGTGGTCACGTGACAGATATATCTGTATATTAGCGACACTAATTCTGCTTTGTGACTCAACTCATGGATGTCGGTCTGGATGATCAGTCATGTGACAACTGACGTTGCTGTTTGTGACTCGACTCACGGATGTCGGTCTGGATGATCAGTCATGTGACAACTGATGGCCAATTGAACGCAGACATAATGCTCAGGGGACCGTGAAAGTGTTTTTCTCCGACGTCACTCGAAAGTCGAAGCAAGGACTTTTTGAGTGTTCCTTCGTTGTAATGAATTGAGTATTGAAGTGAAACATCGCCTGATCTTCCTGATGATCTCTGCCAAACAACAACACGTTACATTCGCAATGTACCGGCTACAAACGGTATGTCTTCACCCGGGGTCTTTCGTGTCAATGCATGTGCCCCTCAATGTTTATCTGTTTCATCATTTGGCTTTACATTTGGTGATCCATGTGAGTAAAACATAAATAAACTGCACTCTGACTTGAGATAACAATTTTTGTTGTTAGCGCTCGTTTCTTCGCTGTTGACTCGATACCGCGTTGCGTTACTCACGATTAAATACTTGTTGCGAGGGTCAATCACGGGCATTCACTGCTGGCAATCCATTTCTTGTGCAAAATTCAAAGCAGTATGGACACATGTATTTTGTGTGGAACGATTTATCGAGGCCCACGAGGTTTGTGTACATCTTACGCTAAGAGCCTTCGACCGATGAAGACGAAAGGAGAGATGTCATGTTGTTTGAACTTACAATGGCGGAGGTACGAACTCGGATTCTTGTAAGCTTCTGATCTGTCCAAGACAGTATGTTTCTTCGTTGTGTTTACCAGAGATGGATTTGTGGAGCTATTCGTCTTGATAGTGACCGAGAAACGAATCCGTAGAGAAGAAATATCGTTCAACTTCTTCGTGAAACTGACTTTGTTTATCACCACGTGGCGATGTAATTCGCACAATTATTTCCAGTCCGGTTGCTAATTTTGCTTCTATTTTGTCTGCAGATTTAATAGATTTACTTTAACGAGATCGATCTGTGAATTTAGAATATCAGTCTGAAGTTTAGAACCATTTCACTCAAGTTTTGTATAGATAAATTCGCTGTTCGTCTTCGGATGGACGAACGCTGCGAACAAAATATTTCATTCAGTGATTTATAATTTCAGGTTTTATTGCCTTTTGAATTATCTTTTGTCCTTTTTATTATATGTTTTGGTCATGTATTCTAGTTTCAAATAAATTTTAATTAGGAATGGTATCTCGCTTCTGTAATTACTGCGCATTTGGTTTATTTTTGCGAGTCGCGTTGCGTTATCGTTCCCGTACAACTTCCCATAAAGGAATTTGAAGGTAGCTGCGCGCGTTATTTCTTCAGGAGTGAATAGGTTAATAGATTTAGTTACAGTTGTAAACAAGAAAGAAACTTTCTTGCTTTTGTGTTCTGACTTGGTTTAATCAGCGAGGGTAAGCCTCGGCAGCATTCACCTGACCTTTGGTTACTTCTAGTTTATTATATAGACACGAGTGTTTTACTGGAAAATATACCGTACGTAAAATCCATACGAAACTACATCCGGGACCCGAGTGGCATATTTTCCATATCCTCACTAGTGAGGATATCGTTGGCATCATTTCCCGCTTTTGCACGTTGTTTGTGCAATTTCTCGTGAAACACTCGTGTCTAATATAATAAAAAGGAAATTACACGGCGGCTTGAAGATATGAATTTTATTTTCTCGTGGTAAAAATAATATTTTACTCACTCACTCGCAAAGCGCTCGTTCGTATATATATATATATATATATATATATATATATATATATATATATATATATATATATATATATATATATATATATAACTTCTTATTGACCGAGCGTGAGGTCTGTACGGAGAAAATATCGCCCGAGGTTTTGACCGTACAGACCGAGCCACATCGGCGAGGTCTGTACGGTGAAGACCGAGGGCGATATTTTCTTCGTACAGACCGAGCAAGCGAGGTCAATAAGTAGTTTATTATATGGCTTCAAAGTTTTACATCAAAACAAACATGGAACAGCACTTTGTCTCCGAACAATTTACTCGCGTACGCATGCAGTCCCAGCGTTTACACTAATAAGTGAATGACAGCTTCTCAATTTTGCAAACACTTATACAATACTTGAGAGAAGTCAATATTTGACTCACCGGATGAATTGAGTTGAGCTTGAATTTTTGAAGTACAAGCCCAAAATGTGCCGGTTTTGGTTCAGCGAAAACGTCACTCGGTATAAAACCCATCAGGAGCGTGGCGAACTAAAAATAGTTTTCCTTCTTCTTCTTCTGATAAGCAATTTCTAACGCAAAACTAGCAGAATTTTATTTACTCCAAGCGTTTATAATTATATAACATGCGATCACAACATTCAAACTCCGGGATTCAAAAAAAGGAAATATTGAAGAAACTACAATATTTTGGATCTCAACCGTCGGCACAAAAAATTGTGTGAATCAAAAGTTTATCATTTTCTCAACAGAAAGATAAGTTCCTTCACTCAAGTCTTCAAAGATGTTGAAAAACAGTTTCAGTAAGCTTGTATGAACTCCGCTTGTGGCACCGTGACAACAAATAATCAGTCTGCTCGTAGCTCCGTAAACGGTTCATTGAGACTGTTCTCGTCACTCTTTGACTGATGTTTGCTGTGCCTTCTACGTTGCTCTAAGTGTTTAGCACGTAGTGCAAGATGTGAATCAATTCTCAGAATACGGTGCTTGACTAGCTTTGTTTCGCCGTTCGTGATGCCACAAACCAAGTCAACAAATCTTCATCTCCAACCGTTTCTCGGCTTCCAAATCAATTTCCGCAGTGGTATTTTCTTTCTTACATATTCTTGTTCTACTGTTTTGCCTTCAGCCAAACGTACCCGACATATTCACTGAAAGCAAAGAACTGCACGACCTCGTGATTCATGTGTTCAATCTGCCGGTCCGTAATCGAGCACACGGGCGTTACAGGAAAATAATGACTGGCTAATACACCAATCAGAGCGCGCTTCGTGCGAGGGCCATAAGGCGACAAAAAAAACGAGGATCCATAACTTACGGTACGGACCAAGCAAACGAGGTTAATAGGATATCTATTATATGGCTTTAGATCTTTCGGCAAACACAAAACAAGGCCCCAACGAGTACTCGTTCATTCAACAACATCAATCGCAATCAGGCATGAATTACGCACGTTTGTTTTCACAACAAATTCAGTTAACAGCTTACAATTCTACCGATTTGAAAATCTTGAAAGAAAATAAGCGTCTGTCGAACCAACTGCCTACTAGATAAATACTAATTGTTCTAAGCTGAATGAAATGGCCCATAGCGTGTGTCAAACAACGACACTTCAAACGAGCTCGCCCTCGAGCAGTTGCTCGCTCACAAGCTTTTAAAAAACTGCAGTCTTATCTTTTTCCAGAAGAAACTGCTTTGTAACTCAGAGTATATTTTATTCTTTTGAATAAGTTTCTTACACACACAATAATGTAGAAGGCAAAATGACACTAAAGGAAAATCATTTCATCACACACCGCGACCGACACAAAAAAGTTATATTATTCAAAACTCACCGATTAATTTTCCTGCCTCCTCGTGGAGCGTTTACGTTTTCTTCCAGCAAACTAAACATCTTTAAATCACCACGGCGTCTTTGTCCCAGACAGTGATTTCGAAATATAGAGAGTTCTGGTGCATCGTGAAAAATATATTTACAGACTTCACAGTGCGCCATGACGAGCAAATATGTCTGCAAAACTCAGTTGATCTTTGCACGGTGTTTTAGCCATAACTGTTCACGGTGATTATTCGCTTTCCACTTTCTTCCTAGCAAGTGTGCCAATTTTAACACAGGGGTAAAACAACCCTTCATAGATCTGCAACACTTGTTATCAATGACGGCTGAGGTCGCAAGCAAATTTTTCCTCGAGTGTTTTGATTCCTTCTTTGTAACGGTAATTTTCCCAGATTGTAAGCTTTTCCCGATCATCACAACTTAACAGTTTAAACATCCCATTGAACTTCTGGGCCTTCTATGGCAAACGTTTAGCATCTACTCCAGTAATCATTCGCGATCTGATTCGTTCACATCAGTTCATCCAAACAGATGCCCAGTCTTTTTTAATTTGAGATGTAAGGTGGAAGTCTTGTGACTCATGCGTTAAAAATAAAGTTACGCTCTCTGTGGAAGTCATTGAAAAGCCGACAGGAAACTGGACGAGAGATATTGTGTTTGCAACCACTTCGCAAAACTAGGCAGACATTATAAGCCGCGAATGTTAATTCAAAAATGAATTTTGACCACAGAAACCAATCACAAGAAAGCCATGTCATATAAATAATTCATATAGAGGCAAGTTTCGGAGCTCCAGTCCAAAGAAGCGCGAAGGGGAAACTAGAAAGACGATTCGCAGCTGTTCCTGCACCCAAGTATATTCTTGTTGTTTACAGTTCTCAGGTGACGTAATCAACATATCCCAAAATACTCTGCGGCGTGAGTAGCCCACGAAAGATAACATATACTGCATGTACCAAAAAAATCCGGGAATAGGCGACAGTTCTTCCAAGGGCTACATCTGTTTCTTATTTTCACAATTTTTGTGCCATTTTGCGTTTATTTGACCTGCGGCTCTGAAACTGCATGACTAGTTTCCCTTTCATGTGTTGGTTGCATTTGTTTCTTTGACGAAAACAAGTTTATGCAAATGAGCGGCGCCATATTTGCATTGAGTGGTCATGTGACTTTGTCTGAGGTCTGCATTGTAGCGACTAAATTTGACTGTCTCAGTCTCAGATGAGGTGTGAATTGAACAATAAAGCTGAAAGCTGTGAAAATTAGAATTTGACAAAAGTGTTGAAGTTCGTAATGTTTGTTTGATTTTTTTATTTGTTTTCTTCTTCCTTTTTTTGCTGAAATCGCAACTGCGAGCTCAAGGTTTGACTATTTTCAGTATGCACCGTTCTGAAATCGAATATTTGCTACTTTTCGTAATATTTCACACTTCATTCGCTGTCTGAGAGAAAGCCTTGGAATTGTCGTTTTAGTAGAATTGCGAGGAATCTCGGGAAATATTATGGGAAATTCCTTATATAGACTCTAATTTTCTATCGGTAATATTTTATTCGGCGGTTGTGTAATATTCGTAAACGTGAATTTGTTTATATGTGCGTGATCGGGCAAGAAGGATTATATTTGCTTTATATGGATTACATCATGACTCCTGGGAGTGACCAAACATCGCACACAGCCTATCGTGAGAATATGACTGGTTGTAATTATTATTAAATTATTGATGCAGATCTTAAAATAGATTTTGAAAAATTAACATTTGAACAAGAGTGTGTGTGGTGAATCGGCTACCATAGCTATTCTCTCTTGCTGACGTTTTGAATATTAAGGTCTGTCCAAACGAACCCAACGTCGCCGTCCAACATCATTCAACAATGTTGGATGAAAATGTTGGATGAAGTTTGATATTCTTTTTGTTCTCAGGCACTGATGAACAATGCCTATTAATCGCTTGATTCAGCTTCTACAACATTATTTGATTCGCGCCGGCGCACTAGAGCTTAATTGTACACCGTGGGCTCACTTTCGGTCCCAGAATCCTTATCGTCTACAGTGTTTTATAAAACATATTGGACTCGTTTGGCCATCCCGTAAAACATTCGTCCAACATTGTTTTATCCAGCATGTTGGACTTGTTTGGTCAGCCTTCAGCCCTTCGTCAGTAGTCAATTAGTCTGTCACCAATACGTTTTCTTTATTGTAACCGTGAGAATCACTGCGTTAGGACTTTGTCTGGTTTGTAATTTTACCTTATTGACCCCGCACTGTGCAATTACTTATGTGTCTAAATATCACTCATTAGGCAAGTCATGAATATGCAATAAAAGATGAATGGATTTGCTGGGGGGGAAGCAGACTTTATATATTTATATACAGAATATACAGAATATGCAGTGAAACCTCCTTGAGGGAACGTGGTCGCTTACTGGAATTTCTCGAGTTGCTGATGTAAATGTAAACATGGGCGCGCAAAGCATCTACGGTGAGAGTGTCTCTTTAAGAAATCAACCTTGTGTCCTGTTGCACCGTACATTACATGTGTTAGCGTTTTGACCGGTCCGGTTTCTGCAAGGAAGCTAAGTCCTTGCACATGTAATTGCTACTTGGTAACATAAGAAGGTCACTTACTGGAGATCAAAAACAGTAGAAAACGGTGAGCTTCAAAGTTGGTCGAACTTGCTTACGAGAAGTTTCACAATAGTAATTTGACTGAGAAACCAGTCGGTACTTTGGTACTTCCCGTAGGCGACCACTTAAAGCCGAACGAAGGTTGGTCTTGCAGGAGGTTCTACTGTACGTCAAAATATTGTTCGCCCAAGAAGTGCAACAGGTGTGGCACTTAATGACGTCACAAATGTAGTACAGCTTCCACGACGTCACAGTACAAACATAGGTCCCCAAAGCGTACGTGAAGCTATTTGCTAGTTGATGATCGTCTATGATAGTGAAAGGGTTAACACGAACTATCATGCACTCCCAAGAGTGAGGTACCGCATTCATCAGTGAATTGTATATTTAGTGGGTCGCGTGCAAACGAGATCACAACGGATACAAATGCTCTGTAAATTATCGTTCGGTTTTCAATGTTCACTGTAAGTTGCCTGTTGCTCAGTTCAACAGTTCAGTAGACTTATCCTTTCCGCTGTTACTTCAAAGAAACTCGAGTGTTAGCTGTTTCTGCCCAGCGCTAAATAACCTTTATCAATCACTCCTTCTGCCACAACCGCCGTTGTCGTTTCTTTGCTAGAGGCTTATAATTTCTTGTTTTTCTCGTAGACTCAGGTCAAATGAAGAATCGGGAACTTCACTAAAATCGAACAGTCCAAAAATTTGTCCCACTGCGCAACCTCAGAGCAATATAACATACTTTCCATGTTACATAGCCTCATGCAAACACGGTTGGGACCAATCAGAGCGCTCGTTATATATGTTTTATTTTATTGCTGCCGACGATAGGAGGCAGCGACACTAATTCTGCTTTGTGACTCAACTCATGGATGTCGGTCTGGATGATCAGTCATGTGACAACTGACGTTGCTGTTTGTGACTCGACTCACGGATGTCGGTCTGGATGATCAGTCATGTGACAACTGATGGCCAATTGAACGCAGACATAATGCTCAGGGGACCGTGAGAGTGTTTTTCTCCGACGTCACTCGAAAGTCGAAGCAAGGACTTTTTGAGTGTTCCTTCGTTGTAATGAATTGAGTATTGAAGTGAAACATCGCCTGATCTTCCTGATGATCTCTGCCAAACAACAACACGTTACATTCGCGATGTACATTCGCGATGTCAATCACGGGCATTCACTGCTGGCAATCCATTTCTTGTGCAAAATTCAAAGCAGTATGTACACAAGTATTTTGTGTGGAACCTCCTCAAAATAAATGGCGACTTATGAACAGATTTTGGCAAATGTAAATTCTGAAAGAGCCTTCGACCGATGAAGACGAAAGGAGAGTTGTCATGTTGTTTGAACTTACAATGGCGGAGGTACGAACTCGGATTCTTGTAAGCTTCTGATCTGTCCAAGACAGTATGTTTCTTCGTTGTGTTTACCAGAGATGGATTTGTGGAGTTTGTGAAGAAATATCGTTCAATTTCTTCGTGAAACTGACTTTGTTTATCACTACGTGGCGATGTACTTCGCACAATTATTTCCAGTCCGCTTGCTAATTTTGCTTCTATTTTGTCTGCAGATTTATTAGATTTACTTTAACAAGATCGATCTGTGAATTTAGAATATCAGTCTGAAGTTTAGAACCATTTCACTCAAGTTTTGTATAGATAAATTCGCTTTTCGTCTTCGGATGGACGAACTCTGCGAACAAAATATTTTATTCAGTGATTTATAATTTCAGGTTTTATTGCCTTTTGAATTATCTTTTGTCTTTTTTATTATATGTTTTGGTCATGTATTCTAGTTTCAAATAAATTTTAATTAGGAATGGTATCTCGCTTCTGTAATTACTGCGCATTTGGTTTATTTCTGAGAGTCGCGTTGCGTTATCGTTCCCGTACAACTTCCCATAAAGGAATTTGAAGGTAGCTGCGTGCGTTATTTCTTCAGGAGTGAATGGGTTAATAGATTTAGTTACAGTTGTAAACAAGAAAGAAACTTTCTTGCTTCCGTTTTCTGACTTGTTTTAATCAGCTAGGGTAAGCCTCGGCAGCATTCACCTGACCTTTGGTTACTTCTAGTTTTATAAAATAAAATAATGATTGTTAGTTAGGGAAACAGCGTACACATTGAAATTAACAGTTTTTCGAGAAATAACTTCAAATGGTAAATAGCTGAAAAATCGAAACACCGGAGAATTGTTTCCTTGAGAGAGTCGTGAAAAACCTGTTAGTGAAAATATTAAAGGCAAAGGAATGCTGCAGCAGACAAGCGTCAGTTAACAATATCTAAGCATATATCAAGAATAAAACAAAGGATTCTTCGTGATGATGTTTGTCAGCAAAAAAGCAAGTGCCGTTTGGACGGAGAAATTGTTTTGTCTGCCAAGTGCAGCAACTGAAAGAATTCATCTCAGACGAATAATGTGTCCAGCATAAACACGAGTCGAACCGAACTTGGAAAGATCATTTTGAGAAGAATGACTAATGAGTTTTTATCGGCCATCTTGAAATTCTGGCGCCGACATTGTTATTGGTTCCACCACCATTCATAATACAAGTCAGAACCGCTGCAAGCAAGTTGTTGTCTGATTTTTTAGTTACAATCAACACTCAGACGACTAATGCGTCCGGAGCAAAGGGTGCTTCATACTCTCTTAGTCCGGCAACACTGAAACATTATATGAAAGATCATTTTGAGAAGAATGACTAATGAGTTTTTATCGGCCCTCTTGAAATTCTGGTGCCGACATTGTTATCGGTTCCACCACCATTCATAATACAAGTCAGAACCGCTGCAAGTAAGTTGTTGTCTGAATTTTTAGTCACAATCAACACTCAGACGACTAATGCGTCCGGAGCAAAGGGTGCCTCATACTCTCTTAGTCCGGCAACACTGAAACATTATATGAATTTCGTTAAAATCACAAGAGCGACCGCGGCCGTAAGCAAAAGTGACTCATCAGCGTGGTTTGTCCTAGAGTCCGCGTCCACTAAGCTATAAAAAACGGCTCAACTTATAATAGGCTTGGGGATACAAATCGGTCCCAAATGTCAGAGTAATAAAGTTCAGTTTTATACCTAAATTGTTGCCACTGGTTTTCGGCAGCCCCTCGAGAGAGAATAAGATTATTCTTAGATTTACAATTAAGTTCGCCCTAAACGCAGCGCAAGCGAGTGCCAATTTAATGTTAAAGTGTTGCAGATCTTTCAATACAAAGCAAGTCTTCAATATTAAAAATGATAATCTCTTCAATATGGTGTTTTCTCGCACTGCTTATTGAGTCTCTCCTTCAATGTGAAATCTAACGCAAATTTGTTTGGCTTCTGGTTGTGCTGTAGTTAATTACACGTTGGTTTTAAAGGGGCCCTCTCACCCACAATCTTTTGCGCGCCAAAATCCTTGATCCGCCATTTTTTGGTCCCCCGAAAGTCGAAAGATGAATAGCAATCCACTTCCATCCGACTCGTTTGAGCAGGATATTTAGGTTTTTTTTACCTAAAAGTGCTACTTGCTTATTTTTCTTTCAATTTATTACGTTGTTTCGTGTTGGAAACCAAATTTAGCCAGATTTTTAAAATACATTTCTAGATGTAAACCGAAACATTGAGTTGGCTGAGAGGGCCCCTTAGGGAAGTCACCCTAAAACCACAACAAACTTTGAACAACGAATGGAGCAAGAATGTGACAGTTTGTTGTCGCATAGAGTCCGCGTCCATATAGCTCTAAAAAACGGTTTAACTTAGCGCTCTTCGGGATACAAATCGGTCCCAAATGTCAAAGTAAAACTACACAGTTTTATCGGTGTCTTACCTGAATTGTTGCCACTGGTTTTCGGCAGCCCTTCTATAGAATAAGATTATTCTTAGATTTATAATTAAGTTCGCCCTGAACACAGCACAGGCGGGTGCCAATTTAATATTACAGTGATGCAGATCTTTCAAAACAAAGCAAGTCTTCAATATTAAAATGATTTTCTTCTCAATATGGTGTTTTCTCACACTTATCATTGAATCTTTTCTTCAAAATAAAACCTAACGCAAGTTTGTTTGGCTTCTGGTTGTGACCGGTGCTGTAGTTAATTACACGTTGGTTTTAATTGGGCCGTCTCACCCACTGTCCTTTGCGCGTTGAAGTCCTTGATCCATCTTTTTCAGGGTTCCCGAAAGTCTTCCGCCATATCTACCCGACTCGTTTGAGCAGGATATTAGTATTTTTTTCTTACCTAAAAGTGCTACTTGCCTATTTTTCGTTTGATTTATTACATTGTTTCGTGTTGAAAACCAAATTTAGCCAGATTTTTAAATACATTTCTTGATGTATGCAGAAACATTGAATTGGCTGAGAAGGCCCCTTAGGGATGTCATCCCCAAACCACATCGAACTTTGAACAACGAACAAAGCCAGAATGTGACAGTTTGTCGCATAGAGTCCACTTCCACTAACTATAAAAGCGGTTGAATTTAGAAGTGCCACAAGTGTGATACTATGACGTCACAAATGTAGTGCAGCTTTCATGACGTCACAGTACAAAAATGCAATCCATTTGACCTGACTGGTTCTCCTGGTTCTCCTGTGTAATATTAAAAAAGAAAGCTACAAAATGAATAAAACATGCATATGTATACAGTTTCTTAAGCCAATCGCCGTTTATAAGGTACGAGACCTGGAATAAAAAGCCCATAGGTCTTTGCGTGCGTCATACCTTGGTAAAATGCGCTGGCCAGGAATAGCACTGTACACAGTTGTCAGCAGTTTTCGTGACTAACAGTCCGCTCTCCATCCCAAAATCTGTGCTAGAAACTGTGACGAGAAAAGAAAAATGTCATACTTTTGGATGATTCGGGTGCGATGAGATCAGTGTTGCAGTGCCATTGCGCTATTGCCTTGTGATGTCGTTGAAGTCCTTATCTGTGATGCTTAAAACCTGAGCCACTTAAACTGTTACCTCTCGACTCTTTCAAACCGAGGCCTTAAGTGCACAACCTTTGTTATGTAAGTAAAATGATTTAATTAGCATAAAACTGAAAACAAATTTTCATAAAAGCTTTCGCACTAGACCTTGTTTTGAAATAGAGGCAACAGGCATCTCGGAAATTTGGCCTACTCAATGAGGCTGTAGTAATAGGAGCCTTTGAAATATTTTTGCCAACCGTTGAACAAAAAGACTCTCACTTTTAACTACCAAGATCTGTGGTCAGGGTCTTAGCTTGCTTTACACTCGCTAACTTTCGACCTTCTCTTTTACCTTGACTCTCTTTTCATTATAAATAATTGAAGACATTCGACTAAAAACGAGCCGTGTGACAATTTCATATCTGTCTTTAAAATCTCAATTTGATACTTGTGGATCTTGTAGTGATCTATGTCATTTTGATCAGAAACACACACATAAAATGCCAATAACGACAAAATATTAGAGCAAAATTTCGCGTTTTACTATTTATGTGTTCATTTATGGAGCCCCCAAATTAAAAGCTTTTCTTGAGTAACACTGGGCCCCTCGCTGCGCCCCTGCTGGTTGACACATTAAACATAGATGACGCTATAGTGTCCTCAAAAAGCTAAAATATGAAATGTTCTCACAGAGAATATAGCATTGAGGATGAGCGACTCGTGTACTTTGCACCTAAAGTTACGAAACTCTTATCGAAGGCGGAATATTTTAGCTGTGACGTGTAGAGTCAAATTTCTCCCGGTGCAGCCGACCTATTTAAATTTCTGTGGAGTAGCCAGTGCCCACAGTCACACCGTTATACCGACAAAACTTGAAAAAAATTACACTCACACCGATAACATTTGACAAAATTAAACGTGGGCCAAGATTTCTTTTTTTTTTTTTACCATTGACTTTCCCTGAAATGACGCTGAAATGTCGTCAAGAGAAATTTTGTCCGATGTCTTCCACATTTTGCCCCGATTGCACTTGTGCATACGGCGTTTTGTCACCCACGAATTTGTCAATGAGTTGCTACTAAAAAAAACTTCGAAAATATCAAAAAAGAATTGTCTTCGTTTCGCGGCTATGGGCACGTACGTACACAGAAATAGAACCATGAGCGTGTGTATGAACACTGGTGATTTCAATATTTTAAGCATACATGTAGAAGTATTTATGTGACGTATCTCTTAATTTTTAGGATTGAGCGAGCAACCACTCTTGGGAGAGTTCGTTCACTTAATAAAGTTCATTGCGCCGTTGTTTGACACGCGCTATCGGCTATTTCATTCAGCTTAGAACATTGGGATATATTTAGGCATTCGGTTTGTTGAATGAACGGAGACGAGTACTTCTTGGGGCCTTGTTTTATGTTTGCTGAAGTATCTAATGCAATATAATAAATATCCTAACCTCGTATTTACAGTAGACCTCTATTTCTCAATTCTGCTTTATAGCAGAATACACTAACCTGACAAATGTCCGTGAAATTTTGCACGTGATCTTGTTTCTTTCACTACGGCCCGCAGGTTCAAACCAGTATGTATGCCTAATGTTCGGTGTCCGCATTAATTCTATCCACCTGTATGTTTGATTATTGTAACAACGCAGATGTTTATGTCTTTGGCCTGGGTTAAACGTCAATCTTAGCATGCTACGAATTAAATTTCACTTCGATTCGACCAAAATTGTTCGACTGGCAATTGAGTTGCATTGAGGCACCATCCACACTAATCCGGATAAATTTGAAAACGGATATTTATTCATCCGTTTTAGCCTCTCGTCGTAAATTAGCTGCCTTAGCTATCCTCTTTTGCTGACAATTTGAATGTTAATTTAATTATTCGCTTGATTCAGCCTCTACAGCATTGTTTGATCCGCGCCGGCGCACTAGAGCCTAATTGTACACTGTGGGCTCACTTTCGGTCCCAGAATCCTTATCGTCTACAGTGTTTTAAAAAACATATTGGGCTCGTTTGGCCTTCCCGTAAAACATCGTCCAACATTGTTTTATCCAACATGTTGGAGTCGTTTGGTCGGCCTTTAGCCCTTCCTCAGTAGTCGATTAGTCTGTCACCAATACCTTTTCTTTATTGTAACGAGAAAATCACTGTAGGATTCTGTTCTGGTTTACTTTATTGTCTCCGCATTGTGTAATTACTTATGTGTCTAAATGTCTAAAATTTGGTTTTTGGGCAAGTCATGAATGTGCAACAAAAAGATACATGGATTTGCTGGGGGGAGGCAGACTTTATATGATGTCACCGAATCTCTATGCCATTACATATATACAGAATATACAGCGGAACCTCCCTGAGGGAACGTGGTCGCTTACTGGAATTTCTCACGATAGGAGGCCTAAGTGAGATCCTGCTTTGAGCTACAATCAGTGTCAAATAATGTAGGTTTCGTGGGTGAATAACACCTTGAGGCTTAAAGAAACCCTCTCACCGTAGATGCTTTGCGTGCCCAGTGACTGACGGTGGCAATATTCGTGTTATACGAAAATGGCGGATTCTCATGTTTTACTACCTTTTATCGTGAAATAAATCAGCACAAACTCAGAAAGTGTTTTGAATACGAGAAGCAGCGGCAGTCAGATCAATCAGTCATAACGTGAGCGCCTCAGGAAAGTCGAGTTGCTGATGTAAATGTAAACATGGGCGCGCAAAGCATCTATGGTGAGAGTGTCTCTTTAAGAAATCAACCTTGTGTCCTGCTGCACCGTACATTACATGTGTTAGTGTTTTGTCCGGTCCGGTTTCTGCAAGGAAGTTAGTCTCTTTGGGAGCATAGGGTGGTCGCTTACCGGAGATCAAAAACAGTAGAAAACGGTGAGCTTCAAAGGTGGTCGCGGTCGCTTACGAGAGGTTTGACTGATAGTAATTTGACTGAGAAACCAATCGGTACTTTGGTACCTCCCGTAGGCGACCACTTAAAGCCGAACGAAGGTTGGTCGCTTGCAGGAGGCTCTACTGTACGTCAAAATATAGTTCACCCAAAAAGTGCCACAAATGTGGTACTATGACGTCAAAAATGTAGTGCATCTTCCATGACGTCACAGCACAAAAATGAAATCCATTTGAACTGACTGGTTCTCCTATGTAATATTGAAAAAGAAAGTTACAAAATGAATAAAACATGCATATGTATACAGTTTCCTAAGCCAATCACCGTTTATAAGGTACGAGACTAGGAATAAAAAGCCCATAGGTCTTTGCGTGCCTCATACCCTAGTAAAACTTGTCGGCCATGAATGGCATTGTATACAGTTGCCAGCAGTTTTCCTGAACGTGAGGCGTTTGGGTTGACAGTACTGGAGGAGCAGTGCTTACGCTCTGAAAAACGACATATGTACCCAATATTTTACGCGCGCGCGTGGGGGGGTGGGAAGGGACAATGTTTTTCATAACTGTGTTCAAACCAAAATTGCAACAAAGTAGGTGCGAAGATGACTTCTGTATCAGTGTTTCAAGTAAAGTGATTTGATTTGAACACGGCTGTAGAAGTATAGTCGACTTTGAATTTGCCAAAACTCGTAAGAATACGTTTTTCACAGCACGAGCACTATTAGTTTGATCCAGTGACCCAACGCCTCACTTTCATGCCATTTAAGCGGAACCGCAGACAACTGTAATAGTGCTATTAGGACAAACTCCGTTCATCGAATCAATTTTAATGCGGAAAAAACATTTTCAAAAAATATACTTGAAGGGAAATTATTTGTCAGTTGAGTGTTCTTCGCCAAAACTGTACTGCGAGACGATCAACACTACGATCACAGCTCATTATCAAAACTCGTTTACACACCGATCGCTGTTTTACTGCAAGATGTGAGTGCAAGCGCAAAGGATCATGGGCTTTTTACTTTAGTTACCCACAAGCCAACAGGATCCGTAATGCTGGTCAGCGACTTGTGACTGCAGTCTAAACTTGCGCACAGCCGTACAACTCAGCGCGCACAGAGACGTGGTCGTGAAACGTTTGGGCAACGAATCTGACGTATCGTGCTCTTGGATGTGGGTACAGCACGTGTGCAACGACTGTGTTCTGATCACTGTTGGCAGGAAATACCTGAAACAGATATTTTACAGCTGAAAATATTTCGACATCGTGGAACTACGTTCTGGACGTCACTTCCTTTGGTCAGCGTTTGTCGTCATTAGGAAAGTAAATCGTTCTAACTCGAGTTAAAATTTCACCTCCTGTGTAAGCCCCGTTTTTTATGTGTGTACTGCCGCATCTTATAATACCTGTCGCACTTTGTAATAATACTTGTTGTACTTTGTAATAACGCTTGTCGCGATAACCGCCAGTGTCTGGTCACTGGCACAAACAAGGTTCTGTTCGTAGAGGATCGTCTTATTTGCCTTTAGCAGCAGAAAAAGTAATATATGGAAACTGATCTGGGTAAAAATCTGATCAGTATCTAAATAGTAAAGCGCTGAAGGTGCGTCCAGGAGCATGTCCCCCATAAAAATGAAATTCTGCTGTCCAAAACGCCATTTTCTACCATTTCTGGGAGCTTCAAACGAAATTTCAAAAACATCTGACCGGTTTCCGTAAACCGGCGTGAACCGGTGGCTGCGGCCACAGGTACCGTCTGAAAGTCACTTTTGTGAGGAAGCTTCCCGATTGAAAATGTTTTTTATTACATTATTACACTCACCTTGTCCTCGTCGTGTTCTTTAAAAGTTTTCCAGTTGGAACCGTCGTCGCTGAACTTGATCTTGTAAGATGTTAGCCACTGGTTCGAATTATAGCGCCCTTGTGTGGCTACTTTTGTCACGACCTTTGTCTCTCCCAAGTCGACCTGCAGCCATTCTCCTGCGGCCTTTGACCCAGCAGCCCAACATCCAGGTCCGACCTGGTTATTTAGGCGTCCACGGAACGCCCCGTGGCCGTGGCTGAATTCGGATGATGCGGTCAAGGCTGCATCCAATAACAGTCCGTTCTCCATCCCAAAAGCTGTGCTACACGCTGTGACGAGAAAAGAAGAATGTCATACTTTGTGATGATTCGAGTGCAATGAGATCAGTGTTGCAGTGCCATTTTGCTATTGCCTTGTGATATCGTTGAAGTCCTTATCTGTGATGATTAAAACCTGAGCCATTTAAACAGAACCACAAACACAGAATACAACTGATATAATTAAGCTGCTAGAGTAATGGCCATACTTGATAATCCATTTCATTGGTCTAAACAAATTCTCTTCTTAACTAAGACCTAAAATCCTAAGCATTGATTAGTAACATGTTCTCTTCTGTAACAACGAGTAGTCAGCGCTAACTAAGAAAAAAACTGTACCAATGAACAAGAACCACTGCTTCTGTTAATTATTTCAATCTGAATGTTTGACTGTGTCCTGTGCGAGAAGTGGACCCCGCGAGAACAGTCGAGTGGCGCAAGGAAATATTTCAGGTTTTTGCTCGTATTCCTCGAGATCTTCACAGAAGTGGTAAGTGCTGTAAGCTTAGTCATCCTGTTATGATAAAACTAAATAACAAGCCTGAAGTTCATATGCCGTTGCGCTACAATCAAATTCCACTAACTTGCGCTTACCTGAGCAGATGGGCCGTCCTTTAGTCACGTGACACACCTTCATCTTGTTGCACAACACGTCACTGCACGCCACGTAGTCACGTGTCGGGTTATCTTCGTAAATCACGTGATTAACCAACTTGAGGTGAAGAGGATGAGAGAGCCTCGTTCGTGCGTTGAGTTCACAACGCTTTTGGTTGACATGGTAGTTGATGCTGTAGCAGTGCAAGTTTTTGATGCACTGATCCATGCAGTCGTCAGCGTCGTAGCATTGCTCAGATGAAATCACGTGACCGATAAGTTGACGATTCAAAAAGCGATTGGTTCTGCTTCTGCACTGGGACGAGGCGGAATATAATACGTTATCGGCGACTAACAGTAATACGATGATGATGCCAGCTGAGTCCTTCATATCGCTGTGACCTGTGACAAAAGTCCAATGAGAAGGTCTAAATTTACATGCTATCTACCATTTACACATTGTGTAAGGGCCTGTTTACAAAGAGATAGGGTTACCTTAGCGCTAGGGTTACTCTGTTATTAAGGTTATCCTAGCGCTGTAAGATTTCCTCTTTTTTTAATTAACGTGTTTACAAAGTTATTTATAGGCGGATTTAGAAAAAAATAATTATACTGAGTTCAATGATGAATTGTTTACTTTTATATCAAGATAACTTTGTAGCGCAAAATCTTGCTGAAACTGACAACCAGAATTAAGCCGAGAAAGGGCAAAGACGTAATTCAAAAGTTTTAAATCTCGAAACGATGTAAACGAAAGTTTACCAGGGTACCCCGGTTACACTAGCTGTTTTAATTTGCTTGTAGACCCGGGTACCCGGATTACGGCCTGAAATACATGGGTATAGAGTGTGTAAAAAAATGTACACAATTTGTACTAAACCATGTGTCTAGATTATATGTAGATTACGTGTAAAATGTATACTAGCAAGAGAGTATGATACTAACCATATTGACATACCGTGTAAAAGGTAGAATATTTTTAGTGCATGTCCAAGGGAAATTCTCTAGAGTCCTTTAAGAAATGTTTTTGAACTTTTAATTTTATTTTGTTTTTACTTCTATTTTTGCACTCCGGCTATGTAAACACGGCAAGGGTTTTATATTTCTTTTATAAAATAAACGACAGCAATACTACCGTAAAAACGACCGTTTTGCGGATTATCAAAGTCGAGATTCTCAACACACAAACTGAAACCAATCACAGATCGTTGTTCCGAGCTTACGAAACAAAGTTTTCAAATCTTCAAACTATGAACTTACGAATGCCGAAGAAATGAATAATCAAAGGTCATTCCATCAATGAATCTCAAATTGAACTTCCCTTGGCTCGGTTGGCGCTTCCGTTGTATCCAGAGCAGAGCTGTCTTAAACTGGCCGAGCAGCTAATGAAGCTTCTGCTGTGCCGATTGAAGTGAGCGATCTAAACTGCACTAAATGTAAACGCAACGTTTGGGAAGCTACTTCGCTATGACTACTTTCTGCTCCACTATTCCGACGTCTCGTCCAGAACTGATTTTGATGTGGTACAAGTAGATGACCTTTCACAAGATCTTTAAAGAAATAACGTCAATTTTTCGCCGGACTGAGTTGAACGGATAAATGTGTTGCAGTGCCGTTATCACGTATGAACTTTGTAATTACTTTACGTTTTTTGTTTACACGTATTCCTGAATGGGACTGAGTTTTGATGAACCGATACTTACTGTATTTATTCACATTTGTGGTGTAAAGAGGTAACGCATTCATCAGTGAATTGTATTTAGTGGGTCACGAGCAAACGAGATCACAGCTGATACAAATGCTCTGTAAATTATCGTTCGGTTTTCAATGTTTACTATATATATATATATATATATACACACACACAGTCAATCCCGAAAAGGTTGTCCAGTTGAAATATATATTTAGGCAATTATATCTATCACGTGACCACTGAGAAACAACGTATAACTACGAAGACATACATTAAGTCAGCATGTGTATATATTTTTATGGTTGCTAGTCATTAGAATGGTAAAACCAAGAGCATTTTGGGTATTTCCAATTTAAAACACGATAGTTTTAGGTGGTCATGTGACAGATGTATCTGTATATTTATTTATTATATAGGCACGAGTGTTTTACTGGAAAATATACCGTGCGTAAAATCCATACGAAACTACATCCGGGACGCGAGTGGCGTATTTTCCATATCCTCACTAGCGAGGATATCGTTGGCATCATTTCCCGCTTTTGCACGATTGTTTGTGCAAATTTCTCGTAAACACTCGTGTCTAATATAATAAAAAGAAAATTACACGGCGGTTTGAAGATATGGATTTTATTTTCTCGTGGTAAAAACAATATTTTACTCATTCGCGAAGCGCTCTTTCGTAAAATATTGTTTTTACCACTCGAAAATAAAATTCATATCTTCGCGCCGCCGTGTAATATCCTATATATATATATATATATATATATATATATATATATATATATATATATATATATATATATATATATATATATATATATATATATATATATATATATATATATATATATATGTATATATATACAGCCGTTTGTATAAATTTTGAGCCCCCAATATATATCAGTATATACAAATATCGAGTGCATTGTGGGAAGGGTGATGGCTCTAAAATGCACACCAGACCGCACCAATCAAAATTTTGTCACCAAAATAGTATATCATTTTCACTACTAAATTTCTCCACTCATTGTCTCGGTGCGATTAAGTTATGGGAGAATGAGATTGGACCTCCGCCTTAATCACTGAATTGCTACCGCTACCTAGGTGATTTAAAGCAGATACAACCCAGGAGGGAAGCCAGACGGGGTGGAAGAAAAGATATCCTCCCGAAACTCAGAAACGAATCTCAGAGCGAATTAAAATATGTTTAATTAACATCAAGGGAAAGTTTGAACCAAGTTTCCGAGCTCATTATTGGCACGAAACTGTCTACCAGCAATAGACGCTTCTGACGCTGACTCCTTTGAATGTGCGGCGGTGCTTCCAGTCAGATTCCAGGCATCATCACTCAGTGTGGCATCCAAATCTGATAAGACACGCGACGGGGCGTCAGCGGGTTGTCTTTCGACGGCACGTAGCGAAGTGACAAACCCAGATTCCTCTCAGTACAGAACTGGAACAAGGATTTTAACGTGGCCGAGATGACGGGCGATTTGGACACCTGCTTTTCCCAACTTGCTACCGGTACTTTACTATCCACGAAAACATCGATCCTGGTATTGTGGAAGTCGTTTGCAAGGTTTTGAAGGGTATACAGGAGAGCTAAAGTCCCTTTGGCGGTGATGGGGAGTCCACGTTCATGAACGTCCCAATAGCCTCGTGTTTTCACCGTCGTTTTGCCTTCCTGTAATATCTGACCGCTCCAACCGGAATTAGATGCATCAGAAAATGACTGGGCTTGGTGGTGGAATTCCGACCTCCAAGGTAAGCAGTCTTCCCCGGTATCTAGGAAGCGCCAGTGCGCGATCTCTTGTCGGAGTGGCTCTGATAGCCGGATTTTGGCGTTGGACGTTGTACTGTGAGCAGGGCATGCCTAAGGATCGTATAAAATTTGTAGCAGCTAAACCAATGCTATGGTACACAAAAGCGCTGGCTTTCCATCCGAACGGGAGAGTAGCGTAAGTGAAGTACCATCCCTGCCACTCCAGACCAAAGAGCGTAGAGCTAGATGGGTGGAGGCGCACGTGGTCATAACCACTTTTATCATCGAAAGTGGTTTGAAAATGGTCGCTGTTCACATAACGGATGAGATCAGTGAGGTAGTCTAACGTGAATGGACAGTATTTAGTCCAGCAGTTAAGAAAACGTTCATCGTGGCACATGCGTGGCATTGACGGTTCCACGGTGATTGGCATGACCAAATGAGGTGGCTGACAGGACCCGACTTTTCCCAATATATTTAGCGACCCGTTAACGATCCTCTCCATGATTGTCTTAGATATGAAATCATGAAAACGCATCACACGAACGTGAATTGGGAAAGATGCCCGCTGGCGGGATGTCGCTGCTGTATTTTTTGCCTTGGAAGGTTCCATCAAAAGGGGTGAAGAGCTCGGATATATCTATTCCCCGGGATATATAGGGTAGGATCTCGTCCCTCTTGGGGTAGTCTGCCAGTATTGAAACCCATTGTGGGAGATTATTGGTGAGGTTACCCGCTGTAAAGGAATCCGGATCCCGGAACCTGAGCATACGTGGGGAAGCGAAAACCTTGCCGTTTGATACTGAATAGACGGACGGGAGTGGCCCAGTCCAGTTGATAGGGTTGCCCTCCCAGTCACACCACTTAACCTCGTGGTTTTGGTGTTCTTAGGGTGCAGAATTTTGAAAACACCCTGGCGGTGAACTGAAGAGAAAAGAAAAGGGGGCGAAATACCCATAACGACCTTAAAGAAAAATAAAGGGAAGGCCCCCACCAACCAAACCGGACCACCCTTGCGAAATGATTTTCGAGCTATCTAGAACATTCTAGAAGTTTCTGGAAATTTCTAGTCCCTATCCAGCTTTTTTTGGATAGCTATTCCAGTTTTTTCTAGTTCAAGAAAATTCCAGTTGTTTCTAGCTTTCAAATCTTTCAGAAGCTAGAAATTTCAAAAATTGTTTTGTAGCCCGAAAAATTCCAGTTTTTTCTAGCTTTCAAGTTCTTTCAGAAGCCATAATTTTCTAGAATTTTGTCTGCTTAAGAAAATTCAAGTTTTTTCTAGCTCATAAATTTCTTTCAGAAGCTAGAATTTCTGAAAAATAAAAATGAGGTTTTAGCTGATCCCTTACAAATCAATCTAATTTTAATCTTATTTTATGGCTATCTTAATGGTAGCACAATTTTATCTTATTTTATTGGTGCCAAGTCCTATTCTATTACTAAATTAAAATATTACAAGGAAAATAGGGCATCTATCTTATTTGTTTTCATTTCATCCAAGTAGTGTTATTTTCTCAAAGCAAGCTTAAATAGTCATGCAAAATAGTCTATTTGAATTCTATTTTATAGCATGATAGACTCAAGTAGTGTATTTTATTTCTATTTCTCAAAGACATGCTGAAAAAATAGCATGCAAAATTAAGGCTATTTAAATACAAAAGATATTATTCTTCTAAAAATGATGATAAAATATACTGTTTTACTCCATGTTTCCCCAGGCAGTTCAGGTAAAGGCCAGTTCCTTTGTAATATATTCTTAAATTAGGCTATCATAATCATATTTTAAGGTAAAATAGTTACCACAGAATCCAGGGTATAAGCCCATCTACTTGTTAACACAAAAAACATCCCAGTTATAAGACCTCTGTCCCCCAACTGTTTACTATATGCCATCACAGAACACTGTACATTAACTTCAATAGAAAATTAATATGAAATAATAACAAAAAGTTACTCATTGGCTGGATGGAACACATGGCTTTTTGATGATTTGTACTGAGTTTGGGAGTGATTAAAGACTGACAGCTGTTGGCTCATTTTAAAACATTTTTCATCCCCCATCTGTGAGAAGAATGGAATTCAGTAGAAAGGTTGCTTGGTGCTGGTTGCCATCAGTTTAGACTGTCAGACTGTCATTTTGGTATACAGAGACCACAGGTTGCTACTGGTTATTGATTACTGTGATAGCAGGTCAGTGATGGTTTGGCCACATTCAAAAATTGTCTAGCAAGATTTCAGATAAAGACTGTCATTATTTTCATGATCCTGCTTTCTGGATGTGTATAATTTTGCATTTAGTTATGTTGAAGGCATAGCCCCATCTAGGCTTGACAGTGTAGAGCAGCTAAACAATCCTTGTGCAAAAGGCTAACTTTAAATCATCAGTAAAGAGGGCTAATTGAAAGTCTTTGTGGATAGGCATGCATGTCATTTATGAATGATTGAGGAACATAAGGGGCCTAGAGGTTTTATTTTAAAAATTAATGTTTTACTGAAGATAGAAATAATATGGTCTGTTTCAAATCACATGCTAAACCTGTGATAGAAAAATGATTGAAAAACTATTTAAAGTGGGCATGTGAACCCGTACGAAAATGTCTAACCTGACAGAGCCTGAATCCGGCCTGAATCAGGCCGTACAACGGCCCGTTGAGCCGAAACAGAGCCTAACATGAACCTGACAAAATTTTGTCAGGCTGAAGTGAGACGAGCCGGACAAATGTATGGTTGTTGTTAGTGTCTTGTCTGGCCGGAAAAGAGCATAACACAGAGCCTGACAAGAGCCTGACAGTTGCAAGAGTCTGTAGCGAGCACAAACCTAAATCTTGCAGCCTAACAAGGGCCTAACAGGAGCCTAACATGAGCTTTACAGGACATTCCGCGAGCGTGGTTGTTCATTTTAGCGATGAAAATGGAGTAAGTATGATTATATGAACAACACACCGACTGCACTTATGCATGCTTTTTGCAAAACTAGTTTGCGTGCAAGAGTATTCGGCATAGTTATAAAGAATTACAAACACATGATATAATTTACCTGACTCATATCAGGAGGAAAAATACAAGATTTGTTTATGTTGTGTACGGGATAATTAGACGTGGCCGTCCGGGATCGGTGTTTGGCTGCGTAAAATACCCCGGGTAGTTGCTTTCCTGCGTGCACTCCATGTGACTTTCTATGTTTTAGCACGTATTTGATATTTCTATAATTTCAAAACAAATCCGCTTATCTCACTAAAGAAGAACTGCCCGTGATCGTAAACTTCAATGCCGCGTCGGGCGCTCTTTTGAACAGCCACTTTTAAAATCTCCCAGAGGGATTCTACGCAATTGTTTTCCCCTTTTAACTAAGCAGGAAAATGCAGGAGTTACTTGGAAAACATGCGAATAAATGGCCACTAACTGCAGCACATGTTTATCGGCAAAGATCAGCATGGAACAGACTACGTCAATTGTCTCAGACAAAACCGCAGGCGAGCTGTAATATTACACCCCATACAAAGTGGTCTTTCATTTTAGCCTTTACAATACCTGATCCTTATTGGCTGACTGAAGGACCTGCATACTTGGCGCCCATTTTTAACCTGAAGTTAATTCAAACCGGCGAGCAACGGCAGTCCGGTAAATTATGAGATCTTCAGAGTTATCAGTTTGTTTGAGTACGTCCTACATATATAGCCATGTATGCGTGCTTGTATTTTGCGAGCGACAATGCAGTGTCAGTGTTTTACCAAAGGACAAGTACGTGTAAGCTGCAAGGACCTTTTGAACCCATTAGGGAGAGGTATTTTTCTAGAGGTCCGGCGATTGGCACCAGGGTGGCCAAAAGGAGAGACGCATAGCTGCTGTGCTTATACCATCGCAGGAAAGGGTAAGTTGCAGTTTCCGAGATTATGTCGTATCCAGTGTGTTAGCAGTGTGTGAATGATTACAGTCGAAGCCCTTGATTACGGACGGCTTCACAAAACGCCTGTTTGAAACTAGCTCAGTCAAACTCTTTATTTAGTACACATTCTCGTAAGCGGACAGTTCCAGTTCCAGACACATTCTTTCCCGAGGGTCACCGCCAGAACTTAGCTAGGATGAGAATGCTGTAAATTTGTGACAATGAGCACCTCAGAGTGAAATGTATATACTCATTAAATTGACGTTTTGAAATTTTTTGGGACAAAAAAGCTAAGTTGGAACTATTTGCAGATCAAGTTGGCAAAACGTTGCAAAAGTTATAATTACCCGACTGCCCACTTTGATACCATGTGCAATTTGTCCATTATTGTCATCGATGACGGAATCAGTGAAGGAACTGGCTAAATACTACTGGATAAATGCAGATATATTCACGGCCAAGAAAAATAGGCATGCATACGCGGTAATTCAGCGCCCTGACGTACGGAACGCGCGATAAAAAGCAAGAAATAGTTAACATACCAATATTGATGTCGTCTGTCGCCACAAAGCAGGATAATCATCAAGTGGTGATTGAAACAAAAATACCCAATGGTTTAATGTTTCTTGTCGGGCCTGAATCAGGCCTGAATTCAGCCGGACATGTTAGGCTCGTGTCAGGCCCATGTTCGGTTCATGTTCGGTTTCATTTGTCAGGCTAATGTCATGCTAGTTAACGCTCGTTTCAGGCTCAATTGTCAGGCTAATGTCATGCTAGTTAACGCTCGTGTCAGGCTCTCCTTGTTAGGCTCTTGTTTGGCTCGTGTCATGCTCCTGTTATGCTCAAATGTCTGGCCGGATTTTGGCTCTTGTCAGGCCAAACATTTTCGTACGGGAAGACTCTGTGAAACACCATGCCTTAAATTTTTCTCAAGTAACCTGTGAAAAACCATGTAATTCAAACTGGATCAAAGAAAATATGTCCCATATAATTTGAAAACTGCAGCTGGAACAGAAGTTCAATTTCATTCTGATGATCTGCATGAACTGTTAAATTTACAAAACCTTTTCTCTGGGCACAACTGAATGATACAATCATGCTGAGAAGTTGCTTCATGTACTACAAATTTATTATCAGACAAAAGACTAACAGAAAAATTGAACCAGGGTGTGTGTACATAAAGCAGATGATTGTATACTTTTCTCTCTTTGAAATCTAGTAGGCCAGTCCTAAATAGCTGCCTCACAAAGGAAAATAATTACTACTGTATTTTGATTCACACAATATTGTCTGAAATGAATCACACTGTAGCAGGATCTTGAAAAGGAAACTAACAGAATTATAGCAGACAATTCAATCTCCAGCCATAACAAGAAACCCAAAATCTCACAACCAAGTTCCATGAAAGTCAAGAAAACTCATTGACAAAACTGAAATGCATATAATCACCATGCTTTAAGACCATAAAAACTTGCAGATGATATTATTACACTCTAAAATAATAAAATACTATATGGGAAAACTTAGATTGCTTTTGTGAAACAAGTACACCGGGATATGCAACAATTCATTTGAAATACAGATCATTACCAGATGATCACAAGATAACAGAAGTCGTACAGGAAGTACTGCAGTTCCAGGAATATATTAGAATCAGAATAAAAAACAAACTCACCTCCACCAGAATTCTCTTATCATGTTTTTGTGGTGTGTCCTGGTTTAGCTCCAACAATTTATAGTCTATTTTGAGTTCGTGTTCGATGGAGATTTGTTCCCGAAGTTAATTTCAACCACGAAAATGATTCGCATAACATACGGCGTACAGTGTAGCAACAGCTTTTCCAAAATTGCACAGGTCCATCTCTTTTTACTGAAGATTGCTCCAACCAGGTAGCCATATTCATAATTTTAGTTAACCGCCTTTAAATTGACTTGACGTTCGCAAACTATATTTCCTCACGTGTAAAATGGCTTCTCGTTGCCCCACGTTGGCACTGGGAGCGAGTCACATTAACCAATCAGAAGCGCTCTCTTTTGAGCGCCAAAATGTAAGCGCGGACGCGACGCTGTTGATTTTATCTTTTTCAAACTCAAGCGAGGAGGGTTTCTTTCATTTGTGAGAGAAATTTCTAGTCTGTGGCAATGGAAAAGCAGTTAAGGAATGAAGCTTTTCCCAAATGTTTAACCATGGAAATCAATTCACAAATCAACTCAAAATGAAGCAACTGGGCAGAAAAACTGAAGTTTTGCGCTGAAACCTTGGCAAGCTGAGTCGACAGAAGAACCGAAGATAATTAAGGTCAGTTGTGTATAAGCTTTATCCGTATAAATAGCACGGGTGTTTCAAATGCATTATCAAATCTCTAGTAAATCTTCTTTGAAGTCCACCTCTGGCCGTCAAAGTGATTCAAATTGCGACTCGCACAGTGCCGTAAATCTTTCTGTTTTTTTTTTTTTTCCCAAACGTACCTTTGAAAATTCGTGAATGTTTGTAACTTGCGTGTCCATGGTGGCGGAACGTAGTCAGCACTTCTTTAAGGCAGTTGGCTTGCAATTCTTAAAATTGGCGAGTTTCATGAAATTTAACGGAGCGCCGGCGGCATCGAGTTCTTATTTCATGTGTACGCTAGAAGGCAAATTGTTTACAAAATTAGATAGTCGTACTTCTATGCATCGTTTTATACTGAATCTTCAGACATTTTCATCTTCGGGAACCTATAGTTTTCCGACTGTTGTTTCTTGTCTTTCAAGCGCTCACGGCCGTGCCTCTGCATACTTCTTTTGTGTGGAGATCTGTGACATAATCATGTTCTGTTCGCTTTCCCCATTTTTCCCGATTTATCTCAAATTACAGTTTCTCGAACAATTTTCCAACCTTCATTTACTAAGAGAAAACTCTTAATAGCCGACGTTACGCAATGTTTTGACGGCCAGCCGACGCAATGAACAGAAATGCGTTACGATAACTTCCCATAAACTGATTTTATGCCTGTTTTGTCCCTATTTTATCTGTAGTTTTCACTATTTTAAAGCTGTTCTAAAGCTAGTTCTTGCATTTCTAGGGATTATAATTTCAAAGCATATTAAAAATTCTAGAAATTCCTAGCATAACCTAGAATAATTCTAGAAATTCCCAGAACTTTCTCTGCAACAAGTTGGAATAATTCTAGATCTCCATTATTATCATTTTGGTGAATTCTAGAACTAAAATAATTCTAGAAATTTCTTGAATTAGTGCAGGAAAAATCCTAGGATAATCCAGCTTTATTATTCTGGTTAATGCTAGAAATTTCCAGATTATAAATTTCCAGAAATTGCTAGTTTCGGTGTTTCATATTTAACATCCTGGTAATTTTCAGAAATTTCTAGATTTAGAGCTGGACTAATATTCTAGAAATTTCTTGAATAATACAGCTTCATTATTCTGGTTAATGCTAGAAATTTCCAGGCTAGAAATTTCCAGAAAATATTTATAGCTTTAATTTTGAATTTTGTTTCATTTAACATCCTGGAAATTTCTAAAAATTTCTAGTCTTAAAGCTGGAATAATTCAAGAAATTTCTAGAATTAAAGCTGGAAAAATTCCAGAAATATTCTAGAAAATTCTAGAATCATCCAGCTTCATTTCGCAAGGGCAGGAACCCGCCCGAGGGCAAGTTATAGGGTGGAAGCTGAGTTTACCCTTCTGGTCACGATTATGGAAGTGGGGAAGAACTACCCAATAAGGAACAAATGCGTGTTTTACACCTTTTATTGCAAGCAATATGAAATATGGCTTGATTTGTATAAAGGGATGTAAGGAAAAATTCACTTAGGTTGCCAATTTTGTTGACACATGCGTACTTGAACACATGACTAAGCCGCTTTTGGTAATGCCAAACTTTGCCGACACACGGCTACTCTACCAAAATATGGCTACTACGCCGTACATGGCTACTTTATATACACGAGACCGATTCACTTTGGTTGGCAATTTTGCCGACACACGGCCACTTATACACGTGACCAAGTTACTTTTTGTAATGCCAAACTTTGCCGACACACGGCTACTCTGCCAACACACGGCTACTCTGCCAACACATGGCTACTCTGCCGACACACGGCTACTTCATATACGCGTGACTGCTTGACTTTTGGTTGGCGATTTTGCCGACACACGGCCACTTATACACGCGACCAAGTCACTTTTGTAATGCCAAACTTTGCCGACACACGGCTACTCTGCCAACATATGGCTATTCTGCCGACACACGGCTACTTCATATACACGTGACTGCTTGACTTTGGTTGGCGATTTGCCGACACACGGCCACTTATACACGTGACCAAGTCACTTTTGTAATGCCAAACTTTGCCGACACACGGCTACTCTGCCAACATATGGCTATTCTGCCGACACACGGCTACTTCATATACACGTGACTGCTTGACTTTGGTTGGCGATTTTGCCGACACACGGCCACTTATACACGTGACCAAGTCACTTTTGTAATGCCAAACTTTGCCGACACACGGCTACTCTGCCAACATATGGCTACTCTGTCGACACACGGCTACTTTATATACACGTGACTGCTTGACTTTTGGTTGCCAATTTTGCCGACACACGGCCACTTATACACGTGACCAAGTCACTTTTGTAATGCCAAACTTTGCCGACACACGGCTACTCTGCCGACACACGGCTACTCTGCCAACACATGGCTACTCTGCCGACACACGGCTCCTTCATATACACGTGACTGCTTCACTTTTGGCTGCCAATTTTGCCGACACACGGCCACTTATACACGTGACCAAGTCACTTTTGGTAATGCCAAACTTTGCCGACACACGGCTACTCTGCCAACATATGGCTACTCTGCCGACACACGGCTACTTCATATACACGTGACTGCTTGACTTTTGGTTGCCAATTTTGCCGACACACGGCCACTAATACACGTGACCAAGTCACTTTTGGTAATGCCAAACTTTGCCGACACACGGCTACTCTGCCAACATATGGCTACTCTGCCGACACACGGCTACTTAATATACACGTGACTACTTGACTTTTGGTTGCCAATTTTGCCAACACACGGCCACCAAAACACGTGACCAAGTCACTTTTGTAATGCCAAACTTTGCCGACACACGGCTACTCTGCCAACATATGGCTACTATGCCGACACACGGCTACTTATATGCGAGTACTAGGTAAACTTGAGGCTATGACACTAAATAACTGAAAATGTGTACCATGAAAAGTGTGAACCATGGCCCTACTTACAAGTAAAGTGACCTGAGGTGGGAACCCGCAAACTAAACTATTGGAACAAATAACAAACCCGGCCGGACAATCCGCGAAAAAACCGGGAAAAATAAATAACCCAAATGACCCGCGAACAAACTAGGGGAACAAGATAACAACCCGCATAAAACCCGTGATATAACCAAAATAACAAATAACTAAATACGGTTAGCGGACGAACCACGAGGAGAAATAACTACACATCTGACCAGCGAACAAATAATGAGGACGAAACAAACTACACAGATAAATATATAGCCCGCGAACAAAAACCTGAGCACCGAACAAACTGCACCCATGACCTGCGGACAAAACCATGCGGACGAACAAACTACGCCCATGACTTGCGAACAAAGCCATGAGGACGAACAAACTACACCCATGATCTGCGAACAAAAACCATGAGGACGAACAAACTACACACATGACCTGAGAACAAAACCATGCGGACGAACAAACTACACCCATGACCCACGAACAAAAACCATGCGGATGAACAAACTACATCCCTGACCTGGGAACAAAACGATGAGGACGAACAAACTACACCCATGACCCGCGAACAAAAACCATGCGGACGAACAAACTACATCCTTGACCTGATTCCACTGCTTGTTGTTGAGCAAGAGGTGGAACTGCTTGTTCGACTTGTTGTTGTGCGGGAACCGGTGGGACTATTTGTTGGACTTGTTTTTGAGCTGGAGGTTGAACACCAACGGGTTGAACGGCTTGTAAAGCTGCAAGATCTTGTGAATTGGGGTTTTGTGGAGCTGCCATTATAGCTTCGGCGACGTCCAGGAGAAACAAAAATATCGGAAAAGGTTTTTACGCGTCCTTGTAGAAGGTCTTGTAGAAAAGCCCCGAAATTGAATAATTTGGATCTTAAATACATGTTTAAGAGGCGTGGCGATGCGGGGTATTCTAAACAGACATTCCCTAGGGGGATAAAGCTAATAAATCGCACCCGCCAGTATTTCGTGTAGTCTTTTAGCAATGAAAATAATACATAAGTTTAAACTGTGATGAACCTTTTACGTCTCCCCACTTAATTTGGCTCGGAAAGCAAGTTTTTAAACGAAACTCTTCTCACAATGCATTTGATATTTGTATATACTGATATATATTGAGGGCTCAAAATTTCTGCAAACGGCTACACACACACACACACACACACACACACACACACATATATATATATATATATATATATATATATATTTATGACCCATCAAATATTTCTCGCTGATAACGTCCTCACGAGCGGACGTTATCAGCGAATAACCCCCGCCTGGCGAACAAACGCTGTTTATTGAAAATATCCGAACACAATTTTATATATTAATCACAAAAACACATTACGAGATGACTACCGAGGAGGACATCAATTTATTGGTTGAAAAAGCAGTTCCAGAAAGCACCAGAAAGCTTCACAGTCCCCGCGCCATTATTTGCGCTGCGAGAGGAAATATTTGAAGGATAATAAAGACAATAAACTACTTTTGGCTTCGGAAATATGCACGGATAATTGTCCTTGGACATTATCTCTTCCTCAAAGCTCACAGTTGCCCTCGAGCTTCGCTCTCGGGCAACTGTTTGCTTCTCGGAACAGATAATATCCTCGGACAATTATCCGTGCATATTTCCTCGCCAAAAGTAGTTTATTGTTTATACATAAATAACCTCTAAGGCAATGACGTAATAATAATTATCGATTAGCGTCAAAGCGAGGTCAAACAAAGGTTTGAACGAAGCAACAACTTTACGTAACTGCGTTCACGAAAATAAATTTGAAAACTGGAAAACTTGACACAGCACGGTCCCGCGCAGCTCGTCTGCAAAAGAGAGGGGAACTAGCACGGGCAAGGCGAAATCGTGAAACAATCGAACAGCGCCAAATACGTCTAGAGAAAAGACGACAAACATTTGATAACCGACAGCATCATGAACGGAAGCGTGCAAAAGTAACAGCGCTTGGAAGCAAATCAGGAGCTTCAGACGCCGTCTTGTGTTAAACTCAGATCCTTATTCAGAAAGGACAAGCAACAATTAGGTTAGTCAGTGGAAAGCGAACAATCACCGTGACAAATATATTCTACCCGTATCTTGTAACTCGATCACTTCAATGTATTAAAATCTGTATGCTGATCATCTTCCCTCGAAGTGTTGTTACGCTTCTGTCGCCAGTTTCGGCTACCGTATTGGCTCAGAGCAATCGGAACTTGGAGTCTTGAATGATTTAGTCAGATGTCTTATTATTTCTTTCAAGACTAAAACTGTAACAAATACTGTAATTTGACATGCCGTGATTGCAGCGAGAATCGTTCACAAGCCCTTAGAAGTATGACTAGGTCTGAAGCCCGTGTATAATTTGAAGTAAACCGTTGAAGTTTTGCTTTGACTCTGGGAGAAATCATGTTGTTTTGAGCGCGTTCACGTACAAAACAATTCGAGCTCATTAAACATGCATGCCTGAGTCTTGTACATGCAATCCAGAGTAAAAACAAATTGCACAGGAAGCCTATTTAATTGTACTGCCTATGAATTCAAAATTGGAAAATCAGTGTTCCTTTTTTTCCTTACTACGACGGCCGACCAACTTCAAAATTTGAATATTAAATTTGAGAACGTGCTTGGCAGACTGTATGAATTAATTTGACGTGCAGACCGTGGGAAATACGTACTTCGTCACGCAATCGACTCTTATAACACACACCATTCTTTTTCTCCTTCCTTTGCGTGTAGCACTTGACTTCGAAGGGAAGATTGAGTCAACATTTCGGTAAAACAAAGGCTACTCTTGTTGGGAATACCAAAGTAAAAGTCCCATCAATGGCAGAGCGAGGGGGTATCTGCGATTATCGTATTTCTAGTACTTTGGTACTCCCAACAAGAGTAGTTGTTGTTTTACCAAAATGTTGACTCAATATTTTCTTCGAAGTCAAGTGCTACACGCAAAGAAAGGAGAAAAAGAATGGTGTGTGTTATACTTTTGCGTTGAAAAAAGAGTCAATTGCGTGACGAAGTACGTATTTCCCAAGGTCGGCACGTTCTCAAAATTTAATCCCCGAGCGTAAGCGAGGGTAATAATCACAACGCTAATGCAGTAGTATCGCCTTTCTTGGAGACTCCAAGCGGGTCGCCATCTCGAAATCTAATGTTCGCCTGTCAGTCTGGCGTACGACCTCGTTCCAAGGCTCTTAGGCCAGAACTGTAAACCGCCACTAAACTTCGAAAAAGTTAAAAAAGAGTTGTCTATGTTTCGCGGCTATAGGCAAGCACGTACGTACGCATGCTCAGATCAAGCCAGAAATAAAATCATGTGCCTGTGTATGAACATGCATGTGTTTTCAATAGTTTGAGCATAGAAGTCTTTATGTGACGTATCTTTCAGATGCGTTTGCGTATATTTTAGAATCAAAACCTTCCTAAGGTGTACTCTTATTTTTATGGTGGGCCTAAGGGCCCAGCATATAATTGTTTTCACCCGAAAACCACAGCGTAGGTATCATGACAATTGGTCAAAGAAGTCCCCCCTCTAGGATTTTGAATTTTGATTGATGTGTAAGCAAAAATACTATATTTTGATTAGATAATGTTCACGTGCAAGCGGCGTGGAAGCCTTTCTTTTCTTGGCTGAGTTTCAAAGTATGTAAAGTGAGATTTTTGTTGACGTATACTTGCGCTCTTGCGGTTTTTGTTCATTATATTCACTTTTGCATTTTTCTTCGTCCAGCTGGTTAAAACTAAGCTAAGTAAAGCAAACATAATCAAGCGATACCATTTCAACAAGCTGAAGTGGCTCCCGGCTGGGTTTTTCAGCTTTAACATAAGCTCATCAAACAGCCGTGAATTCATCAAAACCGCGGTGATAATAGCTCAGAATGAAACAGGCCGACTGGAAATTTAGAAAGCTTGGTAGAAGAAACGCAGTTTAGAAGACGAAAAACAGGTAAGTACTGAAGCGCAGGCTAGATTAATCGTGGCCTGCGATTAGAAACAAGTTCGAGTCAAACTGTCAAAACAATTATGCATGAAAATGAGATATGTCCTGCAATTACTCCCAAACTCAAAATGTAGATTCTCTCATCCTTTTGAAGCAAATGTACGAGTGTTGTAATTATAACTTATAGTTTAATAAAGTTCATTTGAGTAAATCAAAAGCCAAGTTCCCCATACTGTATAATATTTTTTCGGGTGAAAAATTGAAAGAGAAAATTGAAGTTGATCACTCTTGGGAGTCTCGCTCTAGTCCAGAGATTGCTTATTCAACAATTCAAATGGTGCGTGCGGACACTTGCCACACCAAACTTGAATCCCAGCATCTGTCGCGTTTTCACGCGACAAAACTTGTTTAGGACTGAGCGAGCAACCGCTCGTGGGGGAGCTCGTTTACTAAATAAAATTCACTGTGCCGTTGTTGGACCCACGCTATCGGCTATTTTATTCAGCTCAGAACATTGGGATATATTTAGGCATTTGGTTTGTTGAATGAAAGGAGACGAGTACTTCTTGGGGCCGGACGCGAGAAGGACGACGTTTTCGCTGCAACAGCCACGTTTGGAGTATCTGCTGGGCCGCTGAGGTAGCGAGAATTGACTCTTTGTGGTTTCGCTTCTTCTCTCGCCTTTCGAACAAATAATTTGGCACAAAACGATAAGCTCTGTGAACCTGGACGAGAAATATGTCAACGATGCGAAAGACCAGTCTAACTGGCCGTGGACAACTCCCAAGACTTGTAGAATCCTTCAATAATTTTCATTGCAAGGGCCTCTACAGGGAACAGCTCATGCTTTAAAATCCCCGCCGGGCAAGTAATGAAGTTGCGCCATCGTTCTGTATTTAATGCATAAACTCAGCCAAAACAAATTTTCTCGGCCTGGATTTCCTCGCCCACACAAATCTTTTAAGCGGCTCGCCCAAGCTTTTGGAGAGGACACTGTGGCTTTATTTGTTCCGAAATGTTTTCCGAGTTTCTCGGCCTAATTTTCCTCTCCTTCACAAACCTTTCAGGCGGCTCGCCTAAGCTTAATTTGGAGAGGAAATTGTGGCTTTATTTGTTCCGAAATATTTTCCGAGTTTCTCGGCTTATTTTTCCTTTCTTACACAAAGCTTTCACGCGGCTCGCCCAAGCTTTTGGAGAGGAAACTGTGGCTTATTTTTTCCAAAATGTTTTCGAGTTTCTCGGCCTGGTATTCCTCTCCACTCGCCCAAGCTTTTGGAGAGGAGACGGTGGCGTATTTATGCCGAAATGTGAGCGAAGTGTTTCAGAATTTCTCGGCCTGGTTTTATTCATCGCGGAAGCATTTAAGAAACTATGGCAGAGGTTACGTTAGAGCTAAAAGCGGACTATTAGCACGCTTACGGAGTAAAGTAGTCAGTAGGAGGGACGTTTTTAATAGTCCCAAACATCCACGTCTTGCTGAAGTGAACGCGCTCAAATATCGGATCCCTGAGAGTTTTGGCAACTTCAGTGTTCGATACAGTAGGAGGGCGAAAGAGTGAAGCTCGTCATGGAGTGAAATATCTTATTAACCTCGTATTTACAGTAGACATCTATTTCTCAATTCTGCTACAGCAGAATACACTAACCTGACAAATGTCCGTGAAATTTCGTTTGCGCGTGATCTCTTGTTTCTTTTACTACGGCTCGCCCTAATGTTCGGTGTCCGCATTAATTCTATCCACCTTATTTAGTCTGAGTGCAGCTTGCACCTGGCACTAATGCATGCATCGATTATTATAACAGCGCAGATGTTTATGTCTTAGGGGCTGGGTTAAACGTCCATCTTAGCATGCGTCGAACACTTCGGGTTGACCGAAATTGTTCGATTGGCAATTGCGGTTTGCATTAGTTCGACTCGTTTGACCCATAGTCGACCTTATGCCGTTCTAATCGATTCCGCCAGTCAGTTAGACCGAGTGAGTCGATCAAAACTCAATCAGTCGATCTTAATTGGGACAAACGTCGGAACTAATATCATGCGTAATTGTTGAATTTAGTTCGACCCATGCTAAGATTACTATGATCTAACTACTTTTAGGTCTAACTCCAATTTTTTCCCATTTTTCTTTTGCACAATATGCTATGTATATTCTCACAGAGAACATAGGATTGTTGGTGAGCAACTCGTGTATTTACTTGCACCTAAAGTCACAAAACTCTTATTGAAGGCAGGAATAATTGATGACGGCTACATGGTGATTACCGTGTAGCATGAAATTTTCACGGGAGTTTAATTTCGCGGATTGCCGATTTTTTGCTTTTCGCGGGAAAAATTTTTTCGTGAACTTGGATTTAAGACTTTACTGTTGGGAACAAATTTTCACGGATCTCAGGCAAGTTTCTGTCCGGTGTTTCACGTTCGGCACTGGTAAATAGCCACAAGGGGTTTCAATTTTTCTTACATCTTGTTTATTAATCTATAATTTACAAAATGTCACAAATCGTCCACCACATCTCAAAGCTACAGTATACAGTAGATTGGCCTGGAAAACACGTAACATATAGTGCTAGACCAGTTTAATAAATATATGGAGTAAATTTTTGCAGATTTTTTTCTCGTGGGAGTATATTTTCGCGAGATTTGATTTTGGCGAATCGTCGGAAAATCCGCGAAATTCGCGAAAATAGACACCCGCGAAAATTTCATGCTACACAGTAGGCTTCGAACACACGAGTTTGTCCTGCCTGCCGCGATTGACATTAAACAACGGTGTTCGTAGGGAGTACTTCGAACACTACGGCTGTTACAAGTTCTCAAATGTGCTCGGCTCATAGCTCAACATAGCTTGAGAACAAGTGCCTATTTCTTCCATAGAAAAAGAAGGCAAACATGCATGGCTGTGTTTTCATTGGGTAAAGTTACAGGAAAATTCCTTGATTTCCACGCAAAGCTGACCCGGTATAAACACAGCCTATACACAAATAAAGGTAATTACGAAGCAGAATAATGCACGCAGTGTAACCATCATTATCTCTCTTGTCTTGCATAAACAAATATTTCATATGAGCTAGCACAATACATGACCAGCTTATACTAAATCAAACTAATCAAAGCTTAAAAGAAGTGAGCGAATACTTCACATTTTCAGGCTAAAAATTGACAGCAAAATTCATTACTTAATTATTAATCGTTTTTTGACCAATGGCCCCGAAAGAATACAAAGACTAAGACTGTGCAGTGCAATAATTTCTTTCGCGAGGATTTTCACGACTCGGCGGCAGTGGCGTGCTTTGCAGTTTTAGTCAGTGCTCGCTGGCACGGTTTTCTGCGTCGCCCGATCTAATTCGTTCACATCAGTTCATCCAAACAGATGTTCAGTCTTTTTTAATTTGAGATGTAAGGTGAAAGTCTTGTGACTCAAGCGTTAAAAATAAAGTTACGCTCTCTGTGGAAGTCATTGAAAACCCGACAGGAAACTGGACGAGAGATATTGTGTTAGCGACCACTTTGCAAAACTTGGCAGACATTATAAGCCGAATGTTAATTTAAAAATGAATTTTGACCACAGAAACCAATCACAAGAAAGCCATGTCATATAAATAATTCATAGAGGCAAGTTTCGGAGCTCCAGTCCAAAGAAGCGCGAAGGGGAAACTAGAAAGACGATTCGCAGCTGTTCCTGCACCCAAGTATATTCTTGTTGTTTACAGTTCTCAGGTGACGTAACCAACATATCCCAAAATACTCTGCGGCGCGAGCAACCCACGAAAGATAACATATACTGCATGTACCAAAAAAATCCGGGATTAGGCGACAGTTCTTCCAAGGCCTACATCTTTTTCTTATTTTCACAATTTTGTGCCATTTTGAGTTTATTTGACCTGCGGCTCTGAAACTGCATGACTAGTTTCCTTTTCATGTGTTGGTTGCGTTTGTTTCTTTGACGAAAACAAGTTTATGCAAATGAGCGGCGCCATACTTGCATTTAGTGGTCATGTGACTTTGTCTGAGGTCTGCATCGTAGCGACTGAATTTGTCTGTCTCAGTCTCAGATGAGGTGTTAATTGAACAATAAAGCTGAAAGCTGTGAAAATTAGAATTTTGACAGAAGTGTTGAAGTTCGTAATGTTTGTTTGATTTTTTTAATTTGTTTTCTTCTTCCTTTTTTGTTGAAATCGCAACTGCGAGCTCAAGGTTTGACTATTTTCAGTATGCACCGTTCTGAAATCGAATATTTGCTACTTTTCGTAATATTTCAAACTTCATTCGCTGTCTAAGAGAAAGCCTTAGAATTGTCGTTTTAGTAAAACTGCGAGGAATCTCGGGAAATATTATGGGAAACTCCTTATAGACTCTAATTTTCTATCGGTTATATTTTATTCGGCGGTTGACTGTAATATTCGTAAACGTGAATTTGTTTATATGTGCGTGTTCGGGCAAGAAGGATTATATTTGCTTTATATGGATTACATCATGACTCCTGGGAGTGACCAAACATCGCACACAGCCTATCGTGAGAATATGACTGGTTGTGATTATTATTAAATTACTGATGCAGATCTTAAAATAGATTTTGAAAAATTAACGTTTGAACAAGGGTATGTGTGGTGAATCGGCTACCATAGCTATTCTCTCTTGCTGACGTTTTGAATATTAAGGTCTGTCCAAACGAACCCAACGTCGCCGTCCAACATCATTCAACAATGTTGGATGAACATGTTGGATGAAGTTTGATATTCTTTTTGTTCTCAGGCACTGATGAACAATGCCTATTAATCGCTTGATTCAGCCTCTACAACATTATTTGATTCGCGCCGGCGCACTAGAGCTTAATTGTACACCGTGGGCTCACTTTCGGTCCCAGAATCCTTATCGTCTACAGTGTTTTATAAAACATATTGGACTCGTTTGGCCATCCCGTAAAACATTCGTCCAACATTGTTTTATCCAGCATGTTGGACTTGTTTGGTCGGCCTTCAGTCCTTCGTCAGTAGTCAATTAGTCTGTTACCAATACCTTTTCTTTATTGTAACCGTTGTCTGGTTTGTAATTTTACCTTATTGAGTCCGCATTGTGCAATTACTTATGTGTCTAAATATCGCTCATTAGGCAAGTCATGAATATGCACTAAAAGATGAATGGATTTGCTGGGAAGCAGACTTTATATATTTAAATACAGAATAGTACAGAATATGCAGTGAAACCTCCCGAGGGAACGTGGTCGCTTACTGGAATTTCTTGAGTTGCTGATGTAAATGTAAACATGGGCGCGCAAAGCATCTACGGTGAGAGTGTCTCTTTAAGAAATCAACCTTGTGTCCTGTTGCACCGTACATTACATGTGTTAGTGTTTTGACCGGTCCGGTATCTGCAAGGAAGTTAGTCCTTGCACAGATAATTGCTCCTTGGTAATATAAGAAGGTCACTTACTTGAGATCAAAAACAGTAGAAAACGGCGAGCTTCAAAGGTGGTTGCGATCGCTTACAAGAGGTTTGACTAATAGTAATTTGACTGAGAAACCAGTCGGAACTTTGGTACTTCCCGTAGGCGACCACTTAAAGCCGAACGAAGGTTGGTCGCTTGCAGGAGGTTCAACTGTACGTCAAAATATAGCTCGCCCAAGAAGTGCAACAGGTGTGGTACTATGACGTCACAAGTGTGGTACTATGACTTCCATGACGTCAAAGTACAAAAATGAAATCCATTTGAACTGATTGGTTCTCCTGTGTAATTTTAAGGAGGAAAGCTACAAATTGAATATGGTAAAAACATGCATATGTATACAGTTTCTTAAGCCAATCACCGTTTATAAGGTATGAGACCAGGAATAAAAAGCCCAAAGGTCTTTGCGTGCCTCATACCTTGGTAAAATGTGTCGGCCATGACTAGTACAGTATACAGTTGCCGGCATTTTTCGTTTTAAATGACCTGAAAGTGAGGCGTTTGGGTTGACAGAATTCGAGGAGCAGTGCTTATATTTTACGCAGGGGGGGGGGGGGGGGGGGGGGGGGTCAGTGTTTTGCATATCTGTGTTCAAACCAAAATTGCACAAAGTAGGTGCGAAGATGATTCCTGTATCATTGTTTCAGGTAATGTGATTTGATTTCAACACGAAAACTGTAGAAGTATAGTCGACTTTAAATTTGCCAAAACACGTAAGACTAAGTTTGTCACAGCACGAGCACTATTAGTTTGATCCAGTGACCCAACGTCTCACTTTTATGCCATTTCAGCGGAACCGCTGACAACTGTAATAAGTGCTATTAGGACGAAATCCGTTAGTCAGCGAATCAATTTTAACGCGGAAAAACACTTCAAGAAATTGTTTCAACGTAACTGTACTGGGAGACGATCGACACTACTATCACACCTCATTATCGAAATTCGTTTACACACCGATCGCTGTTTTACTGGGAGATATGAGTGCAGGCGTAAACAATCATGGGCTTTTTACCTCAGTTACCCACAAGCCAATAGGATCCGTATTGCTGGTCAGCGGCTTGTGACTACAGTCTAAACTTGCCTGAAACAGATATTTTACAGCTGAAAATATTTCGACATCGTGGAACTACGTTCTGGAAGTCACTTCCGTTGGTCAGCGTTTGTCGTCATTAGGGAAGTAAATCGTTCTAACTCGAGTTAAAATTTCACCTCCTGTGTAAACCCCGTTTTTTATGTGTGTAATGCCGCACTTTGTAATAACGCTTGTCGCACTTTACAATACCTGTCGAGCTTTGTAATAACACTTGTCGTACTTTTTAATAACACCTGTCGTGTTGGTAATAACGCTTGTCACACCTTATAATACCCGTTGCACTTTGTCGTAACACTTGCGCGCACTTTGTAATAGACCAAGCTGTCGCAGTTCATAATAACAGTCGTCTCACTTTGTATTAAACTTCTCAAATAAGTTGCTTTTGCTGCCAAAAACTGCAGGGTGTCTTTTGGGGTCACCGCCTGACACCTCGGGTACTGTTTGGATTACAGTCTCATTTTGTATTAAACTTCTCAAATAAGTTAATAAGTTAATTTTGCTGTCAAAATTGTTGGGTGTCTTTTGGGGTCACGGCCTGACACCTCGGGTACTGTCACGTGATATTAAAAAGCTTGTTTCACGCTAAAATCAAACTCAATTCAAAAGACATGGTTGCGAAACTTTTGCTGGGTGTTTTTTGAGTCACTGTGAAGACTCCACAAGACATTAGCAGTGGATGGCCCATTATCTTTAACATCTTCTGGAAAAAGTTAAACCGAACCACAAAATCTGCACTTGAATCCACTGTTTTGTGCAATAACCGCTGGTCGTAAAATGCATTTCCGCGGTGTCTGGTCGATCGCATCTGGCACAAACAAGGTTTTGTTCCTAAAGGTTCGTCATATTTACCTTTGGCAGCAGAAGAAATAATATATGGAAGCTGATGGGGGTAAAAATATGATCAGTATCCAAATAGTAAAGCACCGAAGGTGCGTCGAGGAGCATGTTCTCCGTAGAAATGAGATTTGGCTGTACAAAACGCCATTTCCTACCATTTCTGGAAGCTGGAAACAAAATTTCAAAAATCTGACCGGTTTCTGCAAACCGGTGGCTGCGGCCACAGGGTCCTTTTGTAATTCACTTTTGTAAGGAAGCCTTCCTGGTTGAAAGTAGTTATTATTACATTATTACACTCACCTTGTCCACGTCGTGTTCTTTAAAAGTTTTCCAGTTCAATTCGTTGTCGCTGAACTTGATCTTGTAAGATTTTACCCACTGGTCATAATCATAGCGCCCTTGTGCAGCTACTTTTGTCACGACCTTTGTCTCTCCCAAGTCGACCTGCAGCCATTCTCCTGCGTTACCTGACCCAGCAGCCCAAGATCCATGTCCGCCTTGGCTATTTAGGTGTCCACGGAACGCCTCGAAGCCAGGGTCGCTCCATTCGGATGAAGCGGTCAAGGATGCATCCAATAACAGTCCGTTCTCCATCCCAAAAGCTTTGCTACACGCTGTGACGAGAAAAAAAGAATGTCATACTTTGTGATGATTCGAGTGCAATGAGATTAGCGTTGCATTGCCATTTTGCTATTGCCTTCTGATGTCGTTGAAGTCCTTATATGTGATTTTTACAACCTGAGCTACTTAAACTGAACCACAAACACAGAATACAACCGATATAGTAACGGCCATACTTTTATAATCCATTTTGTTGGTCTAAACGAATTCTTTCCTTAACTAAGACCTAAAATCCTAAACATTGATTAGTAATATGTTTTTTTCTGTAACAACGAGTAGTCAGCGCAAAAAAAAAAAAAAAAAAAAATCTGTACCAGTGAACAAGAACCACTATTCTGTTTATTATTTCAATCTGAATGTATGACTGTGTTCTGTGCGAGAAGTGGGCCCCGCGAGAACAGTCGAGTGGGCAAGGGAAGACTTCAGGTTTTTGCTCGTATTTCTCGTTTAGGCTCGGGTCTCACTCGTAACTTTAACGACATTAACATCGACACTTGCATCATTTGAAGTGCAAACAACGCTTGTAACCAAAAAAATATATGTCTGCAAGTTGCCACCAAACATTAAAGAAGCCGTCGTATTGCTCTCGATGCTGAGTTAATATCGACTAAACTTTCTAGTGCGACCCGGCCCTTAGTCACCAATCCATACTTGAAACTGTGGTACTACTAACCAAATAGCTAAATAACAAGCCTGAAGTTCATATGCCGTTGCGCGACATTCAAATTCCACTAACTTGCACTTCTTACCTGAGCAGATGGGCCGTCCTTTAGTCACGTGACACACCTTCATCTTGTTGCACAGCATGTCACTGCACGCCACGTAGTCACGTGTCGGGTTATCTTCGTAAATCACGTGATTAACCAACTTGAGGTGAAGAGGATGAGAGAGCCTCGTTCGTGCGTTGAGTTCACAACACTTTTGGTTGAGATGGTAGTTGATGCTGTAGCAGTGCAGGTTTTTGATGCACTGATCCATGCAGTCGTCAGCGTCGTAGCACTGCTGAGACGAAATCACGTGACCGATAAGCTGGTGATTCAAAAAGCGATTGGTTCTGCTTCTGCACTGGGATGAGACGGAGAATAATAAGTTATCGGCGACTAACAGGAATGCGATGATGATGCCAGTTGAGTCCTTCATATCGATGTGACCTGTGACAAAAGTCCCGGATGAGAAGGTATTGAAGTTTACACATTGTGTAAGGGCCTGTTTACAAGGACATAGGGTTACCTTAGCACTAGGGTTACTCTAGTATTAAGGTTATCCTAGCGCTTTAAGATTTCGTCTTTCTTTTTTAATCAACGTGTTTACAAGGTTAATTACAGGCGGATTTACAAGAAATTTTATACTGAGTTCAATGATGAATTGTTTACTTCTTTATCGAGATGGTTTTGTAGCGCCAAATCTTGCTGAAACTGACAACCAGAATTAGGCCGAGAAAGACAAAGACGGAATACGAAAGTTGTAAATCTGGAAACGATGTAAACGAAAGTTTACCAGAATACACAGGTTTCCCTAGCTCATTTAATTTGCTTGTAGACCCGAACTAAACCCGACCCGGTATCTACTTATGAACAGAGCCTGAAATAAATGGGTAAAGAGTGCATAAAAATGTACACAATTTGCACTAAACCATGTTTTAGATTGTGTGTAAATTACATGTAAAATGTATCCATATTAACATACCGTGCAAAAGGGTAGAATTTCTTTTTAGTGCCAAGGGAAATTCTCTAATTCATTCTTTTTAAATTACTTTTGCAACTTTTATTTTTATTTTCATTCAACTTTTATTCTTATTTTTGCACTTCGGCCAACCAAAAAAAGTAAATATATATCTTAAACCGCACGTTTCAGAAGAAAAATTCCTTTTAATCATAAATATTACAATTTCCTCGATTATGATTGGTTAATAACCCCCTGAATAATCATTAATTGGACACTTAGTGTTCTGTAATAGGATACTTCTTTGCTCTATAATCAGACAGTTGGCTTAACCAATCATAAGCAAGAGCGTGCATGCGCGTGTTAAAATCGATCGGCAATAAAGTACTTCTTGATGTTTTGTTTTTATATGTATAGGGCTCCGGTCGCACTCGTAACTTTAACGACACTAATATTGGCATTTGCAACATTTGAAGTATAAACAGCGCTTGTCACCAGAAATATATGTCAGCAAGTTGCTACCAAACATTAAAGAAGCCGTCGTATTGCTCTCGATGATGAGTTATTATCGATTATACTTCAAAGTGCGACCGGGCCCTAGTACAGCATAAGACGCTGAAGCTATATGATTATTCCATTCTCAGCGACGCTAATGCAGTAGTATCGCATTATTCGGAGCTTCCAAGCGGGTCGCCATCTCGAAATTTAATGTTCGTCTGTCAGTCTGTCAGTCTGTCAGTCAGTCAGGCGTACGACCTCATTCCCAGGCTCTTAGGCCAGAACTGTAAACCGCCATTTTGTTTGGTGACAAGCTGCGATAGAGTACGAACATATCGGAAGTAATTTTTTACAACAAGGTGCAGATACAAGGCCAAACAGTTTGACGGACGGCTGTAAACTGCCCGGATATTTTGCCAGTGTATCGGAGGCAAGCTTGCTAGCCGTGAAACGAATTTATTAAGGCATCGACTGGCTGACCTGAACACAATCCCAGACGCCAGTATTGTGTTAAAACGCAGACACTTCTTCAGAAAGGAATAGCAAAATACAGTTGGTGGAAATCGAACAATCACCGTGGCAAATTTCATCTTTTACAATAACAGGATTGTAGTTTTCAGAATCCAAGTTTTGACAAGATGACGACGCACAATACAATGGAAAGTGGAATTTTCCCATTGTTTGAGGACTGCTCTATACAGTGTATTTTGAAATCATTGAAGACTTAAACAATTATAGTGTTTTGGGTTTTGTTTCCTTTGCTGGAAAAGAGCTAAAGCTATGGCTTTCAGGAACCGGTGAGTTTTGAAAAATCACGTCAATTAACGTACAGTACGCGTATGCTATAAATTAGTGTTATCATTATGGTATTTCAACAGTCGCCGAATATTTTGTCGTTTGATGCCCTGGGAACTGTGACGAAGGCCAAGTAGGATTATACTGTAATCTTTTCGCTAATTTTTAAAGCTATTTCAGAGTGCCAATTCGTGCAAGTTCCTGACATATTTGCAATTTGCATAATTTCACTGACAGTCTGACATATGGGAATGCTGTAAAGTTTTCTCGCCGTGTTTGTTGGCACACTGTATTCAAGGATGACAAGGTAACCGGGTTGAAGTGATCTTGCTTTGAAAAGGCTATTAAAGTAGAAAATTCCCGGCCAGGGGCCACTACTATTAACAAATAAACCAGCTTGAAGCGTGCTCCGTTCAGAAATAAAGCACGCAGCAAGTGACGAGAGCACGAAAGAAGTGTAGGGAGAAACGCGAGCCGAAGGCGAGCGTTTTTCCCCACTTCTTGAGTGCTCTCGGCACTTGCTAAGTGCTTTATTTCTGAACGGAGCACGCTTCAAGCTGGTTTATTTGTTTTATAACATAGAACTTCAAAACTTTCACAATAAAACTGTCTTTATTCATCAAAAATGTTGGAATGCTAACAGCGATGAAAAAATAGATTCTCCTAAACGGCTCGGCGGTCCGAATTGCCAAGTCAGTACATTTTCGCTTCAATTTTTCAACAAGGCCGTCTGTTCTATAAAATTAGACAACATCTCACAGTAAAGAACTATATTTCCTGTAGAACTTTGGACTACAAGTACATGAAATCATACAGTCGGCTAGTGCATAAAATGCAAATTTGAAGGGAATCAACAAATGCTCCAACGGTCGACTCGAAAATTGTGTGAATGAAAACTTACCGATTTCTTGACTCTTCCTCGTAGTACAATCATTTGAAGTCCGTCCGAAAATTCTTCAATTATTTTTTTCAGTCATATCGTCGGAAATTCTTTCTCTTGCATCACTACAAACACGTCTGTTCGTCTGTCTTCGCCGTTCATGTTCAGTGATTGCTCACGGCTGATCTTCTTCAACTGAATGATTTGCTCTCTCCTTCCTTGTTGAAGCATTCAACTTCATTCAAAGAACCCACTGATGTAATTGTGACTCCCAAATATGCTGTACTTAGGGACAGTGCTTAAACCGAGTCGCTTTCCGCGACGCTGACAAGAAATTTGCCGTTCTTCGACATAGATTTTCCCTCTCCAAACTGTTGAAGTGCTTTTTGATGAGGTCACGTTCTTTACCGATTCACGGTGAACCGTACTAGCCGGTGTCTTCACTTAAAGCCAAATTTTATCTCGAAGTTGGGCATTGGTGACTCCGATCCATTCTCGCATTATTTTCTCTTAGTATATACCACACAAGTGAATAGTGCTTTTCGCGCGCTCTGATTGGCTCCTCAATCTCGGAATATCAAGTACTATTCACCTCCCGGCGGCTTCCGGTAAAACAAAATGGCGCGCGAACCCAATTTTTGCCCACTTTCGTCGGAAATAAAATAGCTATTTGGGAGTTAGCTATTAAACTTGTGTGGTATATACTAAAACAATTATTTGCCTCAGTGTCGGTGAATAGCGGTGGATATTTACCTCGCCGAAACGGCTCGGTAAATATCCACCGCTATTCACCTCCACTTCGGCGAATAATTGTTAATTATTTGTCAGAGGATGACGTAAGCGTGGTTTATAACTTATAAACCACGGGTAAGTGTGGTTTATACTCTGGCAACGGTTTTCGACCAATCAGCGCGCGGCTTGTATCGTGACTATGTTATAATCCAAATTAAACAATTACAGTCTATTGTATATTATTGTCTATGAGTGGCCGAATTTGCTCGCTCAACACAATCGGACCTTAGTGACCGGGTTGGCTCGCTCAGTACAATCGGACCTTGTATTATCTAGTGATTTAATTTATTTTTTTCTTTCAAAGATCTTAAATTCGTCAAACGCGGTTTGAAGAGTTGCTGTGTTTAAAATTAAATCCTTGCCAAAATTCACACATTTTGCGAGACTTCGAGAGCGACTCTCGCTTTGAAAGTTCTAAATTTTGTTATACTCGAAGAAGCGTATTAAATTTATGAAGTGAAAAAAAAAAAAAAAAAAAAACACTTACCCACAAACGTATGTGGTTAGGATACAACGTTGGCTGGAGAAATCGCAGCTTTTCTTAAAATTCATAAACATTTTGGTGTCGAAGATCAACTTTGCTGACTGAGCAAAACTGATCGAGTCACGATTTTAGTTGCGCTTTTCTTGCCTTTCAAGTCTCGGGAGTATTCTGTAGTTGCGTGTAAAAGTTGTCTGAGCGAACTTTGGAGTTCAGCTAGTGTCCACGAAAATTGCAGACTGTGCACGTTGTCTGAACCATGGCCAGAAATAGCGGACACGCATGCGCATTAGGGGCTGCAATTTATTTGGCTTTCAGTGTAAACTAAACAAGAGACTTTACTATGGAGACGGACACAAAAATCATCGTGCCTTTGAACTAGAGACTAAATAGCAAGCTGTTCAACCGGATTCTCTTATAATACAAGGATACCGAAAATATTAACACAAAATCAGTGGCTGTCCATATGTACTTCTTGCGTTTTTCCAATGTAAAGATGCAAGACACATCTAAGAGACAAAGAGACAATAGTATGGCAGACAAGCTGAAAACGGCATACTGGATGAGAGTAGCTGACCGTTTTGCCTCGAAGTTGTTGAAATATCGAAGCTGTTCAATCGGTTCTTACTTCGAGAAACTGAACAAACTTAATGGTAACCCTCGGCACTTTGTATCTCTTGCGTTTTTGGATTATAAAGATGTGTTTTGTTGAATTTAGCCGCACACTCACTCAATACGCACGCTTAATAGTGAAGCAAGGTTCGATGCTAATCGCGATCGGTTCTAGCTCCCTCTGATCGGCCCCGACGATCGACCAAGTTGTTCAAAACAAACTGTGTAGCCTTGTGAGTAAACCATCCTGCAAAGTGAGTTCAGGATTTGTTTTGGGAATTTAATGGGGCTTTGAAAGAGACGTCGCGAATCGTGGCGCATAAATACGGTTGTTCAAGAACGGACAAAGGAAACTCTGTCCATCAAAGCAGGAGCTGTTTTAATACCGCTAAATTGTAAGACTTGTTCATCCTTCCTTCTAAATTCAGCATAGAATTTGCAATTCAACTACAGCACCAAGTTTTACAAAACTGACCGTGCGTGTCACCAGTCGCTTTAAAACGTTTCAGCTTTTTCATTCGCGGCATGCTGTTTCCAATAATCACTACGATCTCGGAAGAGTTTTTCAGCAATCGCAGTGATCGTAGCAATCCAGCGGTCTCTGAACACTTTTCTGAGCGATCGCAGTGATTGATCGCAATCCGGCATACTTCAGGAAATTGAACGGTTGGTAAACAAACTACTGTCCGCGACTTTGGGCGGGAAAAGCTGCCGCGGACGCACATTGTGGCGGGAAATACCGGGCCTTTCCAGCTTCCTGATTGGCTGTTTTAAATGTTTAAATGCCTAAATTAGCGTGAAAAACAACCCAAAGCGTAAAAAAATGTCGGACAAACCTCTTCTTCGCGAGAAAGTAGATGTCAAACTATGCAACTGGAGATAATCAACTTTCGCATTAGCCGCCATCTTGTTTTTGGTGGAACGGGGCCCGCTGACAATGTTGCAGGCTCAGAATGTCCGCTTTTTCTGGTCATGTAAACCAGACTGCCGTGCGACAATAAAGGTTTTTTTTTGGCGGCCGACTGGTGACGTCGCTACACAAACCGTGGTTTGTAAAAAAAGATTTAAAAATAATCTCCAAGCGGAAAAAAAATAGAACCCCGCTTTCCGAAAACCCACTACAGAGCGAGGGGATATCTGCGATTATCGTATTTCTAGTAGTTATGATTAATTGGTAAGAGGACTTTGTGTCGTCCGATTTCTTAATCACTCGTATGATTACAAACCGAATTGGACTCCATTCTGTCAGTCCTATTACCATTATTAATTCTCCGTATGCACTAACTTGAACCTTGCAGGCAGGTTCTCGATGTGATTTGTAATTGTTCCGATGTTTTTTTAAGAGGGTTGACCAAAAATCAAACGCAGGGGCAAAATAATTATATTTCAATTTATTTAGCTGCTTCAGTTTCGTAAACAGACATGTAAAACACTAAAATCGTCACGTTCGCGGTAATACAATAAATTAATGATTGTCAGCAAAATAATGGCAGATAAACCGGAAAACCTGAGTCCAATGTGCCATTTACGAGATGCCTGTTGCCTTTCGACTCTTTCAAACAAAGGCCTAGTACACATATGAACTAATGATTTTTATGATTCAACACTTTTTTCTTCTCTTTCTATTGGCCAAGAGACTGTTACGTCACCTGCAAATAACTACCTACAAATAAGTATCTACTCATGCTCACTACTGCTTTTTGCGTGTCAACTGCCAAAAAATTTTGCTCGTGCGCAGTTTTCTACACCTGTGTGAATATAACAGCTCGTTTTTAACTCGTGAATGCGAAGCAATGAACGAGTTATTGTGAGTGGTGGTTCACTCGCTCGCTCGTTCCATGGGTGTAAACTTCCGGCGGAAAGTACGGGTTCCGCAGACCAGTGCATAACACTGGCGCAGGCCTTGCAAACAAAATGGTGGCCAGTTTGCAACCGTGAATACTCGACGTTCGAAACAGAGGTTGAGAGTCGCAAAAGCGATGAACTAATCTTTCACGTTTGGAATCCTTTGATTCTCAAGGCACATGTTCTTGAAAATTAGACCGAACTGCGGACTTCACCTGGATTTTACAGTTCGATCGATCGAAAGCTTTTTAGCACCTTTGAACCGTAGCGTTGGCTAAATTAAAATCACAGTACTTGTATGGCTTCAATGCTATATACAGAGGATAGATCTATAGCGTTTTTCATTCACGAGTTGGCTCACAGGAGCTTTTGATTGCTACAACGCGCGCTTTCCAACATATTATATGCCAAATAATTGGATCATTATCGCTTTCTGGGCACGGAGCCTTATATAAAAACAAAGAATAACATAAGAAAAAGACCCTCTATGTAAGTGTACTGTTTTACATAAGCCTCTCTTACAGAGCCGTTCTAAGGATTCTTACAGAGCCGCTTAAGGATTCTTACTGAGCCATTCTAAGGACTCTTACAGAGCCATTCTTAGGATTCTTACAGAGCCACCCTAAGGATTCTTACAGAGCCACTCTAACGATTCTCTTAGAGTCGTTCTAAGGATTCTTACAGAGCCGTTCTAAGGATTCTTACAGAGCCACTCTAACGATTCTTACAGCGCCGCTCAAAGACCTCGTTTTAAACTTTATATAACAAATTTTGGGAGAGGGGGAGGGGACGGGAGACCCGGGGAGGAGTGGAGGGGTGGAGCATTAAAGTGATGTAGTGAGAACACAAAAACTCAGGGTCGTTGTTCGATCAGCTTATAAATACGTTATGGTATATAAATACGAGTTTATATCGTCATATTGTCTGATCATTATTTGGTGGTCAACAAAGCAGTAGCACGGAGCACATGGGGACGTCTGTGCTATTGTGCTATTTATTTGCTGAAGGTTTGCGACCGAAATGTCCAATGTTAGATGAGTTAGGAGAAAGGAAACGCAAAATAGGTATGGAGGTTTCCATGAACCATGAGTCAGTTTAACAAAAACGTACAACGTTGTGCTTTTTGAATTTTGATTCGTTGTTTGAACCTCCATAAAAAAATAAAAACAAAAAACAACAGGAGCCTTTTTGCTGTTGGAAGTATTACATTTAATAATAACAATAACAATAATAATAACATTACAATATCTAAACAGTTACATTTACAATTCTGTATAGGAGTGCCTAAAACCTAAAAACAAAGAAACAGTGTAAATCACTTTAAAAAAGAAATGCTGAACCAGAATGAAATATACATATCAAATTAAGACTTAAACAATATTGTTCGTACAACCAGGTATATATGAATGCATAAACTATGGTAGCTTGAATTTTCATCCACTTTGATGTTCATTCCCTGTCTTCAATCGTGTTATCCATGGCATTTGAAAACCACTCCGATGTAACAACTCCCTCTTTGTGGGCATCTGTGGCCGTAATTTTTAAGTCTTCTTGTTCTCCCATATGTCTGTCTTTCTCAACTTTCGTCTGATGTCACTCTACTTTCCTATAAACAATACAAAGGACGCAATTTGTACTAATTCTGCATCACCCATATAATGCCAAGAAACATCACTGTCAGAAAGATATAGCCACAAAGGAAAGAAGGAAAAGCAAAGTTCAATGATTAACAAATAAGTAGAGAAAAGAGCTCTTACCATCGCTGCCTGATTCACTTCTTGCCAGCAGTTAATAAATCCCATCAGAAAAACCTGAAACAGAAATAAAAATCGAGGGGAGTACACAACCCAAGTAGGTCGTGTACTCCCAATTCTAGAAGACATCACTAATATCATTGAGGTGGGGTTAAAAAAGAACCTTGAAGATTTTGACGACGGGCAGATAATAGAACAAAGATAACAGAACACAAAAAGCCCAAGAAACAGGAGGAATAGTGACTGTTATTTTGTAATGATAACGCACACATTATAGTACATTTTGTCCTTGCTTAAGATCAGGTCACAAAGGTCCTAGCTCACGCAGAACCTGGTCATCACAGAGGTCTTGATCAATTAAGCACCAAAATATTTTCGTTTGTAGTAGTTCAAGTCAATGTCCTTGCTTAAGATCAGGTCACAAAGGTCCTGGCTCACGTAGAACCTGGTCACAGAGGTCCTGATCAATTAAGCACCTAAATGATTTTTGTTTGTAGTGATTGAATTCAATGTATCAGGTCACAAAGGTCCTGTCTCACGAAGATCCTGGTCAATATTTGTTTGTAGTAACTCAAGTCAGTGTCCTTGCTTAAGATCAGGTCACAAAGGTCCTGGCTCACGTAGAACCTGGTCACAGAGGTCCTGATCAATTAAGCACCTAAATGTTTTTGTTTGTAGTAATTCAAGTCAATGTCCTTGCTTAAGATCAGGTCACAAAGGTCCTGGCTCACGTAGAACCTGGTCACAGAGGTCCTGATCAATTAAGCACCTAAATGTTTTTGTTTGTATTAATTCAAGTCAATGTCCTTGCTTAAGATCAGGTCACAAAGGTCCTGGCTCACGTAGAACCTGGTCACAGAGGTCCTGATCAATTAAGCACCTAAATGTTTTTGTTTGTAGTAATTCAAGTCAATGTCCTTGCTTAAGATCAGGTCACAAAGGTCCTGGCTCACGTAGAACCTGGTCACAGAGGTCCTGATCAATTAAGTACCTAAATGTTTTTTGTTTGAATTTTAAAATTCCATGGCCAACAAAAGGGATACTAAAAAGAACTGCCAAAAAATAGTATTACAAAAATATATTCAACCACTGACAATGACTGTGCCAATGGACGCTGTATTTGGTTGTGAATTTTCAGAGGTCCTGATCAATTAAGCACCTAAATGTTTTTGTTTGTAGTAATTCAAGTCAATGTCCTTGCTTAAGATCAGGTCACAAAGGTCCTGGCTCACGTAGAACCTGGTCACAGAGGTCCTGATCAATTAAGCACCTAAATGTTTTTGTTTGTAGTAATTCAAGTCAATGTCCTTGCTTAAGATCAGGTCACAAAGGTCCTGGCTCACGTAGAACCTGGTCACAGAGGTCCTGATCAATTAAGCACCTAAATGTTTTTGTTTGTAGTAATTCAAGTCAATGTCCTTGCTTAAGATCAGGTCACAAAGGTCCTGGCTCACGTAGAACCTGGTCACAGAGGTCCTGATCAATTAAGCACCCAAAATGTTTTTGTTTGTAGTAATTCAAGTCAATGTCCTTGCTTAAGATCAGGTCACAAAGGTCCTGGCTCACGTAGAACCTGGTCACAGAGGTCCTGATCAATTAAGCACCTAAATGTTTTTGTTTGTAGTAATTCAAGTCAATGTCCTTGCTTAAGATCAGGTCACAAAGGTCCTGGCTCACGTAGAACCTGGTCACAGAGGTCCTGATCAATTAAGCACCTGAATGTTTTTGTTTATAGCAATTCAAGTCAATGTCCTTGCTTAAGATCAGGTTATTAAGGTCCTGTTTCACAAAGAGCCTGTTAGAATAACTCAAGTCAATGTCTCAGGTTATCAAGGTCCTGTTTCACAAAAAGCCTGGTCACAGGGCTAGAAGTCATAATCAATATTGTTTGTTTGTAGTTACTCAAGTCAATGTCTAAGGTCACAAAGGTTCTGTCTCACAGATATCTAATAGCTGAAAGATTCAATTAATATTTTACCAAAAGTAGGTCCAACTCTTGCAAAAGAAATTCCTTGTGCAAATAATTTTAAAACATATTTAAACATAACAAAAAAAACGGTTATTCACGTTTTAATACCTTGTACCACGCTTATTTATTGTGATATCGTCCGTTTAGCATCAATTTCTACAAAACCGTGAGGAACACCAGTGTTCTAACTTTGGCAGTACCGGGAGAAACGGCATGCGGATACACGCTAAAGGCTGCAACCACGCACAGAGGAAAAGTTTACCTAAAAGTGACAGAACGTGCAGGTACGAACGTCTTTACAGCGTTTTGAGTGTTGAAAGGCAGTGATGATTGCGCTCAGGGCGTATTGCACTCGTCAGGAACCAGATTATCTGGTTTATTAGCTTATGTTATCAAGTTTTGCAAGCAAAGGTTACGAACGCGTCATTTGTTGTTCCATTTAACATTTGCCCTGCTTCGTTTGTCGTATAATAAACAATTTATAACACGGAAAGTCGTGCAATACGGCTGTATTTTCACTCGTCAGTCTTTTTTTTTTTCTCTCTCGCCTGAAGCAGGCTCGAAAAATAAAACCGACTCGTCAAAATACTCCGCCGTATTGCACTCCTTCCTGTGTAATAACCTCTTTGTATTTTGTGTTACGAATAGCTAATGCAGATGGAGCTAATGCAGATGGAGCTAATGCTGGGACCCAAGCAGAAAACATGGAAAATGATGAGCAGAACGAAAACAACTCTGCAGGTATGACACTGTAATTATACATGGGAAAGTTTGTCTTTCCAATCGAGTTTTACCGACTCCCGCCTCAACCCCCCCCCCCCCCCCCCACCCCCCACCCACCCCCACTCCTCTCCCTGCTCGTCCATTTGTCGCTAACCCTCAGTCTCCTCTCTTTCAAAATGGCGGTCGAACGACTGTTCAGCCCCTTGCACAATATAAGTCAACATACAGTAGATGGGCTTCAGTTAAGGAATTGGAGGCCGTTCTCTCTTAATTGCGAAAACAAAGTGTTAGAGGATATGCATAACATAGCATAAAAACGATGGACGACTGGTTAATGGTTTTCAAATGTCAATGATAACACGAAATGACAACTGGAAATGAACAACAAAGCGGATGAGAATTCAAGCTAGCTTATGCATTGATATATACCTGGTTCTATTAAGTTCTATAATTTTGAGTTCTATAATGTTTAAGTCTTAATGTAATTTATACTCCATTCGGCTTATGGTAATTTGCGAAACGAAACAAACGAAACGAAACAACGAAACAACGAAACAACGAAACAACGAAACAAAAAGTGGTAATTTGCGAAACAACGAAACAACGAAACAAAAATTGGTAATTTGCGAAACAACGAAACAAGATATGCTAATTTGCCAGACAGGCGGCAGGGGGGGATGGAAGCTTCCGACAAACGTAAAGAACTCTCGATTGTCCCGTGGGACAGCGGCAGTTTCGTAATGTTTCGTAATGCCTGTCTTATCGTCTCATCACCTGGATTCTGTTGACATTTGTTCATATCTCGCCGCGCTTTTCGCTTGGCCGAGGAGGCTGTTCAGAGAAGTGAAGAAGAACCAGGCCTGCTACCTCTCTATAATTCTGCCATGACTTCAAACGTGGAACTTTGAAAGACATTGCGTAGTGAAACTAAACCTCACACGACGGGTATTGCACAAGAGCAAACAAATATGTTCTGATGAAACTCTGCTGGATGTCCGGCGAGCAAGTGGCGCGAAGTTGTTTTATACGAAAAGTCGCGTGGGAACCGCATGAGAAAGGCTTGTTCCGAGACACGAACCGACAGACAAACGTGAGAAAATGTCTGACATTTCCCAAAACTGCTGGCCGGAACAAATCTCAAAAAAGATCGAGATTTTTATTAAGAAAAGGTGGAGAATATTTACGTTGCAGACCGTATACAACGAAGTAGAAAATAATTGGGATATTTTAACTTTCCCAAGAAAGAATAGCGCTAAGTATTGGGTTTTCCTTTATATTCAAGTTTCAACAAAAAGTAGAATTGCCGGAAATTGCCACTGATTCTCAAGTTAACAAAAAGGGTCATAATTTGACACATCGCACATTTGACAGAACAATTTCTCTTTTGAAATTACCGGCCGAAAAATTGAAATGAGGCCTGTCGCTGGTAAGTATTCATCTCTTGCAACCATAGGCTAAATCAAGGCAGATAAACACAACAGCCCAAGTTTCATTTCCTTTATTCAAATAGGCCTGAGTTGCGTGTGGTCTCTTGTCTCGACAGTTGTTGTCGCGAAAATTCGAACGAATCCCACGGGAATATCAGCGATTAGAGAGCTCACATGCAAATTTGGGAATCTCGCAGTCACCCGAAGCGAAGTCGCGTAGTGTAGGACAACTTTAAGAGCAGGTTTAACTGCTGGTGTGACGGTAAGAAAGTAATCTAAAGGACATACTTGCTCGCACGTCAATGTAACCATGGCTTTTTACAATAGAGGACTTAGGGGTGGGGGGTGGGGGTCGGAAGCTTCCATCCCCCCTGCCGCCTGTCTGGCAAATTAGCATATCTTGTTTCGTTGTTTCGCAAATTACCACTTTTTGTTTCGTTGTTTCGCAAATTACCACTTTTTGTTTCGTTGTTTCGTTGTTTCGTTGTTTCGTTTGTTTCGTTTCGCAAATTACCATAAGCCCTCCATTCTGGTTCAGCGTTTATTTTTTCAAGTGATTTACACTGTTTCTTTGTAAAACAGGGTTAAAAATATTGACTTCCCTTCTGTGCTAAAGTTGTCCGTAGGAGTCAACCAAAACAATAGTGAACAAATTTTCCTCACTATAAATTGCATCATTTTTCTCAGCCACTGAAGAAGCAGCTGGAAATGCAACAGGCAACGACCTGAATACAGCTTTTGGTAAGTTACATACTTTTCCCTACACACATGCTGATACATGTATATTGCTGCACACGCATCAAATTGGAATGTCCCAATAAAATTATTTACAAAAATACTGATTGTAATAGTTCGCCTTACTGACATTCTCTGTTTTCATATATGGTAATTAAATATAAAGAGGAGAACCATTATCAAGAACTGGACACGGCAATCAACCGTCTTCAGGCAATAGCCAGTGAGGATGCCATGGACATTGACAACGAAGAAGAAGGTGCTGACAGGAATTCCATACAAGTACAAACATGCAATAATTATTGTACCAAATTAGTCCATTTTCTTGCATTTTGGGTGACATTCTCACATTTTGGGTGATATTGGTAGGCATACATACTCTGAAATGTTTCTCTTACTTAATTAAGGGTGCATTCATTGATGACTATTCCCGAATGGACCTGAGTCACCCTCCTTTCTCATTCACTCTATTAGTGCTGACCAAGCTATAGGAACAAGGATTGTTTGGGTATAGACATATAAAACACAGAGGAGTTGATTGCATTCAATGACCTTTGAAAACTGGTTGCCGTATCCACTTTAATTCAACTGTTCAAGACCTCTCAATTAATGCAAATATATTTATTCATCTAATTTTAAGGCACTATCAGAGATCCTGAAGTTGAAATCACTGCCGTCATCCGGCAGACGGATCCAGAATTGGCTCCAGGTAAAAATAACTTAGTCACAAATATATAAACTGCTTGCGGTTAGTGATTGATAGCTGTGCTTGAGGAATGCCGTGGTACTTCAAAGTCCAAACATAATGCTGTCTTGATTATTTTACCCAGGCACATTTGATATACACTGTACTCATTTTATGAATAAACACAAAGTATATTCATGATCTCTGTGGAAGATATCTTCAACAAGTATTGCAAACAAAACAAACTGGCAGTTCATACTATTTCCTGAATCATGTCCACAAATGGTACACAGCTGGCATGCATATGTCAAAATATTAATGACTGTTTAACTTTCAGGTCACTTTGGTGCTGCATTTCTGGGGGAAGGAATTATTGGTACAGTGTAATATAATGTTATCCTATCATTATTCTCTCATTGGGATTATTAGTAGTGTTTGTATTTTAGAGGTTTACAGGATAAAATGTTACATTCCTCACTGCATAATTATGTGGCACATTACTCTCACTGAATGTTGGAGGTCGATCATTGTTGTTCATGATATTGCGTTCACTATTTTGAAATCTTTGCAGCTGGAGAGGTAACAGAGGACATGACCCCTCATGGCCTTGGAGGTTAGAAAAATGTAGTTTTTGTGTATAGAAAGAGGTTTTTGTAAGTTTTTGTTGCTGTATATTGCATACACAGACCAATATTGCTTTACCTGCAGTAAAATTAATTTTCACAATCCCTTTAGCCCAGTGAATAGGGATTATTCGTATGTTACTTACAATATCAATACACTGTAACACTTTTCTCTCAAAACAAACATTCTTCTGGTAGGAGATTGTACGGGCAGGACAGATGAAGTAATTTGGTGCGAGGAACTCCTATCTGATGCCTGCAATGGTGACTATAGCCAGTTGCCCTTATTCTTGAATCATTCATTCGATGAGGTAAGCATTCTAAAAAAGTTCACATTTAAAAAACATGAACAATGATGAACTCTCTCTAACATGGACACCTTTGGAACCAAAATCGCTGTCTGTCAGAGAGATGCCTAGAGAGACACCCAAATATTAAAACCAGTGTTTCATTCCAGTGTATAATGTAGTTACTTTTAGCCCTAACAACAAATTTTATAATGTATTTTGAAGTACAGCCACTATGTCAGTTGATTACTGAAACTTGTTCAACCATTAATATTGCTTGTGGTTATAAGTGATTGATACATGTTTAAACCGTTGTTTGTACCATGCAAGTGCACTCTTTGAGCCTGGGTGGTAAAGTGTATAACCATAGAAACCGATAATATTGTAAGTGCCATTGATCAGAGCTAAGATGTGAAAAAGTGTAATAAGAATGCAAGTTGGTAAGTTAGGTGTCTGCTTAGAGAGAGTTGACTGTTTTTCCAATTACTGCTACATGTACCTTACAGTTAGAAGAAACACATTATAACATGGTGATCACAGCCATAACTTACATAACATTATGGTGTCACTTCACATTAGTTCAATGCATTGTCCAGATCTAGAATTTAGGCAATGCACAATTAAATAATTCAATATGATTACCACGAAAGCTTGTGAATGATGTGAATGATGCTATGTGCACTTTCTTAGTTATGTTGGCAAGCGAGGGAGGATGGCGGGCTGCTATGCATGGTACTGGTGGTCATAGGATCAGCTACCAATATCGAACAGAGGCACCACATCTTAAGGTACAGTACAGAACTGCACCTGTCATTGAACTGTCACATACATTATTAATGACATGAAACTTTTATAGTGTAGTATAGATCTGATTTGTCTACATATATAAAGTGAAATACACATACATGTAAATGCTGTATATCATTGTCTTAATTAACCATCAAACTAGTGGTTGTGTCTGTTATTTGGTAGTGGTACTACCACAAAAACAAACAAATTCTCTTTTTATTCTGCAGGATATTAAGAGGAATATTATGTAAAATACAATTGACCACATGCAAGTGGTATTTCTGGCTCTCCTGGGGAAGTTCAAGAAATGGCCAGCAAGGTAAAGTTCTAAAGTATGAATGTATCATATTGAATGAATGCAAGAGTATTGTGAAGTTATGTGTGCACTTGTATACTGTATATGATCTCTCACTATAAACTTTTAATTTTGACAGTGATTGAACGTTATGGAGGGAACAGCCAAGAGGGGCAAGTGCTCCTACTGGCACCATCTTTTGGTGGACAACCAGTATTTATAGACAGGATATCAGGTAAAAGATAAAGCGCTACTTGCCCTAAATTTTCATCCATTGCTACATGTCACACTGCTAAGTGTGACACCATCACATACTGTTAAAGATTCTGTACTGTAGCTGTCTTGGATTTAATCCTGAGTATGTGCTTTTCATTGACCAGGCCAACAAGATGAATCAGCAGTTGGGAGAGTGGTCGGAAGAACGAATTCCATGATGGCAAGTGTGACCAGGGAAAGGTAAAAGTTAAGCAATTTATAATGATAATGATAGTAACAATTAAATAAACATTGCCTTTTCTTTTCTTTGAAGACCATTTTTAGCACCTTAAGTACAGCTTACTGTGTAAAACATAAAGGTGCAAACTACATTGGTACTGTAGAGTCAATTTAGAGCTTGAAGATAATTCCTAATGTTTGATTCATTAAATCTGATGTATCACAGTCTGAGAGAGATGCAATAAAGCAAAACGTTTCCAACTGTAAAATGCATTTTTACAGGGAAGATCTGAACAATTGGAGGGATGAGAGAGCACGCCAGGAGAAAGAGCTGCACGAGGAAATAGAAAGAAGAAAGCTGTTAGAAAACAAGGAGAGAGAGAGAAAAAGGCATGAGGAGGATGAAGAAAAAGATGGTCAAGGCAGTTATGATGGTGAAAGAGAACATGCCAAATCAAAGGTAGAACATAACGTACATACATACATGAAAGGCATGAGGGCACTTCATCTGTTTCTCTCTGCTTGGAATCCCTCATCAAACACTTGCACACATGTATTAGAAATATAGCTAACTGCATTGCATATCTGGCTTTATCCACTCATGCCAATAGTAAGAAACTGTTTCAATTTAATTTTTCCACAGATTAGGGAGGCTAGGAAGAATAGAATACAGACATGTGAAGAGGGTTTGGTCATACGGGTAAGGACGACAGGGGGAATGAAGAAGAGGAGGTTTCCTAGAGGATCGTGTTTTCAGGTTTGTGCTATACATGTTTACACTATAAGTCTTTTATAGTTTTGTGCATGTGCATAAAAATATACTTATGACAAGGGAACTTAACGGTGTATGCATTTGTTAATGCACAGGAGGTTTATGATTGGGCAGGTGCCAGTGAAGATTTACCCTTATACTTCACACTAAACAGAGGGCCAAATGAGGTCATCAAACATGGTGACCTCATTACAACAGAGGAAACAGTGAATGTTATGGAAAGGGTAAGTTATTTAAAGTTAAGTAATAACTCAATGTGTCATATAACATTCAGCAATCCAATCATAGTTGGATATACACAACAAAAGTGTAATATCATTTTATGTGGAGATCATGATTACATTATGTATAACTCAGCAAGGCTAACGAACCTATGCAGTCAGCTAGCACGACCATTAGTTATATAGATCGTTTCGCAAAATACAAATTTAATTCGCCATTAAAATTCGAAGCACAAGTATATACTCTTTATATGTCTCTTAATGATTGCCGAAGCCATCAGCATTTGTTTATCTGTCGGCTGCACACTCTTTCATTTATACTAGGTAGTCATTCTGCTCATTTCGTTCTATTTCGTTTCATTTCGTTTCGTTTCGCAAAATACAGTAAGCCGTTCACAGGCATTCATTAGCGCAGGCATGTTTTTTTTAGGATGAAAACGAAGCACGTGCTCTTCTGCATACTCCAGTGAGTACAAACATATATGTATAGTTGTAGGTAACTACACTGTAGCCATGGATACACTGAACACTGAGATACATTGTAGATATTGTAGTGTCAATCATCTGACTTGAGACCCAACTGGAATCTGTCTTTGCATGTAGGCTGTGTATTCACCTTACCTTTTCTTATATTTTGCAGGTTTCACTGATGGGGAATTTTCCTTTGGCAAGGAGCCAAAGCCCAGCAGCCTCAGCCTCAGCCTCAGCCTCAGACGATGTGTCTAATGATGGTAACAGTCCTTTAAGTGTACATTTTACATACAATACTACTACTACTTACTACTACTATTACTACTACTATTACTACTACTACTAATATTTATATTAACAATAACGGTGATGATTTTCACATTTCTATATTTTTAGTAGTTTACTAAAAATAACATATATTTAAAAATCATCAATGTAAAACTGTGTTTGAATGCTTATTTGATTGATGTTCATTTGAATCATATTTCAAGGAGAGAAGGACAAGAAGGAAGAGGAGGACGAGAAGGAAGAGAAGGACAAGAAGGAAGAGGAGGACGAGAAGGAAGAGAAAGACAAGAAGGAAGAGGAGGACGAGAAGGAAGAGAAGGACAAGAAGGAAGAGGAGGACGAGACGAAAGCCGGGAGTGACAACAGCCGCGGCAATAAAAGGAGAAGAAAAGACAACAGAACACCATCAGCGAGGAGAAAAAATAAAGACAAAAAGGAAAAATGAAGGCTCAAATGTACCGCAGGTTTTACTTTTCAGTTTATGTATTGATTTATTTACCTATTACAAAAGAGCCTGTGTACTACTCGTGAACATAGGTGCCACAGATGCTCAGAAAGAAGAGAGAGGAAGGCTTTCGTATACTTAGCCACTTCATTTTTGTATACATTTAATTTCTTCTTATTGCATGTACAATTGATTTGCTACCCATACGAGAATTATAATGCCAAGTTATTTATGTTCGTTTCAGACTCGGTACTTTTTTGTCAAGTTACGTTGACAAACATCCGGGATATTTTTCCCACCGTCTCTCCCTGCGTCTTCTAGTGAACGTTTGTTTTCTGCAACAGAAACAAACAACCAACCAAACAACAACAACAAAACTCAAAACTCGAATCACAAACTGCTCGATCCCATACACCTCAATAATCGTGATTTAGTGCCAATTTCAGTATCAAACATTTTCAGACTACATTTCACCCACTGCCATTATAAACCCTTATTTTATTCTGCTTTATTCAGAGCTGTTGATTGTTGAAAAATAAAAACAGTTGGTGGTTTAAATGGACTTTGTTGTTTCTTCTTCTCGTTTGACAAACCATGCATAAAAACGATAGTCAAACACCAAATGGGGCGCATTAGTACGATGGGTATGATCATTTTCCAACATTTTCTCCACCCCTCCCCGGGTTTCCGTCCCCTCCCCCCAAATTTGGATTTGTTATATACGAGGTTCTACGTGAGCCAGGACCTTTGTGACCTGATCTTAAGCAAGGACATTGACTTGAATTACTACAAACAAAAACATTTAGGTGCTTAATTGATCAGGACCTCTGTGACCAGGTTCTACGTGAGCCAGGACCTTTGTGACCTGATCTTAAGCAAGGACACTGACTTGAGTTACTACAAACAAATATTGACCAGGATCTTCGTGAGACAGGACCTTTGTGACCTGATACATTGAATTCAATCACTACAAACAAAAATCATTTAGGTGCTTAATTGATCAGGACCTCTGTGACCAGGTTCTACGTGAGCCAGGACCTTTGTGACCTGATCTTAAGCAAGGACATTGACTTGAACTACTACAAACGAAAATATTTTGGTGCTTAATTGATCAAGACCTCTGTGATGACCAGGTTCTGCGTGAGCTACCCCGGTCTCAGAATCATTGTCAAACCATGGTCAACCATGTTAGAAACATGGTTTGACCATGGTTCTTGACCATGGTTTACCATGTTTTGTCAATGATATGACCATGGTGGATCATAGTCAACCATGAACGTTAAATTGCCCAAATGTCAACCATGGTTGACCATGGTCAAACATGACCATGATAGAACATGGTCAAACATGTTTAAACAGAAATGAATTGAGCACCCCAACCATGGTAGAACATGGTCAAACATGTTTTCAAACCATGAAAGAACATGGTAAAACATGTTACCTAAGAAACAAATCCAGCACAGTAACCATGGTAGAACATGGTCAAACATGTTTTCTAACCATGAAAGAACATGGTCAAACATGTCACTAAAGAAACAAATCCAGCACACTAACCATGGTAGAACATGGTCAAACATGTTTTCTAACCATGACTGAGAACATATAGTAGTCAAACATGTTTTAAGATTGTTTCAGAACAAACAAACTAATACAGTAAAAACAATTTGTTACATTTAATCACAATTTCTCAGTAGACTTTACAAGGAGATGGAATATGTCATTTCATCATCATTTCAAAATCTTGGCCACAGGGCAGTTTCTTCTCCTCTCTTCCATATGGCATCGACACTTTTTCCAACCACGATGTCTTCTGGATTGGCATCAATTTGGGTGGTTTTGATGACTTACCAGTACTCTGCCTTTTCATCTCCAATCCACTCAACCAGGGCAAAAGACGGTGGGCCCGCCATAGGTTTAAATTCGAGGAATAAAAATGAGGCTAGCGCTTGTTGTGTGTAGAAGCACAAACGGTTCAAAACCGGGGAAACGATGTGAACTCTGCATCAGTCGTAATCGCCCTATTTTATGCTGCGACAGTTTTAATATGCAACAAATCATTGTATATTACGACATTACAGCACGTTTTAGCACTGAATCTAGCAGACAAATAATGTGCTAAAGTTCTTCCCCTTGTGTTGAAATAGAATTGAGTCAGCGTCTCCGGCTTCAGCTGTAAATTAAACTGTCGTAGTCCACCTGAGAAAAACACTCTTATGAAAGCTAAAGGGACGTGAAAATTACAGGATCTCGGTTTAGTCGTTTGTAGAAATTAACTGAGACGACTATATATTCAATTACTTGCCTGAACTCCAGTTGCAATCACGGGGAAACGGTCATCCTTTATGGAGAAATACCACGTGGAAAATACATCACAGAGTTCTTACCTTCATTAACAACTTAAATTTTAAATAAATAGATCTACATCTTCGTTGTCTGAACAGGAAAATTAAAAACACCTTGGCCGTTGGCCGTTGGAACTGCCCGCGCATTTCGATTACGGGCTTCGATGTTATTGGCCAGCGGTTTATTCCAGGCTGGGTGCCCAAGCAAAGATGGAACCGCAACACGTCTGCTCAGAAATGGGAGTGTTGGCACCAATTTTGTCTTGCCATTTTGATTGAGGACGCCAGGCTTGCAAAAAGAACAAGATAAGTGTGGATCGCATACGCCTTCTGAATGTATTTAAGACACGTGTTTTGTGGCGAATCGCATCCGTTGAAGCAGGTCGAAGCATTAATGCAGTTGACAGATAAATCATAGGTAGTTTTCAATTTTATAAGAATATATGTGCTTTAAACATTTAGTGAAATGCTAAAACTTAATATGATGTACTTTTCATGTGAAATAATAAAGGGCTGCCAGTTTGCAGTATTGAAAGCTGTCTAGCTTTAATTGCTCTTTAATTTAATCTGGAGGAGAGAATATGCATCTTTCACTCTCAAAAATCAGTTTACTTGAATGGGTAAGCATTTATTCTTTAAAGACAGGAAAAGACTGAAGATGCCAGTAATTTAGATACAAGACTGTGCTACATCATGTTAGATCATGGTATTTCATGGTCAAGGTTGCTGAAAAGTAAGACTTCACCTGAGTACAATATTCACCACATACTGTGAAAACTCAGGAGTTAAACACATTTATGTAAAGGTCTTTTTGAAATTGTTTGCATTTATTTCTTGACTGTGATATTGATCAAATAGTACCCATGCATGCAAATTACTTAAGGACGTGGTTAACCATGATCAACCATAGTCATTGATGGGGAAAATTTAATTTTAACCTGGCAATTACTGACCTCACTGTTAATTTAAACATATACACACAAACTCACAAATAGGACTCAAGTATTTCATTAGCTTGGCTTTTGTATATGTAATATTAGTTAGTATTAGTTAATATTAGTCAAGTTAGTAAACCATGGTCAAACATGTTTTTCCATGTTTCATCATGAGCATTTCAGTTCATGCTAAATACTGAAAGTAAACATCAAGATTGATTTCTGGGGCACTGAAAATGCACTCCTGGGTGAGCATTTTAGCAGACAAGTTCTTGTGGCACTTTTCTTTTTGAGTTCTATTTTTGACCATGGTCGTCAGTGTACCATGGTCAGGTACTTTTGGTGACCATGGTCAGCCATCATGGTCACATCACTGTCAACCATGGTCTAACATGTTTGACAATGCAAAACCATGGTACCATGGTCAGTCTGAGACCGGGGTAGGACCTTTGTGACCTGATCTTAAGCAAGGACAAAATGTACTATAATGTGTGCGTTATCATTACAAAATAACAGTCACTATTCCTCCTGTTTCTTGGGCTTTTTGTGTTCTGTTATCTTTGTTCTATTATCTGCCCGTCATCAAAATCTTCAAGGTTCTTTTTTAACCCCACCTCAATGATATTAGTGATGTCTTCTAGAATTGGGAGTACACGACCTACTTGGGTTGTGTACTCCCCTCGATTTTTATTTCTGTTTCAGGTTTTTCTGATGGGATTTATTAACTGCTGGCAAGAAGTGAATCAGGCAGCGATGGTAAGAGCTCTTTTCTCTACTTATTTGTTAATCATTGAACTTTGCTTTTCCTTCTTTCCTTTGTGGCTATATCTTTCTGACAGTGATATGTTTCTTGGCATTATATGGGTGATGCAGAATTAGTACAAATTGCGTCCTTTGTATTGTTTATAGGAAAGTAGAGTGACATCAGACGAAAGTTGAGAAAGACAGACATATGGGAGAACAAGAAGACTTAAAAATTACGGCCACAGATGCCCACAAAGAGGGAGTTGTTACATGAGTGGTTTTCAAATGCCATGGATAACACGATTGAAGACAGGGAATGAACATCAAAGTGGATGAAAATTTAAGCTACCATAGTTTATGCATTCATATATACCTGGTTGTACGAACAATATTGTTTAAGTCTTAATTTGATATGTATATTTCATTCTGGTTCAGCATTTCTTTTTTAAAGTGATTTACACTGTTTCTTTGTTTTTAGGTTTTAGGCACTCCTATACAGAATTGTAAATGTAACTGTTTACATATTGTAATGTTATTATTATTGTTATTGTTATTATTATTAAATGTAATACTTCCAACAGCAAAAAGGCTCCTGTTGTTTTTTGTTTTGATTGTTTATTTTTATTTTTTTATGGAGGTTCAAACAACGAATCAAAATTCAAAAAGCACAACGTTGTACGTTTTTGTTAAACTGACTCATGGTTCATGGAAACCTCCATACCTATTTTGCGTTTCCTTTCTCCTAACTCATCTAACATTGGACATTTCGGTCGCAAACCTTCAGCAAATAAATAGCACAATAGCAAAACTAGACGCCCCATGTGCTCCGTGCTACTGCTTTGTTGACCACCAAATAATGATCAGACAATATGACGATATAAACTCGTATTTATATACCATAACGTATTTATAAGCTGATCGAACAACGACCCTGAGTTTTTGTGTTCTCACTACATCACTTTAATGCTCCACCCCTCCACTCCTCCCCGGGTCTCCCGTCCCCTCCCCCTCTCCCAAAATTTGTTATATAAAGTTTAAAACGAGGTCTTTGAGCGGCGCTGTAAGAATCGTTAGAGTGGCTCTGTAAGAATCCTTAGAACGGCTCTGTAAGAATCCTTAGAACGGCTCTGTAAGAGAATCGTTAGAGTGGCTCTGTAAGAATCCTTAGGGTGGCTCTGTAAGAATCCTAAGAATGGCTCTGTAAGAGTCCTTAGAATGGCTCTGTAAGAATCCTTAAACGGCTCTGTAAGAATCCTTAGAACGGCTCTGTAAGAGAGGCTTATGTAAAACAGTACACTTACATAGAGGGTCTTTTTCTTATATTATTCTTTGTTTTTATATAAGGCTCCGTGCCCAGAAAGCGATAATGATCCATTCTTTGTTTTTATATAAGGCTCCGTGCCCAGAAAGCGATAATGATCCAATTACTTCGTATAAAAAAGCCATCTCAGACGTTACGCATCCTACATGTACAAGTCTGATCACTAATATGTTCAAGACTGCTATGCATTAAGCTTTAACGCAAAATTCTGGGTCGATACGAAATTAATCTCTATCGGAAGCTGCAGACGTTTGAATACCGTGACAACAAAGGCGTGCATCACGCTTGTGGAGCGAACATTACGGCTCGGACAGTCGGATATCAACCTTGAGCCTTTGAAGACTTCGAGGTATTCAGTGACAAATATTCTCGATGTAATCGCCTGCCGGTCTTTCCTGCTTTTGTTAAAGCGACGTAAGTGAAAGCTAAGTAGCTGATGATTCGGGATTCCCCGTTCTATGATACTATGCTCGTGACATTTCATTGACAGATCTTGTATCTTAATCTCGCGTGATATTTGCCTCAAACTATTAGCAATTCAGTATCCTCAGACAATAAACAAAGAACCTTTACGGCTTCGTTCAGCTTGTTCCTTCAAGTTCTCAAGGTTCTGGATGTCAAATTCTTCGTACATTTCTGTACAGTTGTGCATAGTTATGCAGTTCATTGATAAGTTCATTGCATTTGCTTTCGTGGCTTTCAATATGGCTTTTGAGGCTGAACGGACCGACCCAAGCCAAAACCGCTCAATGAAATTTAGTGTGGGTCTACCGCAGCCGGCGTATGCGTTTGTAAGTAAGATGAGCGGTCCATAAAATAATCCACAGAGCCAACTAAGGCAAGCAACTTGCTGTCTTCAAAATGGCGAAACTGCTCGCCCGCCAAGTCACTTGATCACAACGTCATCACAAATCACATGATAATATAAACCAATCACCGCATGCAGATTTGTAACCCAGAAAAAAAAAAAAAAAAAGAAAATCGCTCCATTTTAAAGCTTGTGTCGTCACAAGCAATTATTTGCTTGATTCAGCCTCTACAGCATTATATGATCCGCGCCGGCGCACTAGAGCCTAATTGTACACCGCGGGCTCACTTTCGGTCCCAGAATCCTTATCGTCTTCAGTGTTTTAAAAACTATATTGGACTCGTTTGGCCATCCCGTAAAACATCGTCCAACATTGTTTTATCCAACATGTTGGAGTCGTTTGGTCCGCCTTTAGCCCTTCCTCAGTAGTCGATTAGTCTGTCACCAATACCTTTTCTTTATTGTAACGAGAAAATCACTGTGTTAGGATTTTGTCTGGTTTGCAATTTTACTTTATTGTCTCCACATTGTGCAATTACTTATGTGTCTAAATGTCTAAAGTTTGCTTTTTGGGCAAGTCATGAATGTGCAACAAAAAGATACATGGATTTGCTGGGGGGAGGCAGACTTTATATGACGTCACCGAATCTCTATGCCATTACAATATACAGTACAGTGGAACCTCCCTGAGGGACCATGGTCGCTTACTGGAATTTCTCAACATAGGAGGCCTAAGTGAGATCCTGCTTTGAGCCACAATCATTGCCAAATAATGCAGGTTTTGTGGGTGAATAACACCTTGAGGCTTGAAGAGACCCTCTCACCGTAGATGCTTTGCGTGCCCAGTGACTGACGGCGGCAATATTCGTATCATACGAAAATGGCGGATTCTCATGTTTTTCTACGTTTTATCGTGAAATAAATCAGCACAAACTCAGAAAATGTTTTGAATACGACAAGCAGCGACAATCAGATCAATCAGTCATAACGTGAGCGCCTCAGGAAAGTCGAGTTGCTGATGTAAATGTAAACATGGGCGCGCAAAGCATCTACGGTGAGAGTGTCTCTTTAAGAAATCAACCTTGTGTCCTGTTGCACTGTACATTACATGTGTTAGTGTTTTGACCGGTCCGGTTTCTGCAAGGAAGTTAGTCTCTTTGGGAGCATAGGATGGTCACTTACCGGAGATCAAAAACAATAGAAAACGGTGAGCTCCAAAGGTGGTCTTGGTCGCTTACGAGAGATTTCACTAAGAGTAATTTGACTGAGAAACCAGTCGGTACTTTGGTACTTCCCGTAGGCGACCACTTAAAGCCAAACGAAGGTTAGTCGCTTGCAGGAGGTTCTACTGTACGTCAAAATATTGTTCGTCCAAGAAGTGCAACAGGTGTGGTACTATGACGTCACAAGTGTGGTACTATGACTTCCATGACGTCACAGTACAAAAATGAAATTCTTTTGACCTGATTGGTTCTCCTGTGTAATTTTAAGAAGGAAAGCTACAAATTGAATATGGTAAAAACATGCATATGTATACAGTTTCTTAAGCCAATCACCGTTTATAAGGTACGAGACCAGGAATAAAAGCCCATAGGTTTTTGCGTGCCTCATACCTTGGTAAAACGTGTCGGCCATGAATAGCACTGTATACAATTGCCAGCAGTTTTCGTTTTAAACGACCTGAATGTGAGGCGTTTGGATTACAGTATTGGAGGAGCAGTGCTTATGCTCTGAAAAACGACATAATTGTGTGGGTTCAGGCCAATGTTTTACGCAGATGGGGGAGGGGGGTGTGGGGGAAGGGCACCGTTTTGCATATCTGTGTTCAAATCAAAATTACAACAAAGTAGGTGCCAAGATGAGTCCTGCATCGTTGTTTTAAGTAAAGTAATTTGATTTGAACACGGAGGCTGTAGAAGTAGTCGACTTTGAATTTGCCAAAACACGTGAAACTAAGTTTGTCACGGCAAGAGCACTATTAGTTTGATCCAGTGAACCAACGTGCTATTAGGATGAAATCCGTTCGTCGAATCAATCTTAATACGGAAAAACACCTCAAGAAATGGACTCGAAAGGAAATTGTTTGTCATTTGGTTATTCTTTCGCTGAAACTACTGCGAGACGATCAACACTTACGATCACAGCTCATTATCGAAACTCGTTTACACACGGATCGCTGTTTAACTGTAAGATATGAGTGCAGACGCAAAAGATCATGGGCTTTTTACCTTAGTTAAGCACAAGCCAACAGGATCCGTATCCGCTTTGTAAAATGTATCTACTTATTGAGACAATAAACATTATTGAAATACAAAAAAAAAAAAAAAAAAAAAAAAAAACAGGATCCGTATTGCTGGTCAGCGGCTTGTGACTACAGTCTAAACTTGCGCACAGCCGTACAACTCAGCGCGCATGGCGATGTAGCCGTAAAACGTTTGGGCGACGATTCTGACGTATCGTGCTCTTGGATGTGGGTACAGCACGTGTGCAACGACTGTGTTCCGATCACTGTTGGCAAGAAAAACCTGAAACAGATATTTTACAGCTTAAAATATTGCAAGTACTCAAGCGACACCGTGGAACTACGTTCTGGACATCACTTCCGTTAACCAATGTTTGTCATCAAAGTAAATCGTTCTAACTCTAGGTAAAATTTCACCTCCTGTATAAGCCCCGTTTTTTTCTTTTTTTATGTGCCGGGTACTGTTGCTTGACTACAGTCTAAACTTGCGCACAGCCGTACAACTCAGCGCGTACAGAGAGGTGGTTGTAAAACGTTTGGGCGACGATTCTGACGTATCGTGCTCTTGGATGTGGGTACAGCACGTGTGTAACGACTGTGTTCCGATCACTGTTGGCAGGAAATACCTGAAACAGATATTTTACAGCTGAAAATATTTCGACATCGTGGAACTACGTTCTGGACGTCACTTCCGTTGGTCAGCGTTTGTCGTCATTAGGGAAGTAAATCGTTCTAACTCGAGTTAAAATTTCACCTCCTGTGTAAGCCCCGTTTTTTATGTGTGTACTGTCGCATTTTGTAATACCTGTCGCACTTTGTAATAATACCTGTCGTACTTTGTAATAATACTTGTCGTACTTTGTAATAATACTTATCGTACTTTGTAATAATACTTGTCGTACTTTGTAATAATACTTGTCGCACTTTGTAATAATACTTGTCGTACTTTGTAATAATACTTGTCGTACTTTGTAATAATACTTGTCGCACTTTGTAATAATACTTGTCGTACTTTGTAATAATACTTGTCGTACTTTGTAATAATACTTGTCGCACTTTGTAATAACGCTTGTCGCAATAACCGCTAATGTCTGGTCACTGGCACAAACAAGGTTCTGTTCGTAGAGGTTCGTCTTATTTGCCTTTAGCAGCAGAAAAAGTAATATATGGAAACTGATCTGGGTAAAAATCTGATCAGTATCTAAATAGTAAAGCGCCGAAGGTGCGTCCAGGAGCATGTCCCCCGTAAAAATGAGATTTTGCTGTCCAAAACGCCATTTCCTACCATTTCTGGGAGCTTGAAACGAAATTTCAAAAAAAATCTGACCGGTTTCCGTAAACCGGTGTGAACCGGTGGCTGCGGCCACAGTACTGTCTGAAAGTCACTTTTGTGAGGAAGCCTTCCCGGTTGAAAATGTTTTTATTACATTATTACACTCACCTTGTCCTCGTCGTGTTCTTTAAAAGTTTTCCAGTTGGAATCGTTGTTGCTGAACTTGATCTTGTAAGATGTTAGCCACTGGTCCTTATTATAGCGCCCTTGTGTGGCTACTTTTGTCACGATCTTTGTCTCTCCCAAGTCGACCTGCAGCCATTCTCCTGCGACACTTGGCCTAGCAGCCCAACATCCTTGTCTGGCCGGGTTATTTAAGCGTCCATGGAACGCCTCGTGGCCAAAGCTATATTCGGATGAAGCGGTTAAGGCTGCATCCAATAACAGTCCGTTCTCCATCCCAAAAGCTGTGCTACACGCTGTGACGAGAAAAGAAGAATATGTCATACTTTGTGATGATTCGAGTGCAATGAGATCAGTGTTGCAGTGCCATTTTGCTATTGCCTTGTGATATCGTTGAAGTCCTTATCTGTGATGATCTAGAGGAACAGTCATACTTGATAATCCATTTCATTGGTCTAAACAAATTCTCTTCTTAACTAAGACCTAAAATCCTAAGCATTGATTAGTAACATGTTTTCTTCTGTAACAACGAGTAGTCAGCGCTAACTAAGAAAAAAACTGTACCAATGAACAAGAACCACTGCTTCTGTTAATTATTTCAATCTGAATGTTTGACTGTGTCCTGTTTTAATAATTGTTTCCGTTTAGTCACTAATCAATACTTGAAACTGTGATACTACTAGTCAAATAACTGAATAACAAGCCGGCTGAAGTAGCCGTTGCGCTACAATCAAATTCCACTAACTTTCGCTTCTTACCTGAGCTTCTCTTAATTATTTCAATCTGAATGTTTGACTGTGTCCTGTGCGAGAAGTGGACCCCGCGAAAACAGTCGAGTGGCGCAAGGGAATATTTCAGGTTTTTGCTCGTATTTCTCGAGATCTTCACAGAAGTGGTAAGTACTGTTAAGTAAGTCATCCTGTTTTAATAATTGTTTCCGCTTAGTCACTAATCAATACTTTAAACTGCTAGAGTAACGGCCATACTTGATAATCCATTTCATTGGTCTAAACAAATTCTCTCCTTAAGGGGGCAGTCCTGTAAAACTAAGACCGAAAGTCCTAAACATTGAACAAGAACTATTGCTTCTGTTGATATTCTAATCTGAATGTTTGACTGTGTCCTGTGCGAGAAGTGGACCCCGCGAGAACAGCCGAGTGGCGCAAGGGAATATTTCAGGTTTTTGCTCGTATTTCTCGAGATCTTTACAGAAGTGGTAAGTGCTGTAAGCTTAGTCATCCTGTTATGATAAAACTAAATAACAAGCCTGAAGTTCATATGCCGTTGCGCTATAATCAAATTCCACTAACTTGCGGTTACCTGAGCAGATGGGCCGTCCTTTAGTCACGTGACACACCTTCATCTTGTTGCACAACACGTCACTGCACGCCACGTAGTCACGTGTCGGGTTATCTTCGTAAATCACGTGATTAACCAACTTGAGGTGAAGAGGATGAGAGAGCCTCGTTCGTGCGTTGAGTTCACAACGCTTTTGGTTGAGATGGTAGTTGATGCTGTAGCAGTGCAAGTTTTTGACGCACTGATCCATGCAGTCGTCAGCGTCGTAGCATTGCTCAGATGAAATCACGTGACCGACAAGTTGACGATTGAAAAAGCGATTGGTTCTGCTTCTGCACTGGGACGAGGCGGAATATAATACGTTATCGGCGACTAACAGGAATACGATAATGATGCCAGCTGAGTCCTTCATATTGCTGTGACCTGTGACAAAAGTCCGATGAGAAGGTCTAAATTTACATGCTATCTACCATTTACACATTGTGTAAGGGCCTGTTTACAAAGAGATAGGGTTACCTTAGCGCTAGGGTTACTCTGGTATCAAGTTTATCCTAGCGCTTTAAACAAGGACCCTCGCTATAAAAGGGATAGCTCCTCCCCCTTTCCCGTGACGTCAGCACAATTTTGAAAAATAAAATGGCGGATATGAGTGAGCAGCAAACCAAATATACATATTTCGGTAAAACTCTCCCTTTATCAAGAGAATATTTAAGATAATATTCAATGGTGGACAATTGTTGTGAATAAAGTAGTCTGTTGCGTTTATTTACTTGCTTTTGGACGATTTTGGCTGTTTTTTGACGAACGTTTGAATTTCGCGCTTGTAAACCGTCACTGTCAACCTCGGCCCACCATTACTTTGCCACAGTCTCTCCTCTCCTTGTCTTTTGAGCCTGCAGAGCAGCTGAACGCGATCTTTCTCATCCTAGCATGCTCTGTGAGGGTTATTATTATACACTGCTCCATTGATGGCGGAAGTTGAACAATTGTCGTTGTTGTCTTCCACCTTCAATTGAGCGGTTTCTCGCGCGCACGCGATCGCTTAGCTTTCCAATTTTTGCGTAGCTGGTTATCATGGATCATTCGTGTACCAAAAAGCCAAAATTAACGACCTCCCGAGCTCCTCGACTGCGATTTTACCATCCAATTAGAAGTGGAATCCCGTATGGAGGATCGCCTCAAAGGATTGAAGACGCGTATTCAACATGCGAAGAATGCGCTTTCGATAACTGGCCGAACGCCACTGGGAAACGTTAGGATGTTGGAACGGCTTTTAGATTCTTTTGAGCAGCAAGAGCGGGGACATTTGTCTAGTCGTCGTGTTCCTTCCTTCGGCCAACGGAAGAGTTGATGCGTTCACACTAACCAAGATTTGCCCTCCTTAGCGGCAGGTAACGAGAAACACTTTCTTTATTCTGTGTAAATGTTGTGTCTATCGCTGTAATCAAAAACCGTGCAAGGACCTTTGATCCTGCGGATATCTGGTTGAGCCAAAGACCCGTTGGTCTAGGCGGGAAATTCGCATTGCGCTCGTACTCATATTGTCGATTTCATTTCTTTACGTGTTATCCTAAACCTAAATTAAAATAGTAGTACAATTGACATTCCTAATAAATACTCTCGAGCTCAAAGTAATAAAATAAAATTTCAGAAAGTATTGTGTATAATGTGTTTAGTTATACGCTTTAGTTATCTCTCTCTCTCTCTCTCTCTTCGGCTGTTATCAATGAAATGTAAGAGCGCCTTGGTGTTGATGTTCACGGCTCGAGGTCTGGAGCGAAATGAGTGACAGCTTGGCCTGTCCAACGGTCCTTTTATAGTCAGGGTCCGTGTTTAAGATTGCCTCTTTTTTTTAATCAACGTGTTTACAAAGTTATTTATAGGCGGATTTAGAAAAAAATAATTATACTGAGTTCAATGATGAATTGTTTACTTTTATATCAAGATAACTTTGTAGCGCAAAATCTTGCTGAAACTGACAACCAGAATTAAGCCGAGAAAGGGCAAAAACGGAATACAAAAGTTTTAAATCTCGAAACGATGTAAACGAAAGTTTACCAGGGTACCCCGGTTACACTAGCTGTTTTAATTTGCTTGTAGATCCGGGCCTGCTTTGTCCCGGGTACCCGGATTACGACCTGAAATACATGGGTATAGAGTGTGTAAAAAAATGTACACAATTTGTACTAAACCATGTGTCTAGATTATATGTAGATTACGTGTAAAATGTATACTAGCAAGAGAGTATGATACTAACCATACTGACATACCGTGTAAAAGGTAGAATATTTTCAGTGCATGTCCAAGGGAAATTCTCTAGAGTCCTTTAAGAAATGTTTTTGAACTTTTTATTTTTATTTTGTTTTTACTTCTATTTTTGCACTCCGGCTATGTAAACACGGCAAGGGTTTTATAATTCTTTTATAAAGTAAACGACAGTAATACTACCGCAAAAACGACCGTTTTACGGATTATCAAAGTCGAGATTCTCAACACACAAACTGAAACCAATCACAGATCGAGGTGCTGAGCGGACGAAACAAAGTTTTCAAATCTTCAAACTATGAACTTACGAATGCTGGAGAAATGAATAATCAAAGGTCATTCCATCAATGAATCTCAAATTGAACTTCCCTCGGCTCGGTTGGCGCTTCCGTTGTATCCAGAGCACGGGAGGACCAGGCAGAGGCGACACATGCCATCTCACCGATTTCCATGAAACTTGGCCAGTTGAAAGGGTTCAATGCCAAACTCAAAAACGTCAAGTGGTTCAAATTTTGAAAAAATTCTGGCATTGGAGATATTTAGCTTTAAGTATGGCTAGTTTCAACAGTTCAGGAAATATCACGTGACATGGTCAATCATTAACCACGATTGATTGAAAACCAATTGTTAATATGACTTACAAACTTTGTCGTAAACTTGGGAAGGATGCAGCAATAAACAAGCCAAAGGAAAACCAACTCCAATAAATATCCTGCACAGGAGAGCTGTTTACTTTTTTTCTATATTTTATCAGTATTTTTGCATTTTTTCCTGAAAAAGCAGGGGGGGTGGTTTAACTCCCCCGGATTTTTTTCAAAATTTGAACCACTTGACGTTTTTGAGTTTAGCATTGAACCCTTTCAACTGGCCAAGTTTCATGGAAATCGGTGAGATGGCATATCTCGAGCTTCGCTCTCGGGCAACTGTTCGCTTCTCGGAACAGATAATATCCTAGGACAATTATCCGTGCATATTTCCTCGCCAAAAGTAGTTTATTGTTTATATACAGTCAATCCCGAAAAGGTTGTCCAGTTGAAATATATATTTAGGCAGTTATATCTATCACGTGACTACTGAGAAACACCGTATAACTACGAAGACATACATTAAGTCATCATGTGTATATATTTTTATGGTTGCTAGTCACTAGAATGGTACAACCAAGAGCATTTTGGGTATTTCCAATTTAAAACACGATAGTTTTAGGTGGTCACGTGACAGATATATCTGTATATTTATTTATTATATATACACGAGTGTTTTACTGGAAAATATACCGTGCGTAAAATCCATACGAAACTACATCCGGGACCCGAGTGGCATATTTTCCATATCCTCACTAGCGAGGATATTGTTGGCATCATTTCCCGCTTTTGCACGGTTGTTTGTGCAATTTCTCGTGAAACACTCGTGTCTAATATAATAAAAAGAAAATTACACGGCGGCTTGAAGATATGGATTTTATTTTCTCGTGGTAAAAACAATATTTTACTCACTCGCGAAGCGCTTGTTCGTATGTATATAAGGTCTGTGTTCCGATTTTCCCTGAAGAGTGAGTTCTTCACGAAACAGGCTTGTAGGGATGAAAGCATAGTCTCTTTGGTTTTTTCCCTTATATATATATATATATATATATATATATATATATATATATATATATATATATATATATATATATATATATATATATATATATATATATATATATATATATATATATATATATATATATATATATATATATATATATATATATATATATATATATATATATATATATATATATATATATATATATATATATATATATATATATATATATATATATATATATATATATATATATATTTATAAAATAACTATGATACTACGCGCGCTCTGATTGGTTAAAAAACCATTTTACATTTTATGAATAAGTACAAAGACATGGAAATGACGAATCCTGAAATGAAAAGACTGCGTGTCGTCCCGTACTTCAAAGATTCATGTGTTACAGAAACTGCAGTGGGCTATTATAGCAAATAGTGAAGCCGTGTGCAAATCATGTGCAATTAGTGAAGCAGCGTGAAGAAAAGTTGTCCGAATATTGCATGAAATTTAATTCGGAAACCGTGAGACAGAAAGCCAACAATTACACAGTCAAAGAACATTCTCTAAAGTTTCTAACCTTTATACCTTCGTCTCCTGTGGCTCGTAGCTAGTAACTAGATGGCTTAGATCACCGGAGTTTCACACGAATAATTGTAGGTTTATGGTGATGAAGACACAAACAGTCTTCGCTAACTATGAGTCTTTCTCGGCTGTCGGCTCGGCGGCACAAAAGCTGTTGAGTCAATTCAATGGAGTTGACTGTCGTCCGGCAGAGTTCAAGTAATGCTCAAGTAAAGCAAACAAATGTACAAACTACCTTCTTCAGCAGAATAGTGTTGTTGTGCAGACATGTTTACGTCGAGTGACACCGTTGTCCTGAAAGTTGAAACCTGACGGCTCAAAACATTCTCGCCGGTTCTTTTGAATTCTTGACAAACAGTGGTACTAATATCCGACACATTTCTTGCGAAATTCATCTTCATTTAGCAGCCTGTCAAGTTTTTCAAGTGAACGGGAGTGGTGTTCCGTTTTCATTCATGGACTGACTTGAGCGAAGTGCCGTGAAACAGACTTTCCGATTGGACAAGCGTGCGTTTTGACGGTTTTCGGGAGAATCTTGAACTTGATCATTTTCAATATAAAGTTCTTTCAGGTAATAAAAGCTTCGTTATTTTATAAAAGCAATATGACACTCGTTTCCATGTCTATGTACTCTTATATAAACACTTGGGATGTTGGGAGAACACGAGAAAAAGTTCAAAATCACTCGCCGAAGCGGCTCGTGATTTTGAACTTTTTCTCGTGTTCTCCCAACATCCCGCGTGTTTATATAAGAGTACATAGACATGGAAACTCGTGTTATATTGCTTAAATATATATATATATATATATATATATATATATATTTATTATATGACTGTGACGTAGTTTTACCATATAAGGTCGCAACAGAGTGCCGGTACGGGAGCGTATTACACACTTCAAGTCCGTATTACACTGTAGAAAACCGGTTTGACCGGCTTAGACGCGCGCGTATCACAAATGAATCAAAGATTTTTCTGAGTGTAAGGTAAAACAGTGCAACGAAAGTCTATGACTTTTCAGATACAAGACCCTTCCATCGAAAGAAACTGTTACTGCATAATTTGTCAAGGAAGAGAAAGCACAGTTCAGTTGGTGGAAAGCGAACAATCGCCATGGACAAACGGCAGCTCTGACTCCGTTTTCCGCACGATGCCGTCACTGTAAACACTGCAAAATGATTTTCGCCGTGTACGAACACTGTTTTGAGTGGTTCCTTTGCTGGAAGGGGTCTTAAACTTTCTACAACCAGGCAGGAAATCGGTGAGTTGTTAATAATTTATAACTTGACAACGTGTCGGCGGTAAAAATCCTAGTTGTGTTATGAAAGTTTCAGATTCTTCAACGTACACATTCGCTGGCTCTGTTCTTGTGTTTATTCCTTAGCTACTTCGAGAAAATAAAAACCCTGTTTTGAGTACAAAGCTGCTTGCTATTGAAGAACAAAAATGGTTAAAAGTTTAAGCGAAGTGATCGATTTCAACCGCTCGAAGCACGTTTGTTCGCTGAATATTTATTCTGTCGAAGCAAGCATTTTCGTCTCTAGCGCATTTATCTTGGCACATTTAATCTGAATTGAACTTCGATCATTTGGTGGCATAACTTCTTTAATTTTCTCTGTCAAGATTTTTAAATCGATGACCGGATTGGAAGCTGTAAGTGATTCTTTGTGTAAATGAGTGTGCGCACATTTTGCCTGGGATTGAATGAAAACAGTTTTGCTCGAAGTCTCTGTTTTATGTTTGCTGAAATATATTTTATATAAAGGTAAAACTACGTCACAGTCATATAATAAATCCCTCATTCGATAGTTTAGCGCGTAATACGGGCCGGCATTTCACTCGTTACTCGCATTTTTCCTCGCCCCGCAGCGGGGCTCGGAAAAATACGAGCAACTCGTAAAATACCGGCCCGTATTACGCGCTAAACCATGGAATAAGATATATATATATATATATATATATATATATATATATATATATATACAGTCATTCCCGAAAAGGTTGTCCAGTTGAAATATATATTTAGGCAATTATATCTATCACGTCACCACTGAAAAACACCGTATAACTACAAAGAAATACATTAAGTCAACATGTAAATATAATTTTATGGTTGCTAGTCATTGGAATGGTAAAACCAAGAGCCTTTGGAGTGTTTCCAGTTTAAAACACGATAGTTTTAGGTGGTCACGTGACAGATATATTTGTATATTTATATATCTAGACTGGACAACCTTTTCGGGATTGACTGTATATATATATATATATATATATATATATATATATATATATATATATATATATATATAAGAAATATATATATTTATTACACGACTTCACATTTTCGAGTACAAATACGGGCCAAAACGAGTGCAAAGATGGGAGCGTATTGCACTCGTCAGGAACCAGATCAACTGGTTTATTAGCTTACGTGATCAATTTTCGCAAGCAAAGTTTACGAACGCGTCATTTTTTGTTCCATTTTGCGCGCGGCGAGAACGTTTGCCCTGCTTCGTTTATCGTATATTATAACATAGTCACGATACAAGCCGCGCGCTGATTGGTCGAAAACCGAGGTTTGCCAGAGTATAAACCACACTTACCCGTGGTTTATAAGTTATAAACCACGCTTACGTCATCCTCTGGCAAAAAAGAGAAAATAATGCGATAATGGAGTCACCAATGCCCAACTTCGAGATAAAATTTGGCTTTAAGTGAAGGCACCGGCTAGTACGGTTCACCGTGAATCGGTAAAGAACGTGACCTCATCAAAAAGCACTTCAACAGTTTGGAGAGGGAAAATCTATGTCGAAGAACGGCAAGTTTCTTGTCAGCGTCGTGGAAAGCGACTCGGTTTAAGCACTGTCCCTAAGTACAGCATATTTGGGAGTCACAATTACTTTAGTGGTTTGTTTGAATGGAGTTGAATGCTTCAACAAGGAAGGAGAGAGCAAATCATTCAGTTGAAGAAGATCAGCCGTGAGCAATCACTGAATATGAACGGCGAAGACAGACGAACAGACGTGTTTGTAGTGATGCAAGAGAAAGAATTTCCGACGATGTGCCTGAAAAAAATGATTGAAGAATTTTCGGACGGAGTTCAAATGATTGTACTACGAGGTAGTGTCAAGAAATCGGTAAGTTTTCATTCACACAATTTTCGAGTCGGCCGTTGGAGCATTTGTTGATTCCCTTCAAATTTGCATTTTATGCACTAGCCGACTGTATGATTTCATGTACTTGTAGTCCAAAGTTCTACGGGAAAATATATAGTTCTTTACTGTGAGATGTTGTCTAATTTTATATAACAGAAAAGCTGAAAAGTTGAAGCGAAACTGTACTGACTTGGCAATTCGGACCGCCGAGCCGTTTAGGAGAATCTATTTTTTCATCGCTGTCAGCATTCCAACATTTTTGATGAATAAAGACAGTTTTATTGTGAAAGTTTTGAAGTTCTATGTTATAAAACAAATAAACCAGCTTTAAGCGTGCTCCGTTCAGAAATAAAGCACTTAGCAAGTGCCGAGAGCACTCAAGAAGTGGGGAAAAACGCTCGCCTTCGGCTCGCGTTTCTCCCTACACTTCTTTCGTGCTCTCGTCACTTGCTGCGTGCTTTATTTCTGAACGGAGCACGCTTGAAGCTGGTTTATTTGTTAAATAAACAATTTATTACACAAAAAGTCGTGCAATACGGCTGTATTTTTACTCGTCAGTTTTATTTTTTCTCGCCTGAAGCAGGCTCGAAAAAATAAAACCGACTCGTAAAAATACTTCGCCGTATTGCACTCCTTCCCGTGTAATAACCTCTTTATATATATTTATAAAATAACTATGATACTACGCGCGCTCTGATTGGTTAAAAAACCATTTTATAAATAAGTACAAAGACATGGAAATGACGAATCCTGAAATGAAAAGACTGCGTGTCGTCCCGTACTTCAAAGATTCATGTGTTACAGAAACTGCAGTGGGCTATTAGAGCAAATAGTGAAGCCGTGTGCAAATCATGTGCAATTAGTGAAGCAGCGTGAAGAAAAGTTGTCCGAATATTGCATGAAATTTAATTCGGAAACCGTGAGACAGAAAGCCAACAATTACACAGTCAAAGAACATTCTCTAAAGTTTCTAACCTTTATACCTTCGTCTCCTGTGGCTCGTAGCTAGTAACTAGATGGCTTAGATCACCGGAGTTTCACACGAATAATTGTAGGTTTATGGTGATGAAGACACAAACAGTCTTCGCTAATGAGTCTGTCTAGGATGTCGGCTCGGTGGCACAAAAGCTGTTGAGTCAATTCAATGGAGTTGACTGTCGTCCGGCAGAGTTCAAGTAATGCTCAAGTAAAGCAAACAAATGTACAAACTACCTTCTTCAGCAGAATAGTGTTGTTGTGCAGACATGTTTACGTCGAGTGACACCGTTGTCCTGAAAGTTGAAACCTGACGGCTCAAAACATTCTCGCCGGTTCTTTTGAATTCTTGACAAACAGTGGTACTAATATCCGACACATTTCTTGCGAAATTCATCTTCATTTAGCAGCCTGTCAAGTTTTTCAAGTGAACGGGAGTGGTGTTCCGTTTTCATTCATGGACTGACTTGAGCGAAGTGCCGTGAAACAGACTTTCCGATTGGACGAGCGTGCGTTTTGACGGTTTTCGGGAGAATCTTGAACTTGATCATTTTCAATATAAAGTTCTTTCAGGTAATAAAAGCTTCGTTATTTTATAAAAGCAATATGACACTCGTTTCCATGTCTATGTACTCTTATATAAACACTTGGGATGTTGTGAGAACACTCGAAAAAGTTCAAAATCACTCGCCGAAGCGGCTCGTGATTTTGAACTTTTTCTCGTGTTCTCCCAACATCCCGCGTGTTTATATAAGAATACATAGACATGGAAACAAGTGTTATATTGCTTAAATATAAGAAATATATGACGCGTCACCGTGTAATATAGCCTCATCTAAACATGCGGGAAGTTGGGAGAACACGAGAGTAGCGTAAGGAAACCACGAGGCCGCCGAGGAGACTCTCCCTAGCGGATCGCACCTCCGGTGTTCACTCAAATCTTCTACTAGAAATACGATAATCCCAGATACCCCCTCGCTCTGCCACTGATGGGATTTTACTTTGGTACTCCCAACAAGAGTAGTTTTTGTTTTACCGAAATGTTGACTCAATACTTTATTCGAAGTCAAGTGCTACACGCAAAGAAAGAGAAAAAGAATGGTGTGTGTTATACTTTTGCGTTGAAAAAGGAGTCGATTGCGTGACGAAGTACGTATTTCCCACGGTCGGCACGTCAAATTAATTCATACAGTCTGCCAAGCACGTTCTCAAAATTTAATCCCCGAGCGTAAGCGAGGGTAATAATCACAACGCTAATGCAGTAGTATCGCCTTTCTTGGAGACTCCAAGCGGGTCGCCATCTCGAAATTTAATGTTCGACTATCAGTCTGGCGTACGACCTCGTTCCCAGGCTGTTAGGCCAGAACTGTAAACCGCCACTAAACTTCGAAAACGTCAAAAAAGAGTTGTCTTTGTTTCGCGGCTATATAGGCAAGCACGTACGTATGCATGCTCAGATCAAACCAGAAATAAAATCACGTGCCTGTGTATGAACATGCATGTGTTTTCAATAGTTTGAGCATAGAAGTCTTTATATGACGTATCTTTCAGATGCGTTTGCGTATATTTTAGAATCAAAACCTTCCTAAGGTGTACTCTTTCATTTTTTAGGACTGAGCGAGCAACCGCTCGTGGGGGAGCTCGTTTACTAAATAAAATTCACTGTGCCGTTGTTGGACAAACGCTATAGGCTATTTTATTCAGCTCAGAACATTGGGATATATTTAGGCATTTGGTTTGTTGAATGAAAGGAGACGAGTACTTCTTGGGGCCGGACACGAGAAGGACGACGTTTTCGTAGCAGCAGCCACGTTTGGAGTATCTGCTGGGCCGCTGAGGTAGCGAGAATTGACTCTTTGTGGTTTCGCTTCTTCTCCCGCCTTTCGAACAAATAATTTGGCACAAAACGATAAGCTCTGTGAACCTGGACGAGAAATATGTCAACGATGCGAAAGACCAGTCTAACTGGTCGTGGACAACTCCCAAGACTTGTAGAATCCTTCAATAATTTTCATTGCAAGGGCCTCTACAGGGAACAGCTCATGCTTTAAAATCCCCGCCGGGCAAATAATGAAGTTGCGCCATCGTTCTGTAGTTAATGCATAAACTCAGCCAAAACAAACTTTCTCGGCCTGGTTTTCCTCGCCCACACAAAACTTTTAAGCGGCTCGCCCAAGCTTTTGGAGAGGACACTGTGGCTTTATTTGTTCCGAAATGTTTTCCGAGTTTCTCGGCCTAATTTTCCTCTCCTTCACAAAGCTTTCAGGCGGCTCGCCTAAGCTTTTGGAGAGGAAATTGTGGCTTTATTTGTTCCGAAATATTTTCCGAGTTTCTCGGCTTATTCTTCCTTTCTTACACAAAGCTTTCACGCGGCTCGCCCAAGGTTTTGGAGAGGAAACTGTGGCTTATTTTTTGCAAAATGTTTTCGAATTTCTCGGCCTGGTTTTCCTCTCCACTCGCCCAAGCTTTTGGAGAGGAGACTGTGGCGTATTTATGCCGAAATGTGAGCGAAGTGTTTCAGAATTTCTCGGCCTGGTTTTATTCACCGCGGAAACACTTGAGAAGCTATGGCCGCGGTTAGGTTAGAGCTAAAAGCGGACTATTAGCACGCTTACGGAGTAAAGTATTCAGTAAGAGGGACGCTTTTAATAGTCCCAAACATCCACATCTTGCTGAAGTAAACGCGCTCAAATATCGAACCCCTGAGAGTTTTGGCAACTTCAGTGTTCGATACAGTAGGAGGGCGAAAGAGTGAAGCTCGTCATGGAGTGAAATATCTTATTAACCTCGTATTTACAGTAGACATCTATTTCTCAATTCTGCTACAGCAGAATACACTAACCTGACAAATGTCCGTGAAATTTCGTTTGCGCGTGATCTCTTATTTCTTTTACTTCGGCTCGCCCTAATGTTCGGTGTCCGCATTAATTGTATCCACCTTATTTAGTCTGAGTGCAGCTGGCACCTGGCACTAATGCATGCATCGATTATTATAATAACTCAGAGGTTTATGTCTTAGGGGCTGGGTTAAACGTCCATCTTAGCATGCGTCGAACACACTTCGGGTTGACCGAAATTGTTCTATTGGCAATTGCGGTTTGCATTTAGTTCGACTCGTTCGACCCAGAGTCGACCTTATGCCGTTCTAATCGATTCCGCCAGTCGATTAGATCGAGTGAGTCGATCAAAACTCAATCAAGTCGATCTTAATTGGGACAAACGTCGGAACTAATATCACGTGTAATTGTTGAATTTAGTTCGACGCATGCTAAGATTACTATGTTCTAACTACTTTTAGGTCTAACTCCAATTTTTTCCCTTTTTTCTTTTGCACAATATGCTATGTATATTCTCACAGAGAACATAGCATTGTTGGTGAGCGACTCGTGTATTTACTTGCACCTAAAGTCATCGAAGGCAGGAATAATTGATGACGGCTACATGGTGATTACCGTGTAGCATGAAATTTTCACGGGAGTTTAATTTCGCGGATTGCCGATTTTTGCTTTTCGCGGGAAAAAGTTTTCGTGAACTTGGATTTAAGACTTTACTGTTGGGAACAAATTTTCACAGATCTCAGGCAAGTTTCTGTCCGGTATTTCACGTTCGGCACTGTTAAATAGCCACAAGGGGTTTCAATTTTTCTTACATCTTGCCGGTTTATTAATCTATAATTTACAAAAATAATGTCACAAATCGTTCACCACATCTCAAAGCTACAGTATACAGTAGATTGGCCTGGAAAACACGTAACATATAGTGCTGGACGAGTTTAATAAATATAAGGAGTAAATTTTCGCGGATTTTTTTCTCGTGGGAGTATATTTTCGCGAGATTTGATTTTGGCGAATCGTCGGAAAATCCGCGACATTCGCGAAAATAGACACCCGCGAAAATTTTATGCTACACAGTAGGCTTTGAACACACGAGTTTGTCCTGCCTGCCGCGATTGACATTAAACAACGGTGTTCGTAGGGAATACTTCGAACACTACGGCTGTTACAAGTTCTCAAATGTGCTCGGCTCATAGCTCAACATAGCTCGTGAACAAGTGCCTATTTCTTCCATAGAAAAAGAAGGCAAACATGCATGGCTGTGTTTTCATTGGGTAAAGTACAGGAAAATTCCTTGATTTCCATGCAAAGCTGACCCGGTGAAAACACAGCCTATACTTCATACAAATAAAGGTAATTACAAAGCAGAATAATGCGCGCATTATCTCTCTTGTCTTGCATAAACAAATATTTCATATGAGCTAGCACAATACATGACCAGCTTATACTAAATCAAACTAACCAAAGCTTAAAAGAAGTGAGCGAAAACTTCACATTTTCAGGCTAAAAAATGACAGCAAAATTTACTTAATTATTAATCGTTTTTTGACCAATGGCCCCGAAAGAATACAAAGACTAAGAGTGTGCAGTGCAATAATTTCTTTCGCGAGGATTTTCACGACTCGGCGACAGTGGCGTGCTTTGCAGTTCTAGTCAGTGCTCGCTGGCACGGTTTTCCGCGTCGCCCGATCTGATTCGTTCACATCAGTTCATCCAAACAGATGCTCAGTTTTTTGTAATTTGAGATGTGAGGTGAAAGTCTTGTGACTCAAGCGTTAAAAATAAAGTTACGCTCTCTGTGGAAGTCATTGAAAAGCCGACAGGAAACTGGACGAGAGATATTGTGTTCGCGACCACTTTGCAAAACTTGGCAGACATTATAGGCCGAATGTTAATTCAAAAATGAATTTTGACCACAGAAACCAATCACAAGAAAGCCATGTCATATAAATAATTCATAGAGGCAAGTTTCGGAGCTCCAGTCCAAAGAAGCGCGAAGGGGAAACTAGAAAGACGATTCGCAGCTGTTCCTGCACCCAATTATATTCTTGTTGTTTACAGTTCTCAGGTGACGTAACCAACATATCCCAAAATACTCTGCGGCGCGAGCAGCCCACGAAAGATAACATATACTGCATGTACCGAAAAATCCGGGATAGGCGACAGTTCTTCCAAGGCCTACATCTGTTTCTTATTTTCACAATTTTGTACCATTTCGCGTTTATTTGACCTGCGGCTCTGAAACTGCATGACTAGTTTCCTTTTCATGTGTTGGTTGCATTTGTTTCTTTGACGAAAACAAGTTTATGCAAATGAGCGGCGCCATATTTACATTGAGTGGTCATGTGACTTTGTCTGAGGTCTGCATCGTAGCGACTAAATTTGTCTGTCTCAGTCTCAGATGAGGTGTGAATTGAACAATAAAGCTGAAAGCTGTGAAAATTAGAATTTGACAAAAGTGTTGAAGTTCGTAATGTTTGTTTGATTTTTTTATTTGTTTTCTTCTTCCTTTTTTTGCTGAAATCGCAACTGCGAGCTCAAGGTTTGACTATTTTCAGTATGCACCGTTCTGAAATCGAATATTTGCTACTTTTCGTAATATTTCACACTTTATTCGCTGTCTGAGAGAAAGCCTTGGAATTGTTGTTTTAGTAAACTGCGAGGAATCTCAGGAAATATTATGGGAAACTCCTTATATAGACTCTAATTTTCTATCGGTTATATTTTATTCGGCGGTTGTGTAATGTTCGTAAACGTGAATTTGTTTATATGTGCGTGTTCGGGCAAGAAGGATTACATTTGCTTTATATGGATTACATCATGACTCCTGAGAGTGACCAAACATCGCACACAGCCTATCGTGAGAATATGACTGGTTGTAATTATTATTAAATTACTGATGCAGATCTTAAAATAGATTTTGAAAAATTAACGTTTGAACAAGAGTATGTGTGGTGAATCGGCTACCTTAGCTATTCTCTCTTGCTGACGATTGGAATGTTAAGGCCCGTCCAAAAGACCCAGCGTCGCCGTCCAACATCATTCAACAATGTTGGATGAACATGTTGGACGAAGTTTGGCCACCATATTTTACGATGTTGGACAAAGTTTTATATTCTTTTTGTTCTCGGGCACTGATGAGCGATGCCTATTAACATGATTCGCACCGGCGGTCTAGAGCCTAATTGTACACCGTGGGTTCATTTTCGGTCCCAGAATCCTTATCGTATACAGTGCTTTATAATACATATTGTACTTGTTTAGTCATCCCGTAAAACATCGTCCAACATTGTTTTATCCAACATGTTGGACTCGTTTGGTCGGCCTTTAGCCCTTCCTCAGTAGTCGATTAGTCTGTCGCCAATACCTTTTCTTTATTGTAACCGCGAGAATCACTGCGTGGGATTTAGTCTGATTTGTAAGTTTACCCTATTGTCGCCGCATTGTGCAATTTCTTATGTGTCTAAATGTCTAAAGTTCGCTCATTGGGCAAGTCATGAATGTGCAATAAAAAGATGAATGGATTTGTTGGGGGGAGGCAGAATTTATATATTTACATACAGAATATATAGAATATGCAGTGAAACCTCCAGAGGGAACGTGGTCGCTTACTGGAATTTCTCACCATAGGAGGTCTAAGTGAGATCCTGCTTTGATCCACGTTTCGTTGGTGAATAACACCTTGAGGCTTAAGAGCGGCTCTCTGTAAATATCGAGAATCGGGCGCCAAATGCCAAATTTCGAAATTCATTTTATTTTATCCAAAGAACCTCTTTGGTGGGCTGTCTTCGAAAATAATATTCCAAAGTTCAACTGCCTTTTCGTTTTGACAAAATCGCGGATAGTCTAAAATGCCCTCTCGACCCCTCGAACCGACACGAAAATGGTGCATATTTAACAAGCTCGTGTAATAAAACGGTAAACAATCTGGCCATCGCATCTCGTCAGTAATTCAAAGTACCTCTTCTTCTTTCTAAAGCACCTAAAATAACTATGGAAACTTGAACTTGTGGTAGTGTTTCGATTTTTCAAAAAGACCAAGGTAAAACCTCCGAGCGGCAGGTCAAATTTTAGCCAATTTTAATTTCACCAGGAACATTTGGTACCTGTCGTTTGAGCAAAAACCCAACGTCAACTGAACTAATAAACATTTAAATTTCTTGTCTCAAAAGGTTTTCCGCGGCCCGCAAAAAGCCTCGCGTTGAGAAACATAAACAGTGAGGGTAGTTTGACACAATCGGTACTGGATGCGGGAAATGGCTTCGGCTAAAACGAGGCATTAAGTAGGTACACAGATGAGAAAATTATCAAACGCTTGACAATTTAAAACCGATTTGCTATATTCTTTTCCATTGTGTGACTTAGAGTGTCATTTTCGCAGAAAAACGGCGATGTTGTGATGAATAATGAGCACTGACAAGAACCGACGCGGGTACGGATCAGATTACATTTTCCGGAATTCAAGAAATTCTTAATACAGAAAGTTTCAACAGTACCACTGCAGTAAAAGCAGGTGTATATTACCAAGTACTTCCACTACAAGCCATAAGAGTGACTGGGTGGAGTTAAATCAAAAGCTACAGTACGACTTTCAGCCGATAGATTTCAGTGAGTTATACACAATAATCCACTTACCGCGGTCAACATAACATCTAATTTGCCAACACCAGCTAACAGTATAATACGTACTTGTAAGTTGAAATCCTTGCTTTACAATTGGAAAGATCTTGTCATTTTAACACATGAAAGCCCTTTAACAGAAATTCGATGCCGTTTGCATGACTTTTAAATGTTCCGCAAAATGTTGGTGGTAAATTAATCAACATTCGCTTTAGCAAGTGTTACCGTGAAATGGTTTGAATTTCTCGACTTTAAAACCTTTGGTGTTGAATTGGTTCATGAAGTGCGGTTTTATTTGAAATCGTACAGTCGTGTCTTGCAGATCCACCAAAGAACATCTCAGCCGGCAAGCAAAACAAACCGGCCTGTGACCGAAATCTAAAATAAACGTCATCAGCAGTTCTATTTTATTTCCATATCAGTGCTGTCGGAAACAATTCAGCCGGTGATCTGTTGCTCAGCCGCAGAAACATTTCACCCGGCCAGATAAGCCAGAGGATGCCGTCTACTAAACGTTAGGATCTACTGAGCCGTTTCTGTATGCCAGGAACAAAACATAAGGGCATATCTGGATTTAAGAAAACGGTTAGAGGGAGAGGCACTCGCATCATAAATTTGATACGGAGAGGCTCCGCCGAGACTTTCAATCCCTTACCATCCTGGGTCGACATAGTGACCCTTTTCCATACTTATAAACATCCCCCCCCCCAACCTTTCATACCTTTGAACAGGAAGAAGCGCAGAAAAACCGCAAGCGACAACTCAGCAACACGATATTTACAAATACTTCAGTGGAGGCATGATTGTTAGAAACTCTAGAAGATGCCAATACGATTTTTCTTTGTCCTAATATTCTTACCGACCCATTGAAGTACCAAATTTAGTTATGACCTGAGGCTTGATTGAAAAGAACCTGCCCATTCGGGCAGAGCCTCCCCATCCCGTACAACCCATCAAATACGAAGTGCCCCCAGCCCCCGAAACTTACAAGCCTCTAAACAGACTTTAAGATATTACAGAACTGAATGTCTGGTTGGACGCGCACATGTAAATAGTGCACGTTGCAAGTTCTCGAGTTGTCTCTTTCACTGCTGCATGCCGTCAGTCAGTACTCACACTGGAATGGATTGCTCAATTATGAGCATTGAACCTACATCGTGTATTACAGATCAGCCTTAGGATTTTTTTTTAAGTCGATACTAAAGCAAACACTGGCTGAAGGAAGACATCAGCTGCACTCGCTCACTACACTCACTCTCCTAAAATGTCCTCTGCAAATGCCTGTCGAAGATCAGATCGAAGTGCTTCAAATACTTCAAAAAATTCACCTAGAATGATTAGCCACAGATGCACTAATTATTTCACGGAAAAAGTCGAACATATTAAGTGAGTAGGCATAAACGTGATAAAACTATTGCATAAATACTTGTCAAAAAGGAGACAATAGGGCCGTTCATACGAGAGAAAATAAGCCGTGAATTACCCATTCATACGAGTACGGCTTTTACAAGACGCGAACTACTCGTATAAATGATTTACGGTTTCACGACATAGGTATAAGTCGCGGCTTAGATAAGAACAGCTCAAAATCCCTAGGCCAGGATACTGCTGCGCCTTGTGTTAGCCGTGAACGTGTGCATTGCGTGCCATTCATAGTACGTGCAAGTTTTATGTGAGCCGCGGCGTATTTTCTATCGTATAAAAGGCCCTAATATGTTGCGGGTCAGCAAAACACGACTATACGATTTCACAAAAAGTCGACGGTCATAATCTAATTTAATACAGAAGGTTTAAACAGTGATCAAACCCCCATCAAACATTTTACGGTAACAGCACTGAATTGCTAAAGTGAATGTCGATTTATGGGAAAGCAAGGATTTCGGTTTGCAAGTACGTATTACTGTTAGCTGGTGTTGGCAAATTAGATGTTATGTTGACCGCGGTAAGTGGATTATTGTGTATAACTCACTGAAATCTATCTGAAAGTCGTGCTGTAGCTTATGATTTAACTACACCCAGTCACTCTTATGGCTTGTAGTGGAAGTACTTGGTAATATACACCTGCTTTTACTGCAGTGGTACTGTTGAAACTTTCTGTATTAAGAATTTCTTGAATTCCGGAAAATGTAATCTGATCCGTGCCCGCGTCGGTTCTTATCAGTGCTCATTATTCATCACAACATCGCCGTTTTCTGCGAAAATGACACTCTAAGTCACACAATGGAAAAGAATATAGCAAATCGAGTTTTAAATTGTCAAGCGTTTGATAATTTTCTCATCTGTGTACCTACTTAATGCCTCGTTTTAGCCGAAGCCATTTCCCGCATCCAGTACCGATTGTGTCAAACTACCCTCACTGTTTATGTTTCTCAACGCGAGGCTTTTTGCGGGCCGCGGAAAACCTTTTGAGACAAGAAATTTAAATGTTTATTAGTTCAGTTGACGTTGGGTTTTTGCTCAAACGACAGGTACCAAATGTTCCTGGTGAAATTAAAATTGGCTAAAATTTGACCTGCCGCTCGGAGGTTTTACCTTGGTCTTTTTGAAAAATCGAAACACTACCACAAGTTCAAGTTTCCATAGTTATTTTAGGTGCTTTAGAAAGAAGAAGAGGTACTTTGAATTACTGACGAGTTGCGATGGCCAGATTGTTTACCGTTTTATTACACGAGCTTGTTAAATATGCACCATTTTCGTGTCGGTTCGAGGGGTCGAGAGGGCATTTTAGACTATCCGCGATTTTGTCAAAAGGAAAAGGCAGTTGAACTTTTGAATATTATTTTCGAAGACAGTTCACCAAAGAGGTTCTTTGGATAAAATAAAATGAATTTCGAAATTTGGCATTTGGCGCCCGATTCTCGATATTTACGGGCAGCCGCTCTTAAGAAATCAACCTTGTGTCCTGTTGCACCGTACATTACATGTGTTAGTGTTTTGACCGGTCCGGTTTCTGCAAGGAAGTTAGTCCTTGCACAGATAATTGCTCCTTGGTAACATAAGGAGGTCGCTTACCGGAGATCAAAAGCAATAGAAAACGGTGAGCCTCAAAGGTGGTCGCGGTCGCTTACGAAAGGTTTTATTAATAGTAATTTGACTGAGAAACCAATCAGAACTTCGGTACTTCCCCTAGGCTTGCAGGAGGTTCTACTGTACGTAAAAATATTGTTCGCCCAGGAAGTGCAACAGGTGTGGCACTATGACGTCACAAACGTAGTACAGTTCCATGACGTCACAGTACAAAAATGAAATCCCATTTGACCTGACTGGTTCGCCTGTGTAATTTTGAAGGAAAGCTACAGAATGAATAATTGTAAAAACATGCATGTGTATACAGTGCTGTCGTTTCCTTTGCCAATCACCGTTTATAAGGTACGATACCAGGAATAAAAAGCCCATGCGTGCCTCACACCTTGGTAAAATGTGTCGGCCATGAAAAGCGCCGTATACAGTTGCCAGTAGTTTTCGTTTTAAATGACCTGAAAGTGTGCCGTTTGGGTTGATAATGGAGCAGCAGTGCTTATTTTCTAAAAAACGACATATTTTGTCGGTTTAGCCAATATTTTAGGCAGGTGGGGGGGGGGGGGGGGGGGGAGGGGCAGTGTTTTTGCATATCTGTGTTCAAACCAAAAATTGCAACAAAGTAGGTGCCAAGATGATTCCTGTATCATGATTGTTTCAAGTAAAGTGATTTGATTTGAACACGAAGGCTGTAGAAGTAATAGTGGACTTTGAATTTGCCAAAACACGTGAAACTAAGTTTGTCACACCACGAGCACTCTTAGTTTGATCCAGTACCCCAACGCCTCACTTTCATGCTATTTAAGCGGAACCGCTGACAACTGTAATAAGTGCTATTAGGACGAAATTCGTTCATCGAATCAATTTTAATGCGGAAAAAAAACACTTAAAAAATATACTCGAAGGGAAATTGTTTGTCATTTGGTTATTCTTTCGCTGAAACTACTGCGAGACGATCAACACTTACGATCACAGCTCATTATCGAAACTTGTTTACACACCCAACGCTGTTTTACTGCAAGATATGAGTACAGACGCAAGAGGATGATGGGCTTTTTACCTTAGTTACCCACAAGCCAACAGGATCCGTAATGCTGGTCAGCGGCTTATGACTACAGTCTAAACTTGCGCACAGCCGTACAACTCAGCGCGCAGAGAGATGAAGCCGTATGACGTTTGGGCAACGATTCTGACGTATCGTGCTCTTGGATGTGGGTACAGCACGTGTGTAACGACTGTGTTCCGATCACTGTTGGCAGGAAATACCTGAAACAGATATTTTACAGCTTAAAATATTGCAAATACTCAAGCGACACCGTGGAACTGCGTTCTGGACGTCACTTCCGTTGGTCAGCGTTTGTCGTCATTAGGTAAATCGTTCTAACTCGAGGTAAAATTTCACCTCGTGTGCAAGCCCCGTTTTTTTTATTTGCCGGGTACTGTTGCACTTTATAATACTTGTCGCACTTTGTAATAACGCTTATCGCACTTTGTAATGACACCTTTCGAACTTTGTAATAGCGCTTGTCGCACCTTGTAATACCTGTTGCACTTTGTCATAACGCTTGGGCGCACTTTGTAATAGACCAAGCTGTCGCACTTTATAATAACAGTCATTGTCTCATTTTGTATTAAACTTCTCAAATAAATTGGTTTTGCTGCCAAAAATTGCTGGGTGTCTGTTCGGGTCGCGGCCTGACAACTGGGGTACCGTCACGTGATTTAAAAAACTTGTTTCACGCTAAAATCAAGCTCAATTCAAAAGACATGGTTGCGAAACTTTTGCTGGGTGTTTTTTGAGTCACTGTGAAGACTCCACAAGACATTAGCAGTGGATGGCCCATTATCTTTAACATCTTCTGGAAAAAGTTAGACCGAACCACAACATCTGCACTTGAATCCACTGTTTTGTGCAATAACCGCTGACTCGTAAAGTGCATTTCCGCGGTGTCTGGTCAATCACAATTGGCACAAACAAGGTTTTGTTTCTAGAGGTTCGTCGTATTTACCTTCAGCAGCAGAAGAAATAATATATTGAACTGATCCTAGTTAAAATCTGATCAGTATCCAAATTGTAAAGCGCCGAAGGTGCGTCCAAGAGCATATACCCCATAAAAATGAGATTTTCTGTCCAAAACGCCTTTTCCTATCATTTCTGGAAGCTGGAAACGAAATTGAAAATATCTGACCGGTTTCCGTAAACCGGTGTAAACCGGTGGCTGCGGCCACAGGACCCTTCTGTAAGTCATTCTTGTAAGAAAGCTTCCCTGGTTGAAAATACTTAATACTAGAATTACGAATCGCAGATTCCCCCTCGCCCTGACATGAATGTTTAACTGAAGTTATGACGCAAACACATCTTGGGGTCAAATCGCAGCCGAATTTCTCGAATTTGACAGTTCCAGTTCCAACTGAATTGTTTGATCTTAAATGAAAACAGTAACTCCATCTGACTAAATTACTCTAGACTCCAAGTTCAGGGTTGCGCTGAGCCAATACGCTCAAACTGGCGAGAAGCGTATTTTAAAAACAATACTTCGAGAGAAAATGATCAGCATCCAGTTTTTACTATTTTCTTGAATGATCGAGTCACAAGATACGTGATAGAACATAGAGGTACTTGCAATTTGTCACGGTGATTGTTCGATTTCCACTGACTGCAGACCTTTTGTGGCAGCAATTTCTGGTCCCTGCTTTTGTTTTTGAAGGCTTTGAACTTCGCGTCTTTGCTCAAGACAGATTTTCTGCTCTTCGATTGTTTCACGCTTACCTTGCTCTGTCATACTCTCTTCGTTTTTTTAAGATGAGCTTCATTCAGAGTTTCAGCTTTCAAACTGCCTTATAAGGAGTAGAATAGTCTTCCGTTAGTCTTTACATGAAGTGTTGTCTGCCCCTTGACTGACTGACTGACAGACGAACATTAGATTTCAAGATGGCGACCCGCTTGGACTCTCAAAATAGCGAGATACTGCACCGTTAGCGTCGTGACTATTACCCTCGCTTACGCTCGGGGATTAAATTATTACACTCACCTTGTCTACGTTGTGTCCTTTAAAGGTTTTCCAGTTGGAACCGTCTTCGCTGAACTTGATTTTGTAAGATGTTAGCCACTGGTTCGCATTATAGCGCCCTTGTGTGGCTACTTTTGTCACGACCTTTGTCTCTCCCAAGTCGACCTGCAGCCATTCTCCTGCGTTACCCGACGCAGCAGCCCAACATCCTTCTCCGACCTGGTTTTTTAAGCGTCCACGGAACGCGTCGTAGCCAGGCTGCCGCCATTCGGATGAAGCGGTAAAGGCTGCATCCAATAACAGTCCGTTCTCCATCCCAAAAGCTGTGCTACACGCTGTGACGAGAAAAGAAGAATGTCATACTTTGTGATGATTCGAGTGCAATGAGATCAGTGTTACAGTGCCATTTTTCTATTGCCTTGTGATGTGGTTGAAGTCCTTATCTGTGATGATTACAACCTGAGCCATTTAAACTGAACCACAAACACAGAATACAACTGATATAATTAAGCTGTTAGAGTAACGGCCATACTTGATAATCCATTTCATTGGTCTAAACAAATTCTCTCCTGAAGGGGGCAGTCCTGTAAAACTAAGACCAAAAGTCCTAAACATTGAACAAGAACCATTGCTTCTGTTAATTATTTCAATCTGAATGTTTGACTGTGTCTTGTGTGAGAAGTGGGCCCCGTGAGAACAGTCGAGTGGCGCAAGGAAAGACTTCAGGTTTTTGCTCGTATTTCTCGAGATCTTCACAGAAGTGGTAAGTACTGTTAGCTAAGTCATCCTGTTATGATAATTGTTACCGTTTAGTCACTAATCCATACTTGAAACTGGTGATACTACTAGTCAAATAACTGAATAACAAACCTGAAGTTCATATGCCGTTGCACTACAATCAAATTCCACTAGCTTGCGCTTCTTACCTGAGCAGATAGGCCGTCCTTTAGTCGCGTGACACACTTCCAATTTGTTGCACAACACGTCACTGCACGCCACGTAGTCACGTGTCGGGTTATCTTCGTAAATCACGTGATTAACCAACTTGAGGTGAAGAGGATGAGAGAGCCTCGTTCGTGCGTTGAGTTCACAACGCTTTTGGTTGAGATGGTAGTTGATGTTGTAGCAGTGCAGGTTTTTGATGCACTGATCCATGCAGTCGTCAGCGTCGTAGAATTGCTGAGACGAAATCACGTGACCGATAAGTTGGCGATTGAAAAAGCGATTGGTTCTGCTTCTGCACTGGGACGAGGCGGAGAATAATAAATTATCGGCGACCAACAGGAATGCGATGATGATGCCAGTTGAGTCCTTCATGTTGCTGTGACCTGTGACAAAAGTCCGATGGGAAGGTATTAAAATTTACATGCTGTCTACCATTTACACAGTAGACGTGCTTTAAGTTCGTTTACTTGTAGATTTGTCGATGAGTCTGACGAGACTATTATTGTGACTAAACGATAGTATAACAACCGATGAACTTGAACAGTACTTCACGCAAGGAAATCAAAACCAGAACATAAGGTTAGTAAAACTACATGGCCTAATATGGGTATTAGCGATAATGACGTAATGAAAGCAACGGAGCGTGTCCACACAGTGTGTAAGGGCATGTTTACAAGGAGATAGGGTTACTTTAACACTAGGGTTACTCTAGTATTAAGGTTATCCTAGCGCTTTAAAATGTCGTCTTTCTTTTTTAATCAACGTGTTTACAAGGTTAATTACAGGCGGATTTACAAGAAATTTTATACTGAGTTCAAAATACTTCTGGGAAGAAAACAGGCCGAAAACGGAAACCAAAGCGACGATGAGCTTTAGCCGCAAAATAAAGGCGATTTATGCTTCACTCTGTACATGGCATCTGTTGCCTCATAAAATTCTTCTGCTTATCGTACATTGCCTGTTGAAATGTTTCTTTTGTTCGATCATGTAGCCTCTGTTTCGCAATGGTCATTGTATGCCAGAAATGAAAAATACCCCGAAATAGTCCTGAGTATTAAGTTTGCAGTCACAAATGGACTGAACACACTGTGAACAAAACCGCAATAATATTTGTCTCGTGTTACATTCCTCGCTTAAGCACGAATACTCGAAAGCCTGATAAAACACACAAGTATTGAAGCGAAGGCTGGATTGATCGTGGCCTCTGATTAGAAATAAGAGTCGAAGTCAGGATTGTGCATAAGAAGAGATGTCAGAATTTCGCCCCGAAATTTTTACCGTTTCCAGCGAGCGCAGCGAGCTGACGTTCGGAGAGAGGTAAGATAACGCGCAACTAAACATACTTAGCCAGTTTTTAAGTTCAATCGCTGCGGAAGACCGCCGTTCGGCGAACGACCAAAATCCCCATACATTTCTCACATGTTCACTGTGTGACAGACAGACAGACCCCCTGAGCCTGGGTTGCCCTGTGTGTATACTAGAAATAAAAAATACACCGAAATAGTCCTGAGCATTGAGTTTGCAGTCACAAATGGACTGAATACGTTGTGAACAAAACCGCAATAATATTGTAAACAAGTCTCGTGTTGGGCTCGTGTTACATTCCTCGCTTTCAATTTTATATTTGTTACAAAGCACAAATACTCGAAAGCCTGATAGAAGTGAAACACATTCAGTTAAAAAACAAGACAGACTAGTATTGAAGCGAAGGCTGGATTAATCGTGGCCTCTGATTAGAATTAAGTGTTCGAAGTTAAACTGTCAAAATTGATTCATAAACAGACAAGTCACGCATTACTGAGATTTACTCGGTGGGTAACTGTTTCGCTTCTAAGGCAAAATGCAGAGTCCCTCAACCTTTTAAGAACCAAGTGTATGAGTGTTGTAATGATAAATTTATAGTTTAATCAGGTTTCATTTAAGCAAGGTGTCAAAAGCCAAGTTCTCTATACTGTGTGATATATTTCTGGTGAGAAACTGAAGTCTCCCAGAAGTTCCGCTCTTGTCCTTCTTTCCATTTTAATTTATTCTGCTCTCGACCCAACTAACGCCGCGAGCTCACTGGCAACGCCAGTCTAGTTGGCATAAAAATGAAAGCGAATTTTCATAAAAGCTTTCGCACTAGACCTTGTTTTGAAATGGAGGCAACAGGCATCTCGGAAATTTGGCCTACTCAATGAGGCTGTAGTAATAGGAACATTTGAAGTATTTTTGCCAACCGTTGAACAAAAGACTCTCACTTTTAACTGCCAGGATCTGTGGTCAGGGTCTTAGCTTGCTTTACACTCGCTAACTTTCGACCTTCTCTTTTACCTTGACTTTTTTTTCATTATGAATAATTGAAGACATTCAGCTAAAAACGAGGCGTGTGACAATTTCATATCTGTCTTTAAAATCTCAATTTGATACTTGTGTGATCTTGTAGTGATCTATGTCATTTTGATCAGAAACACACGCATAAAATGTCAATAACGACAAAATAGAAGAGCAGAATTTCGCGTTTTAATATTTATGTGTTCGTTTATGGAGCCCCCAAATTAAAAGCTTTTCTTGAGTAACACTTGGTCCCTCGCTGCGCCCCTGCTGGTTGACACATTAAATATAGATGACGCTATTTGTCCTCAAAAAGCTAAACAATGAAATGTTCTCACAGAGAATATAGCATTCTGGATGAGCGACTCGTGTACTTTGCACCTAAAGTTACAAACTCTTATTGAAGGCGGAATATTTTAGCTGTGACGTGTAGAGTCAAATTTCTCCCGGTGCAGCCGACCTATTTAAATTTCTGTGGATTAGCCAGTGCCCACAGTCACACCGTTACACCGACAAAACTTGAAAAAAAAAAAAAAGAATCACACTCACACCGATAACATTTGACAAATTAAATTAAACGTTGGCCGAGATTTCTTATTTTTTTTTTACTATTGACTTTCCCTGAAATGACGCTGAAGTGTCGTCAAGAGAAATTTTGTCCGATGTCTTCCACATTTTGCCACGATTGCACTTGCGCGGCGTTTTGTCACCCACGAATTTGTCAATGAGTTGCTATTAAAAAAAAGAAAATTCGAAAATATCAAAAAAGAATTGTCTTCGTTTCGCGGCTATGGGCAAGCACGTACGTACACAGAAATAGAATCACGAGCGTGTGTATGAACACTGGTGTTTTCAATATTTTAAGCATACATGTAGAAGTCTTTATGTGACGTATCTCTTATTTTTTAGGATTGAGCGAGCAACCACTCTTGGGGGAGTTCGTTCACTGAATAAAGTTCACTGCGCCGTTGTTTGACACACGCTATCGGCTATTTCATTCAGCTCAGAATTGGGATATATTTAGGCATTTGGTTTGTTGAATGAACGGAGACGAGTACTTCTTGGGGCCTTGTATTATGTTTGCTGAAATATCTAATGCGATATAATAAATATCTTCGTATTTACAGTAGACATCTATTTCTCAATTCTGCTTTATAGCAGAATACACTAACCTGACAAATGTCCGTGAAATTTTGTTTGCGCGTGATCTTGTTTCTTTCACTACGGCTCGCAGGTTCAAACCAGTATGTATGCCTAATGTTCGGTGTCCGCATTTAATTTTATCCACCGGTATGTAGCCTTAGTTGCATCGTAGGAGTTCACTAATGCATGCATCGATTATTGTAACAACGCAGATGTTTATGTCTTTGGCCTGGGTTAAACGTCAATCTTAGCATGCTACGAACTAAATTACACTTCGATTCGACCGAAATTGTTCGATTGGCAATTGAGTTGCATTAAGGCACCATCCACACTAATCCGGATAAATTTGAAAACGAATATTCATTCATCCGTTTTAGCCTCCCGTCGTGAATTGGCTGCCTTAGCTATCCTCTATTGCTGACAATTTGAATGTTAATTTAATTATTCGCTTGATTCAGCCTCTACAGCATTGTTTGATCCGCGCCGGCGCACTAGAGCCTAATTGTACACCGTGGGCTCACTTTCGGTCCCAGAATCCTTATCGTCTACAGTGTTTTAAAAAACATATTGGACTCGTTTGACCATCCCGTAAAACATCGTCCAACATTGTTTTATCCAACATGTTGGAGTCGTTTGTTCGGCCTTTAGCCCTTCCTCAGTAGTCGATTAGTCTGTCACCAATACCTTTTCTTTATTGTAACGAGAAAATCACTGTGTTAGGATTTTGTCTGGTTTGTAATTTTACTATATTGTCTCCACATTGTGCAATTATTTATGTGTCTAAATGTCTAAAATTTGCTTTTTGGGCAAGTCATAAATGTGCAACAAAAAGATACATGGATTTGCTGGGGGGAGGCAGACTTTATATGACGTCACCGAATCTCTATGCCATTACATATATACAGAATATACAGCGGAACCTCCCTGAGGGACCATGGTCGCTTACTGGAATTTCTCACCATAGGAAGCCTAAGTGAGATCCTGCTTTGAGCCACAATCAGTGTCAAATAATGCAGGTTTCGTGGGTGAATAACACCTTGAGGCTTGAAGAGACCCTCTCACTGTAGATGCTTTGCGTGCCCAGTGACTGACGGCGGCAATATTTGTATCATACGAAAATGGCGGATTCTCATGTTTTTCTACGTTTTATCGTTAAATAAATCAGCACAAACTCAGAAAGTGTTTTGTATACGACAAGCAGCGACAGTCAGATCAATCAGTCATAACGTGAGCGCCTCAGGAGAGTCGAGTTGCTGATGTAAATGTAAACGTGGGCGCGCAAAGCATCTACGGTGAGAGTGTCTCTTTAAGAAATCAACCTTGTGTCCTGTTGCACCGTACATTACATGTGTTAGTGTTTTGTCCGGTCCGGTTTCTGCAAGGAAGTTAGTCTCTTTGGGAGCATAGGGTGGTCGCTTACCGGAGATCAAAAACAGTAGAAAACGGTGAGCTTCAAAGGTGGTCGCAATCGCTTACGAGAGGTTTGGCTAATAGTAATTTGACCAATCGGTACTTTGGTACTTCCCGTAGGCGACCACTTAAAGCCGAACGAAGGTTGGTCGCTTGCAGGAGGTTCTACTGTACGTCAAAATATTGTTCGCCCAAAAAGTGTAGCAGGTGTGGCACTATGACGTCAAAAATGTAGTGCAGCTTCCATGACGTCACAGCACAAAAATGAAATCCATTTGACCTGACTGGTTCTCCTATGTAATATTGAAAAAGAAAGTTACACAATGAATAAAACACGCATATGTATACAGTTTCCTAAGCCAGTAACCGTTTATAAGGTACGAGACCAGGAATAAAAAGTCCATAGGTCTTTGCGTGCCTCATACCCTAGTAAAACGTGTCGGCCATAAATGGCATTGTATACAGTTTCCTAAGCCAGTAACCGTTTATAAGGTACGAGACCAGGAATAAAAAGCCCATAGGTCTTTGCGGGCCTCATACCCTAGTAAAACGTGTCGGCCATAAATAGCATTGTATACAGTTGCCAGCAGTTTTCCTGAACGTGAGGCGTTTGGGTTGACAGTACTGGAGGAGCAGTGCCTACGCTCTGAAATACGACATATGTACCCAATATTTTACGCGCGCGCGTGGCGGGGGGGAGGGGTGGGAAGGGACAATGTTTTGCATAACTGTGTTCAAACCAAAATTGCAACAAAGTAGGTGCGAAGATGATTTCTGTATCATTGTTCCAAGTAAAGTGATTTAATTTGAACACTGCTGTAGAAGTATAGTCGACTTTGAATTTGCCAAAACACGTAAGACTAAGTTTTTCACAGCACGAGTACTATTAGTTTGATCCAGTGACCCAACGCCTCACTTTCATGCCATTTAAGCGGAACCGCTGACAACTGTAATAAGTGCTATTAGGACGAAATCCGTTCATCGAATCAATTTTAATGCGGAAAAAACATTTCAAAAAATATACTCGAAAGGAAATTATTTGTCAGTTGGGTGTTCTTCGCCAAAAGTGTACTGCGAGACGATCAACACTACGATCACAGCTCATAATCAAAACTCGTTTACACACCGATCGCTGTTTTACTGCAAGATGTGAGTGCAGGCGCAAAGGATCATGGGCTTTTTACCTTAGTTACCCACAAGCCAACAGGATCCGTAATGCTGGTCAGCGGCTTGTGTACAGTCTAAACTTGCGCACAGCCGTACAACTCAGCGCGCACACAGACGTGGTCGTGAAACGTTTGGGCAACGATTCTGACGTATCGTGCTCTTGGATGTGGGTACAGCACGTGTGTAACGACTGTGTTCCGATCACTGTTGGCAGGAAATACCTGAAAGAGATATTTGCTCGTGGCGAAGCCGACGAGCTTAGGATTGGAAAGCGTGTCTTCATCATCGTCATATTTTTATTTTTATTATTTTTATTTTTATTTTTTTTCTGGGTTACGAATCAGCACACGGTGATTGGTTCATATTTTCACGTGATTTATGATGACGTTTTGTCATCACATGACTTGCCGGGCGAGCAGTTTCGCCATTTTGAAGGAGATATGTGGGCGATAGAATTGTGCTTTGAGAATAGCCGTAAACAAATATTTGATGGTACCGCTGTCGCCGATAAATATTTAGCCCCGACGAAACTTAACAGGGCGAAAGCAGAAACCAAAGCTACGGTGAGCTTTAGCCGTAAAACAATGACGCTTTATGCTTTACTCTGTACATGACATCTGTTGCCTCATAAAATTCTTCTGTGTTTCTTTCATTCGATCATGTAGCCTTTGTTTCGCAATGGTCAGTGAATACCAGAAATGAAAAATACACCGAAATAATTCTGAGGATTGAGTTTGCAGTCACAAATGGACTGAACACACTGTGAACAAAAGCGCAATAATATTGTAAACATCTCTCGTGTGACATTCCTCGCTGTCAATTTTATATTTGTTACAGAGCACGAATACTCGAAAGCCTGATAGAAAAAACGTATTGAGTTAATAAAAGAAAACACATAAGTAGTGAAGCGAAAAAGTAAACTGCATCCCATTCAAATTCAACGCCATTTGGCTCTGTGGAATGCGCACGGATAAACTGGATTTTAGGAAAAGATTTTGGCTCGCGTTCACCGCACAAGCTTTGAGAATAGCCGTAAACAAATGTTTGATGGTACTTCTGGGGTATTGCAAATATCTCTGTCGCCGATAAGTATTTAGTCCCGACGAAACTTTCTGTGGCGACACGAAATACTTTTGGGAAGATAACAGGGCGAAAACAGAAACCAAAGCTACGGTGAGCTTTAGCCGTAAAACAATGACGCTTTATGCTTTACTCTGTACATGACATCTGTTGCCTCATAAAATTCTTCTGCGTATCGTACATTGCCTGTTGAAGTGTTTCTTTCATTCGATCATGTAGTCTTTGTTTCGCAATGTTCATTAAATACCAGAAATGAAAAATACACCTAAATAATTCTGAGGATTGAGTTTGCAGTCACAAATGGACTGAACACACTGTGAACAAAAGCGCAATAATATTGTAAACATCTCTCGTGTGACATTCCTCGCTTTCAATTTTATATTTGTTACAGGGCACGAATACTCGAAAGCCTGATAGAAGAAACGTATTGAGTTAACAAAAGAAAACATAAGTAGTGAAGCGAAGGCTGGATTAATCGTGGCCTCTGATTAGAAATATGAGTCAAGGTCAAACTGTCATAATCGATTGTGCATAAAAAGATATGTCACGCATTCTCAAGATGCAGGGTCGCTCAACCTTTAAGAAGCAAGTGTACGAGTGTTGTAATAATAATTTTTAGTTTAATCAAGGTGTCAAAAGAGCAAGGTGTCAAAAGCCAAGTTTTCTATACTGTGTGATATTTTTATGGTGAGAAATTGGAAGTCTCTCTTGGGAGTTCCGCTCTTGTCCCCTACTTTCCATTTTATATTCTGGTCTCGACCCAACTCACGCCGCGAGCTCACTGGCAAGGCCAGTCTAGTTTACAGATATTTTACAGAAAATATTTCGACATCGTGGAACTACGTTCTTGAAGTCACTTCCGTTGGTCAGCGTTTGTCGTCATTAAGTAAGTAAATCGTTCTAACTCGAGTTAAAATTTCACCTCCTGTGTAAGCCCCGTTTTTTATGTGTACTGTCGCATTTTATAATACCTGTCGCACTTTGTAATAATACTTGTCGTACTTTGTAATAACGCTTGTCGCGATAACCGCCAGTGTCTGGTCACTGGCACAAACAAGGTTCTGTTCGTAGAGGATCGTCTTATTTGCCTTTAGCAGCAGAAAAAGTAATATATGGAAACTGATCTGGGTAAAAATCTGATCAGTATCTAAGTAGTAAAGCGCCGAAGGTGCGTCCAGGAGCATGTACCCCGTAAAAATAAGATTTTGCTGTCCAAAATGCCATTTCCTACCATTTCTGGGAGCTTGAAACGAAATTTCAAAAAAATCTGACCGGTTTCCGTAAACCGGTGTGAACCGGTGGCTGCGGCCACAGGTACCGTCTGAAAGTCACTTTTGTGAGGAAGCCTTCCCGATTGAAAATGTTTTTTATTACATTATTACACTCACCTTGTCCTCGTCGTGTTCTTTAAAAGTTTTCCAGTTGGAACCGTCGTCACTGAACTTGATCTTGTAAGATGTTAGCCACTGGTCCCAATTATAGCGCCCTTGTGTGGCTACTTTTGTCACGATCTTTGTCTCTCCCAAGTCGACCTGCAGCCATTCTCCTGCGTTAGCTGACCCAGCAGCCCAAGATCCATATCCGCCCTGGTTATTTAAGCGTCCATGGAACGCCTCGTGGCCAGGCCGCCACCATTCGGATGAAGCGGTCAGGGATGCATTCAATAACAGTCCGTTCTCCATCCCAAAAGCTGTGCTACACGCTGTGACGAGAAAAGAAGAATGTCATACTTTGTGATGATTCGAGTGCAATGAGATCAGTGTTACAGTGCCATTTTGCTATTGCCTTGTGATATCGTTGAAGTCCTTATCTGTGATGATTAAAACCTGAGCCATTTAAACTGAACCACAAACACAGAATACAACTGATATAATTAAGCTGTTAGAGTAACGGCCATACTTTGATAATCCATTTTATTGGTCTAAACAAATTCTCTTCTTAACTAAGACCTAAAATCCTAAAGATTGATTAGTAATATGTTTTCTGCTGTAACAACGAGTAGTCAGCGCTAACTAAGAAAAAAAACTGTACCAGTGAACAAGAACCACTATTCTGTTTATTATTTCAATCTGAATGTTTGACTGTGTTCTGTGCGAGAAGTGGGCCCCGCGAGAACAGTCAAGTGGCGCAAGGGAAGACTTCAGGTTTTTGCTCGTATTTATTTCTCGAGGTCTTCACAGAAGTGGTAAGTACTGTGAGCTAAGTCATCTTGTTATGATAATTGTTACCGTTTAGTCACTAATCAATACTTAAAACTTTGGTACTACTGAACAACAAGCCTGAAGTTCATATGCCGTTGCGCGACATTGAAATCCCACTAACTTGCACTTCTTACCTGAGCATATGGGCCGTCCCTTAGTCACGTGACACACCTCCATCTTGTTGCACAACACGTCACTGCACGTCACATAGTCACGTGTCGGGTTATCTTCGTAGATCACGTGATTAACCAACTTGAGGTGAAGAGGATGAGAGAGACGTGTTCGTGCGTTGAGTTCAAAACGCTTTTGGTTGAGATGGTAGTTGATGCTGTAGCAGTGCAAGTTTTTGATGCACTGATCCATGCAGTTGTCAGCGTCGTAGCATTGCTCAGATGAAATCACGTGACCGATAAGTTGACGATTCAAAAAACGATTGGTTCTGCTTCTGCACTGGGACGAGGCGGAGAATAATAAATTATCGGCGACCAACAGGAATGCGATGATGATGCCAGTTGAGTCCTTCATGTCGCTGTGACCTGTGACAAAAGTCCGATGGGAAGGTATTAAAATTTACATGCTGTCTACCATTTACACAGTAGACGTGCTTTAAGTTCGTTTACTTGTAGATTTGTCGATGAGTTTGACGAGACTATTATTGTGACTAAACGATATTATAACAACCGATGAACTTGAACAGTACTTCACGCAAGGAAGTCAAAATCAGAACATAAGGTTAGTAAAACTACATGGCCTAATATGGGTATTAGCGATAATGACGTAATGAAATCAACGGAACGTGTCCACACAGTGTGTAAGGGCATGTTTACAAGGAGATAGGGTTACTTTAACACTAGGGTTACTCTAGTATTAAGGTTATCCTAGCGCTTTAAGATGTCGTCTTTCTTTTTAATCAACGTGTTTACAAGGTTAATTACAGGCGGATTTACAAGAAATTTTATACTGAGTTCAATGATGAATTGTTTACTTCTTTATCGAGATGGCTTTGTAGCGCCAAACCTTGCTGAAACTGACGACCAGAATTAGGCCGAGAAAGACAAAGACGGAATGCAAAAGTTGTAAATCTGGAAACGATGTAAACGAAAGTTTACCAGAATACCCAGGTTTCCCTAGCTCTTTTAATTTGCTTGTAGACCCGGACTAAACCCGACCCTGTATCTACTTATGAACAGAGCCTGAAATAAATGGGTAAAGAGTGTATAAAAATGTACACAATTTGTACTAAACCATGTTTTAGATTGTGTGTAAATTACGTGTAAAATGTATCCATATTAACATACCGTGCAAAAGGGTAGAATTTCTTTTTAGTGCCAAAGGAAATTCTCTAATTCATCCTTTTTAAATTACTTTTGCAACTTTTGTTTTTATTTTCATTCAACTTTTATTCTTATTTTTGCACTTCGGCCAACCAGAAAAAGTAAATATATATCTTAAACTTGTCACCGCACGTTTCAGAAGAAAAATTCCTTTTAATCATAAATATTACAATTTCCTCGATTATAATTGGTTAATAACCCCCTGATTAATCATTAATTGGACACTTAGTGTTCTGTAATCGGATACTTCTTTGCTCTATAATCAGACAGTTGGCTTAACCAATCATAAGCAAGAGCGTGCACGCGCGTGTTAAAATCGATCGGCAATGAAGTACTTCTTGATGTATTGTTTTTATGTATAGGGCTCCAGTCGCACTCGTAACTTTAACGACATTAATATCGGCATTTACAACATTTGAAGTGCAAACAGCGCTTGTCACCAGAAATATATGTCAGCAAGTTGCTACCAAACATTAAAGAAGCCGTCGTATTGCTCTCGATGATGAGTTATTATCGATTATACTTCAAAGTGCGACCGGGCCCTAGTACAGCATAAGACGCTGAAGCTATATGATTATTCCATTTTCAGCGACGCTAATGCAGTAGTATCGCATTATTCGGAGCTTTCAAGCGGGTCGCCATCTCGAAATTTAATGTTCGTCTGTCAGTCTGTCAGTCAGGCGTACGACCTCGTTCCCAGGCTCTTAGGCCAGAACTGTAAACCGCCATTTTGTTTGGTGACAAGCTGCGATAGAGTACGAACGGATCGGAATTAATTTTGTACAACAAGGTAGATACAAGGCCAAACAGTTCGACGGACGGCTGTAAACTGCCCGGATATTTTGCCAGTGTATCGGAGGCAAGCTTGCTAGCCGTGAAACGAATTTATTAAGGCATCGACTGGCCGACCTAAACACAATCCCAGACGCCAGTATTGTGTTAAAACGCAGACACTTCTTCAGAAAGGAATAGCAAAATACAGTTGGTGGAAATCGAACAATCACCGTGGCAAATTTCATAACAGGATTGTAGTTTTCAGAATCCAAGTTTTGACAAGATGACGACGCACAATACAATGGAAAGTGGAATTTTCCCACTGTTTGAGGACTGCTCTATACAGTGTATTTTGAAATCATTGAAGACGTAAACAATAGTGTTTTGGGTTTTGTTTCCTTTGCTGGAAAAGAGCTAAAGCTATGGCTTTCAGGAACCGGTGAGTTTTGAAAAATTACGTCAATTAACGTACAGTACGCGTATGCTATAAATTAGTGTTATCATTATGGTATTTCAACAGTCGCCGAATATTTTGTCGTTTGATGCCCTGGGAACTGTGACGAAGGCCAAGTAGGATTATACTGTGATCTTTTCGCTAATTTTTAAAGCTATTTCAGAGTGCCAATTCGTGCAAGCTCCTGACATATTTGCAATTTGCATAATTTCACTGACAGTCTGACATATGGGAATGCTGTAAAGTTTTCTCGCCGTGTTTGTTGGCACACTGTATTAAAGGATGACAAGGTAACCGGGTTGAAGTGATCTTGCTTTTTAAAGGCTATTAGAGTAGAAAATACCCGGCCAGGGGCCACTACTATCCAAATTAAACAATTACAGTCTATTGTATATTATTGTCTATGAGTGGCCGAATTTGCTCGCTCAACACAATTGGACCTTAGTGACCGGGTTGGCTCGCTCAGTACAATCGGACCTTGTATTATCTAGTGATTTAATTTATTTTTTCTGTCAAAGATCTTAAATTCGTCAAACGCGGTTTGAAGAGTTGCTGTGTTTAAAATTAAATCCTTGCCAAAATTCACACATTTTGCGAGACTTCGAGAGCGACTCTCTATTCTAAATTTGTTACACTCGAAGAAGCGTATTAAATTTATGAAGTGAAAAAAAAAAACACTTACACACAAACGTATGTGGTTAGGATACAACGTTGGCTGGAGAAATCGCGGCTTTTCTTAAAATTCATAAACATTTTGGTGTCGAAGATCGACTTTGCTGACTGAGCAAAACTGATCGAGTCACGATTTTAGTTGCGCTTTTCTTGCCTTTCAAGTCTCGGGAGTATTCTGTAGTTGCGTGTAAAAGTTGTCTCAGCGAACTTTGGAGTTCAGCTAGTGTCCACGAAAATTGCAGACTGTACACGTTGTCTGAACTAAACCAGACTGCCGTGCGACAAAGGTTTTTTTTTAGCGGCCGACTGGTGACGTCGCTACACAAACCGTGGTTTGTAAAAAAAGATTTTAAAAGATTTTAATAATCTCCAAGCGGAAAAAAATAGAACCCCGCTTTCCGAAAACCCACTACAGAGCGAGGGGATATCTGCGATTATCGTATTTCTAGTAGTTATAATTAATTGGTAAGAGGACTTTGTGTCGTCCGATGTCGGTCTGTAATCATACGAGTGATTAAGAAATCGGACTGCGGCGAAGCCCGGTCGTCCGATTTTGTAATCACTCGTATGATTACAAACCGAATTGGACTCCATTCTGTCAGTCCTATTACCATTATTAATCCTCCGCATGCACTAACTTGAACCTTGCAGGCAGGTTCTCGATGTGATTTGTAATTGTTCCGATGTTTTTTTAAGAGGGTTGACCAAAAATCAAACGCAGGGGCAAAATAATTATATTTCAATTTATTTAGCTGCTTCAGTTTCGTAAACATACATGTAAACCACTAAAATCGTCACGTTCGCGGTAATACAATAAATTAATGATTGTCAGTATATGGCAGATAAATCGGAAAACCTGAGTCCAATGTGCCATTTACGAGATGCCTGTTGCCTTTCGACTCTTTCAAACAAAGGCCTAGTACACAACCTTTCTAATGAACTCATGATTTTTATGATTCAACACTTTTTTCTTCTCTTTCTATTGGCCAAGAGACTGCTACGTCACCTGCAAATAACTACCTACAAATAAGTATCTACTCATGCGCACTACTGCTTTTTGCGTGTCAACTGCCAAAAAATTTTGCTCGTGCGCAGTTTTCTACACCTGTGTGAATATATCAGCTCGTTTTTAACTCGCGAATGCGAAGCAATGAACGAGTTATTGTGAGTGGTGGGAAGTTTCACTCGCTCGCTCGTTCCATGGGTGTAAACTTCCGGCGGAAAGTACGGGTTCCGCAGACCAGTGCATAACACTGGCGCAGGCCTTGCAAACAAAATGGCGGCCAGTTTGCGACCGAGAATACTCGACGTTCGAAACAGAGGTTGAGAGTCGCAAAAGCGATGAACTAATCTTTCACGTTTGGAATCCTTTGATTCTCAAGGCACATGTTCTTAAAAATTAAGACCGAACTGCGAACTTCACCTGGATTTTACAGTTCGATCGATCGAAAGCTTTTAGCACCTTTGAACCGTAGCGTTGGCTAAAATCACAGTACTTGTATGGCTTCAGTGCTATACACAGAGGATAGATCTATAGCATTTTTCATTCACGAGTTGGCTCACAGGAGCCTACAACGCGCGCTTCCCAACATATTATATGCCAAATAATTTGTGAATTCAAGCTCACTCGAATGATAAAACAGTTATTATTTAACTCGGTTATATTGCAAAACATCGTGATTTGCCAGTGTCCCGCATTTGCCTCTGCCTCAGCTTCGACATTGGCACATACTGCCAAGAGTCACAATGTTTTGCTCAACCGCCTCATATAATTACTTATTATTTGCATTAAAAATGAAAACTAATAGTTCATAAGTAAGCTTTCGCACTAGACCTTGTTTTGAGGCAACAGGCATCTCGGATTTATGCGTACTTGTGTGATCTGCGTCATTTTGATTAGAAACACGCGCATAAAAGAATGTCAATAGGACAGAAAAAAAAAGCAGACGTGAAATCGCGTTTTACTATTCAGAAGGCGTTCATTTATGGAAAGTGCCCCCAGGTAAACGCAGAAAATGGCGTTTCCGAGCTCCTAAAGTAAAATTATTTTTGGGTAACAAACCCCAGACTCTCCCTAGCGGATTGCACCTTCGGTGCTTGCTAAAATCTTATATTTTTACGTGCACTACAAAAAATTCTCGCTGCGCCCCTGCTGGTTGACACATTAATTATAGATGACGCTACAGTGTCCTCAAAAAGCTAAAAAATAAAATGTTTTCACAGGGAATATAGCATTATGGAGCACCTGAAGTTATGAAACTCTTATCGAAGGCTGGAATATATTAACTATGGTGTGTAAGGTCAAATTTCTCCCAGTGCAGCCAATCTATTCAACTTACGTGGAGTAACTATGCCCACAGTCACACCGATAACACTTGACAACATTAAAACTAAAACGCAGGCCGAGTTTTTTTTTCTCTCTTTCTCAGTATTGACCTTCGCTGAAGTGACGCTGAAATGACGCTGAAATGTCGTCAAGATAAATTCTGTTTGTTCAATGACTTCCACATTTTGCCCCGATTGCACTTGTGACTTTAACGACAAGTCAATATTTTACAACTTCGCAGGTGCAAACGGCGTTTTGTCACCCACATATGTCGATTAGCTGCTACTAAACTGCGAAAAAAAAAAAAAAAAAAGTCTTCGTTTCGCGGCTATGGGCAAGCACGTACGTACACATGCTCAGATCAAACCAGAAATAGAATCATAGTGTGCCTGTGTATGAACATGTGTTTTCAATATTTTGAGCATAGAAGTCTTTGTGTGACGCGTCTATTTTAGAATCAAAACCTTCCCAAGGTGTACTCTTTTATGTTTTAGGATTGAGGGGGAGTTCGTTCACTGAATAAAGTTTACTGCGCCGTTTGTTTGACATACGCAATCGGCTATTCTATTTAGCTCAGAACATCGGGATATATTTAGGCATTTGGTTTGTTGAATGAACGGAGAAGAGTACTTCTTGGGGTCGGACGCGAGAAGGACGACTAGTAAGTCTCATCAGTGTCTAACGTCACTCCTATCAACAGGAGCCCTCCTTAAAAGCTATATATTACAATAAGAGATTGTTAGCTCAACCGCGTCCCTTAATTACTTATTATTTGCATTAAAAATGAAAACTAATAGTTCATAAGTAAGCTTTCGCACTAGACCTTGTTTTGAGGCAACAGGCATCTCGGATTTATGCGTACTTTTGTGATCTGCGTCATTTTGATTAGGAACACGCGCATAAAAGAATGTCGATAAGGACAGAAAAAAAAGCAGACTTGAAATCGCGTTTTACTATTTACAAGGTGTTCATTTATGGAAAGTGCCCCCAGGTAAACGCAGAAAATGGCGTTTCTGAGCTCCTAAAGTAAAAAATTTCTTTGGGTAACAAACCCCCAGACTCTCCCTAGCGGATCGCACCTTCGGTGCTTGCTAAAATCTTATATTTTTACGTGCACCACAAAAAATTCTCGCTGCGCCCCTGCTGGTTGACACAAATTATAGATGACGCTACAGTGTCCTCAAAAAGCTAAAACATAAAATGTTCTCACAGGGAATATAGCATTATGGAGCACCTGAAGTTATGAAACTCTTATCGAAGGCCGGAATATTATTAACTGTGATGTGTAAGGTCAAATTTCTCCCAGTGGAACCAATCTATTCAACTTACATGGAGTACTACTATGCCCACAGTCACACCGATAACACTTGACAACATTAAAACTAAAACGCAGGCCGAGTTTTTTTTCTCTCTTTCTCAGTATTGACCTTCGCTGAAGTGACGCTGAAATGACGCTGAAATGTCGTCAAGATAAATTCTGTTTGTTCAATGTCTTCCACATTTTGCCCCGATTGCACTTGTGACTTTAACGACAAGTCAATATTTACAACTTCGCAGGTGCAAACGGCGTTTTGTCACCCACATAATAATGTCGATTAGCTGCTACTAAACTGCGAAAAAAAAAAAAAATTGTCTTCGTTTTGCGGCTATGGGCAAGCACGTACGTACACATGCTCAGATCAAACCAGAAATAGAATCATAGTGTGCCTGTGTATGAACATGTGTTTTCAATATTTTGAGCATAGAAGTCTTTATGTGACGTATCTTTCAGATGCGTTTGCATATATTTTAGAATCAATCAACCTATTTTTCCTGTCTTACACAAGGCTCGCCCAAGATTTTGGAGAGGACACTGGCTTAATTTATTCCGAAATGTTTTCCGAGTTTCTTGGCCTGACTTTCTTGTCCTTCAAAAAACTTTCAGGCGGCTCGCCCAAGATTTTGGAGAGGAAACTGTGGCTTTATTTATTCCGAAATGTTTTCCGAGTTTCTGGGCCTACTTTTCTTCTCCTACACAAAGCTTTCACTGTGGCTTTGTTGTTCCGAAACGATTTCAGAGTTTCTCGGCCTAATTTTCCTCTCCTTCACAAAGCTTTCAAGCGGCTCGCCCAAGCTTTTGGAGACGAAACTGTGGCTTTATCTATTCCGAAATATTTTCCGAGTTTCTCGGCCTAGTTTTTCTCTCTTACACACAAAGCTTTCAGGCGGCTCGCCCAAGCTTTTGGAGAGGACACTGTGGCTTTATTTATTCCGGAATGTTTTCCGAGTTTCTTGGCCTATTTTGTCTCTTCTTCAAAAAGCATTCAGGCGACTTGCCCATGGAGAGGAAACTGTGGTTTTATCTATTCAGAAATGTTTTCCGAGCTTCTGGGCCTATTTTTCCTCTCTTTCACAAAGCTTTCAAGCAGCTCGCCCAAGCATTTGGAGCGGAAACTGTGGCTTATTTATTCCAAAATATTTTCGAGTTCTCGGCCTGGTTTTCCTCTCCTAAACAAAGCTTTCGGGCGGCTCTGTCTCACAAGCTTCTGGAGAGGAGACTGTGGCGTATTCCAAAATGTGCGCGAAATGTTTCAGAATTTTCTCGGCCTGGTTTTATTCCCCCAAAAACATATGAGAAACTATGGCCGTGGTTGCGTTAGCACTGTTAGCACGCTTACGGAGTAAAGTAAGTCAGTAGGAGTGACGTTTTTAATATCTCAAAACATCCACGTCTTGCTGAAGTGAACGCGCTCAAATATCCGCGGACCCAGCTGAGGCCCCGTCCACACGTATCTGGATATTTTTGAATCCCCAACTTTCTCAATGCAGATTTTAAAAAGATCGCGTCCACACGTAGCGTATTTGAATCGTTTTAGGCTGTCCACACGTATCGTTGCAGATTGACCTCCCGTCCACACGTATCCGGTGAATACGGTTGATAAATCCGAAACTTTTTGATCAGCGTATTCAAAAATATACTGATTCGACCGTCCACACGACGCCGTATTTACGCGCATTCAAAAAAATCCACCCTGAGAAGCGTTTTCAAAAGTTGCGGACTTACGGGAGAGGCCAACGAAATGTGCAACAAAAAAGTTGCGGATTCAAAAGTATCCGGGGCCTGAACTACAGCAGAATACACTAACCTGATAAATGTCTGTGAAACAGTTTCGTTTGTGCGTGATCTTGTTTCTTTCACTACGGCTATGCCTAATGTTCGGTGTTCGCATTAATTCTATCCACCTTATGTAGTTTATAAGTGCAGCTGGCTCCTCACGAGTTCACTAATGCATGCATCGATTATTATAACAACGCAGATGTTTATGTCTTAGGCCTGGGTTAAACGTCCTTAAGCGTTAAACGTCGTTAGGCATGCGTCGAACACTTCGGGTCGACCGAAATTGTTCGACTGGCGATTGAGTTTGCATTTAGTTCGACTCGTTTGACCCAGAATTGATCTTACGTAGTTCTAATCGACTCCTCCAGTCAATTAGATTGAGTAAGTCGATCAAAACTCAATCAGTCGATCTTAATTGGGAAAAACAGTCGAACTAATATCACGCTTAATTGTTGAATTTAGTTCGACGCATGCTAAGATTACTACCCAACTACTTTTAGGTCTAACTCCAATTTTTTCCCGTTTTTCTTTTGCACAATGTACATTCTCACAGAGAACATAGCATTGTGGGTGAGTAACTCGTGTGTTTACTTGCACCTAAAGTCATGAAACTCTTATCGAAGGCAGGAATAATTGATAACGGCTACATGGCGATTAGGCTTCGAACACTCGAGTTTGTCCTGCCCTGCCGCGATTGATATTAAACAACGGTGTTCGTAGGGAATACTATACGGCTGTTACAACTTCTCAAATGTGCTCGACTCATGGCTCAACATAGCTCGTGGACAATTGCTTATTTCTTTCATAGAAAAAGAAGGCAAACATGCATGGCTGTGTTTTCATTGGGTTAAGTTACGGGAAAATTCCTTGATTTCCACGCAAAGCTGACCCGGTATAAACACAGCCTATACACAAATAAAGATAATTACAAAGCAGAATAATGCACGCAGTGTAACCATCATTATCTCTCTTGCCTTGCATAAACAAATATTTCATATGAGCTAACACAATACATCACCAGCTTATACTAAATCAAACTAATCAAAGCTTAAAAGAAGTGAGCGAAAACTTCACATTTTCAGGCTAAAAAATGACAGCATAATTTAGTTAACTATTAATCGTTTTTTGAACAATGGCCCCGAAAGAATACAAAGACTAAGACTGTGCAGTGCAATAATTTCTTTCGCGAGGATTTCACGACTCGGCGGCAGTGGCGTGCTTTGCAGTTCTAGTCAGTGCTCGCTGGCACGGTTTTCCGCGTCGCCCGATCTGATTCGTTCACATCAGTTCATCCAAACAGATGTTCGGTCTTTTTTAATTTGAGATGTAAGGTGAAAGTCTTGTGACTCAAGCGTTAAAAATAAAGTTACGCTCTCTGTGGAAGTCATTGAAAAGCCAACAGGAAACTGGACGAGAGATATTGTGTTCGCGACCACTTCGCAAAACTAGGCAGACATTATAGGCCGGATGTTAATTCAAAAATGAATTTTGACCACAGAAACCAATCACAAAAAAGCCATGTCATATATTAAATAATTCATAGAGGCAAGTTTCGGAGTTCCAGTCCAAAGAAGCGCGAAGGGGAAACTAGAAAGACGATTCGCAGCTGTTCCTGCACCCAAGTATATTCTTGTTGTTTACAGTTCTCAGGTGACGTAACCAACATATCCCAAAATACTCTGCGGCGCGAGCAGCCCACGAAAGATAACATATACTGCATGTATTGAAAAATCCGAGAATAGGCGACAGTTCTTCCAAGGCCTACATCTGTTTCTTATTTTCACAATTTTGCGCCATTTCGCGTTTATTTGACCTGCGGCTCTGAAACTGCATGACTAGTTTTCTTTTCATGTGTTGGTTGCATTTGTTTCTTTGACGAAAACAAGTTTATGGAAATCAGCGGCGCCATATTTACATTGAGTGGTCATGTGACTTTGTCTGAGGTCTGCATTGTAGCGACTAAATTTGTCTGTCTCAGTCTCAGATGAGGTGTGAATTCACAATAAAGCTGAAAGCTGTGAAAATTAGAATTTGACAAAAGTGTTGAAGTTTGTAATGTTTGTTTGATTTTCTAAATTTGTTTTCTTCTTCCTTTTTTGCTGAAATCGCAACAGCGAGCTCAAGTTTGACTATTTTCAGTATGCACCGTTCTGAAATCGAATATTTGCTACTTTTCGTAATATTTCACACTTCATTACATTATATATATATATATATATATATATATATATATATATACATGCACTAACTTTGAACCTTGCTTGCAGGTGTTCGATGTAATTTGTAATTGCTCCGATGTCTTTTTAAGAGAGAATTGAACAAACATCAAGCGCAGGGGCAAAATAATTGTATTTCAATTTATTTAGCTGCTTCAGTTTCGTAAACAGACATGTAAACCACTAAAACCGTCACGTTCACGGCAATACAATAAATTACTGATTGTCAGTATATGGCAGATAAACCGGAAAACATAATTCTAATAGGCCATTTACGAGATGCCTGTTGCCTCTCGACTCTTTCAAACCAAGGCCTTAAGTGCACAACCTTTCTTATGTAAGTAAAATTATTTTATTGCTCGCGGGGACCTGGGGCCCAACGCGAGCTTAGGACTGCAATCCTTTTTTATTTATTATTTTTTTTTGTCGGTCGAGAATCAGCACACGGTGATTGGTTCAGATTATCACGTGATACGCAATGACGTAATTGAGTTCGTTAAACAACTCGAGTGTGGTTATGAATTGCTCGGACTTGTGTGTAAAAGTTAACTGCATTTAATCCAAACTCAACACCGTTTGGGTTTGTGCCGAACACTTACTGATAAACTGGATGTTAGGGGACAATTTTGGCTTGCGTTCTTTTGTTTACCGCGGAAGCTTTGAGAATAGCCGTAAACAGATGTTTGATGGATACCGCTGGGGGATTGCAAATATCTCTGTCGCCGCTAAATATTTAGTCCCGACGAAACTTTCTGTGGCGACACGAAATACTTCTGGGAAGAAAACAGGCCGAAAACGGAAACCAAAACTACGATGAGCTTTAGCCGCAAAACAATGACGATTTATGCTTCACTCTGTACATGACATCTGTTGCCTCATATTCTTCTGCTTATCGTACATTGCCTGTTGAAGTGTTTCTTTCATTCGATCATGTAGCCTCTGTTTCGCAATGGTCATTGTATACCAGAAATGAAAAATACACCGAAATAGCCCTGAGTATTAAGTCACAAATGGACTAAACACACTGTGAACAAAACCGCAATAATATTTGTCTCGTGTTACATTCCTCGCTTAAGCACGAATACTCGAAAGCCTGATAAAACACACAAGTATTGAAGCGAAGGCTGGATTGATCGTGGCCTCTTATTAGAAATAAGAGTCGAAGTCAGGATTGTGCATAAGAAGAGATGTCAGAATTTCGCCCCGAAATTTTTACCGGTTCCAGTGAGCGAAGCGAGCTGACGTTCGGAGAGAAGTAAGATAACGCGCAACTAAACATACTTAGCCAGTTTTTAAGTTCAATCGCTGCCGAAGACCGCCGTTCGGCGAACGACCAAAATCCCCATACATTTCTTTATAATTGCCAAAGGTCATGTTCACTGTGTGACAGACAGACAGACCCCCTGAGCCTGGGTTGCCCTGTGTGTATACTAGAAATGAAAAATACACCGAAATAGTCCTGAGCATTGAGTTTGCAGTCACAAATGGACTGAACACGCTGTGAACAAAACCGCAATAATATTGTAAACAAGTCTCGTGTTGGGCTCGTGTTACATTCCTCGCTTTCAATTTTATATTTGTTACAAAGCACAAATACTCGAAAGCCTGATAGAAGTGAAACGCATTCAGTTAAAAAACAAGACAGACTAGTATTGAAGCGAAGGCTGGATTAATCGAGGCCTCTGATTAGAATTAAGTGTTCGAAGTCAAACTGTCAAAATCGATTCATAAAAAGACAAGTCACGCATTACTCAGATTTACTCGGTGGGTAACTGTTTCGCTTCTAAGGCAAAATGCAGAGTCGCTCAACCTTTAAGAACCAAGTGCATGAGTGTTGTAATGATAAATTTATAGTTTAATCAGGTTTCATTTAAGCAAGGTGTAAAAAGCCAAGTTCTCTATACTGTGTGATATATTTCTGGTGAGAAACTGGAAGTCTCCCGGAAGTTCCGCTCTTGTCCTTCTTTCCATTTTAGTTTATTCTGCTCTCGACCCAACTAACGCCGCGAGCTCACTGGCAACGCCAGTCTAGTTGGCATAAAAATGAAAACGAATTTTCATAAAAGTTTTCGCACTAGACCTTGTTTTGAAATAGAGGCAACAGGCATCTCGGAAATTTGGCCTACTCAATGAGGCTGTAGTAATAGGAGCATTTGAATATTTTTGCCAACCGTTGAACAAAAAGACTCTCACTTTTAACTACCAAGATCTGTGGTCAGGGTCTTAGCTTGCTTTACACTCGCTAACTTTCGACCTTCTCTTTTACCTTGAATTTTTTTTCATTATAAATAATTGAAGACATTCGGCTAAAAACGAGCCGTGTGACAATTTCATATCTGATTCGAGTGCAATGAGATCAATGTTGCAGTGCCATTTTGCTATTGCCTTGTGATATCGTTATGAAGTCCTTATCTGGGATGATTACAACCTGAGCCATTTAAACTGAACCACAAACACAGAATACAACTGATGTAATTCAGCTGTTAGGGGACGGCCATACTTGATAATCCTTTTCATTGGTCTAAACAAATTCTCTTCTTAACTAAGACCTAAAACCCTAAACATTGATTAGTAATATGTTTTTCTGTAACAACGAGTAGTCAGCGCGAACTAAGAAAAAAACTGTACCAGTGAACAAGAACCACTATTCTGTTTATTATTTCAATCTGGATGTTTGACTGTGTCCTGTGCGAGAAGTGGACCCCGCGAGAACAGTCGAGTGGCGCAAGGAAAGACTTCAGGTTTTTGCTTTTATTTCTCGAGATCTTCAGAGGCTGTGGTCACACTAGAAAGTTAAATCACGATTTAGCAGTGCTTAATCGCGATTTAGCCAAAATCTGTGTGTGACCGTAAAAACTGCCCAGTGGGAGACCGCACTGATTAATGTTGTAAAGTGATATTGAAAGCGGCTTAGTTGAAAGAAATAACTCTCGTTCTAAATCATCTCAAAAGTACGATTTAAAAGGTGATTTATCTAACTCTTGTTCCATGAACCAATCGCACGCTTCATCGAATTGTCGACGTCAGGTCCTGTATTGATCGTAACCATGCACCACAACTCACTTTTATCAGTTCCCGCACTTTTTTCGCAACTCAGTTCTCTCAAGATGTCCGATCGACTTCCGTTTAACTTTAACGTTCCAGCAAATTCGGAAAGCACTATGATGTGCAAGCCAACAACGAGCCTTCTCCTTCGTTGCCTCTGGAGCATGAACATCCTGATTCTTTTCAGTCGTCTGGATCGGGCTTTCCATATTAATTTTCTTAGCAAAAACAAGGCAAAGAGACCGATGATAACGTTTGCAAAGGCCATAGTTTTTACAACTCCAAAGTCCAGATGCTGCTTTTTCAGAACGCGTTCTATTTCATTGTAATCGGATTATGAAGTTAGCTGTCATATTTGATACATTCAAGAGAGCACGAATGCCACCTCTTCTAAATCACGATTTATTTTGCGGTTTCCTTAATTAAGATTTAGTGTGCAAAATCATGATTTAGCTTTCTAGTGTGACCACAGCCACAGAAGTTGTAAGTACTGTAAGCTAAGTCATCCTGTTTTAATAATTGTTTCCGCTTAGTCACTAATCAATACTTAAAACTGTGGTACTACTAAATCAAATAACTGAACAACAAGCCTGAAGTTCATATGTCCTTGCGCGACATTCAATTCCCACTAACTTGCGCTTCTTACCTGAGCAGATGGGCCGTCCTTTAGTCACGTGACACACCTCCATCTTGTTGCACAACACGTCACTGCACGCCACGTAGTCACGTGTTGGGTTATCTTCCTAAATCACGTGATTAACCAACTTGAGGTGAAGAGGATGAGAGAGCCTCGTTCGTGCGTTGAGTTCACAACGCTTTTGGTTGAGATGGTAGTTGATGCTGTAGCAGTGCAAGTTTTTGATGCACTGATCCATGCAGTCGTCAGCGTCGTAGCATTTCTCAGATAAAATCACGTGACCGAGAAGTCGACGATTGAAAAAGCGATTGGTTCTGCTTCTGCACTGGGACGAGGCGGAATATAATACGTTATCGACGACTGACAGGAATGCGATGATGATGCCAGCTGAGTCCTTCATATCGCTGTGACCTGTGACAATAGTGTAATGGGAAGGTATTGTAATTTACATGCCATCTACCATTTACACATTGTGTAAGGGTCTATTTAGAAGGAGATAGGTTTACTCTAGTATTAAGGTTATCCTAGCGCTTCAAGATTTCCTCTTTGTTAATCAACGTGTCTACAAGGTTATTTTCAGGCGGATTTACAATAATTTTATACTGAGTTCAATGATGAATTGTTTACTTTTACATCAAGATGACTTTGTAGCGCAAAACCTTGCTGAAGCCGACAACCAGAATTAGGCCGAGAAATTCAAAGACGGAATACAAAAATTTTAAATATCGAAATGATGTAAACAAAAGTTTACGAGGGTACCCGGTTACCCTCATGCTAGGGTATGCGCGTATCTCCTTATAAACAGGGCCTGAAATATATTGGTACAGAGTGTGTAAACAAAATGTACACAGTTTGTACTAAAACATGTTTCTAGATTGTGTGTAAACTTTGTATAAAATGTATACTATAGCCATATTGACATACATGTCCAAGGGAAATTTTCTAATGAGTCCTTTTAATATATATTGAACTTTCTATTTTTATTTTTATTTTTATTTTTATTTTTATTTTTATTTTTATTTTTATTTTTATTTAATAATACAATAAATTACTGATTGTCAGTATATGGCATGGGTCGCACTTAGCAAAGTTTGGTGAGGATTTGTTTACTCTGCGGTTGAAATCTATCAGCGGCGCCCGTCGCGAAATGTGACCCCAAGTTTTGTAGCTTGGCAAAACTTTGCAAATTGGCCGAAACATCAAAGAGGTCGTAGTGCTTGGGTGGGGCAGGCAGATCTTTCGAAAATCGAGTTGAACAATGGCAATCTGAGCGGTAGCTGTCAAGTCTTGTCATCCTTTGTTATATTTCGAAAGCGCTGGATTTTTTCATTTTTCGTAATAGTGTAGGTCAAACCAAGACTGCACGGGACGGGGAACTGCCCAGGCGTAGGGTGCTCGCGTATCCTTCTTTGACGTTGATTCCTTCGTCGTATCATCGCGGCAGTCAAAATCATCTGGTATTCGTTCGTCCATCTCTCGTACAACAAACGAAAGGCAACAAGCTGCTGGACGCATTTTCTCCACGCAGCCACAGAGACCTACATCCACCGAATCATCCGAAACATCTGGCTTCATCTGATAAGACCTCCGACGAAACATCTGGCTTTATCTGATAAGACCTCCGACAAGCGCGACCCTAATCAGTTGTCAAAGTTTTTCCCTTCCGGTTGCGGTTGCAAACATTTGTGTTTATTTTCGCCGGCAAAGACGACAACTTTGCTTAAGTGCGACCCATGCCTATGGCAGATAAACCGGAATAAACCGGAAAACCTAATTCTTATAGGCCATTTACGAGATGCCTGTTGCCTCTCGACTCTTTCAAACCGAGGCCTTAAGTGCACAACCTTTCTTATGTACTAAAATGATTTTATTGGCATAAAAATGATAACGAATTTTCATAAAAGGTTTCGCACTAGACTTTATTTTGAAATAGAGGCAACAGGCATCTCGGAAATTTGGCCTACTCAATGAAGCTGTAGTAATAGGAACCTTTGAAATATTTTTGCCAACCGTTGAACAAAAAGACTCTCACTTTTAACTAAGATCTATGATCAGGGTCTTAGCTCGCTTTATATTACCTTGACTCTCTTTTCATTATAAATAATTGAAGACATTCAGCTAAAAACGAGCCATGTGACGATTTCATATCTGTCTTCAAAATCTCAATTTGATACTTGTGTGATCTTGTAGTGATCTATGTCATTTTGATCAGAAACACACGCATAAAATGTCAATAACGACAAAAAAAAAAAAAAAAAAAAAAAAGAGAGCAGAGTTTCGCGTTTTACTATTTATGTGTTCATTTATGGAAAGTGCCCCCAGGTAAACGCAGAAAATGGCACTCCGAGCCCTAAATTAAAAACTTTTCTTGATTAACAATGGGCCCCTCGCTGCGCCCCTGTTGGTTGACACATTAAATATAGATGACGCTACAGTGTCCTCCATCAAAAAGCTAAAAAATGAAATGTTCTCACAGAGAATATAGCATTGTGGATGAGCGACTCGTGTACTTTGCAACTAAAGTTACGAAATCTTATCAAAGGCCGAATAAAAGGAATATTTTAGCTGTGATGTGTAGAGTCAAACTTCTCCCAGTGCAGCCGACCTATTTAAATTTCTGTGGAGTAGCCAGTGCCCACAGTCACACCAGAGATTTTTTTTTTTTTTTTGTAGTATTGACTTTCCCTGAAATGATGCTGAAATGTCGTCAAGAGAAACTTTGTCCGATGTCTTCCACATTTTGCCCCGATTGCACTTGTGCAAACGGCGTTTTGTCACCCACGAATTTGTCAATGAGTTCAGCTACTAAAAGATAACTTCGAAAATGTCAAAAAAGAATTGTCTTCGTTTCGCGGCTATGGGCAAGCACGTACGTACACAGAAATAGAACCATGAGAGTGTGTATGAACACTGGTGTTTTCAATATTTTAAGCATACATGTAGAAGTCTTTATGTGACGTATCTCTTTTTTAGGATGACCACTCTTGGGGGAGTTCGTTCACTGAATAAAGTTCACTGCGCCGTTGTTTGACACAAGCTATCGGCTATTTCATTCAGCTCAGAACATTGGGATATATTTAAGCATTTGGTTTGTTGAATGAACGGAGACGAGTACTTCTTGGCTGGGACCTTGTTTTATGTTTGCTGAAATATCTAATGCGATATAATCCCCGAACGAAGTGAGGGAAATACTCACGACACTAATGCAGCAATATTATACCGCCTACTTGGGGACTCCAAGCCTGTCGCCATCTCGAAATTTAACGTTGTCTGTCAGTCAGTCTGTCGTACGACTTTAGGCGCGGTTACCCCGCTAACCAATAACAAAGGTCGGATCGATCACGTGTGCCCTGTTGTTTTACTCGGAATAACTTAGAGATGAGATTTGAACGAAGCATTTAGATTTGAACGAAGCAACAATATATTGTAGCTGCGTTCACGAAAATGGAAAACTTAACTGAAAAACTTGAAACACAACAGTCTCGCGAAGCTCGTCTTCAAATGAGAAGGGAACAGGCACGAGCAAGGCGAAATCGTGAAACGAGCGAACAACAGCGCATGAATGCCGATCGAAAGCGACATGAACAGAAACGGGTAATGCAGACAACTCCGCAAAGAGAACAGCGCTTGAACGCAAATCGGAAACTTCAGGAGAAAAAGCGGGCCGAAGAGAAGACTCCGCAAATTAAGACAACAGCGCATGAATGCCGACCAAAAGCGACATGAACAGAAGCGGGAAACACAGACAACTCCGCAAAGGGAACAGTGCTTGAAAGCAAATCGGGAGCTTCAGACGCCGTTTTGTGTTAAACTCAGATACTTATTTAGAAAGGACAAGCAACAAAGGTTAGTCAGTGGAAATCGAACAATCACCGTGACAAATATATATTTTGTAACTCGATCACTTCAAGAATGTATTAAAATCTGTATGCTGATCATTTTCCCTCGAAGTATTGTTTTACTACGCTTCTGTCGCCAGTTTCGGCTACCGTATTCACTCAGAGCAATCGGAACTTGGAGTCTTGAATAATTTAGTCAGATGTCTTATTTTTCTGTAATCTGACACGCGGTGATTGCAGCGAAAATCGTCCACAAGCCCTTAGAAGTATTACTGGGTCTGAAGCCCGTGTATAATTTGAAGTAAACTGTTCAAGTTTTGCTTTGATTCTGGGAGAAATTTTGCTGTTTTGAGTGGGTTCAAATACAAAACAATTCGAGCCTATTAAATATGCATGCCTGAGTCTGGTGCATGCAGTAGTAAAAACAAATCGCACAGGAAGCCTATTTAATTGTACTGCCTATGAATTCGAAATTAGAAAATCAGTGTTCCTTTTTTCCCGTACTACGACGGCCGACCAACTTCAAACTTTGAGTATTAAATTTCGAGAACGTGCTTGGCAGACTGTATGAATTAATTTGACGTGCCGACCGTGGGAAATACGTACTTCGTCACGCAATCGATTCTTTTTTCAACGCAAAAGTATAACACACACCATTCTTTTTCTCCTTCCTTTGCGTGTAGCACTTGAGTTCGAAGAAAAGATTGAGTCAACATTTCGGTAAAACAAAGGCTACTCTTATTGGGAGTTACCAAAAGTAAAAGTCCCATCAATGGCAGAGTGAGGGGGTATATGCGATTATCGTATTTCTAGTAAATATCCTAACCTCGTATTTACAGTAGACATCTATTTCTCAATTCTGCTTTACAGCAGAATACACTAACCTGACGAATGTCTGTGAAATTTTGTTTGCACGTGATCTTGTTTCTTTCACTACGGCCCGCAGGTTCAAACCAGTATGTATGCCTAATGTTCGGTGTCCGCATTAATTCTATCCACCCGTATGTAATCTTAGTGGCACCGTAGGAGTTCACTAAGGCATGCATCGATTATTGTAACAACGCAGATGTTTATGTCTTTGGCCCGGGTTAAACGTCAATCTTAGCATGCTACGAACTAAATTACACTTCGATTCGACCAAAATTGTTCGACTGGCAATTGAATTGCATTGAGGCACCATTCACACTAATCCGGATAAATTTGAAAACGGATATTTATTCATCCGTTTTAGCCTCCCGTCGTTTGCTGACAATTTGAATGTTAATTTAATTATTTGCTTGATTCAGCCTCTACAGCATTATATGATCCGCGCCGGCGCACCAGAGCCTAATTGTACACCGTGGGCTCACTTTCGGTCCCAGAATCCTTATCGTCTACAGTGTTTTAAAAACTATATTGGACTTGTTTGGCCATCCCGTAAAACATCGTCCAACATTGTTTTATCCAACATGTTGGAGTCGTTTGGTCCGCCTTTAGCCCTTCCTCAGCAGTCGATTAGTCTGTCACCAATACCTTTTCTTTATTGTAACGAGAAAATCACTGTGTTAGGATTTTGTCTGGTTTGTAATTTTACTTTATTGTCTCCGCATTGTGCAATTACTTATGTGTCTAAATGTCTAAAGTTTGCTTTTTGGGCAAGTCATAAATGTGCAACAAAAAGATACATGGATTTGCTGGGGGAAGGCAGACTTTATATGACGTCACCGAATCTCTATGCCATTACAATATACAGTACAGTGGAACCTCCCTGAGGGACCATGGTCGCTTACTGGAATTTCTCACAATAGGAGGCCTAAGTGAGATCCTGCTTTAAGCCACAATCATTGTCAAATAATGCAGGTTTCGTGGGTGAATAACACCTTGAGGCTTGAAGAGACCCTCTCACCGTAGATGCTTTGCGTGCCCAGTGACTGACGGCGACAATATTCGTATCATACGAAAATGGCGGATTCTCATGTTTTTTTACGTTTTATCGTGAAATAAATCAGCACAAACTCAGAAAGTGTTTTGAATACGACAAGCAGCGACAGTCAGATCAATCAGTCATAACGTGAGCGCCTCAGGAAAGTCGAGTTGCTGCTGTAAATGTAAACATGGGCGCGCAAAGCATTTACGGTGAGAGTGTCTCTTTAAGAATCAACCTTTTGTCCTGTTGCACCGTACATTACATATGTTAGTGTTTTGACCGGTCCGGTTTCTGCAAGGAAGTTAGTCTCTTTGGGAGCATAGGGTGGTCGCTTACTGGAGATCAAAAACAATAGAAAACGGTGAGCTTCAAAGGTGGTCCCGGTCGCTTACGAGAGATTTCACTAAGAGTAATTTGACTGAGAAACCAGTCGGTACTTTGGTACCTCCCGTAGGCGACCATTTAAAGCCGAACGAAGGTTGGTCGCTTGCAGGAGGTTCTACTGTACGTCAAAATATTGTTCACCCAAAAAGTGCAACAGGTGTGGCACTATGACGTCACAAGTGTGGTACTATGACTTCCATGACGTCACAGTACAAAAATGAAATCCTTTTGACCTGATTGGTTCTCCTGTGTAATTTTAAGGAGGAAAGCTACAAATTGAATATGGTAAAAACATGCATATGTATACAGTTTCCTAAGCCAATCACCGTTTATTAGGTACGAGACCAGGAATAAAAAGCCCATAGGTCTTTGCGTGCCTCATACCTTGGTAAAACGTGTCGGCCATGAATAGCACTGTATACAATTGCCAGCAGTTTTCGTTTTAAACGACCTGAATGTGAGGCGTTTGGATTACAGTATTGGAGGAGCAGTGCTTATGCTCTGAAAAACGACATATTTGTGTGGGTTCAGGCCAATGTTTTACGCAGATGGGGGAGAGGGGTGTGGGGGAAGGGCAACGTTTTGCATATCTTTGTTCAAATCAAAATTACAACAAAGTAGGTGCCAAGATGATTCCTGCATCGTTGTTTTAAGTAAAGTGATTTGATTTGAATACGGAGGCTGTAGAAGTAGTCGACTTTGAATTTGCCAAAACACGTGAAACTAAGTTTGTCACAGCACGAGCACTATTAGTTTGATCCAGTGACCCAACGTGCTATTAGGATGAAATCCGTTTGTCGAATCAATGTTAATGCGGAAAAACACCTCAAGAAATGGACTCGAAAGGAAATTGTTTGTCATTTGGTTATTCTTTCGCTGAAACTGTACTGCGAGACGATGAACACTTACGATCACAACTCGTTATCGAAACTCGTTTACACACGGATCACTGTTTTACTGCAAGATATGAGTGCAGACGCAAAGGATCATGGGCTTTTTACCTTAGTTACGCACAAGCCAACAGGATCCGTATCCGCTTTGTAAAATGTATCTACTTATTGAGACAATAAACATTATTGAAATACAAAAAAAAAAAACAGGATCCGTATTGCTGGTCAGCGGCTTGTGACTACAGTCTAAACTTGCGCACAGCCGTACAACTCAGCGCGCAGAGCAATGAAGTCGTTAAACGTTTGGGCAACGATTCTGACGTATCGTGCTCTTGGATGTGGGTACAGCACGTGTGTAACGACTGTGTTCCGATCACTGTTGGCAGGAAATACCTGAAAGAGATATTTTACAGCTTAAAATATTGCAAGTACTCAAGCGACACCGTGGAACTACGTTCTGGACATCACTTCCGTTAACCAGTGGTTGTCATCATTAAGCAAATCGTTCTAACTCGAGGTAAAATTTCGTGTGCAAGCCCCGTTTTTCATATGTCTACTGTCGCACTTTATAGTACCTGTCGTACTTTGTAATAACGCTTGTCGCACCTTGTAATACCTGTTGCACTTTGTCATAACACTTGGGCGCACTTTGTGATAGACCAAGCTGTCGCACTTTATAATAACAGTGATCATCTCACTTTGTATTAAACTTCTCAAATAAGTTGCTTTTGCTGCCAAAAACTGCAGGGTGTCTTTTGGGGTCACCGCTTGACACCTCGGGTACTGTCACGTGATTAAAAAAAACTTGTTTCACGCTTAAATCTAGCTCAATTCAAAAGACATGGCTGCGAAACTTTTGCTGGGTGTCTTTTGAGTCACTGAGACTGAGACTCCACGAGGCAATAGCTATGGATGGCCCATTATCTTCAACATCTTCTGGAAAAAGTTAAACGGAACTACAGAATCTGCACTTGAATCCACTGTTTTGTGCAATAACCGCTGGTCGTAAAATGCATTTCCGCGGTGTCTGGTCGATCGCATCTGGCACAAACAAGGTTTTGTTCCTAGAGGTTCATCATATTTACCTTTAGCAGCAGAAGAAATAATATATGGAAGCTGATGGAAGTAAAAATCTGATCAGTATCCAAATAGTAAAGCGCCGAAGGTGCGTCGAGGAGCATGTTCTCCGTAAAAATGAAATTTGGCTGTACAAAACGCCATTTCCTACCATTTCTGGAAGCTGGAAACGAAATTTCAAAAATCTGACCGGTTTCTGCAAACCGGTGGCTGCGGCCACAGGGTCCTTTTGTAATTCACTTTTGTGAGGAAGCCTTCCTGGTTGAAAGTAGTTATTATTACATTATTACACTCACCTTGTCCACGTCGTGTTCTTTAAAAGTTTTCCAGTTCAATTCGTTGTCGCTGAACTTTATCTTGTAAGATTTTACCCACTGGTCATGACCATAGCGCCCTTGTGTAGCTACTTTTGTCACGACCTTTGTCTCTCCCAAGTCAACCTGCAGCCATTCTCCTGCGGTATTTGCCCCAGCAGCCCAACATCCAGATCCGACCTGGTTATTTAAGCGTCCACGAAACGCCCCGTGGCCAGGCTGCTGCCATTCGGATGAAGCGGTTAAAGCTGCATCCAATAACAGTCCGTTCTCCATTCCAAAAGCTGTGCTACACGCTGTGATGAGAAAAGAAGAATGTCATACTTTGTGATGATTCGAGTGCAATGAGATCAATGTTGCAGTGTCATTTTGCTATTGCCTTGTGATATCGTTGAAGTCCTTATCTGTGATGATTACAACCTGAGCCATTTAAACGGAACCACAAACACAGAATACAGCTGATACAATTAAGCTGCTAGAGTAATGGGCATACTTTGATAATCCATTTTGTCGGTCTAAACAAATTCTCTTCTTAACTAAGACCTAAAATCCTAAACATTGATTAGTAATATGTTTTCTTCTGTAACAACGAGTAGTCAGCGCGAACAAAGAAAAAAACTGTACCAATGAACAAGAACCACTATTCTGTTTATTATTTCAATCTGAATGTTTGACTGTGTTCTGTGCGAGAAGTGGGCCCCGCTAGAACAGTCGAGTGGGCAAGGGAAGACTTCAGGTTTTTGTTCGTATTTCTCGAGATCTTCACAGAAGTGGTAAGTACTGTAAGCTAAGTCATCCTGTTATGATAATTGTTACCGTTTAGTCACTAATCAATACTTAAAACTTTGGTACTACTGAACAACAAGCCTGAAGTTCATATAACGTTGCGCGACATTGAAATCCCACTAACTTGCGCTTCTTACCTGAGCATATGGGCCGTCCTTTAGTCACGTGACACACCTCCATCTTGTTGCACAACACGTCACTGCACGTCACATAGTCACGTGTCGGGTTATCTTCGTAAATCACGTGATTAACCAACTTGAGGTGAAGAGGATGAGAGAGACGTGTTCGTGCGTTGAGTTCACAACGCTTTTGGTTGAGATGGTAGTTGATGCTGTAGCAGTGCAGGTTTTTGATGCACTGATCCATGCAGTCGTCAGCGTCGTAGCATTGCTGAGACGAAATCACGTGACCGATAAGTTGGCGATTCAAAAAGCGATTGGTTCTGCTTCTGCACTGGGACGAGGCGGAGAATAATAAATTATCGGCGACCAACAGGAATGCGATGATGATGCCAGTTGAGTCCTTCATGTCGCTGTGACCTGTGACAAAAGTCCGATGGGAAGTATTAAAATTTACATGCTGTCTACCATTTACACAGTAGACGTGCTTTAAGTTTGTTTACTTGTAGATTTGTCGATGAGTCTGACGAGACTATTATTGTGACTAAACGATAGTATAACAACCGATGAACTTGAACAGTACTTCACGCAAGGAAGTCAAAATCAGAACATAAGGTTAGTAAAACCAAATGGTCTAATATGGGTATTAGCGATAATGACGTAATGAAAGCAACGGAGCGTGTCTACACAGTGTGTAAGGGCATGTTTACAAGGAGATAGGGTTACTTTAACACTAGGGTTACTCTAGTATTAAGGTTATCCTAGCGCTTTAAGATGTCGTCTTTCTTTTTTAATCAACGTGTTTACAAGGTTAATTACAGGCGGATTTACAAGAAATTTTATACTGAGTTCAATGATGAATTGTTTACTTCTTTATCGAGATGGCTTTGTAGCGCCAAACCTTGCTGAAACTGACAACCGGAATTAGGTCGAGAAAGACAAAGACGGAATACAAAAGTTGTAAATCTGGAAACGATGTAAACGAAAGTTTACCAGGGTACCCAGGTTACCCTAGCTGTTTTAATTTGCTTGTAGACCCGGACTAAACCCGACCCCGTATCTACTTATGAACAGAGCCTGAAATAAATGGGTAAAGAGTGTGTAAAAAATGTACACAATTTGTACTAAACCATGTTTTAGATTGTGTGTAAATTACGTGTAAAATGTATCCATATTAACATACCGTGCAAAAGGGTAGAATTTCTTTTTAGTGTCAAGGGAAATTCTCTAATTCATCCTTTTAAATTACTTTTGCAACTTTTATTTCTATTTTTAGTTAACTTTTATTCTTATTTTTGCACTTCGGCCAACCAAAAAGGGAGGTATATATCTTAAACTTGTCACCGCACGTTTCAGAAGAAAAATTCCTTTTAATCATAAATATTACAATTTCCTCGACTATGATTGGTTAATAACCCCCTGATTAATCATTAATATTGGACACTTATTGTTCGGATACTTCTTTGCTCTGTAATCGGACAGTTGGCTTAACCAATCATAAGCAAGAGCTTGCACGCGCTTGTTAAAATCGATCGGCAATGAAGTACTTCTTGATGTTTTATTTTTATGTATAGGGCTCCGGTCGTACTCGTAACTTTAACGACATTAATAATATCGGCATTTGAAACATTTGAAGTGCAAACAGCGTTTGTCACCAGAAATATATGTCAGCAAGTTGCTACCAAACATTAAAGAAGCCGTCGTATTGCTCTCGATGATGAGTTATTATCGACTATATTTGAAAGTGCGACCGGGCCCTAGTACAGCATAAGACGCTGAAGCTATATGATTATTCCATTCTCAGAAATTGTAATTCCCGAGCGAAGCGAGGTAAATAATCACGACGCTAATGCAGTAGTATTGCATTATTCGGAGCTTACAAGAGGGTCGCCATCTCGAAATTTAATGTTCGTCTGTCAGCCTGTCAGTCAGTCAGGCGTACGACCTCGTTCCCAGGCTCTTAGGCCAGAACTGTAAACCGCCATTTTGTTTGGTGACAAGCTGCGATAGAGTACGAACGGATCGGAAGTAATTTTGTACAACAAGGTGCAGATACAAGACCAAATCGGCGGACGGCTGTAAACTGCCCGGATATTTTGCCAGTGTATCGGAGGCAAGCTTGCTAGCCGTGAAACGAATTTATTAAGGCATCGACTGGCTGACCTGAACACAATCCCAGACGCCAGTATTGTGTTAAAACGCAGACACTTCTTCAGAAAGGAACAGCAAAATACAGTCGGTGGAAATCGAACAATCACCTTGGCAAATTTCATCTTTTACAATAACAGGAAGACGAGGTCTGCCGATATTCAAGCTGCTTTGAAAACGGAAATGTCGATCTTTGTGAAATCAGTAGACTTCAAAGACCTCATAAGGGATTCATTCAAGGAGGTTATTGGAGAAATACTACAAGAAGTGATAAAGCCTCTTGAAGACAAAATCACCAAACAAGAAGAAGAAATCGCGAAGCTGAAAGAAAAATGTAATGACAACGAACAGTACTCAAGAAGATCAAACATTCGCGTATATGGCGTCGAAATACCGACTGTTCCATCGAATGATGTCTCAAATGACGGCAGACATGGGCCTCCTGTGAAGGAAGACTGCGTTAACACCGTTCTTGAATTCTGCAAGGTCAACTTGGGAATTGAGCTTCAGCGCAGCGAAATCGACCGGGCTCATCGAATAGGCAAGACCAATGCTCAAGGTCAACGGGCAATCATTGTCAAATTTAGGAGCTACGAATCCGAACGCCGAGTTATGAAGGTCAAGAAGAAGTTGAAGGGAAAAGCGTTCTTTGTAAATGAAGATCTTACTTGGGCAAACCAACAGCTTTACAAACGCGTCAGAGAGATAGTCAAAGATTCTGGTTATGTGTTCACGGCTAACGGTTACATCCTACTCAGACGTCGGGAAGACGAGCCTCCTGTCAGAATTAGAAGAGAATCCGATCTGGGACGTTATGGACTTTTGTAAAGAGTGCCCCACTACTGCTACAGCCAATCTCACAGTTATGATATCACTGTACATTCCTTTCCTACTTCTTATTTTGTTTTGTATTTTGTTTTCATTTTATTATTTTTCGATTTTTGCGTGTGTGACTAGCGTCCTTGTGCAGCCCGAGGTAAGTCTGATATGTTTTATCTGTTATAAACTAAATGGGAGTTAGCTTAGAAATTTATAGAGCAGCTATCGGGACTTTTAACAGCCTTGCCTTTCGAATATGTCGGTTTCTCGTTTCCTTCGCCTCATTTGCACTCTTTTGCGGTTCTTTATATTTCTTTGTTCTATTCATATGTTATTTATTTTTGTTAAGCGGTGATATAGAAATTATAAATCCTGGCCCTCCCCCCAACATTACTTTGAATGTCGGTCATGTAAATGCAAGAAGTTTGTATATGGAAGACAAATTCGAAGAAATAACTTCATTAGTTCTTGATCAACAGTTCGATATTTTTGCCGTTTCCGAAACATGGCTTAATTATTCTGTACCCAGCGAAATGTTATGCATGCCTGGTTTCAATCCATTGTTTCGACTGGACAGAAGTGATGGCAGGAGGGCCGGAGGTGTCGCGCTATACACTTCAACCTCTATTGTGACTAAACGGAGACAGGATCTAGAGAACAACGATTTTGAGATACTTTGGGTAGAAATGAAAATAGGTTCATTTAAAATTTTCTGCGGTGTGTGTTACCGACCCCCAAGCTATAATGCTACTGCTAATATTGAGTTTTTGGTTTATTTGCAACATTGTCTTGATCAAATATATTCAAAGCCTGGTTCCCTGGTATTACTCCTAGGGGATTTTAACGCTCACTATGATCCAAATGATGCTTCATTATGTAGTGACTTCGGAATTTCTTTATACAGATGGATGGACTGTAATAATCTTTTCCAAGTAATTAGCGAACCGACTCGCATTACGGCACATGGCGCTACTATATTGGACCTGATTATTACAAACACCCCTGGCTACTTTGTTAAGTCCGGTACCCTTAGCCCTCCTAGCAACTGTGACCACTCAGTAATTTACGCTAGAATGAATATATCTTTAGCTAAACAAAAATGCTATAAGCGATTCGTCTGGGATATGTCCAACGTTGACGAAAGCAAACTTATTGATTCTCTTCTGAATTTTCATTGGGACGATATTTTTGCGGAGAGCGATGACGTTAATGTAGTGTATGATCAGTGGTTTCTTCGTTTTCGAAAAATTCTGGAATCCCACGTGCCTCATAGAATGATCTGTTATTATCCGCCCACGGGACAAACCATGGATGAATTCAAAAGTTAGAACCGCTATTCGAAGAAGGAACAGACTTCTTAAGCTTCACTGCCAACGAATGAACCTAGCCTCGTGGGAGAAGTACAGACAACAAAGAAATCTAACTACGGCTCTGATTCGCTCGAGTAAAACAACTTTCTACGAAAAGTTAAACAAAAAGATGCAGGATCCGTGTTTAGGCCCTAAAAAGTGGTGGGGTTTAGTCAAATCGCTCTATGTAGCAAAGATCCAGATTACAGTTCCCACGTTATGTGATGGAGACCGTATGATCACCGATGCAAAAGAGAAATCTCAACTACTAAATGACTATTTCTGTAGCCAATGCAGGCTAGAAAAAGTAAACAAAACTCTTCCAGAGCTTTCTGTTCATAATAATTCTAAATTTCTATCTCACATTTTAACATGTGAAAGAGAAGTTCGTAACTTTCTGAAAAGTGTTGACACTTCTAAGGCCTGTGGTGTCGATGGTATAGGCAATAGTTTAATCAAGTTAAGCGCGGACGGCATCTCCAGCTCTTTTTGCCGTCTCATTAATTTATCTCTGTCTAAAGGTGTCTTCCCAAATGCGTGGAAATTTGCAAATGTTACACCTATTTTTAAGAAAGATGATCGTCAACTGAAAGAAAACTACCGCCCTGTTTCACTTTTGCCGTCCTTGTCTAAAATAATGGAAAAAATCGTGTTTATCAGACTTTATGACTTTTTATTAGAGAATAATTCTTTGAGCCCCTTCCAATCTGGTTTTCGACCGGGAGATTCCACGGTAAATCAACTAATTTATATTGTTCACAAAATATATGAAGCTTTAGATCAAGGAAAAGAAGTGCGGATGGTTTTTCTAGATACTAGTAAAGCCTTTGATAAAGTGTGGCACAGAGGGATTATTCACAAACTTGTATCGTTGGGTGTTAAAGATCCTATACTATCGTGGATCACGAGCTACCTAACCGGCAGGAAACAACGTGTTGTAATAGACGGTCAATCATCCGATTGGGGAAATATCAATGCCGGAGTCCCTCAAGGTTCTGTGCTCGGACCCTTACTTTTCTTAATTTATATTAACGATATTACTGATGATCTTCAATCTGATTGCTTTCTCTACGCTGATGATACATCTTTGCTTCAAGTCGTGGACGATCCCCATCGTACAGCTGCCGAACTAAATTGTGACCTCGAAAAAATAAAACTATGGACTTGTGATTGGTTAGTGACTATCAATCCTAGTAAAACTAAATCTATAACTTTCTCTACTAAGCGTCACAAACTAAAGCATCCAATACTCGTTTTTGACAATGCGCCAATTGAAGAGGTAAATTGTCACAAACACTTAGGAGTCACGCTCTCTTCAAATCTATCATGGAAAGCCCATATATTAAACATTTTCGAAAAAGCCTCAAAAAGACTCAATCTTCTGAAGGGTCTAAAATTCAAAATAGGCAGAGATACTTTGGCCAAGTTGTACAAATCCCTTATTAGACCTATCATGGAGTATGCGGATGTACTCTGGGACGGCTGCTCTGCAAACGATAGCGAGCTTCTCGAATTTGTTCAATATGAATCTGCTAAAGTGGTCACAGGTGCTATGAGGGGTACTAGTAGACAGAAGTTACTTTTTGAACTTTCTTGGGTCGAACTTAAAACAAGACGTTCAATTCACAAGCTTGTGCTGTATTTTAAGATTGTTAAGAAGATAGTTCCTGTGTATCTGTCTAATCTGCTTCCTCTGACTGTTTGGGAGAGGTCGCGTATTACACTGAGAACCGCAAACGATCTTTCTCTCTTCTCGGCTCGAACCGAAAGATATAAGAAATCTTTTTTCCCATCTTCAACTCGTCTCTGGAATAGTTTAGATCACGAATCGCGTGAAACTGACTCAATCAGAGCTTTTAAGAAAGCTTTATTCCACTTTTTCAATACATTTAGTTACAATAAGCTTTTTGATTATGCTATTGACAGATATTCGTCGATTTTACATACCCGTCTACGTTTAAACTGTTGCGCACTAAATTATTATCTGTTCAAAATTAAACGTGCAACTTCACCAGCCTGCGCCTGTGGTGCAAACAATGAAACTATAAAGCACTATCTGCTACACTGTCCTCGATATGCTGCTCATAGATTACCCTTACTCTCGGCTGCTGCACAAGTACTCAAAGACCGCTGGCATCTCCTGTCGGAGTCCTATAAAGTCAATGTTCTCCTTACCGGAGCCAACGATTTGAGCCCAGACGATAATGAAATTATTTTTTTTCATGTACAATGGTATATAAAACAATCCATGCGTTTTGTGAATAATCAATGAGACTGGTCGACATCCTATAGGAGTGCCAGCGGTCTTTTTCCTCTTTCTCCTCTTTTTCTTCTAACTTTATATCCGTTTATGATCCTCGTGTGTGTTGTGTGTGCATATGTGTATTTGTGGTTCTTTATACTTTTTTCTTATCTATTAATATTTGACTGTAAAACCGTAAAATTTATGTATACGTAAGCCCCCTCGATGAGCCATGAGTTCTTGGGGTAAACGCCCAAATACGTTTAAATAAAAAAAAAAAAATAAAATAACAGGATTGTAGTTTTCAGAATCCAAGTTTTGGCAAGATGACGACGCACAATACAATGGAAAGTGGAATTTTCCCACTGTTTGAGGACTGCTCTATAAAGTGTATTTTGGAATCATTGAAGACGTAAACAATAGTGTTTTGGGTTTTTTTTCCTTTGCTGGAAAAGAGCTAAAGCTATGGCTTTCAGGAACCGGTGAGTTTTGAAAAATCACGTCAATTAACGTACAGTACGCGTATGCTATAAAATAGTGTTATCATTATGGTACTTCAACAGTCGCCGAATATTTTGTCGTTTGATGCCCTGGGAACTGTGATGAAGGCCAAGTAGGATTATACTGTGATCTTTTCGCTAATTTTTAAAGCTATTTCAGACTGCCTTCGTGCAAGTTCCTGGCATATTTTCAATTTGCATAATTTCACTGACAGTCTGACAAATGGGAATGCTGTAAAGTTTTGCCGTGTTTGTTGGCACACTGTATTCAAGGATGACAAGGTAACCGGGTTGAAGTGATCTTGCTTTTTAAAGGCTATTAAAGTAGAAAATACCCGGCCAGGGGCCACTACTATCCAAACAAGACAGGCCCGTGGCCAGTGCGCTTGTGACGTCATTAGTACAATGAATAGAGACACGCGGGGTCCCGGGAGAGGAACTTTTGTCGTGCGTTTATATGCAAAAGATATTATAGCCGAGCCAGTTTTTGCACATGACGGATCCAAGAGCTCCCTTTATTTTTCTTGCCCTCTTTTCTTCTAATTTCAGTCAAACAGATATTCACGAAAAAGTGTATTATAATAATTGAGAGAAAACAATTATCGAAGGCCCCGTAGGAATATTCTTCGTTTGCAACAACCCAGTTTTCATTGCTTTCCGATGCACGTGACAGTACTTGTGTGACGCTTGCTATACAACCTGGCAACCTTGTTGAGTGAATTTTCAAGCTGACATGTTTTGTGGAGGAACTGTGTTGTCATTTTGTAATGGGATTGACTGGGGAATACCCGACATCTTAAGTAGCTGTAATTGAAAGCTTTCAGACTTATCTCTGTAGCACATTAAAACATGACACTTCCCATGATGAAATTACTTCGTATGAAAAAGCCATCTCAGACGTCACTCATCCTACATGTACAAGTCTGATCACTAATATGTGCAAGATTGCTATGCATTAAGCTTTAACGCAAAATTCTGGGTCGATACGAAATTAATCTCTATCGGAAGCTGCAGACGTTTGAATACCGTGACAACAAAGGCGTGCATCACGGGCTTGTGGAGCGAACATTACGGCTCGGATAGTCGGATATCAACCTTGAGCTTTTGAAGACTTCGAGGTATTCAGTGACAAATATTCTCGATGTAATCGCCTGCCGGTCTTTCCTGCTTTTGTTAAAGCGGCGTGAGTGAAAGCTAAGTAGCTGATGATTCGGGATTCCCCGTTCTATGATATTATGCTCGTGACATTTCATTGACAGATCTTGTATCTTAATCTCGCGTGATATTTGCCTCAAACCTATTAGTAATTCAATATCCTCAGACAATAAACAAAGAACCTTTACTGCACGCAAAACGAAGTTAAACGCCGACTGTTCGTATACGCCGCGCGTTACACAAAGCCGCAGAGTTTCCGACAAAGGGAGACGCTCTGCCCGCAGGGAAAAGTTCAAGTTCTATCAAGTTTCGACTCGTCTTCTACTACTTATTCGATGTTCTTTCACACAAATATTGCTCAGAACACAGATACATTGAAGTGGTATCTATATTATAATCGAGCATTTGCAAAACACAACCCTTCGTACACTTTACGGGGGTCCCGCTGGTAACACATCAAGCATTTGTGTACGGCTATTTTCAAGTCTTCCGACGCTTAAAAACAATGCAAGCCAAAATCGCTCTTAAAGTATGGCTTCCGTGCATCCAGAAAGCCAACCGATGATCGTTTTGTTTGAATCAACAACTGAAGGACCGGAATTTTTTTCTATATCCCTTGACAGAGAAAACCCATTGTACTTGGTTCTATGATTTTGATCTCTGAGTACGTCTGATCTTGCAATGCCTGTTTTTTAACACATTTTAAAATACAAACGTATCTTAGCACCTCGGTTACTTTTGGCAATCTTCTTTTTGAGCTTCTAGCTTTCTCGCAGCGATGGTTTATTGATCCTAATTTTCTCTTTCCATTTCCATCTGTGGCTTTTTATTGTTTACATGTTGTTTACATGCACGTTCTCGGAACGCATTAGCATTGTGAAGTACGTAAGCTCGGGTATAACCATGGACTTTTGACGACTTTGGGACATTCTTTGAAATGTATTCTTGTATTATTCGCCTGCTTTTTCTACTCTCGTTCAAAATAGTGCGTGAAAGGTTATTCAAGGGTACGTGGCTTGGCTCACGACTTCGTCTTGCAGGACTTCGGTTTTCTTTCACATAAACATTTGTGGGAATACAATAAAACTGAGCGAAGCGAGATCTACCAACGGTCACTTTTTCCTCAGCCATTTCCCAATTTTCAAATAACAACGCCATCTGTTCCACTGATTGTTTGACCTTCATGGCACCGAGCCAAAATGTCGCAACAACAACATAAATGCACAGCAGAGTGAAATTTTGATCCCAAACAAAAGTCAGATTTTCTGACGCTTTACTTGTATCAGCAAGAATAATACAAAGTAAAAGAATACAAAGTACCTTCAAGTTCACCCTCATACTAAACAGTTCCATATAATCCGCTATCAAGCGCTTGTCAAGAATCGCCGTCTTTACACAGGTTCTCGTCTTTGTATGTCGAGCGGCTTCGTTCAGCTTGTTCCTTCAAGTTCTCAAGGTTCTGGATGTCAGATTCTTCGTACATTTCTGTACAGTTGTGCATAGTTATGCAGTTCATTGATAAGTTCATTGCATTTGCTTTCATGGCTTTCAATATGGCTTTTGAGGCTGAACGGACCGACCCAAGCCAAAACAGCTCAATGAAATTTAGTATGGGTCTACCGCAGCCGGGGTATGCGTTTGTAAGTAAGATGAGCGGTCCATAAAATAATCCACAGAGCCAAATAAGGCAAACAACTTGCTGTCTTCAAAATGGCGAAACTGCTCGCCCGCCAAGTCACTTGATCATAACGTCATCACAAATCACATGATAATATGAACCAATCACCGCATGCATCTGTCTAACCCAGAAAAATAAAAATAAAAAATCGTTCCATTTTAAAGCTTGTGACGTCACAAGCAATTAAACAATTACAGTCTATTGTATATTATTATTGTCTATGAGTGGCCGAATTTGCTTGCACAACACAATCGGACCTTGTATTATATTTAGTGACCGGGTTGGCTCGCTCAGTACAATCGGACCTTGTATTATCTAGTGATTTAATTTAATTTTTCTGTCAAAGATCTTAAATTCGTCAAACGCGGTTTGAAGAGTTGTTGTGTTTAAAATTAAATCTTTGCCAAAATTCACACATTTTGCGAGACTTCGAAAGCGTGTAAACAAGCGACTCTCGCTTTGAAAGCTCTAAATTTGTTACACTCGAAGAAGCGTATTAAATTTATGGAGTGAAAAACACACACACAAACGTATGTGGTTAGGATACAACGTTGGCTGGAGAAATCGCGGCTCAGTTTTCTTAAAAATTAATAAACATTTTGGTGTCGAAGATCGACTTTGCTGACTGAGCAAAACTGATCGAGTCACGATTTTAGGTGCGCTTTTCTTGCCTTTCAAGTCTCGGGAGTATTCTGTAGTTGCGTGTAAAAGTTGTCTCAGCGAACTTTGGAGTTCAGCTAGTGTCCACGAAAATTGCAGACTGTGCACATTGTCTGAACTAAACCAGACTGCCGTGCGACAAAGGTTTTTTTCAGCGGCCGACTGGTGACGTCGCTACACAAACCGTGGTTTGTAAAAAAAGATTTAAAAATAATCTCCAAGCGGAAAAAAATAGAACCCCGCTTTCCGAAAACCCACTACAGAGCGAGGGGATATCTGCGATTATCGTATTTCTAGTAGCTATGATTAATTGGTAAGAGGACTTTGTGTCGTCCGATGTCGGTCTGTAATCATACGAGTGATTAAGAAATCGGACTCCGGCGAAGCCCGGTCGTCCGATTTCGTAATCACTCGTATGATTAGTATAGGTAATCGCATGATTTCGAGTGCAATTTGGAATAAATTAGCACGAGTAAATTTTTCAAAGACCACAAAATTGCACGAGCGCCACGCGAGTGCAATTTGTGGTCTTTGAAAAATTTACGAGTGCTTATTGCTTGTGACGTCACAAGCTTTAAAATGCAACGATTTTTTTTATTTTTTTATTTTTCTGGGTTAGAGATCTGCATGCGGTGATTGGTTCATATTATCATGTGATTTGTGATGACGTTGTGATCAAGTGACTTGGCGGGCGAGCAGTTTCGCCATTTTGAAGACAGCAAGTTGCTTGCCTTGGTTGGCTCTGTGGATCATTTTATGGACCGCTCATCTTACTTACAAACGCATACGCCGGCTGCGGTAGACCCATACTAAATTTCATTGAGCTGTTTTGGCTTGGGTCGGTCCGTTCAGCCTCAAAAGCCATATTGAAAGCCATGAAAGCAAATGCAATGAACTTATCAATGAACTGCATAACTATGCACAACTGTACAGAAATGTACGAAGAATTTGACATCCAGAACCTTGAGAACTTGAAGGAACAAGCTGAACGAAGCCGCTCGACATACAAAGACGAGAACCTGTGTAAAGACGGCGATTCTTGACAAGCGCTTGATAGCGGATTATATGGAACTGTTTAGTATGAGGGTGAACTTGAAGGTACTTTGTATTCTTTTACTTTGTATTATTCTTGTTGATACAAGTAAAGCGTCAGAAAATCTGGCTTTTGTTTGGGATCAAAATTTCACTCTGCTGTGCACTTATGTGCATTTATGTTGTTGTTGCGACATTTTGGCTCGGTGCCATGAAGGTCAAACAATCAGTGGAACAGATGGCGTTATTATTTGAAAATTGGGAAATGGCTGAGGAAAAAGTGACCGTTGGTAGATCTCGCTTCGCTCAGTTTTATTGTATTCCCACAAATGTTTATGTGAAAGAAAACCGAAGTCCTGCAAGACGAAGTCGTGAGCCAAGCCACGTACCCTTGAATAACCTTTCACGCATTTTGAACAAGAGTAGAAAAAGCAGGCGACTAATACAAGAATACATTTCAAAGAATGTCCCAAAGTCGTCAAAAGTTCATGATTATACCCGAGCTTACGTACTTCACAATGCTAATGCGTTCCGAGAACGTGCATGTAAACAACATGTAAACAATAAAAAGCCACAGATGGAAATGGAAAGAGAAAATTAGGATCAATAAACCATCGCTGCGAGAAAGCTAGAAGCTCAAAAAGAAGATTGCCAAAAGTAACCGAGGTGCTAAGATACGTTTGTATTTTAAAATGTGTTAAAAAAACAGGCATTGCAAGATCAGACGTACTCAGAGATCAAAATCACAGAACCAAGTACAATGGGTTTTCTCTGTCAAGGGATATAGAAAAAAATTCCGGTCCTTCAGTTGTTGATTCAAACAAAACGATCATCGGTTGGCTTTCTGGATGCACGGAAGCCATACTTTAAGAGCGATTTTGGCTTGCATTGTTTTTAAGCGTCGGAAGACTTGAAAATAGCCGTACACAAATGCTTGATGTGTTACCAGCGGGACCCCCGTAAAGCACGAAGGGTTGTGTTTTGCAAATGCTCGATTATAGATACCGCTTCAACCAATGTATCTGTGTTCTGAGCAATATTTGTGTGAAAGAACATCGAATAAGTAGTCGAGTCGAAACTTGATAGAACTTGAACTTTTCCCTGCGGGCAGAGCGTCTCCCTTTGTCGGAAACTCTGCGGCTTTATGTAACGCGCGGCGCATACGAACAGTCGGCGTTTAACTTCGTTTTGCGTGCAGTAACTTTTTCGTGAGTATGTCTCAGTATGTATATAATAAAGGTTCTTTGTTTATTGTCTGAGGATATTGAATTACTAATAGGTTTGAGGCAAATATCACGCGAGATTAAGATACAAGATCTGTCAATGAAATGTCACGAGCATAATATCATAGAACGGGGAATCCCGAATCATCAGCTACTTAGCTTTCACTCACTTTCCGCTTTAACAAAAGCAGGAAAGACCGGCAGCGATTACATCGAGAATATTTGTCACTGAATACCTCGAAGTCTTCAAAAGCTCAAGGCTGATATCCGACTATCCGAGCCGTAATGTTCGCTCCACAAGCCCGTGATGCACGCCTTTGTTGTCACGGTATTCAAACGTCTGCAGCTTCCGATAGAGATTAATTTCGTATCGACCCAGAATTTTGCGTTAAAGCTTAATGCATAACAGTCTTGAACATATTAATGATCAGACTTGTACATGTAGGATGAGTAACGTCTGAGATGGCTTTTTCATACGAAGTAATTTCATCATGGGAAGTGTCATGTTTTAATGTGCTACAGAGATAAGTCTGAAAGCTTTCAATTACAGCTACTTGAACATGATGCACACGCTGGGAAGATGAGATAAGGCTATTACGCTGTCTTACAGCTACTTAAGATGTCGGGTATTCCCCAGTCAATCCCATTACAAAATGACAACACAGTTCCTCCACAAAACATGTCAGCTTGAAAGGTTGCCAGGTTGTATAGCAAGCGTCACACAAGTACTGTCACGTGCATCGGAAAGCAATGAAAACTGGGTTGTTGCAAACGAAGAATATTCCTACGGGGCCTTCGATAATTGTTTTCTCTCAATTATTATAATACACTTTTTCGTGAATATCTGTTTGACCGAAATTAGAAGAAAAGAGGGCAAGAAAAATAAAGGGAGCTCTTGGATCCGTCATGTGCAAAAACTGACTCGGCTATAATATCTTTTGCATATAAACGCACGACAAAAGTTCCTCTCCCGGGACCCCGCGTGTCTCTATTCATTGTACTAATGACGTCACAAGCGCACTGGCCACGGGCCTGTCTTGTTTATTCCAAAATTGCACTCGAAATCATGTGATTACTGGTTAATAACATGCATACAATAATTTACATCACTCAATTTTATTCAATTTTGTTACAATTCGCAAATGTCTCCCAAGAACTTTGTTTTCTCGCAAACAGAGTCGGAGTCGTCCTGAGGAATGAAAACACACCCTTTTGTCTTGCTTGTCTTCGGAAGTACGCGCGCCGGCTGTCGGCAATTTTTAATTTCAAATTTCTGCACTGTTAATTTCACATTTTTGCACTGTTTGGGATAAATTGACGCGCGCTCCGCCAATCAGAATGCAGAAATTATTGTATGCATGTTATTACAAACCGAATTGGACTCCATTCTGTCAATCATATTACCATTATTAATCCTCCGCATGCACTAACTTGAACCTTGCAGGCAGGTTCTCGATGTGATTTGTAATTGTTCCGATGTTTTTTTAAGAGTGTTGACCAAAAATCAAACGCAGGGGCAAAATAATTATATTTCAATTTATGTAGCTGCTTCAGTTTCGTAAACAGACATGTAAACCACTAAAATCGTCACGTTCGCGGTAATACAATAAATTAATGATTGCCAGTATATGGCAGATAAACCGGAAAACCTGAGTCCAATGTGCCATTTACGAGATGCCTGTTGCCTTTCGACTCTTTCAAACAAAGGCCTAGTACACAACCTTTCTTATGAACTCATGATTTTTATGATTCAACACTTTTTTCTTCTCTTTCTATTGGCCAAGAGACTGCTACGTCACCTGCAAATAACTACCTACGAATAAGTATCTACTCATGCGCACTACTGTTTTTTGCGTGTCAAATGCCAAAAAATTTTGCTCGTGCGCAGTCTACACCTGTGTGAATATAGCAGCTCGTTTTTAACTCGTGAATGCGAAGCAATGAACGAGTTATTGTGAGTGGTGGGAAGTTTCACTCACTCGCTCGTTCCATGGGTGTAAACTTCCGGCGGAAAGTACGGGTTCCGCAGACCAGTGCATAACACTGGCGCAGGCCTTGCAAACAAAATGGCGGCCAGTTTCCGACCGAGAATACTCGACGTTCAAAACGGGGGCTGAGAGTCGCAAAAGCGATGAAATAATCTTTCACGTTTGGAGTCCTTTGATTCTCAAGGCACATGTTCTTGAAAATTAAGACCGAACTGCGGACTTCACCTGGATTTTACAGTTCGATTGATCGAAAACTTTTTAGCACCTTTGAACCGTAGCGTTGGCTAAAATCACAGTACTTGTATGGCTTCAATGCTATATACAGAGGATAGATTTATAGCGTTTCTCATTCACGAGTTGGTTCACAGGAGATTTTGATTGCTACAACGCCCGCTTCCCAACATATTATATACCAAATAATTTGTGAATTCAAGCTCACTCCAATGATAAAACAATTATTTAACTCGGTTATTGCAAAACATCGTGATTTGCCAGTGTCCCGCATTTGCCTCTGCCTCAGCTTCGACATTGGCACATAATTGTTCTACTCGCCACTGCCAAGAGTCACAATGTTTTGCTCAACCGCGTCCCTTAATTACTTATTATTTGCATTAAAAATGAAAACTAATAGTTCATAAGTAAGCTTTCGCACTAGACCTTGTTTTGAGGCAACAGGCATCTCGGATTTATGCATACTTGTGTGATCTGCGTCATTTTGATTAGAAACACGCGCATAAAAGAATGTCAATAAGGACAGAAAAAAAAAAAAGCAGAATTGAAATCGCGTTTTACTATTCAGAAGGCGTTCATTTATGGAAAGTGCCCCCAGGTAAACGCAGAAAATGGCGTTTCCGAGCTCCTAAAGTAAAACATTTCTTTGGGTAACAAACCCCAGACTCTCCCTAGCGGATTGCACCTTCGGTGCTTGCTAAAATCTTATATTTTTACGTGCACCACAAAAAATTCTCGCTGCGCCCCTACAGGTTGACACATTAATTATAGATGACGCTACAGTGTCCTCAAAGAGCTAAAAAATAAAATGTTCTCACAGGGAATATAGCATTATGGAGCACCTGAAGTTATGAAACTCTTATTGAAGGCCGGAATATATTAACTATGCCTGTGTAAGGTCAAATTTCTCCCAGTGCAGCCAATCTATTTAACTTATGTGGAGTAACTATGCCCACAGTCACACCGATAACACTTGACAACATTAAAACTAAAACGCAGGCCGAGTTTTTTTCCTCTCTATCTCAGTATTGACCTTCGCTGAAGTTACGCTGAAATGACGCTGAAATGTCGTCAAGATAAAGTCTGTTTGTTCAATGTCTTCCACATTTTGCCCCGATCACACTTGTGACTTTAACGACAAGTCAACATTTACAACTTCGCAGGTGCAAACGGCGTTATGTCACCCACACATGTCGATTAGTTGCTACTAAACTGTGAAAGAGTAAAAAAAAAAAAAAAAAAAAAATTGTCTTGGCTATGGGCAAGCACGTACGTACACATGCTCATATCAAACCAGAAATAGAATCATAGTGTGCCTGTGTATGAACATGTGTTTTCAATATTTTGAGCATAGAAGTCTTTATGTGACGTATCTTTCAGATGCGTTTGCATATATTTTAGAATCAAAACCTTCCTAAGGTGTACTCTCTTATGTTTTAGGATTGAGGGGGAGTTCGTTCACTGAATAAAGTTCACTGCGCCGTTTGTTTGACACACGCAATTGGCTATTCTATTTAGCTCAGAACATCGGGATATATTTAGGCATTTGGTTTGTTGAATGAACGGAGAAGAGTACTTCTTGGGGCCGGGACGCGAGAAGGACGACGTTTTCGCTGCAACAGTCGCGTTGGAGTATCTGCTGGGTTCCTGAGGTAGTGAGAATTGACTCTTTGTGGTTTCGCTTCTTCTCCCGCCTTTCGAACAACTAATTTGGCACAAAACGATAAGCTCTGTGAACCTGGACGAGAAATATACTGCCAACGATGTGAAAGACCAGACTAACTGGTCGTGGACAACTCCCAAGACTTTAATAATTTTCATTGCATGGGCCTCTACAGGGAACAGGTCATGCTTTAAAATCGCCGCCGGGCAGGTAATGAAGTTGCGCCATCGTTTCGTATTTAATAAATAAACTCAGCCAAAACAAACTTTTTCGGCCTGGTTTCCCTCGCCTATACACAAAACTTTAAGGCGGCTCGCCCAAGCTTTTGGAGACTGAGGAAACCGTGGCTTTATTTATTCCAAAATGTTTTCCGAGTTTCTCGGCCGCTTTTCCTCTCCTACACAAAGCTTTCAGGCGGCTCGCCCAAGCTTTTGGAGAGGAAACCGTGGCCTGTTTATTCCGAATTGTTCTCGGCCTATTTTTCCTCTCCTATACACAAAACTTTTAGGCGGCTCGCTTAGCTTTTGCAGAGGACGCTGTGGCTTTATTTATTCCGAGATGTTTTCCGAGTTTCTCGGCCTATTTTTCCTGTCTTACACAAGGCTCGCCCAAGATTTTGGAGAGGACACTGGCTTTATTTATTCCGAAATGTTTTCCGAGTTTCTTGGCCTGGTTTTCTTTTCCTTCAAAAAACTTTCAGGCGGCTCACCCAAGATTTTGGAGAGGAAACTGTGGCTTTATTTATTCCAAAATGTTTTCCGAGTTTCTAGGCCTACTTTTCTTCTCCTACACAAAGCTTTCACTGTGGCTTTGTTGTTCCGAAACGTTTTCAGAGTTTCTCGGCCTAATTTTCCTCTCCTTCACAAAGCTTTCAAGCGGCTCGCCCAAGCTTTTGGAGAGGAAACTGTGGCTTTATCTATTCCGAAATGTTTTCCGAGTTTCTGGGCCTATTTTTCCTCTCGTTCACAAAGCTTTCAAGCGGCTCGCCCAAGCATTTGGAGCGGAAACTGTGGCTTATTTATTCCAAAATATTTTCGAGTTCTCAGCCTGGTTTTTTTCTCCTAAACAAAGCCTTCGGGCGGCTCACACAAGCTTCTGGAGAGGAGACTGTGGCGTATTCCAAAATGCGCGCGAAATGTTTCAGAATTTTCTCGGCCTGGTTTTATTCCCCGCAAAAACATATGAGAAACTATGGCCGTGGTTGCGTTAGCACTGTTAACACGCTTACGGAGTAAAGTAAGTCAGTAGGAGTGACGTTTTTAATATCTCAAAACATCCACGTCTTGCTGAAGTGAACGCGCTCAAATATCCGCGGACCCAGCTGAGGCCCCGTCCACACGTATCTCGATATTTTTGAATCCGCAACTTTCTCGATCCAGATTTTAAAAAGATCGCGTCCACACGTAGCGTATTCGAATCGTTTTAGCCTGTCCACACGTATCCGGATATTTTAAAATCCGCAACGTTTTCGTTGCGGATTGACCTCCCGTCCACACACACGTATCCGGTGAATACGGTTGATAAATCCGAAAATTTTTGATCAGCGTATTCAAAAATATACGGATTCGACCGTCCACACGACGCCGTATTCACAGTGTATTAAAAAAATCCACTCTGGGAAGCGTTTTCAAAAGTTGCGGATTCATCAACCGTATTCACCGGATACGTGTGGACGGGAGAGGCCAACGCAATCCGCAACGAAAAAGTTGTGGATTCAAAAGTATCCGGATACGTGTGGACGGGGCCTGAAATTCGTCATAAAATATCTTATTAACCCCATATTTCCAGTAGACATCTAATTCTCAATTCTGCTACAGCTGAATACACTAACCTGATAAATGTCTGTGAATCTTGTTTCTTTCACTACGGCTCACAGGTTCAAACCAGTATGCCTAATGTTCGGCATTCGCATTAATTCTATCCACCTAGTCTAAGTGCAGCTGGCTCCTCACGAGTTCACTAATGCATGCATCAATTATTATAACAACGCAGATGTTTATGTCTTAGGCCTGGGTTAAACGTCCATCTTAGCATACGTCGAACACTTCGGGTCGACCGAAATTGTTCGACTGGCAATTGAGTTTGCATTTAGTTCGACTCGTTTGACCCAGAATTGATCTTGCGTAGTTCTAATCGACTCCTCCAGTCGATTAGATTGAGTAAGTCGATCAAAACTCAATCAATCGATCTCATGTAATTGGGAAAAACAGTCGAACTAATATTACGCTTAATTGTTGAATTTAGTTCGACCCATGCTAAGATTACTACCCAACTTTTAGGTCTAACTCCAATTTTTTCCCGTTTTTCTTTTGCACAATATGCTATGTATAATATTCTCACAGAGAACATAGCATTGTGGGTGAGTGACTCGTGTATTTACTTGCACCTAAAGTCACGAAACTCTTATCGAAGGCAGGAATAATTGATAACGGCTACATGGCGATTAGGCTTCGAACACTCGAGTTTGTCCTGCCCTGCCGCGATTGATATTAAACAACGGTGTTCGTAGGGAATACTATACGGCTGTTACAAATTCTCAAATGTGCTCGACTCATGGCTCAACATAGCTCGACGTGGACAAGTGCTTATTTCTTTCATAGAAAAAGAAGGCAAACATGCATGGCTGTGTTTTCATTGGGTTAAGTTACGGGAAAATTCCTTGATTTCCACGCAAAGCTGACCCGGTATAAACACAGCCTATACACAAATAAAGTTAATTGCAAAGCAGAATAATGCACGCAGTGTAACCATCATTATCTCTCTTGTCTTGCATAAACAAATATTTCATATGAGCTAGCACAATACATGACCAGCTTATACTAAATCAAACTAATCAAAGCTCAAAAGAAGTGAGCGAAAACTTCACATTTTCAGGCTAAAAAATGACAGCAAAATTTACTTAATTATTAATCGTTTTTTGACCAATGGCCCCGAAAGAATACAAAGACTAAGACTGTGCAGTGCAATAATTTCTTTCGCGACGATTTTCACGGCAGTGGCGTACTTTGCAGTTCTTAGTGAGTGCTCGCTGGCACGGTTTTCCGCGTCGCCCGATCTGATTCGTTCACATCAGTTCATCCAAACAGATGCTCAGTTTTTGTAATTTGAGATGTAAGGTGAAAGTCTTGTGACTCAAGCGTTAAAAATAAAGTTATGCTCTCTGTGGAAGTCATTGAAAACCCGACAGGAAACTGGACGAGAGATATTGTGTTCGCGACCACTTCGCAAAACTAGGCGGATATTATAGGCCGGATGTTAATTCAAAAATGAATTTTGACCACAGAAACCAATCACAAGAAAGCCATGTCATATAAATAATTCATAGAGGCAAGTTTCGGAGCTCCAGTCCAAAGAAGCGCGAAGGGGAAACTAGAAAGACAATTCGCAGCTGTTCCTGCACCCAAGTATATTCTTGTTGTTTACAGTTCTCAGGTGACGTAACCAACATATCCCAAAATACTCTGCGGCGTGAGCAGCCCACAAGAGATAACATATACTGCATGTACCGAAAAATCCGGGAATAGGTGACAGTTCTTCCAAGGCCTACATCTGTTTCTTATTTTCACAATTTTGTACCATTTTGCGTTTATTTGACCTGCGGCTCTGAAACTGCATGACTAGTTTCCCTTTCTTGCGTTGGTTGCATTTGTTTCTTTGACGAAAACAAGTTTATGCAAATGAGCGGCGCCATATTTGCATTGAGTGGTCATGTGACTTTGTCTGAGGTCTGCATCGTAGCGACTAAATTTGTCTGTCTCAGTCTCAGATAAAGTGTGAATTGAACAATAAAGCTGAAAGCTGTGAAAATTAGAATTTGACAAAAGTGTTGAAGTTCGTAATGTTTGTTTGATTTTTTTATTTGTTTTCTTCTTCCTTTTTTTGCTGAAATCGCAACTGCGAGCTCAAGATTTGACTATTTTCAATATGCACCGTTCTGAAATCGAATATTTGCTACTTTTCGTAATATTTCACACTTCATTCGCTGTCTGACTGAAAGCCTTGGAATTGTCGTTTTAGTAGAATTGCGAGGAACCTCGGGAAATATTATGGGAAATTCCTTATTGCTTGTGACGTCACAAGCTATAAAATGCAGCGATTTTTATTTTTTTTTTATTTTTCTGGGTTAGAGATCTGCATGCGATGATTGGTTGATATTATCATGTGATTTGTGATGACGTTGCGATCACGTGACTTGTCGAGCAAGCAGTTTCGCCATTTTGAAGACAGCAAGATGTGGGAGGTGGACTTGTGTGTTGCTTGCCTTAGTTGGCTCTGTGGATTATTTTATGGACCGCTCATCTTACTTACAAACGCATACGCCAGCTGCGGTAGACCCATACTAAATTTCATTGAGCGGTTTTGGCTTGGGTCGGTCCGTTCAGCCTCAAAAGCCATATTGAAAGCCATGAAAGCAAATGCAATGAACTTATCAATGAACTGCATAACTATGCACAACTGTACAGAAATGTACGAAGAATCTGATATCCAGAACCTGGAGAACTTGAAGGAACAAGCTGAACGAAGGCGCTCGAGATACAAAGACGAGAACCTGTGTAAAGACGGCGATTCTTGACAAGCGCTTGATAGCGGATTATATGGAACTGTTTAGTATGAGGGTGAACTTGAAGGTACTCCTTTGTATTCTTTTACTTTGTATTATTCTTGCTGATACAAGTAAAGCGTCAGAAAATCTGACTTTTGTTTGGAATCAAAATTTCACTCTGCGTGCATTTATGTTGTTGTTGCGACATTTTGGCTCGGTGCCATGAAGGTCAAACAATCAGTGGAACAGATGGCGTTATCATTTGAAAATTGGGAAATGGCTGAGGAAAAAGTGACCGTTGGTAGATCTTGCTTCGCTCAGTTTTATTGTATTCCCACAAATGTTTATGTGAAAGAAAACCGAAGTCCTCCAAGACGAAGTCGTGAGCCAAGCCACGTACCATTGAATTACCTTTCACGCATTTTGAACAAGAGTAGAAAAGCAGGCGACTAATACAAGAATACATTTCAAAGAATGTCCCAAAGTCGTCAAAAGTTCATGATTATACCCGAGCTTACGTACTTCACAATGCTAATGCGTTCCGTGAACGTGCATGTAAACAACATGGAAACAATAAAAAAGCCACAGATGGAAATGGAAAGAGAAAATTAGGATCACTAAACCATCGCTGCGAGAAAGCTAGAAGCTCAAAAAGAAGATTGCCAAAAGTAACCGAGGTGCTAAGATACGTTTGTATTTTAAAATGTGTTAAAACACAGGCATTGCAAGATCAGACGTATTCAGAGATCAAAATCACAGAACCAAGTACAATGGGTTTTCTCTGTCAAGGGATATAGAAAAAAATTCCGGTCCTTCAGTTGTTGATCCAAACAAAACGATCATCGCGGAAGCCATACTTTAAGAGCGATTTTGGCTTGCATTGTTTTTAAGCGTCGGAAGACTTGAAAATAGCCGTACACAAATGCTTGATGTGTTACCAGCGGGACCCCCGTAAAGTACGAAGGGTTGTGTTTTGCAAATGCTCGATTAAAGATACCGCTTCAACCAATGTATCTGTGTTCTGAGCAATATTTGTGTGAAAGAACATCGAATAAGTAGTCGAGTCGAAACTTGATAGAACTTGAACTTTTCCCTGCGGGCAGAGCGTCTCCCTTTGTCGGAAACTCTGCGGCTTTATGTAACGCGCGGCGCATACGAACAGTCGGCGTTTAACTTCGTTTTGCGTGCAGTAACTTTTTCGTGAGTATGTCTCAGTATGTATATAATAAAGGTTCTTTGTTTATTGTCTGAGGATATTGAATTACTAATAGGTTTGAGGCAAATATCACGCGAGATTAAGATACAAGATCTGTCAATGAAATGTCACGAGCATAATATCATAGAACGGGGAATCCCGAATCATCAGCTACTTAGCTTTCACTCACTTTCCGCTTTAACAAAAGCAGGAAAGACCGGCAGGCGATTACATCGAGAATATTTGTCACTGAATACCTCGAAGTCTTCAAGGTTGATATCCAACTATCCGAGCCGTAATTGTTCGCTCCACAAGCCCGTGATGCACGCCTTTGTTGTCACGGTATTCAAACGTCTGCAGCTTCCGATAGAGATTAATTTCGTATCGACCCAGAATTTTGCGTTAAAGCTTAATGCATAGCAGTCTTGAACATATTAGTGATCAGACTTGTACATGTAGGATGCGTAACGTCTGAGATGGCTTTTTCATACGAAGTAATTTCATCATGGGAAGTGTCATGTTTTAGGCGCCGTCCACACTACGCCGGATAAATTTGAAAACGCAACTTTATTCTTACGGTTAGGAAAACGCTCTTCAAAGTGGATAAATTTGAATACGACGGCTTTGCGTTTTGGTGTGGACGAAAAACATTTTGAAAACGGAACTTTTCGAAAACCCTGACTCACGTGGTCACGTCAAGTGGTTTCAAAGATTGTCAGGGACGTTTGTAGAGCAATAACAATACATTTGGGCCCGGAAACATTTTATCCGTTTTCCAGTGTGGACGGAAAACATTTCTTGCGTTTTCAGAGTGAAAGTTGCGTTTTCAAATTTATCCGGCGTAGTGTGGACGGGGCCTTAATGTGCTACAGCTACTTGAACATGATGCACACGCTGGGAAGATGAGATAAGGCTATTACGCTGTCTTACAGCTACTTAAGATGTCGGGTATTCCCCAGTCAATCCCATTACAAAATGACAACACAGTTCCTCCACAAAACATGTCAGCTTGAAAATTCACTCAACAAGGTTGCCAGGTTGTATAGAAAGCGTCACACAAGTACTGTCACGTGCATCGGAAAGCAATGAAAACTGGGTTGTTGCAAACGAAGAATATTCCTACGGGGCCTTCGATAATTGTTTTCTCTCATTTATTATAATACACTTTTTCGTGAATATCTGTTTGACCGAAATTAGAAGAAAAGAGGGCAAGAAAAATAAAGGGAGCTCTTGGATCCGTCATTTGCAAAAACTGACTCGGCTATAATATCTTTTGCATATAAACGCACGACAAAAGTTCCTCTCCCGGGACCCCGCGTGTCTCTATTCATTGTACTAATGACGTCACAAGCGCACTGGCCACGGGCCTGTCTTGTATAGACTCTAATTTTCTATCGGTTATATTTTATTCGGCGGTTGTGTAATATTCGTAAACGTGAATTTGTTTATATATGCGTGTTCGGGCAAGAAGGATTATATTTTATTTTGCTTTATATGGATTACATCATGACTCCTGGGAGTGACCAAACATTGCACACAGCCTATCGTGAGAATATGACTGGTTGTAATTATTATTAAATTACTGATGCAGATCTTAAAATAGATTTTGAAAAATTAACGTTTGAACAAGTGTATGTGTGGTAAATCGGCTACCATAGCTATTCTCTCTTGCTGACGTCTTGAATATTAAGGCCCGTCCAAACGAACCCAACGTCGCCGTCCAACATCGTCCAACACTGTTGGATGAACATGTTGGATGAAGTTTGATATTCTTTTTGTTCTCGGGCACTGATGAAAAATGCCTGTTAATCGCTTGATTCAGCCTCTACAACATTATTTGATTCGCGCCGGCGCACTAGAGCTTAATTGTACACCGTGGGCTCACTTTCGGTCCCAGAAACCTTATCGTCTACAGTGTTTTATAAAACATTTTATTGGACTCGTTTGGCCATCCCGTAAAACATCGTCCAACATTGATTTATCCAGCATGTTGGACTTGTTTGGTCGGCCTTCAGTCCTTCGTCAGTAGTCAATTAGTCTGTTACCAATACCTTTTCTTTATTGTAACCGTTGTCTGGTTTGTAATTTTACCTTAATGAGTCCGCATTGTGCAATTACTTATTTGTCTAAATATCGCTCATTAGGCAAGTCATGAATATGCAATAAAAGATGAATGGATTTGCTGGGAAGCAGACTTTATATATTTATATACAGAATAGTACAAAATATGCAGTGAAACCTCCCGAGGGAACGTGGTCGCTTACTGGAATTTCTTGAGTTGCTGATGTAAATGTAAGCATGGGCGCGCAAAGCATCTACGGTGAGAGTGTCTCTATAAGAAATCAACCTTTGTGAGGAAGCCTTCCCGGTTGAAAGTAGTTATTATTACATTATTACACTCACCTTGTCCACGTCGTGTTCTTTAAAAGTTTTCCAGTTCAATTCGTTGTCGCTGAACTTGATCTTGTAAGATTTTACCCACTGGTCATAACCATAGTGCCCATGTGTAGCTACTTTTGTCACGACCTTTGTCTCTCCCAAGTCGACCTGCAGCCATTCTCCTGCGTTACCTGACCCAGCAGCCCGTCCACGGAACGCCTCGAAGCCAGGGTCGCTCCATTCGGATGAAGCGGTCAAGGCTGCATCCAATAACAGTCCGCTTTCCATCCCAAAAGCTGTGCTACACGATGTGACGAGAAAAAAAGAATGGCATACTTTGTGATGATTCGAGTGCAATGAGATTAGCGTTGCATTGCCATTTTGCTATTGCCTTCTGATGTCGTTGAAGTCCTTATATGTGATTTTTACAACCTGAGCTACTTAAACTGAACCACAAACACAGAATACAACCGATATAGTAACGGCCATACTTTTATAATCCATTTTGTTGGTCTAAACAAATTCTCTCGTTAACTAAGACCTAAAATCCTAAACATTGATTAGTAATATGTTTTTTTTTCTGTAACAATGAGTAGTCAGCGCGAAAAAAAAAAAATCTGTACCAGTGAACAAGAACCACTATTCTGTTTATTATTTCAATCTGAATGTTTGACTGTGTTCTGTGCGAGAAGTGGGCCCCGCGAGAACAGTCGAGTGGGCAAGGGAAGACTTCAGGTTTTTGCTCGTATTTCTCGTTTAGGCTCGGCTCGCACTCGTAACTTTAACGACATTAACATCGACACTTGCATCATGCTTGTCACCAAAAAATATATGTCTGCAAGTTGCCACCAAACAGTAAAGAAGCCGTCGTACTGCTCTCGATGCTGAGTTATTATCGACTAAACTTTCTAGTGTGACGCGGCCCTTAGTCACCAATCCATACTTGAAACTGTGGTACTACTAACCAAATAGCTAAATAACAAGCCTGAAGTTCATATGCCGTTGCGCGACATTCAAATTCCACTAACTTGCACTTCTTACCTGAGCAGATGGGCCGTCCTTTAGTCACGTGACACACCTTCATCTTGTTGCACAGCATGTCACTGCACGCTACGTAGTCACGTGTCGGGTTTTCTTCGTAAATCACGTGATTAACCAACTTGAGGTGAAGAGGATGAGAGAGCCTCGTTCGTGCGTTGAGTTCACAACGCTTTTGGTTGAGATGGTAGTTGATGCTGTAGCAGTGCAGGTTTTTGATGCACTGATCCATGCAGTCGTCAGCGTCGTAGCACTGCTGAGACGAAATCACGTAACCGATAAGCTGGCGATTCACAAAACGATTGGTTCTCCTTCTGCACTGGGACAAGACGGAGAATAACAAGTTATCGGCGACTAACAGGAATGCGATGATGATGCCAGTTGAGTCCTTCATATCGATGTGACCTGTGACAAAAGTCCGATGGGAAGAGATTAAAATTGACACATTGTGTAAGGACATGTTTATAAGGAGATAAGGTTACTTTAGCGCTAGGATTACTCTCTAGTGTTAAGGTTATCCTAGCGCTTTAAGATCTCGTCTTTCTTTTTTAATCAACGTGTTTACAAGGTTAATTACAGGCGGATTTAGAAAAAAAATTATACTGAATTCAATGATGAATTGCTTACTTCTTTATTAAGATGACTTTTTAGCGCAAAATCTTGCTGAAACTGACAACCAAAATTAGGCCGAGAAAGGGCAAAGACGGAACACAAAAGTTTTTAAATCTCGAAACGATGTAAACGAAAGTTAACCAGTGTACCCAAGTTACGCTAGCTGTTTTAATTTGCTTGTAGACCCGGGCCAACTTTGAGGGCCTAGATTGGGGGGGGGGGGGGGGGGGGGGGGGTCTGCATAACACTTAACAGTAAAAAATCCAGGCCCATAACACTTAACAGTAAACCCATCTGGGCCCTCAACTTTGACCCAGGTACCCGGATTACAGCCTGAAATGCGTGGGTACAGAGTGCGTAAAAAAATGTACACGATTTGTACTAAACCTTGTGTCTAGATTATATGTAGATTACGTGTAAAATGTATACTAGCCATATTGACCTAGAGAGTAAAAGGTAGAATATTTTCAGTGCATGTCCAAGGGAAATTCTCTAATGAGTCCTTTAAAGAATATTTTTGAACTTGATATTTTTATTTTTACTTCTGTTTTTGCACTCCGCAAACCAACATATATATATCCAAAACTTGTCATCGCTCGTTCCGAGACAAAAATTCCTTTTAATCCTACGCATGCACTAGCTTGAACCTTGCAGGCAGGTATTCGATGTGATTTGTAATTGTTCCGATGGCTTTTCTAAGAGAGAGTTGATCAAAAACCGAACGCAGGGGGCAAAATAATTATATTTCAATTTATTGAGCCTCTTCAGTTTCGTAAACCACTAAGGTAAACCAGGTAAACACTAAAATCGTCACGTTCGCGGCCATACAATAATTTATGATTGTCAGTGTATGGCAGATGAACCAGAATTCCGATGGGCCGTTCGGTTGTAAATGGCCCATTGTACCTGAGACCTTATAAATAATTAAAGACAGTCCACAAAAAAAACAGCCATGTGACGATTTCATATCTGTCTTCAAAATCTCAAATCTCAAATCTCAAAATTTTATACTCGTGTGAACCTGTGTGATCTACGTCATTTTGATCAGAAACACAGGCTAAAGAAAATGTCAATGACGACAGAAAAAAAAAGTAGAATTTCGCGTTTTACTATTTATGCGTTCAATTATGGAAAGTGCCCCCAGGTAAACGCAAAAAGTGGCATTTCTGAGCCCCTAAATTAAAACATTTCCTTGGGTAGCAGCCCCCCAGACTCTCCCTAGCGGATCGCACCTTCGGTGCTCGCTAAAATCTTCTATTACACGACTTCACATTTTCGAGTGTGAATAAAGGCCAAAACAAGTGCAAATATGGCAACGATATGGCACTCGTCAGGAACCAGATCAACCGGTTTATTGCCTTACGTGATCAATTTTTGCAAGCAAAGTTTCGAACGCGTCACTTTTTTTAAATCCATGTTTCGAGTGGATAGAAACATTTGGCCTGCTATATGAACAATATATTTTTGCGTGCACCGCAAAAAATTCTCGCTGCGCCCCTGCTGGTTGACACATTAAATATAGATGACGTTAAAGTGTCCTCAAAAAGCTAAAAAAATGAAACGTGTCACAGAGATTATAGCACTGTGGATGAGCGACTCGTGTACTTGCAGCTTGCACCTAAAGTTATGAAACTCTTATCGAAGGCCGGAATATATTAACTGTGCCTGTGTAGGGTCAAATTTCTCCCAGTGCAGCCGATCTATTTAATTTCTGTGGAGTAATTTAATACAGTCACACAGAATAACACTTGACAAAATTAAAACGTGGGCCGAGCATTTCTTTTTTTTTTTTTTTTTTCAGTATTGACCTTCGCTGAAATGACGCTGAAATGTCGTCAAGATAAATTCTGTCTGGTCCTTTTTTTCCCACAGTTTGCCCCGATTGCACTTGTGACTTTAAGGACAAGAATGTCAACATTTACAACTTCGCAGGTGCAAACGGCGCTTTGTCACCCACGAATATGGCGATGAGTTGCTATGACAACTTCGACTCAGATCAAACCAGAAATAGAATCATGTGCCTGTGTATGAACATGTGTTTTCAATATTTTGAGCATAGAAGTCTTTATGTGACATATCTTTCAGATGCGTTTGCGTATATACTTTAGAATCAAAACCTTCCTAAGGTGTACTCTTTTATTTTTTAGGACTGAGCGAGCAACCGCTCGTGGGGGAGCTCGTTCCAATCACTGAATAAAGTTCACTGTGCCGTTGTTTGACACACGCTATCGGCTATTTCATTCAGCTAAGAACAATGGGATATATTTAGGCATTTGGTTTGTTGAATGAATGGAAACGAGTATTTCTTGGGGCCGGACGTCAGAAGGACGACGTTTTCGCTGCAGCAGCCGCGTTGGAGTATCTGCTGGGCTCCTGAGGTAGTGAGAATTGACTCTTTGTTGTTTTACTTCTTCTCTCGCCTTTTGAACAAATAATTTGGCACAAAACGGTAAGCTCTGTGAACCTGGACGAGAAATATACTGCCAACGATCTGAAAGACCAGACAAACTGGTCGTGGACAACTCCCAAGACTTGTATAGAATCTTTTAATAATTTTCATTGCATGGGCCTCTACAGGGAACAGCTCATGCTTTAAAATCTTCGCCGAGCAAGTAATGAAGTTGCGCCATCGTTTCGTATTTAATGCATAAACTCAGCCAAAACAAACTTTTTCGGCCTGGTTTTCCTCGCCTAAATGCTTTCCGAGTTTCTTGGCCTAATTTTCTCTTCTACACAAAGCTTTCAGGCGGCTCACCCAAACTTTTTCGGCCTGGTTTCCCTCGCCTACACAAAACTTTCAGGCGGCTCGCCCAAGCTTTTGGAGAGGACGCTGTGGCTTTATTTATTCCGAATTTTTTTCCGAGTTTCTCGGCCTGGTTTTCCTTCTTCAGAGAGTTTTCAGGCGGCTCGCCCAAGTAATTTGGAGAGGACACTGTGGCTTTATTTATTCCGAAATGTTTTCCGAGTTTCTCGACCTACTTTTCTTCTCCTACACAAAGCTTTCACTGTGGCTTTGTTGTTCCGAAATGTTTTCCGAGTTTCTCGGCCTAATTTTTGTTTCCTTCACAAAGTTTTCAGGCGGCTCGCCCAAGCATAATTGGAGAGGGTACTGTGGCTATATTTGTTCCGAAATGTTTTCCGAGCTTCTCGGCCTGGTTTTTCTTTCTTACACAGAGCTTTCAGGCGACTTGCCCATAGAGAGGAAACTGTGGTTTTATCTATTCCGAAATGTTTTCCGAGTTTCTCGGCCTATTTTCCCTCTCGTACACAAAGCTTTCAAGCGGCTCACCCAAGCATTTGGAGAGGATTCTGTGGCTTATTTATTCCAGAATATTTTCGAATCCTCGGCCTGGTTTTCCTCTTCTAAACACAGCCTTCAGGCGGCTCACCCAAGCTTTTGGAGAGGAGACTGTGACGTCTTTATTCCAAAATGTGCGCGAAATGTTTGGCAGAATTTTCTCGGCCTGGTTTTATTCTCCGCGAAAACATTTGAGAAACTATGGCCGCGGTTAAGTTAGAGCTAAAGAGCACTATTTGCACGCTTACAGAGTAAAGTAGTCAGAGGAGGGGCGCTTCAAAATCCCAAACATCCACGTCTTGTTGAAGCCGAACGCGCTCAAATATCGGACCCTGCTGAGAGTTTTGGCACCTTCAATGTGAGGGCGAAAGAGTGAAGCTCGTCATGGAGTGAAATATCTTATTAACCTCGTATTTACAGTAGACATCTCTTTCTCAATTCTGCTACAGCAGAATACACTAACCTGACAAATGTCCGCGGTGAAATTTTGTTTGCGCGTGATCTTGTTTCTTTTACAGACGGCTCGCAGCTTCAAACCAGTATGCCTAATGTTCCGTGTTTGCATTAATTGATCCACCTTGTGTAGTCTGAGTGCAGCTGGCTCCTTACAAATTCACTAGTGCATGCATTGATTATTATAACAACAGAGATGTTTATGTCCTAGGCCTGGGTTAAACGTCAGTCTTAGCATGCACTGAACTAAATTGCACTTCGGGTCGACCGAATTTGTTCGACTGGCAATTGAGCCTTGCATTTAGTTTGACTCCTGCTAAGATCAACGTTTGACCCAGAGTTCGGCAACCTATGCCGTTCTAATCGACTCCTCCAGTCGATTAGTTCGAGTGAGTCAATCAAAACTCAATTAGTCGATCTTAATTGGGACAAACTTCAAACTAATATCACGCTTAATTGTTGAATTTAGTTCGACGCATGCTAAGATTAGTACCTGACTACTTTTAGGTCTAACTCCAAATTTTTCCCGTTTTTCTTTTACGCAACTTATATGCTGTGTATATTCTCACAGAGAACATAGCATTGTGGGTGAGTGACTCGTGTACTTTAAGTTCGGAATAATTGATGACGGCTACATGGTGATTACCATGCATGTAACATGAAATTTTCACGGGAGTTTAATTTCGCGGACTGCCGATTTTTTGCTTTTCTCGGGAAGAAATTTTCGCGGATCTCAGGCAGATTTCTATCCGGTGTTTCACATTCGGCAATGGTAAATAGCCGAGAGGGGTTTCACTTTTTCTTAACATCTTGTTTATTTTAAATTTCTAATTTACAGAACAAATCACAAATCACAAATCGTCCATCACATCTCAAAGCTACAGTATACGGTAGGTTGGCCTGGAAAACACACATAGTGCTGGACGAATTTAATAAATATATGGAGTAAATTTTCGTGGATTTTTTTCTCGCGGGAGTATATTTTCAAGGGACTTAATTTTCTCGAATCGTCGGAAAATCCATGAAATTCGCGAAAATAAACTCCCGCGAAAATTTCATGCCACTCGAGTTTGTCCTGCCCTGCCGCGATTAATATTTAAGAAATATATAACGCGTTCACGTGTAATATAAACGGGAACTCGTTATATATTTCTTTTATAAAATAATTAGCCAAGGAAAATACATCACGTATCGCGTCAGCGTGTAATATACTCTCATCTTACACGGTTATTTAGCCAATCAGGGCGCGCGTAGTATCATAATTATTTTATAATTAAGAATTAGTTCATACTTAGCGTGCGTCTATCGAGTTATGGATGCACGCGAGAAATTGGGAGAGCACGAGAGAAGTGTAAGAGTTCAGCTTCACGAGTGCTCTCCCAACTTCCCAAGTGCATCCATAACTCGATAGACGCACAGCTAAAAGCATGAACCAATTCTTTTATAACATAGGCACACGAAATTACGAGCGAAAAACAAATTTTCATTTCTGATTGAATGCAAAATTCTCTTTCGACGCGCAAAAGGAAAAACAAACTCTCTCATTGGCTGATTGAAAACACGCCACAAACAAAATAATGGATATCGCACACAGCTGTCACATAGGCAGAAGATGGCCGTATACTGCAGCCCGTAAACCGCAAAAGGTCACATGATCTAACTTACACGTTCCAATTGCTAAAGGTAGCAAAATCTGAGATAACAGTGATTGAGCTTATTGCTGCGGTATTTGATATACCTAAAGAATGCTTTCTGGTGTTGAAAACATAACAGAAATACGGAAGACGTGACATTGTGACTTCTTGCGGTTTGAGGTTTAAGGTTTGCGGACTGCGGACTGCGGACTGCGGAAAACGGCGATCTTAAACTCGCCAACTTCACAAAATTAATCCGCGCACAAGGCCTTGAGCAAAATTTAATAAACTACTCTAAATTCCAGATACCAGCATTAGACGTTCGTCATTCGTGGAGCGCTCTTTCTCCCCCTCCTCCCCCGAATACAACTGAGTGGGACGGAACACTGCGCATGTGTGACAGAACGTGGAAAGCAATATTTTAAAGAACTCATTTCTTTTTCTCAAATGCCGCGCTGCGTTCTTCGAGAACCATTTAGTCTTCACTCCTTTCTTTTTGTTCCAATGTGAACCATAGAATGAACACTGGATGGTCCGGCAAGTTTTGCGACGTGAAAAGATTCTGACTTTGTTTCAGCTGGCGTTGCTTTGTAGCGCGATCACTTCGCAAAACTAGGCAGACATTATAGACCGAGTGTTACTTCAAAAATAAATTTTGACCACAAAAACCAACCACGAGAAAGCCATGTCATATAATTGATTCATAGAGATTCATCAAGTTTCGGAGCTCTAGTCCAAAGACACGCGAAGTGAAAACTAGAAAGATATTCACAGTTGTTCCTGCACCCAAGTATATTCTTGTTGTTTACAGTTCTCAGGTGACGTAACCAACGTATCCCAAAATGCTCTGTGGCGCGAGCAGCCCACGGGAGATAACATCACTGTATGTACCGCAACTATTTGGGAATAGGCAACAGTTCTTCCAAGGCATACATCTGTTTCTTATTTTCACAATTTTGTGCCATTTTGCGTTTATTTGACCTGCGGCTCTGAAACTGCATGACTAGTTTTCTTTTCTTGCGCTGGTTGCATTTGTTTCTTTAACGAAAAACATGTTTATGCAAATGAGCAGCGCCACATTCGCATTCAGTGGTCATGTGACTTTGTCTGAGGTCGGCATCGTAGCGACTGAAGTTGTCTGTTTCAGGCATAAGATGAGGTGTGAATTGAACAATAAAGCTGAAAGCTGTGAAAATTAGAATTCGACAAAAGTGTTGAAGTTCGTAATGTTTGTTTGATTTTGTTTTGTTCTTACTGTTTTACGCTGAAATCGCAACTGCCAGCTGAAGGTTCGACTACTTTCAATATGTACCGCTGGAGCAAGTGTCTTACTTGTTGCTACAAAAAGCTGTTGGAACTGACCCTTTGTCAAGTTCTGAAAGTAAAGGTTATCGAATTCAAATATTTGTTACTTTTCGTAATATTTCACACCTCATTCGCTGTCTGAGACAAAAGCCTTGGAATTGTCATAGAATTGCGGGGAATCTCGGGAAATATTATGGGAAATTCCTTATATAGACTCTAATTTTCTATCGGTTATATTTTATTCGGCGGTTGTGTAATATTACTAAACGTGAATTTATTTATAATGTGCGTGTTCGGGCAAGAAGAATTATCTTTGCTTTATATTGGATTACATTAACTCCTGGGCATGGGAGCCTATCGTGAGAATATGGCTGGTTGTAATTATTATTAAATTACTGATGCAGATCTTAAGATAGGTTTAGAAGAAATTAACGTTTGAACAAGGGTATGTGAGGTGAATCGACTGCATTAGCTACTCTCTCTTGCTGACGTTTTGAATATTAAGGCCCGTCCAAACGAACCCAACGTCGCTCTCCAACGTCATCCAACAATGTTGGATGAAGTTTGATATTCTTTTTGTTCTCGGCCACTGGTGAGCGATGCCTTTTAATTGCTTGATAAAACCTCTACAACATCGTTTGATTCGCACCGGCGCACAAGAGCCTATAACTATACACCGTGGGCTCATTTTCGGTTCCAGGATCCTTATCGTCTACAGTGTTTTATAAAACATATTGGACTCGTCTGGCCATCCCGTAAAACATCGTCCAACATTGTTTTATCCAGCATGTTGGACTCGTTTGGTCGGCCTTTAGCCCTTCCTCAGTAGTCGATTAGTCTGCCACCAATACCTTTTCTTTATTGTAACCGTGAGAATCACTGCGTGGGATTTTGTCTAGTTTGTAAGTTTACCTAGTAGTGTCTCCTCATTGTGCAATTACTTGTGTGTAAATGTCTAAATTTCGCTCATTGGGCAAGTCATGAATGTGCAATAAAAAGTGTCTGAATAGATTTGCTGGGGAGGGGGAGGCAGCCTGTAGATATATACAGAATATACAGAGTATACAATGTGGAACCTCCCTGAGAGACCATGGTCGCTTACTGGAATTTCTCACCATGGAAGGCCTAAGTGAGATCCTGCTTTGAGCCACAATCTGTGTCAAATAATGCAGGTTACGTGGGTGAATAACATCTTGAGGCTTAAGAAATTGATCAACCATGTGTCCTGTTGCACCGTACGTCACATGTCTTAGTGTTTTGACCTGTCCGTTTTCCGCAAGGAAGTTAGTCCTTGCACAGACATAATTGCTCCTTGGTAACATAAGGTGGTCGCTAAATGGAGATCAAAAACTATAGAAAACGGTGAGCTTCAAGGGCGGTCGCGGTCGCTTACGAGAGGTTTCACTAATAGTAATTTGACTCAGTGAGAAACCAGTCGGTACTTTGGTATCTCCCGCAGGCGACACTTAAAGCCGAACGAAGGTTTGTCGCTTGCAGGAGGTTCTACTGTACGTCAAAATATTGTTCGTCCAAGAAGTGCAACAGGTGTGGTGACATCACAAATGTAGTACAGCTTCCATGACGTCACAGTACAAAAATAAAATCTATTTGACCTAACTGGTTCTCCTGTGTGATTTTGAACAGGAAAGCTACAAAATGAATAATTGTAAAAACATGCATGTGCATAGAGTGCTGTCGTTTCCTAAGCCAATCACCGTTTATAAGGTACGAGACCAAAAATAAAAAGCCCATAGGTCTTTGCGTGCCTTATACCTTGGTAAAACGTGTCGGCCATGAATAGCACTGTATACAGTTGCCAGCAGTTTTCGTTTTAAATGACCTGAAAGTGAGGTGTTTGAGTTGACAGTATTGGAGCAGCAGTGTTTATGCTCTGAAAAACAACATGTTTGTGTGGGTTTAGCCAATATTTTACGCAGGTGGAAGGGGAGGGGGTGGGGGCAATGTTTTGCATATCTGTGTTCAAACCAAAATTGCAACAAAGTAGGTGCCAAGATGATTTCTGTATCATTGTTTCAAGTAAAGTGAGTTGATATTGGACTTTGAATTTGCCAAAACACTTCAGACTAAGTTTGTCACAGCAAAAGCACTATTAATTTGATCCAGTGACTCAACGCCTCACTTTCATGCCATTTAAGCGGAACCGCTGACAACTGTAATAAGTGCTATTAGGACGAAATTCGTTCATCGAATCAATTTTAATGCGGAAAAAAGCACTTAAAAAATATACTCGAAAGGAAATTATGTGTCAGTTGGGTATTCGTCGCCGAAACTGTACTGCGAGACGATCGACACTACGATCACAGCTCATTATCGAAACTCGTTTACACACCGATCGCTGTTTTATTGCAAGATATGAGTGCAGGCGCAAAGGATCATGGGATTTTCCCCGAACGAAGTGAGGGAAATATTTACGACGCTAATGCAGCATAGTCGGCTCATTTGAAGACTCCAAGCGCGTCGCCATCTCGAAATCTAATGTTCGTGTGTTTGTTTGTGTGTGCGATGCGACCTTTTTAGGCCAGGTGCCTAAGGCAATGTCCAAATAAGGCAATGACGTAATCATTATCGACTAGCCACCGCCATGTTTTTAAGAAAGATTTGAACGAAGCAACAATTGTACGTAACTGCGTTCACGAAAATGAATTTGAAAGCTAGAAAACTTGAAACAGAACGGTCTCGCGAAGCTCGTCTTCAAAAGAGAAGCGAACAGGCACTTCAAGAGCAAAAGCGGACCGAAGAGAAGACTCCGCAAAGACAACAGCGCATGAATGCCGACCAAAAGTGACATGAACAGAAGCGGGCAACACAGACAACTCCGCAAAAAGAACAGCGCTTGAAAGCGAATCGGGACCTTCAGGAGAAAAAGCGGGCCGAAGAGAAGACTCCGCAAAGACAACAGCGCATGAATGCCGACCAAAAGCGACATGAACAGAAGCGGGTAACGCAGACAACTCCGCAAAGGGAACAGCGCTTGAAAGCAAATCGGGAGCTTCAGACGCCGTTTTGTGTTAAACTCAGATACTTATTTAGAAAGGACAAGCAACAAAGGTTAGTCAGTGGAAACCGAACAATCACCGTGACAAATATATTGTATCCCGTATAGCTTGTAACTTGATCACTTCAAGAATGTATTAAAATCTGTATGCTGATCATTTTCCCTCGAAGTATTGTTTTACTACGCTTCTGTCGCCAGTTTCGGCTACCGTATTCGCTCAGAGCAATCGGAACTTGGAGTCTTGAATGATTTAGTCAGATGTCTTATTTTTCTGTAATCTGACACGCGGTGATTGCAGCGAGAATCGTTCACAAGCCCTTAGAAGTATTACTGGGTCTGAAGCCCGTGTATAATTTGAAGTAAACTGTTCAAGTTTTGCTTTGATTCTGGGAGAAATCTTGCTGTTTTGAGTGGGTTCACATACAAAACAATTCGAGCCTATTAAATATGCATGTCTGAATCTGGTGCATGCAGTCCAGAGTAAAAACAAATCGCACAGGAAGCCTATTTAATTGTACTGCCTATGAATTCAAAATTGGAAAGTCAGTGTTCCTTTTTTCCCGTACTACGACGGCCGACCAACTTCAAACTTTGAGTATTAAATTTTGAGAACGTGCTTGGCAGACTGCATGAATTAATTTGACGTGCCGACCGTGGGAAATACGTACTTCGTCACGCAATCGATTCTTTTTTCAACGCAAAAGTATAACACACACCATTCTTTTTCTCCTTCCTTTGCGTGTAGCACTTGACTTCGAAGAAAAGATCGAGTCAACATTTCGGTAAAACAAAGGCTACTCTTGTTAGGAGTTACCAAAGTAAAAGTCCCATCAATGGCAGAGTGAGGGGGTATCTGCGATTATCGTATTTCTAGTTACCGTAGTTACCCACAAGCCAACAGGATCCATAATGCTGGTCAGCGACTTGTGACTACAGTCTAAACTTGCGCGCAACCGTACAACTCAGCGCGCACAGAGACGTGGTGGCGAAACGTTTGGGCAACGATTCTGACGTATCGTGCTCTTGGATGTGGGTACAGCACGTGTGCAACGACTGTGTTCCGATCACTGTTGGCAGGAAATATCTGAAACAGATATTTTACAGCTAAAAATATTGCGACATCGTGGAACTACGTTCTGGACGTCACTTCCGTTGGTCAGCGTTTGTCGTCATTAGGGAAGTAAATCGTTCTAACTCGAGGTAAAATTTCACCTTCTGTGTAAACCCCGTTTTTTATGTGTGTACTGTCGCATTTTATAATACCTGTCGCATTTTATAATACCTGTCGCACTTTGTAATAATACCTGACGCACTTTGTAATAATACTTGTCGCACTTTGTAATAATACCTGTCGCACTTTGTAATAATACTTATCGTACTTTATAATAATACTTGTCGTACTTTGTAATAATACCTGTCACACTTTGTAATAATACTTGTCGCACTTTGTAATAATACCTGTCGCACTTTGTAATAATACTTGTCGCACTTTGTAATAATACCTGTCGCACTTTGTAATAATACTTGTCGTACTTTGTAATAACGCTTGTCGCAATAACCGCCAGTGTCTGCTCACTGGCACAAACAAGGTTCTGTTCGTAGAGGATCGTCTTATTTGCGTTTAGCAGCAGAAAAAGTAATATATGGAAACTGATCTGGGTAAAAATCTGATCAGTATCTAAATAGTAAAGCGCCGAAGGTGCGTCCAGGAGCATGTCCCCCGTAAAAATGAGATTTTGCTGTCCAAAATGCCATTTCCTACCATTTCTGGGAGCTTGAAACGAAATTTCAAAAAAATCTGACCGGTTTCCGTAAACCGTTGTGAACCGGTGGCTGCGGCCAGAGGTACTGTCTGAAAGTCACTTTTGTGAGGAAGCCTTCTCGATTGAAAATGTTTTTTATTACATTATTACACTCACCTTGTCCTCGTCGTGTTCTTTAAAAGTTTTCCAGTTGGAACCGTCGTCGCTGAACTTGATCTTGTAAGATGTTAGCCACTGGTTCGAATTATAGCGCCCTTGTGTGGCTACTTTTGTCACGACCTTTGTCTCTCCCAAGTCGACCTGCAGCCATTCTCCTGCTTTTGCTGACCCAGCAGTCCAACATCCGTTTCCGACCTGGTAATTTAAGCGTCCACGGAACGCCTCGAAGCCAGGGTTATATTTGGATGAAGCGGTTAAGGATGCATTCAATAACAGTCCGTTCTCCATTCCAAAAGCTGTGCTACACGCTGTGACAAGAAAAGAAGAATGTCATACTTTGTGATGATTCGGATCCAATGAGATCAGTGTTATAGTGCCATTTTGATATTGCCTTGTGATATCGTTGAAGTCCTTATCTGTGATGATTAAAACCTGAGCCATTTAAACTGAACCACAAACACAGAATACAACTGATATAATTAAGCTGCTAGAGTAATGGCCATACTTGATAATCCATTTCATTGGTCTAAACAAATTCTCTTCTTAACTAAGACCAAAAATCCCAAGCATTGATTAGTAACATGTTTTCTTCTGTAACAACGAGTAGTCAGCGCTAACTAAGAAAAAAACTGTACCAATGAACAAGAACCACTGCTTCTGTTAATTAATTTAATCTGAATGTTTGACTGTGTCCTGTGCGAGAAGTGGACCCCGCGAGAACAGTCGAGTGGCGCAAGGAAAGACTTCAGGTTTTTGTTCGTATTTCTCGAGATCTTCACAAAAGTGGTAAGTACTTTAAGCTAAGTCATCCTGTTTTAATAATTGTTACCGTTTAGTCACTAATCAATACTTAAAACTGCTAGAGTAACGGCCATACTTGATAATCCATTTCATTGGTCTAAACAAATTCTCTCCTTAAGGGGATAGTCCTGTAAAACTAAGACCGAAAGTCCTAAACATTGAACGAGAACCATTGCTTCTGTTGATATTCCAATCTGGATGTTTGACTGTGTCCTGTGCGAGAAGTGGACCCCGCGAGAACAGTCGAGTGGCGCAAGGGAATATTTCAGGTTTTTGCTCGTATTTCTCGAGATCTTTACAGAAGTGGTAAGTGCTGTAAGCTTAGTCATCCTGTTATGATAAAACGAAGTAACAAGCCTGAAGTTCATATGCCGTTGCGCTATAATCAAATTCCACTAACTTGCGCTTACCTGAGCAGATGGGCCGTCCTTTAGTCACGTGACACACCTTCATCTTGTTGCACAACACGTCACTGCACGCCACGTAGTCACGTGTCGGGTTATCTTCGTAAATCACGTGATTAACCAACTTGAGGTGAAGAGGATGAGAGAGCCTCGTTCGTGCGTTGAGTTCACAACGCTTTTGGTTGAGATGGTAGTTGATGCTGTAGCAGTGCAAGTTTTTGATGCACTGATCCATGCAGTCGTCAGCGTCGTAGCATTGATTAGATGAAATCACGTGACCGATAAGTTGACGATTCAAAAAGCGATTGGTTCTGCTTCTGCACTGGGACGAGGCGGAATATAATACGTTATCGGCGACTAACAGGAATACGATGATGATGCCAGCTGAGTCCTTCATATCGCTGTGACCTGTGACAAAAGTCCGATGAGAAGGTCTAAATTTACATGCTATCTACCATTTACACATTGTGTAAGGGCCTGTTTACAAAGAGATAGGGTTACCTTAGCGCTAGGGTTACTCTGGTATTAAGGTTATCCTAGCGCTTTAAGATTCTTCTTTTTTTAATCAACGTGTTTACAAAGTTATTTATAGGCGGATTTAGAAAAAAATAATTATACTGAGTTCAATGATGAATTGTTTACTTTTATATCAAGATAACTTTGTAGCGCAAAATCTTGCTGAAACTGACAACCAGAATTAAGAATTATGCCGAGAAAGGGCAAAGACGGAATACAAAAGTTTTAAATCTCGAAACGATGTAAACGAAAGTTTACCAGGGTACCCCGGTTACACTAACTGTTTTAATTTGCTTGTAGATCCGGGCCTGTTTTGACCCGGGTACCCGGGTTACCATGTGATAAAGTTTTACAGTTTAAATTAAAAGCTTTCAAAATTCTGGGACACTTTTGCAGACCCCATTGGTTTCGTTCCGATCAGTAAATATTTAGGGAATAAATGACGTCACTGATTGCGCAATATATATTCCCCAAGCTCAGTATCCATGGCAACCATCACCGACAATCAATGTGTTAATTTGTAACAAACATTTTTATATCTCACATGCCAATGTTTCATGTTTTTCTGTGACGTAAACAGTTAAAAACATGTATGGCATGTTTAGGGTGGAGGTGATACCTTAATTGTATTCAAATTTTGACATCTAATTTCGAGAAAATACTGTGTTCTAGATCATTTAGAAGACTTGCAGTTGAATAGTTCCCAGAACAGAACAGGATAAAAGGACTATTTGAGTTCTAATTGCCTAGGAATGGCACTGTCAAGCACTGGTGCAGGCCAAAATTATAGGCGCTATATGTGAAATTTATGCATTGTTTGTGCCAATAAAATAAGAGTCCCCAAAATTGTTTTTGGTGTTTTGCAAAGACCAAATATAGGTCTTCACTGGAAAATAAGATTTTGCTGCAACCAAGGTCTGGCATTGGAGATATTTAGCTTCAAATATGGCTAGTTTCAACAGTTCAGGAAATATCACGTGACATGGTCAATCATTAACCACGTTTGATTGAAAACCAGTTGTTAATATGACTTACAAACTTTGTCGTAAACTTGGGAAGGATGCAGCAATAAACAAGCCAACGGATAACTAACTCCAATAAATATCTTGCACAGGAGAGCTGTTTACTTTTTTCCTATATTTTATCAGTATTTTTGCATTTTTCCCTGAAAAAGCAGGGGGAAGGGGTGGTCTAACTCCCCCGGATTTTTTTCAAAATTTGAACCACTTGACGTTTTTGAGTTTAGCATTGAACCCTTTCAACTGGCCAAGTTTCATGGAAATCGGTGAGATCGCATGTGTCGCCCCTGCCTGGTCCTCTCGTGGATAGGCTCTTAAACTGGCCGAGCAGCTAGTGAAGCTTTTGTTGTGCCGATTGAAGTGAGCGATGTAAACTGCACTAAATGTAAACGCAACGTTTGGGAAGCTACTTCGCTATGATTACTTTCTGCTCCACTTGTCCGACGTCTCGTTCAGAACTGATTTTGATGTCGTACAATTAGTAGATGACCTTTCACAAGATCTTTAAAGAAATAACGTCAATTTTTCGCCGGACTGAGTTGAACGGATGAATGTGTTGCAATGCCGTTATCACGTATGAACTTTGTAATTACTTTACGTTTTTTGTTTACGCGTATTCCTAAATGGGACTGAGTTTTGATGAACCGATACTTACTGTATTTATTCGCATTTGTGGTGTATTAAAGAGGTACCGCATTCATCAGTGAATTGTATTTAGTGGGTCACGAGCAAACGAGATCACAACTGATACAAATGCTCTGTAAATTATCGTTCGGTTTGCAATGTTCACTATATATATTTATGACCCATCAAATATTTTCCACCGCGCGTGATTGGTAGAATCGTGACACGTGACGGAATAACGAGCGGACGTTATCAGCAAATAACCCCCGCCTGGCGAGCTAACGCTATTTGTTGACAATATCCGAACACAGTTCTATTTATTTAGTCACAAAAATCATTACAAGACGACTACTGAGGAGGACATCAATTTATTGGTCGAAAATGCAGTTCCAGAAAGCACTAAAAAGCTTCACAGTTTCCGCGCCGTTATTTGCGCTGCGAGAGGAAATATTTGAAGGATAATAAAGACAATAAACTATTTTTGGCTTCGGAAATATGCACAGATAATTATTGTCCTTGGACATTATCTGTTCCTCGAATATATATATATATAAGAAATATATAACGCGTCACCGTGTAATATAGCCTCATCTAAACACGCGGGAAGTTGGGAGAACACGAGAGTAGCGTAAGGAAACCACGAGGCCGCCGAGGAGACTCTCCCTAGCGGATCGCACCTTCGGTGCTCACTCAAGTCTTCTACTAGAAATACGATAATCCCAGTACCTCCTCGCTCTGCCATTGATGGGACTTTTACTTTGGTACTCCCAACAAGAGTAGTTTTTGTTTTACCGAAATGTTGACTCAATATTTTCTTCGAAGTCAAGTGCTACACGCAAAGAAAGAGAAAAAGAATGGTGTGTGTTATACTTTTGCGTTGAAAATAGAGTCGATTGCGTGACGAATTACGTATTTCCCACGGTCGGCACGTCAAATTAATTCATACAGTCTGCCAAGCACGTTCTCAAAATTTAATCCCCGAGCGTAAGCGAGGGTAATAATCACAACGCTAATGCAGTAGTATCGCCTTTCTTGGAGACTCCAAGCGGGTCGCCATCTCGAAATTTAATGTTCGCCTATCAGTCTGGCGTACGACCTCGTTCCCAGGCTCTTAGGCCAGAACTGTAAACCGCCACTTAACTTCGAAAAAGTCAAAAAAGAGTTGTCTTTGTTTCGCGGCTATAGGCAAGCACTTACGTATGCATGCTCAGATCAAACCAGAAATAAAATCACGTGCCTGTGTATGAACATGCATGTGTTTTCAATAGTTTGAGCATAGAAGTCTTTATATGACGTATCTTTCAGATGCGTTTGCGTATATTTTAGAATCAAAACCTTCCTAAGGTGTACTCTTTTATTTTTTAGGACTGAGCGAGCAACCGCTCGTGGGGGAGCTCGTTTACTAAATAAAATTCACTGTGCCGTTGTTGGACAAACGCTATAGGCTATTTTATTCAGCTCAGAACATTGGGATATATTTAGGCATTTGGTTTGTTGAATGAAAGGAGACGAGTACTTCTTGGGGCCGGACACGAGAAGGACGACGTTTTCGCTGCAACAGCCACGTTTGGAGTATCTGCTGGGCCGCTGAGGTAGCGAGAATTGACTCTTTGTGGTTTCGCTTCTTCTCCCGCCTTTCGAACAAATAATTTGGCACAAAACGATAAGCTCTGTGAACCTGGACGAGAAATATGTCAACGATGCGAAAGACCAGTCTAACTGGTCGTGGACAACTCCCAAGACTTGTAAAATCCTTCAATAATTTTCATTGTAAGGGCCTCTACAGGGAACAGCTCATGCCTTAAAATCCCCGCCGGGCAAGTAATGAAGTTGCGCCATCGTTCTGTATTTAATGCATAAACTCAGCCAAAACAAACTTTCTCGGCCTGGTTTTCCTCGCCCACACAAATCTTTTAAGCGGCTCGCCCAAGCTTTTGGAGAGGACACTATGGCTTTATTTGTTCCGAAATGTTTTCCGAGTTTCTCGGCCTAATTTTCCTCTCCTTCACAAAGCTTTCAGGCGGCTCGCCTAAGCTTTTGGAGAGGAAATTGTGGCTTTATTTGTTCCGAAATATTTTCCGAGTTTCTCGGCTTATTCTTCCTTTCCTACACAAAGCTTTCACGCGGCTCGCCCAAGGTTTTGGAGAGGAAACTGTGGCTTATTTTTTGCAAAATGTTTTCGAGTTTCTCGGCCTGGTTTTCCTCTCCACTCGCCCAAGCTTTTGGAGAGGAGATTGTGGCGTATTTATGCCAAAATGTGAGCGAAGTGTTTCAGAATTTCTCGGCCTGGTTTTATTCACCGCGGAAACACTTGAGAAGCTATGGCCGCGGTTAGATTAGAGCTAAAAGCGGACTATTAGCACGCTTACGGAGTAAAGTAGTCAGTAGGAGGGACGCTTTTAATAGTCCCAAACATCTACATCTTGCTGAAGTAAACGCGCTCAAATATCGAACCCCTGAGAGTTTTGGCAACTTCAGTGTTCGATACAGTAGGAGGGCGAAAGAGTGAAGCTCGTCATGGAGTGAAATATCTTATTAACCTCGTATTTACAGTAGACATCTATTTCTCAATTCTGCTACAGCAGAATACACTAACCTGACAAATGTCCGTGAAATTTCGTTTGCGCGTGATCTCTTATTTCTTTTACTTCGGCTCGCCCTAATATTCGGTGTCCGCATTAATTGTATCCACCTTATTTAGTCTGAGTGCAGCTGGCAGCTGGCACTAATGCATGCATCGATTATTATAATAACGCAGAGGTTTATGTCTTAGGGGCTGGGTTAAACGTCCATCTTAGCATGCGTCGAACACACTTCGGGTTGACCGAAATTGTTCTATTGGCAATTGCGGTTTGCATTTAGTTCGACTCGTTCGACCCAGAGTCGACCTTATGCCGTTCTAATCGATTCCGCCAGTCGATTAGATCGAGTGAGTCGATCAAAACTCAATCAAGTCGATCTTAATTGGGACAAACGTCGGAACTAATATCACGTGTAATTGTTGAATTTAGTTCGACGCATGCTAAGATTACTATGTTCTAGCTACTTTTAGGTCTAACTCCAATTTTTTCCCTTTTTTCTTTTGCACAATATGCTGTGTATATTCTCACAGAGAACATAGCATTGTTGGTGAACGACTCGTGTATTTACTTGCACCTAAAGTCATCGAAGGCAGGAATAATTGATGACGGCTACATGGTGATTACCGTGTAGCATGAAATTTTCACGGGAGTTTAATTTCGCGGATTGCCGATTTTTGCTTTTCGCGGGAAAAAGTTTTCGTGAACTTGGATTTAAGACTTTACTGTTGGGAACAAATTTTCACAGATCTCAGGCAAGTTTCTGTCCGGTATTTCACGTTCGGCACTGTTAAATAGCCACAAGGGGTTTCAATTTTTCTTACATCTTGCCGGTTTATTAATCTATAATTTACAAAAATAATGTCACAAATCGTTCACCACATCTCAAAGCTACAGTATACAGTAGATTGGCCTGGAAAACACGTAACATATAGTGCTGGACGAGTTTAATAAATATAAGGAGTAAATTTTCGCGGATTTTTTTCTCGTGGGAGTATATTTTCGCGAGATTTGATTTTGGCGAATCGTCGGAAAATCCGCGAAATTCGCGAAAATAGACACCCGCGAAAATTTCATGCTACACAGTAGGCTTTGAACACACGAGTTTGTCCTGCCTGCCGCGATTGACATTAAACAACGGTGTTCGTAGGGAATACTTCGAACACTACGGCTGTTACAAGTTCTCAAATGTGCTCGGCTCATAGCTCAACATAGCTCGTGAACAAGTGCCTATTTCTTCCATAGAAAAAGAAGGCAAACATGCATGGCTGTGTTTTCATTGGGTAAAGTTACAGGAAAATTCCTTGATTTCCATGCAAAGCTGACCCGGTGAAAACACAGCCTATACTTCATACAAATAAAGGTAATTACAAAGCAGAATAATGCGCGCATTATCTCTCTTGTCTTGCATAAACAAATATTTCATATGAGCTAGCACAATACATGACCAGCTTATACTAAATCAAACTAATCAAAGCTTAAAAGAAGTGAGCGAAAACTTCACATTTTCAGGCTAAAAAATGACAGCAAAATTTACTTAATTATTAATCGTTTTTTGACCAATGGCCCCGAAAGAATACAAAGACTAAGACTGTGCAGTGCAATAATTTCTTTCGCGAGGATTTTCACGACTCGGCGACAGTGGCGTGCTTTGCAGTTCTAGTCAGTGCTCGCTGGCACGGTTTTCCGCGTCGCCCGATCTGATTCGTTCACATCAGTTCATCAAAACAGATGCTCAGTTTTTTGTAATTTGAGATGTGAGGTGAAAGTCTTGTGACTCAAGCGTTAAAAATAAAGTTACGCTCTCTGTGGAAGTCATTGAAAAGCCGACAGGAAACTGGACGAGAGATATTGTGTTCGCGACCACTTTGCAAAACTTGGCAGACATTATAGGCCGAATGTTAATTCAAAAATGAATTTTGACCACAGAAACCAATCACAAGAAAGCCATGTCATATAAATAATTCATAGAGGCAAGTTTCGGAGCTCCAGTCCAAAGAAGCGCGAAGGGGAAACTAGAAAGACGATTCGCAGCTGTTCCTGCACCCAAGTATATTCTTGTTGTTTACAGTTCTCAGGTGACGTAACCAACATATCCCAAAATACTCTGCGGCGCGAGCAGCCCACGAAAGATAACATATACTGCATGTACCGAAAAATCCGGGATAGGCGACAGTTCTTCCAAGGCCTACATCTGTTTCTTATTTTCACAATTTTGTACCATTTCGCGTTTATCTGACCTGCGGCTCTGAAACTGCATGATTAGTTTCCTTTTCATGTGTTGGTTGCATTTGTTTCTTTGACGAAAACAAGTTTATGCAAATGAGCGGCGCCATATTTACATTGAGTGGTCATGTGACTTTGTCTGAGGTCTGCATCGTAGCGACTAAATTTGTCTGTCTCAGTCTCAGATGAGGTGTGAATTGAACAATAAAGCTGAAAGCTGTGAAAATTAGAATTTGACAAAAGTGTTGAAGTTCGTAATGTTTGTTTGATTTTTTTATTTGTTTTCTTCTTCCTTTTTTTGCTGAAATCGCAACTGCGAGCTCAAGGTTTGACTATTTTCAGTATGCACCGTTCTGAAATCGAATATTTGCTACTTTTCGTAATATTTCACACTTCATTCGCTGTCTGAGAGAAAGCCTTGGAATTGTTGTTTTAGTAAACTGCGAGGAATCTCAGGAAATATTATGGGAAACTCCTTATATAGACTCTAATTTTCTATCGGTAATATTTTATTCGGCGGTTGTGTAATGTTCGTAAACGTGAATTTGTTTATATGTGCGTGTTCGGGCAAGAAGGATTACATTTGCTTTATATGGATTACATCATGACTCCTGAGAGTGACCAAACATCGCACACAGCCTATCGTGAGAATATGACTGGTTGTAATTATTATTAAATTACTGATGCAGATCTTAAAATAGATTTTGAAAAATTAACGTTTGAACAAGAGTATGTGTGGTGAATCGGCTACCTTAGCTATTCTCTCTTGCTGACGATTGGAATGTTAAGGCCCGTCCAAAAGACCCAGCGTCGCCGTCCAACATCATTCAACAAGGTTGGATGAACATGTTGGACGAAGTTTGGCCACCATATTTTACGATGTTGGACAAAGTTTTATATTCTTTTTGTTCTCGGGCACTGATGAGCGATGCCTATTAACATGATTCGCACCGGCGGTCTAGAGCCTAATTGTACACCGTGGGTTCATTTTCGGTCCCAGAATCCTTATCGTATACAGTGCTTTATAATACATATTGTACTTGTTTAGTCATCCCGTAAAACATCGTCCAACATTGTTTTATCCAACATGTTGGACTCGTTTGGTCGGCCTTTAGCCCTTCCTCAGTAGTCGATTAGTCTGTCGCCAATACCTTTTCTTTATTGTAACCGCGAGAATCACTGCGTGGGATTTAGTCTGATTTGTAAGTTTACCCTATTGTCGCCGCATTGTGCAATTTCTTATGTGTCTAAATGTCTAAAGTTCGCTCATTGGGCAAGTCATGAATGTGCAATAAAAAGATGAATGGATTTGTTGGGGGGAGGCAGAATTTATATATTTACATACAGAATATATAGAATATGCAGTGAAACCTCCAGAGGGAACGTGGTCGCTCACTGGAATTTCTCACCATAGGAGGTCTAAGTGAGATCCTGCTTTGATCCACGTTTCGTTGGTGAATAACACCTTGAGGCTTAAGAGCGGCTCTCTGTAAATATCGAGAATCGGGCGCCAACTGCCAAATTTCGAAATTCATTTTATTTTATCCAAAGAACCTCTTTGGTGGGCTGTTTTCGAAAATAATATTCCAAAGTTCAACTGCCTTTTCGTTTTGACAAAATCGCGGATAGTCTAAAATGCCCTCTCGACCCCTCGAACCGACACGAAAATGGTGCATATTTAACAAGCTCGTGTAATATAACGGTAAACAATCTGGCCATCGCATCTCGTCAGTAATTCAAAGTACCTCTTCTTCTTTCTAAAGCACCTAAAATAACTATGGAAACTTGAACTTGTGGTAGTGTTTCGATTTTTCAAAAAGACCAAGGTAAAACCTCCGAGCGGCAGGTCAAATTTTAGCCAATTTTAATTTCACCAGGAACATTTGGTACCTGTCGTTTGAGCAAAAACCCAACGTCAACTGAACTAATAAACATTTAAATTTCTTGTCTCAAAAGGTTTTCCGCGGCCCGCAAAAAGCCTCGCGTTGAGAAACATAAACAGTGAGGGTAGTTTGACACAATCGGTACTGGATGCGGGAAATGGCTTCGGCTAAAACGAGGCATTAAGTAGGTACACAGATGAGAAAATTATCAAACGCTTGACAATTTAAAACTCGATTTGCTATATTCTTTTCCATTGTGTGACTTAGAGTGTCATTTTCGCAGAAAAACGGCGATGTTGTGATGAATAATGAGCACTGACAAGAACCGACGCGGGTACGGATCAGATTACATTTTCCGGAATTCAAGAAATTCTTAATACAGAAAGTTTCAACAGTACCACTGCAGTAAAAGCAGGTGTATATTACCAAGTACTTCCACTACAAGCCATAAGAGTGACTGGGTGGAGTTAAATCAAAAGCTACAGTACGACTTTCAGCCGATAGATTTCAGTGAGTTATACACAATAATCCACTTACCGCGGTCAACATAACATCTAATTTGCCAACACCAGCTAACAGTATAATACGTACTTGTAAGTTGAAATCCTTGCTTTACAATTGGAAAGATCTTGTCATTTTAACACATGAAAGCCCTTTAACAGAAATTCGATGCCGTTTGCATGACTTTTAAATGTTCCGCAAAATGTTGGTGGTAAATTAATCAACATTCGCTTTAGCAAGTGTTACCGTGAAATGGTTTGAATTTCTCGACTTTAAAACCTTTGGTGTTGAATTGGTTCATGAAGTGCGGTTTTATTTGAAATCGTACAGTCGTGTCTTGCAGATCCACCAAAGAACATCTCAGCCGGCAAGCAAAACAAACCGGCCTGTGACCGAGTTCTAAAATAAACGTCATCAGCAGTTCTATTTTATTTCCATATCAGTGCTGTCGGAAACAATTCAGCCGGTGATCTGTTGCTCAGCCGCAGAAACATTTCACCCGGCCAGATAAGCCAGAGGATGCCGTCTACTAAACGTTAGGATCTACTGAGCCGTTTCTGTATGCCAGGAACAAAACATAAGGGCATATCTGGATTTAAGAAAACGGTTAGAGGGAAAGGCACTCGCATCATAAACTTGATACGGAGAGGCTCCGCCGAGACTTTCAATCCCTTACCATCCTGGGTCGACATAGTGACCCTTTTCCATACTTATAAACATCCCCCCCCAACCTTTCATACCTTTGAACAGGAAGAAGCGCAGAAAAACCGCAAGCGACAACTCAGCAACACGATATTTACAAATACTTCAGTGGAGGCATGATTGTTAGAAACTCTAGAAGATGCCAATACGATTTTTCTTTGTCCTAATATTCTTACCGACCCATTGAAGTACCAAATTTAGTTATGACCTGAGGCTTGATTGAAAAGAACCTGCCCATTCGGGCAGAGCCTCCCCATCCCGTACAACCCATCAAATACGAAGTGCCCCCAGCCCCCGAAACTTACAAGCCTCTAAACAGACTTTAAGATATTACAGAACTGAATGTCTGGTTGGACGCGCACATGTAAATAGTGCACGTTGCAAGTTCTCGAGTTGTCTCTTTCACTGCTGCATGCCGTCAGTCAGTACTCACACTGGAATGGATTGCTCAATTATGAGCATTGAACCTACATCGTGTATTACAGATCAGCCTTAGGATTTTTTTTAAGTCGATACTAAAGCAAACACTGGCTGAAGGAAGACATCAGCTGCACTCGCTCACTACACTCACTCTCCTAAAATGTCCTCTGCAAATGCCTGTCGAAGATCAGATCGAAGTGCTTCAAATACTTCAAAAAATTCACCTAGAATGATTAGCCACAGATGCACTAATTATTTCACGGAAAAAGTCGAACATATTAAGTGAGTAGGCATAAACGTGATAAAACTATTGCATAAATACTTGTCAAAAAGGAGACAATAGGGCCGTTCATACGAGAGAAAATAAGCCGTGAATTACCCATTCATACGAGTACGGCTTTCACAAGACGCGAACTACTCGTATAAATGATTTACGGTTTCACGACATAGGTATAAGCCGCGGCTTAGATAAGAACAGCTCAAAATCCCTAGGCCAGGATACTGCTGCGCCTTGTGTTAGCCGTGAACGTGTGCATTGCGTGCCATTCATAGTACGTGCAAGTTTTATGTGAGCCGCGGCGTATTTTCTATCGTATAAAAGGCCCTAATATGTAGCGGGTCAGCAAAACACGACGAAACGTCGAAAAGTCGACGGTCATAATCTAATTTAATACAGAAGGTTTAAACAGTGATCAAACCCCCATCAAACATTTTACGGTAACAGCACTGAATTGCTAAAGTGAATGTCGATTTATGAGAAAGCAAGGATTTCGGTTTGCAAGTACGTATTACTGTTAGCTGGTGTTGGCAAATTAGATGTTATGTTGACCGCGGTAAGTGGATTATTGTGTATAACTCACTGAAATCTATCTGAAAGTCGTGCTGTAGCTTTTGATTTAACTACACCCAGTCACTCTTATGGCTTGTAGTGGAAGTACTTGGTAATATACACCTGCTTTTACTGCAGTGGTACTGTTGAAACTTTCTGTATTAAGAATTTCTTGAATTCCGGAAAATGTAATCTGATCCGTGCCCGCGTCGGTTCTTATCAGTGCTCATTATTCATCACAACATCGCCGTTTTCTGCGAAAATGACACTCTAAGTCACACAATGGAAAAGAATATAGCAAATCGAGTTTTAAATTGTCAAGCGTTTGATAATTTTCTCATCTGTGTACCTACTTAATGCCTCGTTTTAGCCGAAGCCATTTCCCGCATCCAGTACCGATTGTGTCAAACTACCCTCACTGTTTATGTTTCTCAACGCGAGGCTTTTTGCGGGCCGCGGAAAACCTTTTGAGACAAGAAATTTAAATGTTTATTAGTTCAGTTGACGTTGGGTTTTTGCTCAAACGACAGGTACCAAATGTTCCTGGTGAAATTAAAATTGGCTAAAATTTGACCTGCCGCTCGGAGGTTTTACCTTGGTCTTTTTGAAAAATCGAAACACTACCACAAGTTCAAGTTTCCATAGTTATTTTAGGTGCTTTAGAAAGAAGAAGAGGTACTTTGAATTACTGACGAGATGCGATGGCCAGATTGTTTACCGTTTTATTACACGAGCTTGTTAAATATGCACCATTTTCGTGTCGGTTCGAGGGGTCGAGAGGGCATTTTAGACTATCCGCGATTTTGTCAAAACGAAAAGGCAGTTGAACTTTTGAATATTATTTTCGAAGACAGTTCACCAAAGAGGTTCTTTGGATAAAATAAAATGAATTTCGAAATTTGGCAGTTGGCGCCCGATTCTCGATATTTACGGGCAGCCGCTCTTAAGAAATCAACCTTGTGTCCTGTTGCACCGTACATTACACGTGTTAGTGTAAGTTTTGACCGGTCCGGTTTCTGCAAGGAAGTTAGTCCTTGCACAGATAATTGCTCCTTGGTAACATAAGGAGGTCGCTTACCGGAGATCAAAAGCAATAGAAAACGGTGAGCCTCAAAGGTGGTCGCGGTCGCTTACGAAAGGTTTTATTAATAGTAATTTGACTGAGAAACCAATCAGAACTTCGGTACTTCCCGTAGGCTTGCAGGAGGTTCTACTGTACGTAAAAATATTGTTCGCCCAGGAAGTGCAACAGGTGTGGCACTATGACGTCACAAACGTAGTACAGTTCCATGACGTCACAGTACAAAAATGAAATCCCATTTGACCTGACTGGTTCGCCTGTGTAATTTTGAAGGAAAGCTACAGAATGAATAATTGTAAAAACATGCATGTGTATACAGTGCTGTCGTTTCCTTTGCCAATCACCGTTTATAAGGTACGATACCAGGAATAAAAAGCCCATAGGTGTTTGCGTGCCTCACACCTTGGTAAAATGTGTCGGCCATGAAAAGCGCCGTATACAGTTGCCAGTAATTTTCGTTTTAAATGACCTGAAAGTGTGCCGTTTGGGTTGATAATGGAGCAGCAGTGCTTATTTTCTAAAAAACGACATATTTTGTCGGTTTAGCCAATATTTTTGGCAGGTGGGGGGGGGGGGGGGGAGGGGCAGTGTTTTTGCATATCTGTGTTCAAACCAAAAATTGCAACAAAGTAGGTGCCAAGATGATTCCTGTATCATGATTGTTTCAAGTAAAGTGATTTGATTTGAACACGAAGGCTGTAGAAGTAATAGTGGACTTTGAATTTGCCAAAACACGTGAAACTAAGTTTGTCACACCACGAGCACTCTTAGTTTGATCCAGTACCCCAACGCCTCACTTTCATGCTATTTAAGCGGAACCGCTGACAACTGTAATAAGTGCTATTAGGACGAAATTCGTTCATCGAATCAATTTTAATGCGGAAAAAAAACACTTAAAAAATATACTCGAAGGGAAATTGTTTGTCATTTGGTTATTCTTTCGCTGAAACTACTGCGAGACGATCAACACTTACGATCACAGCTCATTATCGAAACTTGTTTACACACCCAACGCTGTTTTACTGCAAGATATGAGTACAGACGCAAGAGGATGATGGGCTTTTTACCTTAGTTACCCACAAGCCAACAGGATCCGTAATGCTGGTCAGCGGCTTATGACTACAGTCTAAACTTGCGCACAGCCGTACAACTCAGCGTGCAGAGAGATGAAGCCGTATGACGTTTGGGCAACGATTCTGACGTATCGTGCTCTTGGATGTGGGTACAGCACGTGTGTAACGACTGTGTTCCGATCACTGTTGGCAGGAAATACCTGAAACAGATATTTTACAGCTTAAAATATTGCAAATACTCAAGCGACACCGTGGAACTGCGTTCTGGACGTCACTTCCGTTGGTCAGCGTTTGTCGTCATTAGGTAAATCGTTCTAACTCGAGGTAAAATTTCACCTCGTGTGCAAGCCCCGTTTTTTTTATTTGCCGGGTACTGTTGCACTTTATAATACTTGTCGCACTTTGTAATAACGCTTATCGCACTTTGTAATGACACCTTTCGAACTTTGTAATAGCGCTTGTCGCACCTTGTAATACCTGTTGCACTTTGTCATAACGCTTGGGCGCACTTTGTAATAGACCAAGCTGTCGCACTTTATAATAACAGTCATTGTCTCATTTTGTATTAAACTTCTCAAATAAATTGGTTTTGCTGCCAAAAATTGCTGGGTGTCTGTTCGGGTCGCGGCCTGACAACTGGGGTACCGTCAAGTGATTTAAAAAAAAAACTTGTTTCACGCTAAAATCAAGCTCAATTCAAAAGACATGGTTGCGAAACTTTTGCTGGGTGTTTTTTGAGTCACTGTGAAGACTCCACAAGACATTAGCAGTGGATGGCCCATTATCTTTAACATCTTCTGGAAAAAGTTAGACCGAACCACAACATCTGCACTTGAATCCACTGTTTTGTGCAATAACCGCTGACTCGTAAAATGCATTTCCGCGGTGTCTGGTCAATCACAATTGGCACAAACAAGGTTTTGTTTCTAGAGGTTCGTCGTATTTACCTTCAGCAGCAGAAGAAATAATATATTGAACTGATCCTAGTTAAAATCTGATCAGTATCCAAATTGTAAAACGCCGAAGGTGCGTCCAAGAGCATATACCCCATAAAAATGAGATTTTCTGTCCAAAACGCCTTTTCCTATCATTTCTGGAAGCTGGAAACGAAATTGAAAATATCTGACCGGTTTCCGTAAACCGGTGTAAACCGGTGGCTGCGGCCACAGGACCCTTCTGTAAGTCATTCTTGTAAGGAAGCTTCCCTGGTTGAAAATACTTAATACTAGAATTACGAATCGCAGATTCCCCCTCGCCCTGACATGAATTTTTTAACTGAAGTTATGACGCAAACACATCTTGGGGTCAAATCGCAGCCGAATTTCTCGAATTTGACAGTTCTAGTTCCAACTGAATTGTTTGATCTTAAATGAAAACAGTAACTCCATCTGACTAAATTACTCTAGACTCCAAGTTCAGGGTTGCGCTGAGCCAATACGCTCAAACTGGCGAGAAGCGTATTTTAAAAACAATACTTCGAGAGAAAATGATCAGCATCCAGTTTTTACTATTTTCTTGAATGATCGAGTCACAAGATACGTGATAGAACATAGAGGTACTTGCAATTTGTCACGGTGATTGTTCGATTTCCACTGACTGCAGACCTTTTGTGGCAGCAATTTCTGGTCCCTGCTTTTGTTTTTGAAGGCTTTGAACTTCGCGTCTTTGCTCAAGACAGATTTTCTGCTCTTCGATTGTTTCACGCTTACCTTGCTCTGTCATACTCTCTTGGTTTTTTTAAGATGAGCTTCATTCAGAGTTTCAGCTTTCAAACTGCCTTATAAGGAGTAGAATAGTTTTCCGTTAGTCTTTACATGAAGTGTTGTCTGCCCCTTGACTGACTGACTGACTGACAGACGAACATTAGATTTCAAGATGGCGACCCGCTTGGACTCTCAAAATAGCGAGATACTGCACCGTTAGCGTCGTGATTATTACCCTCGCTTACGCTCGGGGATTAAATTATTACACTCACCTTGTCTACGTTGTGTTCTTTAAAAGTTTTCCAGTTGGAACCGTCTTCGCTGAACTTGATTTTGTAAGATGTTAGCCACTGGTTCGCATTATAGCGCCCTTGTGTGGCTACTTTTGTCACGACCTTTGTCTCTCCCAAGTCGACCTGCAGCCATTCTCCTGCGTTACCCGACGCAGCAGCCCAACATCCTTCTCCGACCTGGTTATTTAAGCGTCCACGGAACGCGTCGTAGCCAGGCTGCCGCCATTCGGATGAAGCGGTAAAGGCTGCATCCAATAACAGTCCGTTCTCCATCCCAAAAGCTGTGCTACACGCTGTGACGAGAAAAGAAGAATGTCATACTTTGTGATGATTCGAGTGCAATGAGATCAGTGTTACAGTGCCATTTTTCTATTGCCTTGTGATGTGGTTGAAGTCCTTATCTGTGATGATTACAACCTGAGCCATTTAAACTGAACCACAAACACAGAATACAACTGATATAATTAAGCTGTTAGAGTAACGGCCATACTTGATAATCCATTTCATTGGTCTAAACAAATTCTCTCCTGAAGGGGGCAGTCCTGTAAAACTAAGACCAAAAGTCCTAAACATTGAACAAGAACCATTGCTTCTGTTAATTATTTCAATCTGAATGTTTGACTGTGTCCTGTGTGAGAAGTGGGCCCCGTGAGAACAGTCGAGTGGCGCAAGGAAAGACTTTGCTCGTATTTCTCGAGATCTTCACAGAAGTGGTAAGTACTGTTAGCTAAGTCATCCTGTTATGATAATTGTTACCGTTTAGTCACTAATCAATACTTGAAACTGTGATACTACTAGTCAAATAACTGAATAACAAGCCTGAAGTTCATATGCCGTTGCGCTACAATCAAATTCCACTAACTTTTGCTTCTTACCTGAGCAGATAGGCCGTCCATTAGTCACGTGACACACTTCCAATTTGTTGCACAACACGTCACTGCATGCCACGTAGTCACGTGTCGGGTTATCTTCGTAAATCATGTGATTAACCAACTTGAGGTGAAGAGGATGAGAGAGACGTGTTCGTGCGTTGAGTTCACAACGCTTTTGGTTGAGATGGTAGTTGATGCTGTAGCAGTGCAAGTTTTTGATGCACTGATCCATGCAGTCGTCAGCGTCGTAGCATTTCTCAGATGAAATTACGTGACCGATAAGTCGACGATTGAAAAAGCGATTGGTTCTGCTTCTGCACTGGGACGGGGCGGAATATAATACGTTATCGACGACTAACAGGAATACGATGATGATGCCAGCTGAGTCCTTCATATCTCTGTGACCTGTGACAATAGTGCGATGGGAAGGTATTGAAATTTGCATGCTATCTACCATTTACACATTGTGTAAGGGTCTACTTAGAAGGATGTAATACCAGCTCTTAAGAGAACTAGGTTGACTGCGTCGGCGTGGCGGAAGACAAACTGGTGTATCAACTAGGTGTTGATGAGGGTAATGGAACGCCGTAAAAGAGACAATAGCTGACGTTTCGAGCGCTAGCCCTTCGTCAGAGCGAATGAGAGGATTATGGGTAAACGGGGTTTAAAAGGGGATTAAGAAAGAAACTTACCTCAGAGGAAACTTAATAATTTTTGATTGGCTGTTGAGAAAAGGAGCCAATCAGAAAAACATGGTCAAAGGTTAAGGAGCTACGAGAAAGAGAACCGCTCGTTGATTCCTGCGGGAGATAAGGTACCAATTTTGAAAATCAGACGCTGTTGTGTGCGCTTACGGGATTCGGTGTTGCCTTGGTGAAGAGATAAGCCGAAAATGGTCATGTTGTTGTGGGAGTGACCAGGTTGATTAAGGTTGATAAAGCTACAGGTTTGGAAGCGTCCTGGCTGTTGTTTTTCACATCCAAAAGATGTTCGCGGAAACGGTCTCCCAACCTCCGTCCTGTTTCGCCGATGTAAAGCTGGTTGCAGCTGGTGCACCGTATGCAGTAGATGACATTGCGGGAAGTGCAGTCGAAATGATCGGTGATTTGGGTGGAGTTCTTAGGGCCGGAAATTGAAATGGTGTTGGTAATGAACGGACATGTGTTACATCGCTTGCGCGAGCATTTGAATGTGCCAGGTTCAAGTTCTGTGGGTAAAGAGCCTTTGACTAGGGAATTGCACAAGCTCTTGTCTCGTTTGAATGAGACGAGAGAGACGATTTAGAAGGAGATAGGATTACCCTAGCGCTAGGTTTACTCTAGTATTAAGGTTATCCTAGCGCTTTAAGATTTCCTCTTTGTTAATCAACGTGTCTACAAGGTTATTTACAGGCGGACTTACAATTATTTTATACTGAGTTCAATGATGAATTGTTTACTTTTACATCAAGATGACTTTGTAGCGCAAAACCTTGCTGAAACCGACAACCAGAATTAAGCCGAGAAATTCAAAGACGGAATACAAAAATTTTTATTTTTATTTTTATTTTTATTTTCATTTTCATTTTAATTTCTATATTATTTGTATTTCTATTTTTGCACTCCGGCAGGCCAAATATCACATGCACTAACTTTGAACCTTGCAGGCAGGTGTTCGATGTAATTTGTAATTGCTCCGATGTCTTTTTAAGAGAGAGTTGACCAAAAATCAAACGCAGGGGCAAAATAATTATATTTCAATTTATTTAGCCTATTTAGTTTCGGAAACAGACATGAAAACCACTAAAACCGTCACGTTCACAGCAATACAATAAATTACTGATTGTCAGTATATGGCATGGGTCGCACTTAGCAAAGTTTGGTGAGGATTTGTTTACTCTGCGGTTGAAACCTATCAGCGGCGCCCGTCGCGAAATGTGACCCCAAGTTTTGTAGCTTGGCAAAACTTTGCAAATCGGCCGAAACATCAGAGGTCGTAGTACTTGGGTGGGCAGGCAGATCTTTTGTCGCGTTCCCAAGCTTACACTTCGCGGGGGAAAGTAAGACTCGGAGATCGAGAAGTGTCAACCATGTTTAATAAATACACGGTGAAAACTGAAACGGAAAGTAGGGCGATCTAAGTACTAAAGAATACAGAATGAAGCTCAGATCGCAGGACGGCTACTCACGTTCGGTTCCTGTACTGTGACTTGTAGAAAATTCTCCAGAAAAGATAACTGAAACGATCGACTAAATGCTACGAAAAACACGCTGACTTGGCACAAACAGAAAAGGCGGGCTAGACAAGACTTCGTGGGAAACTGAGCCCGCGAACGTTTGGGCCAGAACCGGAACTGAACTAATTATAACTATAAATAAACTAGAAATACGATAATCGCAGATACCCCTCACTCTGCCATTGATGGGACTTTTACTTTGGTACTCCCAACAAGAGTAGCCTTTGTTTTACCGAAATGTTGACTCAATCTTTTGTTCGAAGTCAAGTACTACACGCAAAGGAAGGAGAAAAAGAATGGTGTGTGTTATACTTTTGCGTTGAAAAAAGAGTCGATTGCGTGACGAAGTACGTATTTCCCACGGTCGGCACGTCAAATTAATTCATACAGTCTGCCAAGCACGTTCTCAAAATTTAATACCCAAATTTTGAAGTTGGTCGGCCGTCGTAGTACGGGAAAAAAGAACGCTGATTTTCCTATTTTGAATTCATAGGCAGTACAATTAAATAGGTTTCCTGTGCGATTTGTTTTTACTCTGGACTGCATGCTCCAGACTCAGGCATGCATATTTAACGAGCTCAAATTGTTTTGTATGTGAACCCGCTCAAACAGCATGATTTCTCCCAGAATCAAAGCAAAACTTGAACGGTTTACTTCAAATTATACACGGGCTTCAGACCTAATGATACTTCTAAGGGCTTGTGAACGATTCTTCTGCAATCACCGCATGTCATATTACAGCATTTGTTAAGCCTGGTCCTCACTAGCGCATAAACATAAGCATAAGGATAAGAATAAGAGAGAGAGAGTTGCGACATAAGCATAAGCATAAGGATCAAACACATCCGTTCCTCACTCTCTTATTCTTACGCTTATGCTTATGCTTATGCGCTAGTGAGGACCAGGCTTTACAGTTTTTGTTTTGACAGAAAAATAAGACATCTGACTAAATCATTCAAGACTCCAAGTTCCGATTGCTCTGAGCGAATACAGTAGCCGAATCTGGCGACAGAAGCGTATTAAAACAATACTTCGAGGGAAAATGATCAACATACAGATTCTAATACATTCTTGCAGTGATCGAGTTACAAGATACGGGTAGAATATATTTGTCACGGCGATTGTTCGATTTCCACTGACTAACCTTTGTTGCTTGTCCTTTCTGAATAAGTATCTGAGTTTAACACAAACAGCGTCTGAAGCTCCCGATTTGCTTTCAAGCGCTGTTCCCTTTGCGGAGCCGTTTCTTCGGCACGATCCCGTTCATGATGCTGTCGGTTATAACATGTTTGTCGTCCTTTCTCTAGACGTATTTGGCGCTGTTTGCGGATCGTTTCACAATTTCGCCTTGCCCGTGCCTGTTCCCTTCTCTTTTGAAGACGAGCTTCGCGAGACCGTTCTGTTTCAAGTTTTTTAGTTTTCAAATTCATTTTCGTGAACGCAGTTCAACTGTTGCTTCGTTCAAATCTTTCTTAAAAACGCTGGCGGAGACGTTAATCTATAATCGACAGTGATTACGTAATTGCCTTATTAGGACATTGCCTTAGGCACCTGGCCTAAAAGGTCGCATCGCACACACCCACACACGAACATTAGATTTCGAGATGGCGACAGGCTTGGAATCTTCAAATTAATGCATTAGAGACGTGATTATTTCCCTCACTTCGTTCGGGGACAAGACAGTCTTCCACATCTTTCGAAAATCGAGTTGAACAATGGCAATCTGAGCGGTAGCTGTCAAGTCTTGTCATCCTTTGTTATATTTCGAAAAGCGCTGGATTTTTCATTTTTCGTAATTGTGTAGGTCAAACCAAGACTGCACGGGACGGGGAACTGCCCAGGCGTAGGGTGCTCGCGCTATCCTTCTTCGACGTTGATTCCTTCGTCGTATCATCGCGGCAGTCAAAATCATCTGGTATTCGTTCGTCCATCTCTCGTACAACAAACGAAAGGCAACAAGCTGCTGTTGAGTGAGCTGAATCAAGTGAAATCGTGATTACCACCGCTTCGACGGGACGCATTTTCTCCACGCAGCCACAGAGACTTACATCCACCGAATCATCTGAAACATCAGGCTTCATCTGATAGGACCTCCGACGAAACATCCGGCTTTATCTGATAAGACCTCCGACAAGCGCGACCCTAATCAGTTGTCAAAGTTTTTCCCTTCCGGTTGCGGTTGCAAACATTTGTGTTTATTTTCGCCGGCAAAGACGGCAACTTTGCTTAAGTGCGACCCATGCCTATGGCAGATAAACCGGAAAACCTAATTCTTATAGGCCATTTACGAGATGCCTGTTGCCTCTCGACTCTTTCAAACCGAGGCCTTAAGTGCACAGCCTTTCTTATGTACTAAAATGATTTTATTGGCATAAAAATGAAAACGAATTTTCATAAAAGCTTTTGCACTAGACCTTATTTTGAAATAGAGGCAACAGGCATCTCGGAAATTTGGCCTACTCAATGAAGCTGTAGTAATAGGAGCCTTTGAAATATCTTTGCCAACCGTTGAACAAAAAGACTCTCACGTCTTAGCTCGCTTTACATATGCTAACTTTCGACCTTCTCTTTTACCTTGACTCTCTTTTCATTATAAATAATTGAAGACATTCGGCTAAAAACGAGCCATGTGACAATTTCATATCTGTCTTCAAAATCTCAATTTGATACTTGTGTGATCTTATAGTGATCTATGTAATTTTGATCAGAAACACACGCATAAAATGTCAATAACGACAAAAAAAAAAAAAAAAAAAAAAAAAAAGAGAGAGCAAGTTTCGCGTTTTACTATTTATGTGTTCATTTATGGAAAGTGCCCCCAGGTAAACGCAGAAATGGCATTTCCGAGCCCTAAATTAAAAACTTTTCTTGATTAAAACTGGGCCTCTCGCTGCGCCCCTGTTGGTTGACACATTAAATATAGATGACGCTACAGTGTCCTCAAAAAGCTAAAAAATGAAATGTTCTCACAAAGAATATAGCATTGTGGATGAGCGACTCGTGTACTTTGCACCTAAAGTTACGAAACTCTTATCGAAGGCGGAATATTTTAACTGTGACGTGTAGAATCAAACTTCTCCCACTGCAGCCGACCTACTTAAATTTCTGTGGAGTAGCCATTGCCCACAGTCACACCGAGATTTTTTTTTGTTTTTGTTTTTGTTTTTTTTTCTTTTTCTTTTTAGTATTGACTTTCCCTGAAATGACGCTGAAATGTCGTCAAAAGAAACTTGTCTTCCACATTCTGCCCCGATTGCACTTGTGCAAACGGCGTTTTGTCACCCACGAATTTGTCAATGAATTCAGCTACTAAAAAATAACTTTGAAAATGTCAAAAAAGAATTGTCTTCGTTTCGCGGCTATGGGCAAGCACGTACGTACACAGAAATAGAACCATGAGAGTGTGTATGAACACTGGTGTTTTCAATATTTTAAGCATACATGTAGAAGTCTTTATGTGACGTATCTCTTATTTTTTAGGATTGAGCAAGCAACCACTCTTGGGGGCCGGAGTTCGTTCACTAAATAAAGTTCACTGCGCCGTTGTTTGACACAAGCTATCGGCTATTTCATTCAGCTCAGAACATTGGGATATATTTAGGCATTTGGTTTGTTGAATGAACGGAGACGAGTACTTCTTGGCTGGGACCTTGTTTTATGTTTCCTGAAATATCTAATGCTATATATTAAATATCCTAACCTCGTATTTACAGTAGACATCTAAGTCTCAATTCTGCTTTACAGCAGAATACACTAACCTGACGAATGTCTGCGAAATTTTGTTTGCGCGTGATCTTGTTTCTTTCACTACGGCTTGCAGGTTCAAACCAGTATGTATGCCTAATGTTCGGTGTCCGCATTAATTTTATCCACCTGTATGTAATTTTAGCGGCACCGTAGGAGTTCACTAATGCATGCATCAATTATTGTAGCAACGCAGATGTTTATGTCTTTCGCCCGGGTTAAACGTCGATCTTAGCATGCTACGAACTAAATTACACTTCGATTCGACCAAAATTGTTCGACTGGCAATTGAGTTGCATTGAGGCACCATCCACACTAATCCGGATAAATTTGAAAACGGATATTTATTCATCCGTTTTAGCCTCCCGTCGTGAATTGGCTGCTGTAGCTATCCTCTTTTGCTGACAATTTGAATGTTAATTTAGTTATTCGCTTGATTCAGCCTCTACAGCATTATTTGATCCGCGCCGGTGCACTGGAGCCTAATTGTACACCGTGGGCTCACTTTCGGTCCCAGAATCCTTATCGTCTACAGTGTTTTAAAAACTATATTGGATTCGTTTGGCCATCCCGTAAAACATCGTCCAACATTGTTTTATCCAACATGTTGGAGTCGTTTGGTCGGCCTTTAACCCTTCCTCAGTTGTCGACTAGTCTGTCACCAATACCTTTTCTTTATTGTAACGAGAAAATAACTGTGTTAGGATTTTGTCTGGTTTGTAATTTTACTTTATTGTCTCCGCATTGTGCAATTACTTATGTGTCTAAATGTCTAAAGTTTGCTTTTTGGGCAAGTCATGAATGTGCAACAAAAAGATACATGGATTTGCTGGGGGCAGGCAGACTTTATATGACGTCACCGAATCTCTATGCCATTACAATATACAGTACAGTGGAACCTCCCTGAGGGACCATGGTCGTTTACTGGAATTTCTCACCATAGGAGGCCTAAGTGACATCCTGCTTTGAGCCACAATCAGTGTCAAATAATGCAGGTTTTGTGGGTGAATAACACCTTGAGGCTTAAAGAGACCCTCTCACCGTAGATGCTTTGCGTGCCCAGTGACTGACGGCGGCAATATTCGTATCATACGAAAATGGCGGATTCTCATGTTTTTCTACGTTTTATCTTGAAATAAATCAGCACAAACTCAAAAAGTGTTTTTAATACGATAAGCAGCGACAGTCAGATCAATCAGTCATAACGTGAGCGCCTCAGGAAAGTCGAGTTGCTGCTGTAAATGTAAACATGGGCGCGCAAAGCATTTACGGTGAGAGTGTCTCTTTAAGAATCAACCTTGTGTCCTGTTGCACCGTACATTACATACGTTAGTGTTTTGACCGGTCCGGTTTCTGCAAGGAAGTTAGTCTCTTTGGGAGCATAGGGTGGTCGCTTACTGGAGATCAAAAACAATAGAAAACGGTGAGCTTCAAAGGTGGTCTCGGTCGCTTACGAGAGATTTCACTAAGAGTAATTTGACTGAGAAACCAGTCGGTACTTTGGTACCTCCCGTAGGCGACCATTTAAAGCCGAACGAAGGTTGGTCGCTTGCAGGAGGTTCTACTGGTACGTCAAAATATTGTTCACCCAAAAAGTGCAACAGGTGTGGCACTATGACGTCACAAGTGTGGTACTATGACTTCCATGACGTCACAGTACAAAAATGAAATACTTTTGACCTGATTGGTTCTCCTGTGTAATTTTAAGGAGGAAAGCTACAAATTGAATATGGTAAAAACATGCATATGTATACAGTTTCCTAAGCCAATCACCGTTTATAAGGTACGAGACGAGGAATAAAAAGCCCATAGGTCTTTGCATGCCTCATACCTTGGTAAAACGTGTCGGCCATGAATAGCACTGTATACAATTGCCAGCAGTTTTCGTTTTAAACGACCTGAATGTGAGGCGTTTGGATTACAGTATTGGAGGAGCAGTGCTTATGCTCTGAAAAACGACATATTTGTGTGGGTTCAGGCCAATATTTTACGCAGATGGGGGAGAGGGGTGTGGGGGAAGGGCAACGTTTTGCATATCTTTGTTGAAATCAAAATTACAACAAAGTAGGTGCCAAGATGATTCCTGCATCGTTGTTTTAAGTAAAGTGATTTGATTTGAATACGGAGGCTGTAGAAGTAGTCGACTTTGAATTTGCCAAAACACGTGAAACTAAGTTTGTCACAGCACGAGCACTATTAGTTTGATCCAGTGACCCAACGTGCTATTAGGATGAAATCCGTTTGTCGAATCAGTGTTAATGCGGAAAAACACCTCAAAAAATGGACTCGAAAGGAAATTGTTTGTCATTTGGTTATTCTTTCGCTGAAACTGTACTGCGAGACGATCAACACTTACGATCACAGCTCGTTATCGAAACTCGTTTACACACGGATCACTGTTTTACTGCAAGATATGAGTGCAGACGCAAAGGATCATGGGCTTTTTACCTTAGTTACGCACAAGCCAACAGGATCCGTATCCGCTTTGTAAAATGTATCTACTTATTGAGACAATAAACATTATTGAAATACAAAAAAAAAACAGGATCCGTATTGCTGGTCAGCGGCTTGTGACTACAGTCTAAACTTGCGCACAGCCGTACAACTCAGCGCGCATGCAGATGTAGCCGTAAAACGTTTGGGCGACGATTCTGACGTATCGTGCTCTTGGATGTGGGTACAGCACGTGTGTAACGACTGTGTTCCGATCACTGTTGGCAGGAAAAACCTGAAAGAGATATTTTACAGCTTAAAATATTGCAAATACTCAAGCGACACCGTGGAACTACGTTCTGGACATCACTTCCGTTAACCAGTGGTTGTCATCATTAAGCAAATCGTTCTAACTCGAGGTAAAATTTCGTGTGCAAGCCCCGTTTTTCATATGTCTACTGTCGCACTTTATAGTACCTGTCGTACTTTGTAATAACGCTTGTCGCACCTTGTAATACCTGTTGCACTTTGTCATAACACTTGGGCGCACTTTGTGATAGACCAAGCTGTCGCACTTCATAATAACAGTGATCATCTCACTTTGTATTAAACTTCTCAAATAAGTTGCTTTTGCTGCCAAAAACTGCAGGGTGTCTTTTGGGGTCACCGCCTGACACCTCGGGTACTGTCACGTGATTAAAAAAAAAACTTGTTTCACGCTTAAATCTAGCTCAATTCAAAAGACATGGCTGCGAAACTTTTGCTGGGTGTCTTTTGAGTCACTGAGACTGAGACTCCACGAGGCAATAGCTATGGATGGCCCATTATCTTCAACATCTTCTGGAAAAAGTTAAACGGAACTACAGAATCTGCACTTGAATCCACTGTTTTGTGCAATAACCGCTGGTCGTAAAATGCATTTCCGCGGTGTCTGGTCGATCGCATCTGGCACAAACAAGGTTTTGTTCCTAGTGGTTCGTCATATTTACCTTTAGCAGCAGAAGAAATAATATATGGAAGCTGATGGGGGTAAAAATCTGATCAGTATCCAAATAGTAAAGCGCCGAAGGTGCGTCGAGGAGCATGTTCTCCGTAAAAATGAGATTTGGCTGTACAAAACGTCATTTCCTACCATTTCTGGAAGCTGGAAACGAAATTTCAAAAATCTGACCGGTTTCTGCAAACCGGTGGCTGCGGCCACAGGGTCCTTTTGTAATTCACTTTTGTGAGGAAGCCTTCCTGGTTGAAAGTAGTTATTATTACATTATTACACTCACCTTGTCCACGTCGTGTTCTTTAAAAGTTTTCCAGTTCAATTCGTTGTCGCTGAACTTTATCTTGTAAGATTTTACCCACTGGTCATAACCATAGCGCCCTTGTGTAGCTACTTTTGTCACGACCTTTGTCTCTCCCAAGTCAACCTGCAGCCATTCTCCTGCGGTACTTGCCCCAGCAGCCCAACATCCAGATCCGACCTGGTTATTTAAGCGTCCACGGAACGCCCCGTGGCCAGGCTGCTGCCATTCGGATGAAGCGGTTAAAGCTGCATCCAATAGCAGTCCGTTCTCCATTCCAAAAGCTGTGCTACACGCTGTGATGAGAAAAGAAGAATGTCATACTTTGTGATGATTCGAGTGCAATGAGATCAATGTTGCAGTGCCATTTTGTTATTGCCTTGTGATATCGTTGAAGTCCTTATCTGTGATGATTACAACCTGAGCCATTTAAACGAAACCACAAACACAGAATACAGCTGATACAATTAAGCTGCTAGAGTAATGGCCATACTTTGATAATCCATTTTGTTGGTCTAAACAAATTCTCTTCTTAACTAAGACCTAAAATCCTAAACATTGATTAGTAATATGTTTTCTTCTGTAACAACGAGTAGTCAGCGCGAACAAAGAAAAAAACTGTACCAATGAACAAGAACCACTATTCTGTTTATTATTTCAATCTGAATGTTTGACTGTGTTCTGTGCGAGAAGTGGGCCCCGCGAGAACAGTCGAGTGGCGCAAGGAAAGACTTCAGGTTTTTGCTCGTATTTCTCGAGATCTTCACAGAAGTGGTAAGTACTGTTAGCTAAGTCGTCCTGTTTTAATAATTGTTACCGTTTAGTCACTAATCAATACTTAAAACTTTGGTACTACTGAACAACAAGCCTGAAGTTCATATGCCGTTGCGCGACATTGAAATCCCACTAACTTGCGCTTCTTACCTGAGCATATGGGCCGTCCTTTAGTCACGTGACACACCTCCATCTTGTTGCACAACACGTCACTGCACGTCACATAGTCACGTGTCGGGTTATCTTCGTAAATCACGTGATTAACCAACTTGAGGTGAAGAGGATGAGAGAGACGTGTTCGTGCGTTGAGTTCACAACGCTTTTGGTTGAGATGGTAGTTGATGCTGTAGCAGTGCAGGTTTTTGATGCACTGATCCATGCAGTCGTCAGCGTCGTAGCATTGCTGAGACGAAATCACGTGACCGATAAGTTGGCGATTGAAAAAGCGATTGGTTCTGCTTCTGCACTGGGACGAGGCGGAGAATAATAAATTATCGGCGACCAACAGGAATGCGATGATGATGCCAGTTGAGTCCTTCATGTCGCTATGACCTGTGACAAAAGTCCGATGGGAAGGTATTAAAATTTACATGCTCTCTACCATTTACACAGTAGACGTGCTTTAAGTTTGTTTACTTGTAGATTTGTCGATGAGTCTGACGAGACTATTATTGTGACTAAACGATAGTATAACAACCAATGAACTTGAACAGTACTTCACGCAAGGAAGTCAAAATCAGAACATAAGGTTAGTAAAACTACATGGCCTAATATGGGTATTAGCGATAATGACGTAATGAAAGCAACGGAGCGTGTCCACACAGTGTGTAAGGGCATGCTTACAAGGAGATAGGGCTACTTTAACACTAGGGTTACTCTAGTATTAAGGTTATCCTAGCGCTTTAAGATGTCGTCTTTCTTTTATAATCAACGTGTTTACAAGGTTAATTACAGGCGGATTTACAAGAAATTTTATACTGAGTTCAATGATGAATTGTTTACTTCTTTATCGAGATGGCTTTGTAGCGCCAAACCTTGCGCCATTTTGTTTGGTGACAAGCTGCGATAGAGTACGAATGGATCGGAAGTAATTTTGTACAACAAGGTGCAGCTACAAGACCAAATCGGCGGACGGCTGTAAACTGCCCGGATATTTTGCCAGTGTATCGGAAGCAAGCTTGCTAGCCGTGAAACGAATTTATTAAGGCATCGACTGGCTGACCTGAACACAATCCCAGACGCCAGTATTGTGTTAAAACGCAGACACTTCTTCAGAAAGGAACAGCAAAATACAGTCGGTGGAAATCGAACAATCACCGTGGCAAATTTCATCTTTTACAATAACAGGATTGTCCCCGAACGAAGTGAGGGAAATACTCACGACGCTAATGCAGTAGTATTATCGCCTTATCGGAGACTCCAAGCCCGCCGCCATCTCGAAATCTAATGTTCGTCTGTCAGTCTGTCAGTCTTGCGTGCGACCTCGTCCCCAGTTCCTATCGCGTCGCTGCAGAACCAATAACAAAGGCCGGATCGATCACGTGTGGCCCTGTAGTTTTACTCGCAATGAGAGAAATTAGATTGAACGAAGCAACTACAGTATATCGTAGCTGTGTTCACGAAAATGGAAAACTTGAAGCAACAGTCTCGCGAAGCTCGTCTTCAAAAGAGAAGGAAACAGGCACGAGCAAGGCGGAATCGTGAAACGATCGAACAGCGCCAGTTCGTCTCGACAAAAGACGGAACTATGACCGAAAAGAAAACAGCGCATGAATGCCGATCGAAAGCGACATGAAGAGAAGCGGGTAACACAGACAACTCCGCAAAGAGAACAGCGCTTGAAAGCGAATCGAGACCTTCAGGAGAAAAAGCGGGCCGAAGAGAAGACTCCGCAAAGACAACAGCGCATGAATGCCGACCAAAAGCGACATGAACAGAAGCGGGTAACACAGACAACTCCGCAAAGGGAACAGCGCTTGAAAGCAAATCGGGAGCTTCAGACGCCGTTTTGTGTTAAACTCAGATACTTATTTAGAAAGGACAAGCAACAAAGGTTAGTCAGTGGAAATCGAACAATCACCGTGACAAATATATTCTATCCCGTATAGCTTGTAACTCGATCACTTCAAGAATGTATTAAAATCTGTATGCTGATCATTTTCCCTCGAAGTATTGTTTTACTACGCTTCTGTCGCCAGTTTCGGCTACCGTATTCGCTCAGAGCAATCGGAACTTGGAGTCTTGAATAATTTAGTCAGATGTCTTATTTTTCTGTAATCTGACACGCGGTGATTGCAGCGAGAATCGTTCACAAGCCCTTAGAAGTATTACTAGGTCTGAAGCCCGTGTATAATTTGAAGTAAACTGTTCAAGTTTTGCTTTGATTCTGGGAGAAATCTTGCTGTTTTGAGTGGGTTCACATACAAAACAATTCGAGCCTATTAAATATGCATGCCTGAGTCTGGAGCATGCAGTCCAGAGTAAAAACAAATCGCACAGGAAGCCTATTTATTTGTACTGCCTATGAATTCAAAATTGGAAAATCAGTGTTCCTTTTTTCCCGTACTACGACGGCCGACCAACTTCAAACTTTGAGTATTAAATTTCGAGAACGTGCTTGGCAGACTGTATGAATTAATTTGACGTGCCGACCGTGGGAAATACGTACTTCGTCACGCAATCGATTCTTTTTTCAACGCAAAAATATAACACACACCATTCTTTTTCTCCTTCCTTTGCGTGTAGCACTTGAGTTCGAAGAAAAGATTGAGTCAACATTTCGGTAAAACAAAGGCTACTCTTGTTGGGAGTTACCAAAGTAAAAGTCCCATCAATGGCAGAGTGAGGGGGTATCTGCGATTATCGTATTTCTAGTAGTTTTCAGAATCCAAGTTTTGGCAAGATGACGACGCACAATACAATGGAAAGTGGAATTTTCCCACTGTTTGAGGACTGCTCTATACAGTATATTTTGGAATCATTGAAGACGTGAACAATAGTGTTTTGGGTTTTTTTCCTTTTATGGAAAAGAGCTAAAGCTATGACTTTCAGGAACCGGTGAGTTTTGAAAAATCACTTCAATTAACGTACAGTACGCGTATGCTATAAATTAGTGTTATCATTATGGTACTTCAACAGTCGCCGAATATTTTGTCGTTTGATGCCCTGGGAACTGTGACGAAGGCCAAGTAGGATTATACTGTGATCTTTTCGCTAATTTTTAAAGCTATTTCAGACTGCCTTCGTGCAAGTTCCTGGCATATTTTCAATTTGCATAATTTCACTGACAGTCTGACATATGGGAATGCTGTAAAGTTTTGCCGTGTTTGTTGGCACACTGTATTCAAGGATGACAAGGTAACCGGGTTGAAGTGATCTTGCTTTTTAAAGACTATTAAAGTAGAAAATACCCGGCCAGGGGCCACTACTATCCAAATTAAACAATTACAGTCTATTGTATATTATCATTGTCTATGAGTGGCCGAATTTGCTTGCACAACACAATCGGACCTTGTATTATATTTAGTGACCGGGTTGGCTCGCTCAGTACAATCGGACCTTGTATTATCTAGTGATTTAATTTATTTTTTCTGTCAAAGATCTTAAATTCGTCAAACGCGGTTTGAAGAGTTGTTGTGTTTAAAATTAAATCTTTGCCAAAATTCACACATTTTGCGAGACTTCAAAACCGTGTAAACAAGCGACTCTCGCTTTGAAAGCTCTAAATTTGTTACACTCGAAGAAGCGTATTAAATTTATGGAGTGAAAAACACACACACACACACACACACACAAACGTATGTGGTTAGGATACAACGTTGGCTGGAGAAATCGCGGCTCAGTTTTCTTAAAAATTAATAAACATTTTGGTGTCGAAGATCGACTTTGCTGACTGAGCAAAACTGATCGAGTCACGATTTTAGGTGCGCTTTTCTTGCCTTTCAAGTCTCGGGAGTATTCTGTAGTTGCGTGTAAAAGTTGTCTCAGCGAACTTTGGAGTTCAGCTAGTGTCCCCGAAAATTGCAGACTGTGCACATTGTCTGAACTAAACCAGACTGCCGTGCGACAAAGGTTTTTTTTAGCGGCCGACTGGTGACGTCGCTACACAAACCGTGGTTTGTAAAAAAAGATTTAAAAATAATCTCCAAGCGGAAAAAATAGAACCCCGCTTTCCGAAAACCCACTACAGAGCGAGGGGATAGCCCGGTCGTCCGATTTCGTAATCACTTGTACGATTAGTATAGGTAATCGCATGATTTCGAGTGCAATTTGGAATAATAAAGAGAGGCCCGTGACCAGTGCGCTTGTGACGTCATTATTACAATGAATAGAGACACGAGGGGTCCCGGGAGAGGAACTTTTGTCGTGCGTTTATATGCAAAAGATATTATAGCCGAGTCAGTTTTTGCACATGACGGATCCATGATTTCCCTTTATTTTTCTTGCCCTCTTTTCTTCTAATTTCGGTCAAACAGATATTCACGAAAAAGTGTATTATAATAATTGAGAGAAAACAATTATCGAAGGCCCCGTAGGAATATTCTTCGTTTGCAACAACCCAGTTTTCATTGCTTTCCGATGCACGTGACAGTACTTGTGTGACGCTTGCTATACAACCTGGCAACCTTGTTGAGTGAATTTTCAAGCTGACATGTTTTGTGGAGGAACTGTGTTGTCATTTTGTAATGGGATTGACTGGGGAATACCCGACATCTTAAGTAGCTGTAAGACAGCGTAATAGCCTTATCTCATCTTCCCAGCGTGTGCATCATGTTCAAGTAGCTGTAATTGAAAGCTTTCAGACTTATCTCTGTAGCACATTAAAGCATGACACTTCCCATGATGAAATTACTTCGTATGAAAAAGCCATCTCAGACGTTACTCATCCTACATGTACAAGTCTGATTACTAATATGTTCAAGACTGCTATGCATTAAGCTTTAACGCAAAATTCTGGGTCGATACGAAATTAATCTCTATCGGAAGCTGCAGACGTTTGAATACCGTGACAACAAAGGCGTGCATCACGGGCTTGTGGAGCGAACATTACGGCTCGAATAGTCGGATATCAACCTTGAGCTTTTGAAGACTTCGAGGTATTCAGTGACAAATATTCTCGATGTAATCGCCTGCCGGTCTTTCCTGCTTTTGTTAAAGCGGCGTGAGTGAAAGCTAATTAGCTGATGATTCGGGATTCCCCGTTCTATGATATTATGCTCGTGACATTTCATTGACAGATCTTGTATCTTAATCTCGCGTGATATTTGCCTCAAACCTATTAGTAATTCAATATCCTCAGACAATAAACAAAGAACCTTTACTGCACGCAAAACGAAGTTAAACGCCGACTGTTCGTATACGCCGCGCGTTACACAAAGCCGCAGAGTTTCCGACAAAGGGAGACGCTCTGCCCGCAGGGAAAAGTTCAAGTTCTATCAAGTTTCGACTCGTCTTCTACTACTTATTCGATGTTCTTTCACACAAATATTGCTCAGAACACAGATACATTGGTTGAAGCGGTATCTATAATCGAGCTTTTGCAAAACACAACCCTTCGTACTTTACGGGGGTCCCGCTGGTAACACATCAAGCATTTGTGTACGGCTATTTTCAAGTCTTCCGACGCTTAAAAACAATGCAAGCCAAAATCGCTCTTAAAGTATGGCTTCCGTGCATCCAGAAAGCCAACCGATGATCGTTTTGTTTGGATCAACAACTGAAGGACCGGAAGTTTTTTCTATATCCCTTGACAGAGAAAACCCATTGTACTTGGTTCTGTGATTTTGATCTCTGAGTACGTCTGATCTTGCAATGCCTGTTTTTTAACACATTTTAAAATACAAACGTATCTTAGCACCTCGGTTACTTTTGGCAATCTTCTTTTTGAGCTTCTAGCTTTCTCGCAGCGATGGTTTATTGATCCTAATTTTCTCTTTCCATTTCCATCTGTGGCTTTTTATTGTTTACATGCTGTTTACATGCACGTTCTCGGAACGCATTAGCATTGTGAAGTACGTAAGCTCGGGTATAACCATGGACTTTTGACGACTTTGGGACATTCTTTGAAATGTATTCTTGTATTAGTCGCCTGCTTTTTCTACTCTTGTTCAAAATGCGTGAAAGGTTATTCAAGGGTACGTGGCTTGGCTCACGACTTCGTCTTGCAGGACTTCGGTTTTCTTTCACATAAACATTTGTGGGAATACAATAAAACTGAGCGAAGCGAGATCTACCAACGGTCACTTTTTCCTCAGCCATTTCCCAATTTTCAAATAACAACGCCATCTGTTCCACTGATTGTTTGACCTTCATGGCACCGAGCCAAAATGTCGCAACAACAACATAAATGCACAGCAGAGTGAAATTTTGATCCCAAACAAAAGTCAGATTTTCTGACGCTTTACTTGTATCAGCAAGAATAATACAAAGTAAAAGAATACAAAGTACCTTCAAGTTCACCCTCATACTAAACAGTTCCATATAATCCGCTATCAAGCGCTTGTCAAGAATCGCCGTCTTTACACAGGTTCTCGTCTTTGTATGTCGAGCGGCTTCGTTCAGCTTGTTCCTTCAAGTTCTCAAGGTTCTGGATGTCAGATTCTTCGTACATTTCTGTACAGTTGTGCATAGTTATGCAGTTCATTGATAAGTTCATTGCATTTGCTTTCATGGCTTTCAATATGGCTTTTGAGGCTGAACGGACCGACCCAAGCCAAAACCGCTCAATGAAATTTAGTATGGGTCACAGGCTCCCCAATCTTACTGTATGAGTTGAAAAAAAAAAAAGTTTTCAAATTAAAGAAATACTTCACCTATGTTGTTCCTTGTGTGCTTTTATTCCTTGTGTATCATTTCTGGGCAGTTTCAAGCCGTTTTGAGCGATTTTCATATGGTGCTGATTCAGTCTGTATATATAATGACAAGGCAGGACACAAGCGAAACGACCGTTGAACTTACGAGGTCAAAAAATCACCCTAATTCTGCTTAAGTCACCTCTATTCTCATCGATAGCAATCGCCGAAGGTTGGAATGCATATCCTCTTCACTCGCACATCGAAAGCTCACTCTCTTGCCTTCAAAAAGCATGCATTTCTGCCGCCGAAGACCAACGTTTCACTATCTGTTGATCCGTTCATGTAGCAACGAGGACATCTCGAGCTCAGTGACGTCGCCATGACATCCAACGTCCAATCGGATTAGAGCTATTGTAATCAGGCCTGGTCACTGAGCTCGAGATGTCCTCGTTGCTACATGAACGGATATATACAGACTGAATCAGCACCATATGAAAATCGCTCAAAACGGCTTGAAACTGCCCAGAAATGATACACAAGGAATAAAAGCACACAAGGAACAACATAGGTGAAGTATTTCTTTAATTTGAAAACTTTTTTTTTTTCAACTCATACAGTAAGATTGGGGAGCCTGTGTATGGGTCTACCGCAACCGGCGTATGCGTTTGTAAGTAAGATGAGCGGTCCATAAAATAATCCACAGAGCCAACTAAGGCAAGCAACTTGCTGTCTTCAAAATGGCGAAACTGCTCGCCCGCCAAGTCACTTGATCACAACGTCATCACAAATCACATGATAATATGAACCAATCACCGCATGCAGATTTCTAACCCAGAAAAATAAAAAAAAAATAAAAAAAATCGTTGCATTTTAAAGCTTGTGACGTCACAAGCAATTAGCACGAGTAAATTTTTCAAAGACCACAAAATTGCACGAGCGCCACGCGAGTGCAATTTGTGGTCTTTGAAAAATTTACGAGTGCTTATTTATTCCAAAATTGCACTCGAAATCATGTGATTACTGGTTAATAACATGCATACAATAATTTACATCGCTCAATTTTATTCAATTTTGTTACAATTCGCAAATGTCTCCCAAGAACTTTGTTTTCTCGCAAACAGAGTCGGAATTGTCCTGAGGAATGAAAACACACCCTTTTGTCTTGCTTGTCTTCGGAAGTACGCGCGCCGGCTGTCGGCAATTTTTAATTTCAAATTTCTGCACTGTTAATTTCACATTTCTGCACTGTTAATTTCACATTTTTGCACTGTTTGGGATAAATTGACGCGCGCTCCGCCAATCAGAATGCAGAAATTATTGTATGCATGTTATTACAAACCGAATTGGACTCCATTCTGTCAATCATATTACCATTATTAATCCTCCGCATGCACTAACTTGAACCTTGCAGGCAGGTTCTCGATGTGATTTGTAATTTTTCCGATGTTTTTTTAAGAGTGTTGACCAAAAATCAAACGCAGGGGCAAAATAATTATATTTCAATTTATGTAGCTGCTTCAGTTTCGTAAACAGACATGTAAACCACTAAAATCGTCATGTTCGCGGTAATACAATAAATTAATGATTGTCAGTATATGGCAGATAAACCGGAAAACCTGAGTCCAATGTGCCATTTACGAGATGCCTGTTGCCTTTCGACTCTTTCAAACAAAGGCCTAGTACACAACCTTTCTTATGAACTCATGATTTTTATGATTCAACACTTTTTTCTTCTCTTTCTATTGGCCAAGAGACTGCTACGTCACCTGCAAATAACTACCTACGAATAAGTATCTACTCATGCGCACTACTGGTTTTTGCGTGTCAAATGCCAAAAAATTTTGCTCGTGCGCAGTCTACACCTGTGTGAATATAGCAGCTCGTTTTTAACTCGTGAATGCGAAGCACTCACTCGCTCGTTCCATGGGTGTAAACTTCCGGCGGAAAGTACGGGTTCCGCAGACCAGTGCATAACACTGGCGCAGGCCTTGCAAACAAAATGGCGGCCAGTTTCCGACCGAGAATACTCGACGTTCAAAACGGGGGTTGAGAGTCGCAAAAGCGATGAAATAATCTTTCACGTTTGGAGTCCTTTGATTCTCAAGGCACATGTTCTTGAAAATTAAGACCGAACTGCGGACTTCACCTGGATTTTACAGTTCGATTGATCGAAAACTTTTTAGCACCTTTGAACCGTAGCGTTGGCTAAAATCACAGTACTTGTATGGCTTCAATGCTATATACAGAGGATAGATTTATAGCGTTTCTCATTTACGAGTTGGTTCACAGGAGATTTTGATTGCTACAACGCCCGCTTCCCAACATATTATATGCCAAATAATTTGTGAATTCAAGCTCACTCCAATGATAAAACAATTATTTAACTCGGTTATTGCAAAACATCGTGATTTGCCAGTGTCCCGCATTTGCCTCTGCCTCAGCTTCGACATTGGCACATAATTGTTCTACTCGCCACTGCCAAGAGTCACAATGTTTTGCTCAACCGCGTCCCTTAATTACTTATTATTTGCATTAAAAATGAAAACTAATAGTTCATAAGTAAGCTTTCGCACTAGACATTGTTTTGAGGCAACAGGCATCTCGGATTTATGCATACTTGTGTGATCTGCGTCATTTTGATTAGAAACACGCGCATAAAAGAATGTCAATAAGGACAGAAAAAAAAAGCAGAATTGAAATCGCGTTTTACTATTCAGAAGGCGTTCATTTATGGAAAGTGCCCCCAGGTAAACGCAGAAAATGGCGTTTCCGAGTTCCTAAAGTAAAAAATTTCTTTGGGTAACAAACCCCAGACTCTCCCTAGCGGATCGCACCTTCGGTGCTTGCTAAAATCTTATATTTTTACGTGCACCACAAAAAATTCTCGCTGCGCCCCTACAGGTTGACACATTAATTATAGATGACGCTACAGTGTCCTCAAAGAGCTAAAAAATAAAATGTTCTCACAGGGAATATAGCATTATGGAGCACCTGAAGTTATGAAACTCTTATCGAAGGCCGGAATATATTCCCCGAACGAAGTGAGGGAAATAATCACGACGCTAATGCAGCAAAATCGTATCATTTGAAGACTCCAAGCGTGTCGCCATCTCGAAATTTAATGTTCGTGTGTGTGTGTGTGTGTGTGTGTGGGGTACGACTCGTCCCCAGGGCCATCCGCGTCTAGCGACCACTGCGAGGCTACATCGGCAGCTTAACTGTAAACCGCCATTTTCTTAGTGACATGCGGTAGCTGTAAGAGTACGAACGGAAGTGATTTTGTACAATAAGATGCAGAAACAAGGCCAAGCAGTTCGACGGACGGCTGTAATTTGCCCGGATATTTTGCCGGTGTATGGGAGGCAAGCTTACTAGCCGTGAAACGGATTCTTAAAGGCACAACTGGTCGACCTGAACACAATCCCAGACGCCAGTACTGTGTTAAAACGCAGACACTTCTTCAGAAAGAAATAGCAAAATACAGTTGGTGGAAATCGAACAATCATCGTGGCAAATTTCACCTTTTACAATAACAGGAATGTAGTTTTCAGAATCCAAGTTTGACAAGATGACGACACACAATACAATGGAAAGTGGAATTTTCGTACTGTATGAGGACTGCTCTATACAGTGTACTTTGAAATCATTGAAGACGTAAACAATGGTGTTTTGGGTTTTGTTTCCTTTGCTGGAAAAGAGCTAAAGCTATGGCTTTCAGGAACCGGTGAGTTTTGAAAATTTACATCAATTAACGTACAACGCTTTTGTTAAATGACGGTCGTGTTATCATTATGGTATTTCAACAATTGCCGTATATTTTGTCGTTTGATGCCCCGGGAACTGTGATGAAGGCCAAGTAGGATTATACTGTGATCTTTTCGCTAGTTTTTAAAGCTATTTCAGAGTGCCTTCGTGCAAGATTGTGTCATCCGATTCCTGACATATTTGCATAATTTCACTGACAGTCTGACACATGCTGTGAAGTTTTGTCGCCGCGTTTGTTGGCACACTGTATTCAAGGATAAAATGTAACCGGGTTAAAATGCTTTTGCTTTTTGAAGGCTATTAAAGTAGAAAATATCCGGCCACTGCTTTCCAAATTAAACAATTACAGTCTATTGTATATTATTGTCTACTAGCGGGACCCCGTAAGATACTCGCTCAACACAATCGAACTTTGTATTATTTAGTGACCGGGTTTGCTCGCTCAATACAATCGGACCTTGTATTATTTAGTGACTTGATTTCTTTTTTCTGTCAAAGATTTTAAAATCGTCAAACGCAGTTTGAAAAGTTGTTGTGTTCAAAATTGAATACCTGCCAAAATTCACACGGTCCCGAGACTTCGAAAGCGTGTAAACAAGCGACTCGCTTTGACGGCTCTAAATTTTGTCACACTCGAAGAAGCGTATTAAACTTATAAAGTAAAAAAAAAAAAAAAAAAAAAAAAAATTCGGTGTCCAAGATTGACTTTGCTTGGCTTTCAAGCCTCGGGAGTATTCTGTAGTTGCGTGTAAATGTTGTCTCAGCGAATTTTGAAGTTCAGCTTAGTGTCTACGAAAATTGCAGAATGTGCACGTTGTCTGAACTAAACCAGACTGCCGTGCGAAAAAGATTTTTTTTAGCGGCCGACTGGTGACGTCGCTACACAGCCGTGGTTTGCAAAAAAAATTTTAAATAATCTCCGAACCGAAAATAAACAAGAATCCCGCTTTCCGAAAACCCACTACTGAGCGAGGGGATATCTGCGATTATCGTATTTCTAGTAACTATGCCTGTGTAAGGTCAAATTTCTCCCAGTGCAGCCAATCTATTTAACTTATGTGGAGTAACTATGCCCACAGTCACACCGATAACACTTGACAACATTAAAACTAAAACGCAGGCCGAGTTTTTTTCTCTCTTTCTCAGTATTGACCTTCGCTGAAGTGACGCTGAAATGACGCTGAAATGTCGTCAAGATAAATTCTGTTTGTTCAATGTCTTCCACATTTTGCCCCGATCACACTTGTGACTTTAACGACAAGTCAACATTTACAACTTCGCAGGTGCAAACGGCGTTTTGTCACCCACATATGTCGATTAGTTGTTGCAACACATGCTCAGATCAAACCAGAAATAGAATCATAGTGTGCCTGTGTATGAACATACGTTTTCAATATTTTGAGCATAGAAACAAAACCTTCCCAAGGTGTACTCTTTTATGTTTTAGGATTGAGGGGGAGTTTGTTCACTGAATAAAGTTCACTGCGCCGTTTGTTTGACACACGCAATCGGCTATTCTATTTAGCTCAGAACATCGGGATATATCAAGGCATTTGGTTTGTTGAATGAACGGAGAAGAGTACTTCTTTGGGCTGGGACGCGAGAAGGACGACGTTTTCGCTGCAACAGCCGCGTTGGAGTATCTGCTGGGCTCCTGAGGTAGTGAGAATTGCCTCTTTGTGGTTTTACTTCTTCTCTCGCCTTTCGAACAAATAATTTGGCACAAAACGGTAAGCTTTGTGAATCTGGACGAGAAATATACTGCCAACGATGTGAAAGACCAGACTAACTGGTCGTGGACAACTCCCAAGACTTTAATAATTTTCATTGCATGAGCCTCTACAGGTTATGCTTTAAAATCGCCGCCGGGCAAGTAATGAAGTTGCACCATCGTTTCGTATTTAATAAATAAACTCAGCCAAAACAAACTTTTCCGGCCAGGTTTCCCTCGCCTACACAAAACTTTAAGGCGGCTCGCCCAAGCTTTTGGAGACTGAGGAAACTGTGGCTATATTTATTCCAAAATGTTTTCCGAGTTTCTCGGCCGCTTTTCCTCTCCTACACAAAGCTTTCAGGCGGCTCGCCCAAGCTTTTGGAGAGGAAACCGTGGCCTATTTATTCCGAATTGTTCTCGGCCTATTTTTCCTCTCCTATACACAAAACTTTCAGGCGGCTCGCTTAGCTTTTGCAGAGGTGTGGCTTTATTTATTCCGAGATGTTTAGTTCCGAGTTTCTCGGCCTATTTTTCCTGTCTTTCGAAGGCTCGCCCAAGATTTTCGAGAGGACACTGGCTTTATTCATTCCGAAATGTTTTCCGAGTTTCTTGGCCTGGTTTTCTTTTCCTTCAAAAAACTTTCAGGCGGCTCGCCCAAGATTTTGGAGAGGAAACTGTGGCTTTGTTGTTCCGAAACGTTTTCCGAGTTTCTCAAACTATAATTTTCCTCTCCTTCACAAAGCTTTCAAGCGGCTCGCCCAAGCTTTTGGAGACGAAACTGTGGCTTTATCTATTCCGAAATGTTTTCCGATTTTCTCGGCCTAGTTTTTCTCTCTTACACGCAAAGCTTTCAAGCGGCTCGCCAAAGCTTTTTGGAGAGGACACAAGGCAGCTTTTTCGTTGCGGATTGACCTCCCGTCCACACGTATCCCCCGGTGAATACGGTTGATAAATCCGAAACTTTCTGATCAGCGTATTCAAAAATATACGGATTCGACCGTCCACACGACGCCGTATTCACGCGCATTCAAAAAAATCCACTCTGGGAAGCGTTTTCAAAAGTTGCGGATTCACGGGAGAGGCCAACGGAATCCGCAACAAAAAAGGTAACGGCTACATGGCGATTAGGCTTCGAACACTCGAGTTTGTCCTGCCCTGCCGCGATTGATATTAAACAACGGTGTTCGTAGGGAATACTATATGGCTGTTACAACTTCTCAAATGTGCTCGACTCATGGCTCAACATAGCTCGACGTGGACAAGTGCTTATTTCTTTCATAGAAAAAGAAGGCAAACATGCATGGCTGTGTTTTCATTGGGTTAAGTTACGGGAAAATTCCTTGATTTCCACGCAAAGCTGACCCGGTATAAACACAGCCTATACACAAATAATGGTAATTACAAAGCAGAATAATGCACGCAGTGTAACCATCATTATCTCTCTTGTCTTGCATAAACAAATATTTCATATGAGCTAGCACAATACATCACCAGCTTATACTAAATCAAACTAATCAAAGCTCAAAAGAAGTGAGCGAAAACTTTACATTTTCAGGCTAAAAAAATGACAGCAAAATTTACTTAATTATTAATCGTTTTTTGACCAATGGCCCCGAAAGAATACAAAGACTAAGACTGTGCAGTGCAATAATTTCTTTCGCGAGGATTTTCACGACTCGGCGGCAGTGGCGTGCTTTGCAGTTCTAGTCAGTGCTCGCTGGCACGGTTTTCCGCGTCGCCTGATCTGATTCGTTCACATCAGTTCATCCAAACAGATGCTCAGTTTTTTGTAATTTGAGATGTAAAGTGAAAGTCTTGTGACTCAAGCGTTAAAAATAAAGTTACTCTCTCTGTGGAGTCATTGAAAAGCCGACAGGAAACTGGACGAGAGATATTGTGTTCGCGACCACTTCGCAAAACTAGGCAGATATTATAGGAAAGGCCAACGGAATCCGCAAAAAAATAGTTGGGGATTCAAAAGTATTCGGATACGTGTAGACGGGGCCTGAACTACAGCAGAATACACTAACCTGATAAATGTCGGTGAAACAGTTTCGTTTGAGCGTGATCTTGTTTCTTTCACTACGGCTCACAGGTTCAAACCAGTATGCCTAAAGTTCGGTGTTCGCATTAATTCTATCCACCTTATGTAGTCTAAGTGCAGCTGGCTCCTCACGAGTTCACTAATGCATGCATCGATTATTATAACAACGCAGATGTTTATGTCTTCGGCCTGGGTTAAACGTCCATCTTAGCATACGTCGAACACTTCGGGCGACCGAAATTGTTCGACTGGCGATTGAGTTTGCATTTAGTTCGACTCGTTTGACCCAGAATTGATCTTACGTAGTTCTAATCGACTCCTCCAGTCGATCTTAATTGCGAAAAACAGTCGAACTAAATAAACTAAATAAACTAAATAATAAATAAATAAATAAATAAATAAATAAATAAACTAAATTGTTGAATTTAGTTCTACGCATGCTAAGATTACTACCCAACTTTTAGGTCTAACTCCATTTTTTTCCCGTTTTTCTTTTACACAATATGCTATGTATATTCTAACAGAGAACATAACATTGTGGGTGAGTGACTCGTGTATTTACTTGCACCTAAAGTCATGAAACTCTTATCGAAGGCAGGAATAATTGATAACGGCTACATGGCGATTAGGCTTCGAACACTCGAGTTTGTCCTGCCCTGCCGCGATTGATATTAAACAACGGTGTTCGTAGGGAATACTAAATGGCTGTTACAACTTCTCAAATGTGCTCGACTCATGGCTCAACATAACTCGACGTGGACAAGTGCTTATTTCTTTCATAGAAAAAGAAGGCAAACATGCATGGCTGTGTTTTCATTGGGTAAAGTCACAGGAAAATTCCTTGATTTCCACGCAAAGCTGACCCGGTATAAACACAGCCTATACACAAATAATGGTAATTACAAAGCAGAATAATGCACGCAGTGAAACCATCATTATCTCTCTTGCCTTGCATAAACAAATATTTCATATGAGCTAACACAATACATCACCAGCTTATACTAAATCAAACTAATCAAAGCTCAAAAGAAGTGAGCGAAAACTTCACATTTTCAGGCTAAAAAAATGACAGCAAATTTCCTCAATTATTAATCGTTTTTTGACCAATGGCCCGGAAAGAATACAAAGACTAAGACTGTGCAGTGCAATAATTTCTTTCGCGAGGATTTTCACGACTCGGCGGCAGTGGCGTGCTTTGCAGTTCTAGTCAGTGCTCGCTGGCACGGTTTTCCGCGTCGCCTGATCTGATTCGTTCACATCAGTTCATCCAAACAGATGTTCAGTCTTTTTTAATTTGAGATGGAAGGTGAAAGTCTTGTGACTCAAGCGTTAAAAATAAAGTTACTCTCTCTGTGGAAGTCATTGAAAAGCCGACAGGAAACTGGACGAGAGATATTGTGCTAGCGACCACTTCGCAAAACTTGGCAGACATTATAGGTCGAATGTTAATTCAAAAATGAATTTTGACCACAGAAACCAATCACAAGAAAGCCATGTCATATAAATAATTCATAGAGGCAAGTTTCGGAGCTCCAGTCCAAAGAAGCGCGAAGGGGAAACTAGAAAGACGATTCGCTGCTGTTCCTGCACCCAAGTATATTCTTGTTGTTTACAGTTCTCAGGTGACGTAACCAACATATCCCAAAATACTCTGCGGCGCGAGCAGCCCACGAAAGATAACATATACTGCATGTACCAAAAAAATCCGGGAATAGGCGACAGTTCTTCCAAGGCCTACATCTGTTTCTTATTTTCACAATTTTGTGCCATTCGCGTTTATTTGACCTGCGGCTCTGAAATTGCATGACTAGTTTCCCTTTCATGTGTTGGTTGCATTTGTTTCTTTGACGAAAACAAGTTTATGCAAATGAGCGGCGCCATACTTGCATTTAGTGGTCATGTGACTTTGTCTGAGGTCTGCATCGTAGCGACTAAATTTGTCTGTCTCAGTCTCAGATGAGGTGTGAATTGAACAATAAAGCTGAAAGCTGTGAAAATTAGAATTTTGACAGAAGTGTTGAAGTTCGTAATGTTTGTTTGATTTTTTTAATTTGTTTTCTTCTTCCTTTTTGTTGAAATCGCAACTGCGAGCTCAAGGTTTGACTATTTTCAGTATGCACCGTTCTGAAATCGAATATTTGCTACTTTTCGTAATATTTCACACTTCATTCGCTGTCTGAGAGAAAGCCTTGGAATTGTCGTTTTAGTAAAACTGCGAGGAATCTCGGGAAATATTATGGGAAACTCCTTATAGACTCTAATTTTCTATCGGTTATATTTTAGTCGGCGGTTGTGTAATATTCCTAAACGTGAATTTATTTATAATGTGCGTGTTCGGGCAAGAAGGATTATATTTGCTTTATATGGATTACATCATGACTCCTGGGAGTGACCAAACATCGCACACAGCCTATCGTGAGAATACGACTGGTTGTAATTATTATTAAATTACTGATGCAGATCTTAAAATAGATTTTGAAAAATTAACGTTTGAACAAGGGTATGTGTGGTGAATCGGCTACCATAGCTATTCTCTCTTGCTGACGTTTTGAATATTAAGGTCTGTCCAAACGAACCCAACGTCGCCGTCCAACATCATTCAACAATGTTGGATGAACATGTTGGATGAAGTTTGATATTCTTTTTGTTCTCAGGCACTGATGAACAATGCCTATTAATCGCTTGATTCAGCCTCTACAACATTATTTGATTCGCGCCGGCGCACTAGAGCTTAATTGTACACCGTGGGCTCACTTTCGGTCCCAGAATTCTTATCGTCTACAGTGTTTTATAAAACATATTGGACTCGTTTGGCCATCCCGTAAAACATTCGTCCAACATTGTTTTATCCAGCATGTTGGACTTGTTTGGTCGGCCTTCAGTCCTTAGTCAGTAGTCAATTAGTCTGTTACCAATACCTTTCCTTTATTGTAACCGTTGTCTGGTTTGTAATTTTACCTTATTGAGTCCGCATTGTGCAATTACTTATGTGTCTAAATATCGCTCATTAGGCAAGTCATGAATATGCAATAAAAGATGAATGGATTTGCTGGGAAGCAGACTTTATATATTTAAATACAGAATAGTACAGAATATGCAGTGAAACCTCCCGAGGGAACGTGGTCGCTTACTGGAATTTCTTGAGTTGATGATGTAAATGTAAACATGGGCGCGCAAAGCATCTACGGTGAGAGTGTCTCTTTAAGAAATCAACCTTGTGTCCTGTTGCACCGTACATTACATGTGTTAGTGTTTTGACCGGTCCGGTATCTGCAAGGAAGTTAGTCCTTGCACAGATAATTGCTCCTTGGTAATATAAGAAGGTCACTTACTTGAGATCAAAAACAGTAGAAAACGGCGAGCTTCAAAGGTGGTCGCGATCGCTTACGAGAGGTTTGACTAATAGTAATTTGACTGAGAAACCAGTCGGTACTTTGGTACTTCCCGTAGGCGACCACTTAAAGCCGAACGAAGGTTGGTCGCTTGCAGGAGGCTCAACTGTACGTCAAAATATAGTTCGCCCAAGAAGTGCAACAGGTGTGGTACTATGACGTCACAAGTGTGGTACTATGACTTCCATGACGTCAAAGTACAAAAATGAAATCCATTTGAACTGATTGGTTCTCCTGTGTAATTTTAAGGAGGAAAGCTACAAATTGAATATGGTAAAAACATGCATATGTATAGAGTTTCTTAAACCAATCACCGTTTATAAGGTACGAGACCAGGAATAAAAAGCCCAAAGGTCTTTGCGTGCCTCATACCTTGGTAAAATGTGTCGGCCATGACTAGTACAGTATACAGTTGCCGGCATTTTTCGTTTTAAATGACATGAAAGTGAGGCGTTTGGGTTGACAGAATTGGAGGAGCAGTGCTTATATTTTACGCAGGGGGGGGGGGGGTCAATGTTTTGCATATCTGTGTTCAAACCAAAATTGCACAAAGTAGGTGCGAAGATGATTCCTGTATCATTGTTTCAGGTAATGTGATTTGATTTCAACACGAAAACTGTAGAAGTATAGTCAACTTTAAATTTGCCAAAACACGTAAGACTAAGTGTGTCACAGCACGAGCACTATTAGTTTGATCCAGTGACCCAACGTCTCACTTTTATGCCATTTCAGCGGAACCGCTGACAACTGTAATAAGTGCTATTAGGACGAAATCCGTTAGTCAGCGAATCAATTTTAACGCGGAAAAACACTTCAAGAAATTGTTTCAACGTAACTGTACTGGGAGACGATCGACACTACTATCACACCTCATTATCGAAATTCGTTTACACACCGATCGCTGTTTTACTGGGAGATATGAGTGCAGGCGCAAACAATCATGGGCTTTTGAGCTCAGTTACCCACAAGCCAACAGGATCCGTATTGCTGGTCAGCGGCTTGTGACTACAGTCTAAACTTGCCTGAAACAGATATTTTACAGCTGAAAATATTTCGACATCGTGGAACTACGTTCTGGAAGTCACTTCCGTTGGTCAGCGTTTGTCGTCATTAGGGAAGTAAATCGTTCTAACTCGAGTTAAAATTTCACCTCCTGTGTAAACCCCGTTTTTTATGTGTGTAATGTCGCACTTTGTAATAACGCTTGTCGCACTTTACAATACCTGTCGAGCTTTGTAATAACACTTGTCGTACTTTTTAACAACACCTGTCGTGTTGGTAATAACGCTTGTCACACCTTATAATACCCGTTGCACTTTGTCGTAACACTTGGGCGCACTTTGTAATAGACCAAGCTGTCGCACTTCATAATAACAGTCGTCTTACTTTGTATTAAACTTCTCAAATAAGTTAATTTTGCTGTCAAAAAATGTTGGGTGTCTTTTGGGGTCACGGCCTGACACCTCGGGTACTGTCACGTGATATTAAAAAACTTGTTTCACGCTAAAATCAAGCTCATTTCAAAAGACATGGCTGCGAAACTTTTTCTGGTGTCTTTTGAGTCAATGTGAAGACTCCACAAGGCAATACCTATGGATGGCCCATTATCTTTAACATCTTCTGGAAAAAGTTAGACCGAACCACAAAATCTGCACTTGAATCCACTGTTTTGTGTAATAACCGCTGGTCGTAAAATGCATTTCCGCGGTGTCTGGTCGATCACATGTGGCCCAAACAAGGTTTTTTTCCTAAAGGTTCGTCATATTATTTTACCTTTAGCAGCAGAAGAAATAATATATGGAAGCTGGTGGGGGTAAAAATCTGATCAGTATCCAAATAGTAAAGCGCCGAAGGTGCGTCGAGGAGCATGTTCTCCGTAAAAATGAGATTTGGCTGTACAAAACGCCATTTCCTACCATTTCTGGAAGCTGGAAACGAAATTTCAAAAATCTGACCGGTTTCCGCAAACCGGTGGCTGCGGCCACAGGGTTCTTTTGTAATTCACTTTTGTGAGGAAGCCTTCCTGGTTGAAAGTAGTTATTATCCCCGAACGAAGTGAGGGAAATACTCACGACACTAATGCAGCAATATTATACCGCCTACTTGGGGACTCCAAGCCTGTCGCCATCTCGAAATTTAACGTTGTCTGTCAGTCAGTCTGTCGTACGACTTTAGGCGCGGTTACCCCTCTAACCAATAACAAAGGCCGGATCGATCACGTGTGCCCTGTTGTTTTACTCGGAATAACTTAGAGATGAGATTTGAACGAAGCATTTAGATTTGAACGAAGCAACAATATATTGTAGCTGCGTTCACGAAAATGGAAAACTTAACTGAAAAACTTGAAACACAACAGTCTCGCGAAGCTCGTCTTCAAATGAGAAGGGAACAGGCACGAGCAAGGCGAAATCGTGAAACGAGCGAACAACAGCGCATGAATGCCGATCGAAAGCGACATGAACAGAAACGGGTAATGCAGACAACTCCGCAAAGAGAACAGCGCTTGAACGCAAATCGGAAACTTCAGGAGAAAAAGCGGGCCGAAGAGAAGACTCCGCAAATTAAGACAACAGCGCATGAATGCCGACCAAAAGCGACATGAACAGAAGCGGGAAACACAGACAACTCCGCAAAGGGAACAGTGCTTGAAAGCAAATCGGGAGCTTCAGACGTCGTTTTGTGTTAAACTCAGATACTTATTTAGAAAGGACAAGCAACAAAGGTTAGTCAGTGGAAATCGAACAATCACCGTGACAAATATATATTTTGTAACTCGATCACTTCAAGAATGTATTAAAATCTGTATGCTGATCATTTTCCCTCGAAGTATTGTTTTACTACGCTTCTGTCGCCAGTTTCGGCTACCGTATTTGCTCAGAGCAATCGGAACTTGGAGTCTTGAATAATTTAGTCAGATGTCTTATTTTTCTGTAATCTGACAGGCGGTGATTGCAGCGAAAATCGTTCACAAGCCCTTAGAAGTATTACTGGGTCTGAAGCCCGTGTATAATTTGAAGTAAACTGTTCAAGTTTTGCTTTGATTCTGGGAGAAATTTTGCTGTTTTGAGTGGGTTCAAATACAAAACAATTCGAGCCTATTAAATATGCATGCCTGAGTCTGGTGCATGTAGTAGTAAAAACAAATCGCACAGGAAGCCTATTTAATTGTACTGCCTATGAATTCGAAATTAGAAAATCAGTGTTCCTTTTTTCCCGTACTACGACGGCCGACCAACTTCAAACTTTGAGTATTAAATTTCGAGAACGTGCTTGGCAGACTGTATGAATTAATTTGACGTGCCGACCGTGGGAAATACGTACTTCGTCACGCAATCGATTCTTTTTTCAACGCAAAAGTATAACACGCACCATTCTTTTTCTCCTTCCTTTGCGTGTAGCACTTGAGTTCGAAGAAAAGATTGAGTCAACATTTCGGTAAAACAAAGGCTACTCTTATTGGGAGTTACCAAAAGTAAAAGTCCCATCAATGGCAGAGTGAGGGGGTATATGCGATTATTGTATTTCTAGTTACATTATTACACTCACCTTGTCCACGTCGTGTTCTTTAAAAGTTTTCCAGTTCAATTCGTTGTCGCTGAACTTGATCTTGTAAGATTTTACCCACTGGTCATAACCATAGCGCCCTTGTGTAGCCACTTTTGTCACGACCTTTGTCTCTCCCAAGTCGACCTGCAGCTGTTCTCCTGCGTTACCTGACCGAGCAGCCCAAGATCCATGTCCGCCTTGGCTATTTAGGCGTCCACGGAACGCCTCGAAGCCAGGGTCGCTCCATTTGGATGAAGCGTTAAAGGCTGCATCCAATAACAGTCCGTTCTCTATCCCAAAAGCTGTGCTACACACTGTGACGAGAAAAGAAGAATGTCATACTTTGTGATGATTCGAGTGCAATGAGATCAGTGTTGCAGTGCCATTTTGCTATTGCCTTGTGATATCGTTGAAGTCCTTATATGTGATTTTTACAACCTGAGCTACTTAAACTGAACCACAAACACAGAATACAACCAATATAGTAACGGCCATACTTTTATAATCCATTTTGTTGGTCTAAACAAATTCTCTCCTTAACTAAGACCTAAAATCCTAAACATTGATTAGTAATATGTTTTTTTTTCTGTAACAACGAGTAGTCAGCGCGATAAAAAAAAAAAAAATCTGTACCAGTGAACAAGAACCACTATTCTGTTTATTTTTTCAATCTGAATGTTTGACTGTGTTCTGTGCGAGAAGTGGGCCCCGCGAGAACAGTCGAGTGGGCAAGAGAAGACTTCAGGTTTTTGCTCGTATTTCTCGTTTAGGCTCGGGTCGCACTCGTAACTTTAACGACATTAACATCGACACTTGCATCATTTGAAGTGCAAACAACGCTTGTCACCAAAAAATATATGTCTGCAAGTTGCCACCAAACATTAAAGAAGCCGTCGTATTGCTCTCGATGCTGAGTTATTATCGATTAAACTTTCTAGTGCGACCCGGCCCTTAGTCACCAATCCATACTTGAAACTGTGGTAATGCAAATAGCTAAATAACAAGCCTGAAGTTCATATGCCGTTGCGCGACATTCAAATTCCACTAACTTGCACTTCTTACCTGAGCAGATGAGCCGTCCTTTAGTCACGTGACACACCTTCATCTTGTTGCACAGCATGTCACTGCACGCCACGTAGTCACGTGTCGGGTTATCTTCGTAAATCACGTGATTAACCAACTTGAGGTGAAGAGGATGAGAGAGCCTCGTTCATGCGTTGAGTTCACAACGCTTTTGGTTGAGATGGTAGTTGATGCTGTAGCAGTGCAGGTTTTTGATGCACTGATCCATGCAGTCGTCAGCGTCGTAGCACTGCTGAGACGAAATCACGTGACCGATAAGCTGGCGATTCAAAAATGGATTGGTTCTGCTTCTGCACTGGGATGAGACGGAGAATAATAAGTTATCGGCGACTAACAGGAATGCGATGATGATGCCAGTTGAGTCCTTCATATCGATGTGACCTGTGACAAAAGTCCGATGAGAAGGTATTAAAGTTTACACATTGTGTAAGGGCCTGTTTACAAGGAGATAGGGTTACTTTAACGCTAGGGTTACTCTAGTATGAAGGTTATCCTAGCGCTTTAAGATGTCGTCTTTCTTTTTTAATCAACGTGTTTACAAGGTTGTTTACGGGCGGATTTAGAAAAAAAAAATTATACTGAGTTCAATGATGAATTGTTTACTTCTTTATCAAGATGACTTTTTAGCGCAAAATCTTGCTGAAACTGACAACCAAAATTAGGCCGAGAAAGGGCAAAGACGGAACACGAAAGTTTTTAAATATCGAAACGATGTAAACGAAAGTTAACCAGGGTACCCCGGTTACACTAACTGTTTTAATTTGCTTGTAGACCCGGGTCAACTTTGAGGGCCTAGATGGGGGGGGGGGGGGGGGGGGGGGGGGGGAGTTCTGCATAACACTTAACAGTAAAAAATTCAGGCCCATAACACTTAACAGTAAACCCATCTGGGCATATATATATGTATATCCAAAACTTGTCATCGCTCGTTCCGAGACAAAAATTCCTTTTGATCCTACTAAACCGAACGCAGGGGGCAAAATAATTATATTTCAATATAGTGAGCCTCTTCAGTTTCGTAAACCACTAAGGTAAACCAGGTAAACACTAAAATCGTCACGTTCGTGGCCATACAATAATTTATGATTGTCAGTGTATGGCAGATGAACCAGAATTCCGATGGGCCGTTCGGTTGTAAATGGCCCATTGTACCTGAGACCTTATAAATAATTAAAGACAGTCCACAAAAAAACAACCATGTGACGATTTCATATCTGTCTTCAAAATCTCAAATCTCAAATCTCAAAATTTTATACTCGTGTGAACCTGTGTGATCTACGTCATTTTGATCAGAAACACAGGCTAAAGAAAATGTCAATAACGACAGAAAAAAAAGTAGAATTTCGCGTTTTACTATTTATGCGTTCATTTATGGAAAGTGCCCCCAGGTAAACGCATAAAGTGGCATTTTTGAGCCCCTAAATTAAAACATTTCCTTGGGTAGCAGCCCCCCAGACTCTCCCTAGCGGATCGCACCTTCGGTGCTCGCTAAAATCTTCTATTACACGACTTCACATTTTCGAGTGTGAATAAAGGCCAAAACAAGTGCAAATATGGCAGCGATATGGCACTCGTCAGGAACCAGATCAACTGGTTTATTGCCTTACGTGATCAATTTTCGCAAGCAAAGTTTCGAACGCGTCATTTTTTTTTAAATCCATGTTTCGAGTGGATAGAAACATTTGGCCTGCTATATAAACAATATATTTTTGCGTGCACCGCAAAAAATTCTCGCTGCGCCCCTGCTGGTTGACGCATTAAATATAGATGACGTTAAAGTGTCCTCAAAAAGCTAAAAAATTAAAACGTGTCAGAGAGATTATAGCACTGTGGATGAGCGACTCGTGTACTTGCAGCTTACACCTGAAGTTACGAAACTCTTATCGAAGGCCGGAATATATTAACTGTGCCTGAGTAGGGTCAAATTTCTCCCAGTGCAGCCGATCTATTTAATTTCTGTGGAGTAATTTAATGCCCACAGTCACACAGAATAACACTTGACAAAATTAAAACTTGGGCCGAGCATTTCTTTTTTTTTTTTTTTCAGTATTGACCTTCGCTGAAATGACGCTGAAATGTCGTCAAGATAAATTCTGTCTGGTCAATTTTTTCCCACAGTTTGCCCCGATTGCACTTGTGACTTTAAGGACAAGAATGTCAACATTTACAACTTCGCAGGTGCAAACGGCGTTTTGTCACCCGCGAATATGGCGATGAGTTGCTACGACAACTTCGACTCAGATCAAACCAGAAATAGAATCATGTGCCTGTGTATGAACATGTGTTTTCAATATTTTGAGCATAGAAGTCTTTATTGTGACGTAATAGTTTAAGGCCCGGATGTAAAACCATGAGGTCGAGTTCGCGTTGTTTTGTAATGGCGACTAGAGATTAAAGTGAATCTCCTTAAAGCTTGTCTTTACATGGTGTCAGCAGTGGCTTCCTACGCTACTCCGACATTTGTTCCGCGTGAAGTGAAAGTAACTCGAGATGACGTCCGGCGGCGAGTCGAGTGCTCCCCAACTCCAAACTCTCCCGGTAAACATACCGTTACCGGACAAGCTAGAACTACAAACCGGCGAAGCAGCCACGAACTGGAGGCAGTTCAAACGAGCGTGGTCGAACTACGAAATTACAGCCAACCTTCTAGACCCCGCCAAACCGGAATTGAACAAAGCACGCCGTGCCGCGACACTGCTAACTTGTTTTGCTACCGACGCGTTAGATGTATATGACGCCATGGAATTTGCCAACGAAGATCAGAGAACGGACCCAGCGGTAATCTTGGCCAAAATGGAGGTGTACTGCATCGGGGAAACAAATGAGACCTATGAACGCTATGTTTTCAATAAACGGGAACAACAGGAGACTGAATCTGTGGATGCTTACGTGACGGCCCTGCGGAAACTGGCACAAACCTGTAACTACGGCACTCTCAAGGACAGCCTCATACGCGACCGGATAGTGATCGGGATCAGGGATAAGGGAGCTAGACAAAAACTACTGCAAACCCAGAAACTAACGTTGCCACAGTGTATCACTATCTGCAGATCCTTTGAGTCTTCCAGGAAAAAATTGAAGGAAATGGACCATGAGGAGGTCCAGATCGTGGCTGACCGTTGCTGCCACATAACTGAAACACGACGAAGGCCCGTGAGAAGTGGACGAACCGGTAGAGCAGTACCAAGCGGCCCACTGAAGCCCACTTTGCAATGTAAGTTCTGTGACACTAAACATTTGCCAGACAAAAAGCGATGCCCTGCATGGGGCAAGTCATGCAATAAGTGTGGACTCAAGAACCATTTTGCATCATGCTGCAAAACTGAGCAGAAAGTACATGCTGTGTATGTCGAGTCAGATAGTGAAGAAGAATATGTGGGTATGCTCGACGAGGAGGGCGTGGTTGGTGCTGTGGACATCGAAGTAACCCCAAACAAGGCATTTGCAACACTGGTCATAAATGGAGTGGAAGAAAAATTCCAACTGGACAGCGGAGCGACAGTCAACATTATGTCAGATGCAGCAGTAGTCAAAACCAGTGGGAAAGACCAGCTTAGCAACCTTGAGGAGTGTGGGACGACACTGGTCATGTTCAACCAAACCAAACTCAAGCCGTTAGGCAAGACCAGGATCAGTGTAACAAACCCAAAGAATAACAAGCGGTATAACATTGAGTTTGTTGTGGTTAAGGGCCAATGCCGCTCTCTCTTGGGCCTGAGGGCCAGTCAACAGCTCAAACTGTTAACGGTCAATACAGAGAATATCCTAACAGTCAGAGAGAGACCAGGCATACCAGAAAGTCTTACTAAGAAAGCCATCAGCACCCACTACAGTGATGTGTTCACAGGAGAAGGAAAGCTAGAAGGAGAACTGCATTTGGAAATCGATCAGTCGGTCCCCACAGTCCAGTTACCCACTAGGAGAGTAGCAGTGGCTATCAAGGACAAGCTAAAGGAAGAACTGGCAAGGCTATCTGCCATCGGCATGATCACAAAGGTCGAAACTCCAACTGACTGGGTTTCAGCATTGGTAATAACAACCAAGAAAAGTGGAAAAATCAGACTGTGCATCGACCCACAACCCTTGAACAAGGCCCTCAAGCGGAACCACTACCCACTACCAACAATCGAGGATGTGCTCCCATCCTTGGCTAAAGCGAAAGTGTTCTCGGTCCTTGATGCAAAGAACGGATTCTGGCACATCCAACTTGACGAGCCAAGCAGTTACGCAACCACCTTTGGTACCCCGTGGGGAAGGTTCCGATGGCTTCGCATGCCATTTGGTCTTTCCCCAGCTCCTGAAGAATTTCAAAGGCGGGTTGATATGGCCTTGGAAGGTTTGAAGGGCCTCAACATCATTGCCGATGACCTCCTGATCTCTGGCTGTGGTGATACTCTCGAGGAAGCATACCGAGACCATGACCGAAACTTCACTGCAGTACTTGACCGATGCAGGCAGAAACATCTGAAGCTCAACCTGGAGAAGATGCAGTTTAGAATGGAACAAGTCCATTACATGGGTCATGTCCTCTCCGCCATGGGCTACAGGCTGACCCGGCCAAAGTAAAAGCCATCATGGAGATGCCTCCTCCCACTGACAAACAGGGTGTACGGAGAGTCCTAGGTATGGCCAACTATGTCCAGAGGTTCGCCCCCCACCTAGCTGATTTGACCAAGCCCCTCCGAGACTTACTCAAGAAGGAGAATGACTTCGTCTGGGAGGAGTCGATCCAAGGCCAGTGTCTGGAAGAGATAAAACAAGTCCTAACACAGGCGCCAGTCCTCAAGTATTTTGACCACACAAAACAGACGACACTCCAATGTGACGCCTCCATGAAGGGGTTGGGTGCGTGTTTGATGCAGGATGGCCACCCAGTGGCCTACGCCTCGAGATCCCTCTCAGAAACTGAAACTAACTATGCCCAGATTGAGAAAGAGTTATTAGCAATAGTCTTCGGAATGGAGAAATTCGAAGGCTATGTCTATGGAAGGCGGGTACTAATCGAGTCAGACCACAAACCCCTGGAATCAATAATGAAGAAGAGCCTCCTCAGTGCACCCAAGAGACTACAGCGAATGCTCCTACGTCTACAGAAATACAACTATCAAGTAGTGTACAAGAAAGGCGAGGAAATGTACATGGCCGACACCCTCAGCCGGGCCTACCTACAAGAACCTGGTGTCAAGACACGATCTCCGACGGAAGTAGAGGCAGAATCCATCAACATGCTCCAGTTCCTACCAGTGAAGGAACAGACCTTGACAGAGATCCAGCACCATACAGAGACGGATGAGGACCTGAGAGCCCTGTCCGCCGTAATCAAGTCGGGATGGCCCAAAGACAAGCGTAACCTCCCACGCAACCTCCAGTGCTACTTCACCTTCCGGGAAGAACTGGTAGAACAGCATGGTATCATCTTCAAGGGAGAACGTGTGGTTGTACCCAGCAGTCTCCGACCTACGATGATAGAGAAGCTTCATGCAAGTCACCTCGGGGTACAAGGATGCCTCCGGAGAGCACGGGAAGGATTCTACTGGCCTGGCATGAACAACGATATCACAGCCCACATATCCAGATGCGCCATCTGTAATGCCTACAAGCCCGAGCAGCAGAAAGAGCCCATGCTATACTATGAGATTCCGTCCAGGCCATGGGAAAGCATCTCCGCTGACCTATTTGATTTCCAGGGCAGCAAATACATAGTAACCACAGACAGACATTCCAACTTTTTCGAGCTAGACAAACTAAGAGCAGAGACCACCAGTGAAGTCATAAGCAAGCTCAAGCCTCACATGGCAAGATTTGGGTTACCCACCAAGCTCACCACGGATAATGGGCCCCAGTTCTCGAGTGCAGAATTCGCAAAGTTTGCAAGGGAATACAACTTTGAACACATTAAGACGTCACCCCGGTATCCAAAATCCAATGGGAAAGCAGAAAACAGTGTCAAGACGGGCTCGAAAATCCTACAGAAGGCATCGGATGCAAAGCGCGACCCACATCTGTCCCTACTCGATTTCAGGAACACCCCTAAAGAGAGAATGACCAGTTCCCCTGCTCAGCGCATGCTATGCCGAAGAACCAGAACCTCGCTGCCCATGGCTAGTCAGTTACTAGAGCCCAAAGTTCCAAAAAATGTCAAGCAAGAAATCCTTGCCAACAAAGATAAACAAGTCAGGTACCACGACATCGGAGCCAGGAAGTTGGAGGTTCTCAAGGCGGGAGAAACCGTCCGTGTCAAACCACTACCAGGAGCAAAGCGTTGGTTCAAGGCAAGAGTCAAGAGACAGGTGAATGTGCGATCTTACAAAGTCACCACTGAAGATGGACGGGTATACCACCGTAATCGGAGGCACCTCTACAAAGTTCCAGAGCCGTTCAATCCCCAGGTACCAGAAGAACCTGTAATCCTGAATCCTCCAGACAGGGAACGCCACAACCATGTCTCATCGGAAGGACCAACCCACCAGCAACCTAGTACAGCATCACCACATCCAGACAACACAAACCCAACTACCGAGACACCCGGGAGGCAGGACCCGACACTGCGGGAATACGAAGACCAGTCCATATCTGGAACAATACCGCCAATAACCACTCGAAGTGGACGAGTTGTCAAAGCTCCTGCGTATCTGCAAGACTATAACACTTAAGTGACATTGGCTGATGAACATTGTTGTTCTTGTTGTTGTTATCGTTTGTTTGTGCATATCTGTTGAAGGGGAGATGTGACGTAATAGTTTAAGGCCCGGATGTAAAACCATGAGGTCGAGTTCGCGTTGTTTTGTAATGGCGACTAGAGATTAAAGTGAATCTCCTTAAAGCTTGTCTTTACATTTATGTGACATATCTTTCAGATGCGTTTGCGTATATACTTTAGAATCAAAACCTTCCTAAGGTGTACTCTTTTATTTTTTAGGACTGAGCGAGCAACCGCTCGTGGGGGAGCTCGTTCCAATCACTGAATAAAGTTCACTGTGCCGTTGTTTGACACACGCTATCGGCTATTTCATTCAGCTCAGAACAATGGGATATATTTAGGCATTTGGTTTGTTGAATGAATGGAAACGAGTATTTCTTGGGGCCGGACGTCAGAAGGACGACGTTTTCGCTGCAACAGCCGCGTTGGAGTATCTGCTGGGCTCCTGAGGTAGTGAGAATTGACTCTTTGTTGTTTTACTTCTTCTCTAACCTTTTGAACAAATAATTTGGCACAAAACAGTAAGCTCTGTGAACCTGGACGAGAAATATACTGCCAACGATCTGAAAGACCAGACAAACTGGTCGTGGACAACTCCCAAGACTTGTATAGAATCTTTTAATAATTTTCATTGCATGGGCCTCTACAGGGAATAGCTCATGCTTTAAAATCTTCGCCGAGCAAGTAATGAAGTTGCGCCATCGTTTCGTATTTAATGCATAAACTCAGCCAAAACAATTTTTTTCGGCCTGGTTTTCCTCGCCTAAATGCTTTCCGAGTTTCTTGGCCTAATTTTCTCTTCTACACAAAGCTTTCAGGCGGCTCACCCAAACTTTTTCGGCCTGGTTTCCCTCGCCTACACAAAACTTTCAGGCGGCTCGATCGCCCATAGCTTTTGGAGAGGACGCTGTGGCTTTATTTATTCCGAAATGTTTTCCGAGTTTCTCGGCCTATTTTCCTTCTCTTACACAAAGCTTTCAGGCGGCTCGCCCAAGCTTTTGGAGAGGACGCTGTGGCTTTATTTATTCCAAATTTTTTTCCGAGTTTCTCGGCCTGGTTTTCCTTCTTCACAGAGTTTTCAGGCGGCTCGCCCAAGTAATTTGGAGAGGACACTGTGGCTTTATTTATTCCGAAATGTTTTCCGAGTTTCTCGACCTACTTTTCTTCTCCTACACAAAGCTTTCACTGTGGCTTTGTTGTTCCGAAATGTTTTCCGAGTTTCTCGGCCTAATTTTCGTTTCCTTCACAAAGTTTTCAGGCGGCTCGCCCAAGCATAATTGGAGAGGGCACTGTGGCTATATTTGTTCCGAAATGTTTTCCGAGCTTCTCGGCCTGGTTTTTCTTTCTTACACAGAGCTTTCAGGCGACTTGCCCATAGAGAGGAAACTGTGGTTTTATCTATTCCGAAATGTTTTCCGAGTTTCTCGGCCTATTTTCCCTCTCGTACACAAAGCTTTCAAGCGGCTCACCCAAGCATTTGGAGAGGATTCTGTGGCTTATTTATTCCAGAATATTTTCGAATCCTCGGCCTGGTTTTCCTCTTCTAAACACAGCCTTCAGGCGGCTCACCCAAGCTTTTGGAGAGGAAACTGTGACGTATTTATTCCAAAATGTGCGCGAAATGTTTGGCAGAATTTTCTCGGCCTGGTTTTATTCTCCGCGAAAACATTTGAGAAACTATGGCCGCGGTTAAGTTAGAGCTAAAAGAGCACTATTTGCACGCTTACAGAGTAAAGTAGTCAGAGGAGGGGCGCTTCAAAATCCCAAACATCCACGTCTTGTTGAAGCCGAACGCGCTCAAATATCGGACCCTGCTGAGAGTTTTGGCACCTTCAATGTGAGGGCGAAAGAGTGAATCTCGTCATGGAGTGAAATATCTTATTAACCTCGTATTTACAGTAGACATCTATTTCTCAATTCTGCTACAGCAGAATACACTAACCTGACAAATGTCCGCGGTGAAATTTTGTTTGCGCGTGATCTTGTTTCTTTTACAGACGGCTCGCAGCTTCAAACCAGTATGCCTAATGTTCCGTGTTTGCATTAATTGATCCACCTTGTGTAGTCTGAGTGCAGCTGGCTCCTTACGAATTCACTAGTGCATGCATTGATTATTATAACAACGGAAATGTTTATGTCCTAGGCCTGGGTTAAACGTCAGTCTTAGCATGCGCTGAACTAAATTGCACTTCGGGTCGACCGAATTTGTTCGACTGGCAATTGAGCCTTGCATTTAGTTTGACTCCTGCTAAGATCAACGTTTGACCCAGAGTTCGGCAACCTATGCCGTTCTAATCGACTCCTCCAGTCGATTAGTTCGAGTGAGTCGATCAAAACTCAATTAGTCGATCTTAATTGGGACAAACTTCAAACTAATATCACCCTTAATTGTTGAATTTAGTTCGAATGCATGCTAAGATTAGTACCTGACTACTTTTAGGTCTAACTCCAAGTTTTTCCCGTTTTTCTTTACGCAACTTATATGCTGTGTATATTCTCACAGAGAACATAGCATTGTGGGTGAGTGACTCGTGTACTTTAAGTTCGGAATAATTGATGACGGCTACATGGTGATTACCATGTAGCATGAAATTTTCACGGGAGTTTAATTTCGCGGACTGCCGATTTTTTGCTTTTCTCGGGAAGAAATTTTCGCGGATCTCAGGCAGATTTCTATCCGGTGTTTCACATTCGGCAATGGTAAATAGCCGCAAGGGGTTTCACTTTTTCTTAACATCTTGTTTATTTTAAATCTCTAATTTACAAAACAAATCACAAATCACAAATCGTCCATCACATCTCAAAGCTACAGTATACGGTAGGTTGGCCTGGAAAACACACATAGTGCTGGACGAATTTAATAAATATATGGAGTAAATTTTCGTGGATTTTTTTCTCGCGGGAGTATATTTTCACGGGACTTAATTTTCTCGAATCGTCGGAAAATCCACGAAATTCGCGAAAATAAACTCCCGCGAAAATTTCATGCCACTCGAGTTTGTCCTGCCCTGCCGCGATTGATATTTAAGAAATATATAACGCGTTCACGTGTAATATAAACGGGAACTCGTTATATATTTCTTTTATAAAATAATTAGCCAAGGAAAATACATCACGTATCGCGTCAGCGTGTAATATAATCTTATCTTACACGGTTATTTAGCCAATCAGGGCGCGCGTAGTATCATAGTTATTTTATAATTAAGAATTAGTTCATACTTAGCGTGCGTCTATCGAGTTATGGATGCACACGAGAAATTGGGAGAGCACGAGAGAAGCGTAAGAGTTCAGCTTCACGAGTGCTCTCCCAACTTCCCAAGTGCATCCATAACTCGATAGACGCACAGCTAAAAGCATGAACCAATTCTTTTATAACATAGGCACACGAAATTACGAGCGAAAAACAAATTTTCATTTCTGATTGAATGCAAAATTCTCTTTCGACGCGCAAAAGGAAAAACAAACTCTCTCATTGGCTGATTGAAAACACGCCACAACTTACTAATATTTCTGTCATATAAAAGTTGATGAGAGTCGATGAAAAAGATGTCGTTTAATCGACGAAAACACTGAAAGTACTGTTAACCTGGTGTGGTGAAAGCCAGGAGCCTGCGGTGACTTTAGAATTTGTGACGATGTAAATGTTTTGAACGGTACAATTGTTGAAGATAAACCCAGGAAATTCAAGTCGCCGCTTCAAAACAACGTGAAATTCACCTTGAACTATGGCAGAAAATGTGGGTCTGGAAAAGCAAAGTGATCCGTCGAAGAATGTGAACAATCACCATGAACGAAAGAGATAGAAATGTTTGCCGAACGGACTTGTTTGTTATTCGAGCTGCCAGCAAACTGTACTGTAGACACTGCAAGTATAGCGGCTTTCGGAATGATTGAACGCCGTTTCATTTCAAAACCACTGAAGGCTTGACGGATATTTATCCTTGCTGTGATGGATTTCACTGTCCATGAGAATTAAGCCGTCGAGAAATAGGTAAATTTTGATTCATACAATTTTCTGTACCGACCGTTGAAACACAGAATTTATTTCCAGACTTGATTGCTGATTTCCTTTGGGTGCCGGTTTGACTCCATGCAGTACAAATTTCTTCGGAAAATAAAGCTATTCTCTTCTTAGTTGTAAAGCGTCTGTTAATTTATAAACGAGAAAAGCTAGAAAAAGTCGAAAGGTAGCGGCATTTGCATGCTCACGTCATATTATTGAGCACGGGCGTGTACGATTTAATAAATTTCCAGTGGTTTGCCGTGGTGTGGACTCTTATTTACCACGATTTACGTCATCACATGGTCAAAATGTTACGAGGCGCTTCGCCGAGTGAGTCCACAACAAATTTTGACCTTGTGGTGGCGTAAATCGTGGTAAATAAGAGTCCACACCATGGCAAACCACTGGAAATTTGTTTTTTACCACACTATTTAAAAATTTACAAGAAAATTTCGCTGTATTTCGTTGCAAAACGTGACACGCTGGCGTCAGCTGGCGTCACATCGTTGTCTGGACTCTTATTTACCACGGTTAATCGACCAATCAGAGAGCGAGAAACTAGTGTGTTGTGGTAAAAAAAGTTTTTTACCACAACAAATCTACAAATCTATTCTATCTATATCTACTCCCCAGTAAGATACTGCAGCCCGTAAACCGCAAAAGGTCACATGATCTAACTTACACGTTCCAATTGCTAAAGGTAGCAAAATCTGAGATAACAGCGATTGAGCTTATTGCTGCGGTATTTGATATACCTAAGGAATGCTTTCTGGTGTTGAAAACATAACAGAAATACGGAAGACGTGACGTGTGACTTCTTGCGGTTTGAGGTTTAAGGTTTGCGGGCTGCGGAAAACGGCAATCTTAAACTCACCAGTTTCACAAAATTAATCCGCGCACGAGGCCTTGAGCAAAATTTAATAAATTACTCTAAATTCCTGATACCAGCATTAGACATTCGTCATTCGTGGAGCGCTCTTTCTCCCCCTCCTCCCCCGAATACAACTGAGTGGGACGGAACACTGCGCATGTGTGACAGAACTTGGACAGCAATATTTTAAAGAACTCATTTCTTTTTCTCAAATGCCGCGCTGCGTTCTTCGAGAACCATTTAGTCTTCACTCCTTTCTTTTTGTTCCAATGTGAACCATAGAATGAACACTGGATGGTCCGGCAAGTCTTGCGACGTGAACAGATTCTGATATTGTTTCAGCTGGCGTTGCTTTGTAGCGCGATCACTTCGCAAAACTAGGCAGACACCGAGTGTTACTTCAAAAATGAATTTTGACCACAAAAACCAATTACGAGAAAGCCGTGTCATATAAATGATTCATAGAGGCAAGTTTCGGAGCTCCAGTCCAAAGACATGCGAAGTGAAAACTAGAAAGATATTCACAGTTGTTCCTGCACCCAAGTATATTCTTGTTGTTTACAGTTCTCAGGTGAGGTAACCAACGTATCCCAAAATGCTCTGGGGCGCGAGCAGCCCACGGGAGATAACATATACTGTATGTACCGCAACTATTTGGGAATAGACGACAGTTCTTCCAAGGCATACATCTGTTTCTTATTTTCACAGTTTTGTGCCATTTTGCGTTTATTTGACCTGCGGCTCTGAAACTGCGTGACTAGTTTTCTTTTCTTGCGCTGGTTGCATTTGTTTCTTTAACGAAAACATGTTTATGCGAATGAGCAGCGCCACATTCGCATTCAGTAGTCATGTGACTTTGTCTGAGGTCGGCATCGTAGCGTCTGAAGTTGTCTGTTTCAGGCATAAGATGAGGTGTGAATTGAACAATAAAGCTGTGAAAATTAGAATTCGACAAAAGTGTTGAAGTTCGTAATGTTTGTTTGATTTTGTTTTGTTCTTACTGTTTTACGCTGAAATCGCAACTGCCAGCTGAAGGTTTGACAACTTTCAATATGTACCGCTGGAGCAAGTGTCTTACTTGTTGCTACAAAAAGCTGTTGGAACTGACCCTTTGTCAAGTTCTGAAAGTAAAAGTTATCGAATTCGAATATTTGTTATTTTTCGTAATATTTCACACCTCATTCGCTGTCTGAGACAAAAGCCTTGGAATTGTCGTAGAATTGCGGGGAATCTCGGGAAATATTATGGGAAATTCCTTATATAGACTCTAACTTTCTATCGGTTATATTTTATTCGGCGGTTGTGTAATATTACTAAACGTGAATTTATTTATAATGTGCGTGTTCGGGCAAGAAGAATTATCTTTGCTTTATATGGATTACATTAACTCCTGGGCATGGGAGCCTATCGTGAGAATATGACTGGTTGTAATTATTATTAAATTACTGATGCAGATCTTAAAATAGATTTAGAAAAATTTAACGTTTGAACAAGGGTATGTGAGGTGAATCGACTACTTTAGCTATCCTCTCTTGCTGACGTTTTGAATATTAAGGCCCGTCCAAACGAACACAACGTCGCTGCCCAACATCATCCAACAATGTTGGATGAGCATGTTGGATAAAGTTTGGCCACCATGTTTTACGATGTTGGACGAAGTTTGATATTCTTTTTGTTCTCGGCCACTGGTGAGCGATGCCTTTTAATTGCTTGATGAAACCTCTACAACATGGTTTGATTCGCACCGGCGCACAAGAGCCTAACTATACACCGTGGGCTCATTTTCGGTTCCAGGATCCTTATCGTCTAGAGTGTTTGAAAAAACATATTGGACTCGTTTGGCCATTCCGTAAAACATCGTCCAACAATGTTTTTTTTAAACATGTTGGACTTGTTTGGTCGGCCTTCAGCCCTATCCTCAGTAGTCGATTAGTCTGTCACCAATACCTTCCCTTTATTGTAACCGTGAGAATCACTGCATGGGATTTTGTCTGGTTTGTAATTTTACCTAGTAGTGTCTCCTCATTGTGCAATTACTTGTGTGTCTAAATGTCTAAATTTCGCTCATTGGGCAAGTCATGAATGTGCAATAAAAAGTGTCTGAATAGATTTGCTGGGGGGGGGGGGGGGGGGGTGGGGGTGGGGAGGCAGCCTGTAGATATATACAGAATATACAGAGTATACAGTGTGCAACCTCCCTGAGAGACCACGGTCGGTTACTAGAATTTCTCACCATGGAAGGCCTAAGTGAGATCCTGCTTTGAGCCACAATCTGTGTCAAATAATGCAGGTTACGTGGGTGAATAACATCTTGAGGCTTAAGAAATTGATCAACCATGTGTCCTGTTGCACCGTACGTCACATGTGTTAGTGTTTTGACCTGTCCGTTTTCCGCAAGGAAGTTAGTCCTTGCACAGACATAATTGCTCCTTGGTAACATAAGGTGGTCGCTAAATGGAGATCAAAAACTATAGAAAACGGTGAGCTTCAAGGGCGGTCGCGGTCGCTTACGAGAGGTTTCACTAATAGTAATTTGACTCAGTGAGAAACCAGTCGGTACTTTGGTATCTCCCGCAGGCGACACTTAAAGCCGAACGAAGGTTGGTCGCCTGCAGGAGGTTCTACTGTACGTCAAAATATTGTTCGTCCATGAAGTGCAACAGGTGTGGTACTATGACGTCACAAGTGTGATACTATGACTTTCATGACGTCACAGTACAAAAATAAAATCTATTTGACCTAACTGGTTCTCCTGTGTGATTTTGAACAGGAAAGCTACAAAATGAATAATTGTAAAAGCATGCATGTGCATAGAGTGCTGTCGTTTCCTTAACAAATCACCGTTTATAAGGTACGAGACCAAAAATAAAAAGCCCATAGGTCTTTGCGTGCCTTATACCTTGGTAAAACGCGTCGGCCATGAATAGCACTGTATACAGTTGCCAGCAGTATTCGTTTTAAATGACCCGTGAAAGTGAGGCGTATGGGTTGACAGTATTGGAGAAGCAGTGTTTATGCTCTGAAAAACGACATGTTTGTGTGGGTTTAGTCAATATTTTACGCAGGTGGAGGGGGAGGGGGTGGGGGCAATGTTTTGCATATCTGTGTTCAAACCAAAATTGCAACAAAGTAGGTGCCAAGATGATTTCTGTATCATTGTTTCAAGTAAAGTGATTTGATATTGGACTTTGAATTTGCCAAAACACGTCAGACTAAGTTTTTCACAGCACGAGCACTATTAGTTTGATCCAGTGACTCAACGCCTCACTTTCATGCCATTTAAGCGGAACCGCTGACAACTGTAATAAGTGCTATTAGGACGAAATTCGTTCATCGAATCAATTTTAATGCGGAAAAAACACTTAAAAAATCTACTCGAAAGGAAATTATTTGTCAGTTGGGTATTCTTCGCCGAAACTGAATGCGAGACGATCGACACTACGATCACAGCTCATTATCGAAACTCGTTTACATACCGATCGCTGTTTTACTACAAGATATGAGTGCAGGCGCAAAGGATCATGGGCTTTTTACCTTTGTTACCCACAAGCCAACAGGATCCATAATGCTGGTCAGCGACTTGTGACTACAGTCTAAACTTGCGCACAGCCGTACAACTCAGCGCGCACAGAGACGTGGTCGTGAAACGTTTGGGCAACGATTCTGACGTATCGTGCTCTTGGATGTGGGTACAGCACGTGTGCAACGACTGTGTTCTGATTACTGTTGGCAGGAAATACCTGAAACAGATATTTTACAGCTGAAAATATTTCGACATCGTGGAACTACGTTCTGGACGTCACTTCCTTTGGTCAGCGTTTGTCGTCATTAGGAAAGTAAATCGTTCTAACTCGAGTTAAAATTTCACCTCCTGTGTAAGCCCCGTTTTTTATGTGTGTACTGCCGCATTTTATAATACCTGTCGCACTTTGTAATAATACTTATCGTACTTTGTAATAATACCTGTCGCACTTTGTAATAATACTTGTCGTACTTTTTAATAATACTTGTCGCACTTTGTAATAATACTTGTTGTACTTTGTAATAACGCTTGTCGCGATAACCGCAAGTGTCTGGTCACTGGCACAAACAAGGTTCTGTTCGTAGAGGATCGTCTTATTTGCCTTTAGCAGCAGAAAAAGTAATATATGGAAACTGATCTGGGTAAAAATCTGATCAGTATCTAAATAGTAAAGCGCCGAAGGTGCGTCCAGGAGCACGTCCCCCATAAAAATGAGATTTTGCTGTCCAAAACGCCATTTTCTACCATTTCTGGGAGCTTGAAACGAAATTTCAAAAAAATCTGACCGGTTTCCGTAAACCGGTGTGAACCGGTGGCTGCGGCCACAGGTACCGTCTGAAAGTCACTTTTGTGAGGAAGCTTTCCCGATTGAAAATGTTTTTTATTACATTATTACACTCACCTTGTCCTCGTCGTGTTCTTTAAAAGTTTTCCAGTTGGAACCATCGTCGCTGAACTTGATCTTGTAAGATGTTAGCCACTGGTTTGACTTATAGCGCCCTTGTGTGGCTACTTTTGTCACGACCTTTGTCTCTCCCAAGTCGACCTGCAGCCATTCTCCTGCGGCCTTTGACCCAGCAGTCCAACATCCAGGTTCGACCTGGTTATTTAAGCGTCCACGGAACGCCCCGTGGCCATGGCTGAATTCGGATGAAGCGTTAAAGGCTGCATCCAATAACAGTCCGTTCTCCATTCCAAAAGCTGTGCTACACGCTGTGATGAGAAAAGAAGAATGTCATACTTTGTGATGATTCGAGTGCAATGAGATCAGTGTTGCAGTGCCATTTTGTTATTGCCTTGTGATATCGTTGAAGTCCTTATCTGTGATGATTAAAACCTGAGCCACAAACACAGAATACAACTGATATAATTAAGCTGTTAGAGTAATGGCCATACTTGATAATCCATTTCATTGGTCTTAACAAATTCTCTTCTTAACTAAGACCTAAAATCCTAAGGATTGATTAGTAGCATGTTTTCCTCTGTAACAACGAGTAGTCAGCGCTAACTAAGAAAAAAACTGTACCAATGAACAAGAACCACTGCTTATGTTAATTATTTCAATCTGAATGTTTGACTGTGTCCTGTGCGAGAAGTGGACCCCGCGAGAACAGTCGAGTGGCGCAAGGACAGTTTTCAGGTTTTTGCTCGTATTCCTCGAGATCTTCACAGAAGTGGTAAGTACTTTAAGCTAAGTCATCCTGTTTTAATAATTGTTACCGTTTAGTCACTAATCAATACTTAAAACTGCTAGAGTAACGGCCATACTTGATAATCCATTTCATTGGTCTAAACAAATTCTCTCCTTAAGGGGATAGTCCTGTAAAACTAAGACCGAAAGTCCTAAACATTGAACGAGAACCATTGCTTCTGTTGATATTCCAATCTGGATGTTTGACTGTGTCCTGTGCGAGAAGTGGACCCCGCGAGAACAGTCGAGTGGCGCAAGGGAATATTTCAGGTTTTTGCTCGTATTTCTCGAGATCTTTACAGAAGTGGTAAGTGCTGTAAGCTTAGTCATCCTGTTATGATAAAACGAAGTAACAAGCCTGAAGTTCATATGCCGTTGCGCTATAATCAAATTCCACTAACTTGCGCTTACCTGAGCAGATGGGCCGTCCTTTAGTAACGTGACACACCTTCATCTTGTTGCACAACACGTCACTGCACGCCACGTAGTCACGTGTCGGGTTATCTTCGTAAATCACGTGATTAACCAACTTGAGGTGAAGAGGATGAGAGAGCCTCGTTCGTGCGTTGAGTTCACAACGCTTTTGGTTGAGATGGTAGTTGATGCTGTAGCAGTGCAAGTTTTTGATGCACTGATCCATGCAGTCGTCAGCGTCGTAGCATTGATTAGATGAAATCACGTGACCGATAAGTTGACGATTCAAAAAGCGATTGGTTCTGCTTCTGCACTGGGACGAGGCGGAATATAATACGTTATCGGCGACTAACAGGAATACGATGATGATGCCAGCTGAGTCCTTCATATCGCTGTGACCTGTGACAAAAGTCCGATGAGAAGGTCTAAATTTACATGCTATCTACCATTTACACATTGTGTAAGGGCCTGTTTACAAAGAGATAGGGTTACCTTAGCGCTAGGGTTACTCTGGTATTAAGGTTATCCTAGCGCTTTAAGATTCTTCTTTTTTTAATCAACGTGTTTACAAAGTTATTTATAGGCGGATTTAGAAAAAAATAATTATACTGAGTTCAATGATGAATTCTTTACTTTTATATCAAGATAACTTTGTAGCGCAAAATCTTGCTGAAACTGACAACCAGAATTAAGAATTAAGCCGAGAAAGGGCAAAGACGGAATACAAAAGTTTTAAATCTCGAAACGATGTAAACGAAAGTTTACCAGGGTACCCCGGTTACACTAACTGTTTTAATTTGCTTGTAGATCCGGGCCTGTTTTGACCCGGGTACCCGGGTTACCATGTGATAAAGTTTTACAGTTTAAATTAAAAGCTTTCAAAATTCTGGGACACTTTTGCAGACCCCATTGGTTTCGTTCCGATCAGTAAATATTTAGGGAATAAATGACGTCACTGATTGCGCAATATATATTCCCCAAGCTCAGTATCCATGGCAACCATCACCGACAATCAATGTGTTAATTTGTAACAAACATTTTTATATCTCACATGCCAATGTTTCATGTTTTTCTGTGAAGTAAACAGTTAAAAACATGTATGGCATGTTTAGGGTGGAGGTGATACCTTAATTGTATTCAAATTTTGACATCTAATTTCGAGAAAATACCGTGTTCTAGATCATTTAGAAGACTTGCAGTTGAATAGTTCCCAGAACAGAACAGGATAAAAGGACCATTTGAGTTCTAATTGCCTAGGAATGGCACTGTCAAGCACTGGTGCAGGCCAAAATTATATGCGCTATCTGTGAAATTTATGCATTGTTTGTGCCAATAAAATAAGAGTCCCCAAAATTGTTTTTGGTGTTTTGCAAAGACCAAATATAGGTCTTCACTGGAAAATAAGATTTTGCTGCAACCAAGATCTGGCATTGGAGATATTTAGCTTCAAATATGGCTAGTTTCAACAGTTCAGGAAATATCACGTGACATGGTCAATCATTAACCACGTTTGATTGAAAACCAGTTGTTAATATGACTTACAAACTTTGTCGTAAACTTGGGAAGGATGCAGCAATAAACAAGCCAACGGAAAACTAACTACAATAAATATCTTGCACAGGAGAGCTGTTTACTTTTTTCCTATATTTTATCAGTATTTTTGCATTTTTCCCTGAAAAAGCAGGGGGAAGGGGTGGTCTAACTCCCCCGGATTTTTTTCAAAATTTGAACCACTTGACGTTTTTGAGTTTAGCATTGAACCCTTTCAACTGGCCAAGTTTCATGGAAATCGGTGAGATCGCATGTGTCGCCCCTGCCTGGTCCTCTCGTGGATAGGCTCTTAAACTGGCCGAGCAGCTAGTGAAGCTTCTGTTGTGCCGATTGAAGTAAGCGATGTAAACTGCACTAAATGTAAACGCAACGTTTGGGAAGCTACTTCGCTATGATTACTTTCTGCTCCACTTGTCCGACGTCTCGTTCAGAACTGATTTTGATGTCGTACAATTAGTAGATGACCTTTCACAAGATCTTTAAAGAAATAACGTCAATTTTTCGCCGGACTGAGTTGAACGGATGAATGTGTTGCAATGCCGTTATCACGTATGAACTTTGTAATTACTTTACGTTTTTTGTTTACGCGTATTCCTAAATGGGACTGAGTTTTGATGAACCGATACTTACTGTATTTATTCGCATTTGTGGTGTATTAAAGAGGTACCGCATTCATCAGTGAATTGTATTTAGTGGGTCACGAGCAAACGAGATCACAACTGATACAAATGCTCTGTAAATTATCGTTCGGTTTTCAATGTTCACTATATATATTTATGACCCATCAAATATTTTCCACCGCGCGTGATTGGTAGAATCGTGACACGTGACGGAATAACGAGCGGACGTTATCAGCAAATAACCCCCGCCTGGCGAGCTAACGCTGTTTGTTGACAATATCCGAACACAGTTCTATTTATTTAGTCACAAAAATCATTACAAGACGACTACTGAGGAGGACATCAATTTATTGGTCGAAAATGCAGTTCCAGAAAGCACTAAAAAGCTTCACAGTTTCCGCGCCGTTATTTGCGCTGCGAGAGGAAATATTTGAAGGATAATAAAGACAATAAACTATTTTTGGCTTCGGAAATATGCACAGATAATTATTGTCCTTGGACATTATCTGTTCCTCGAATATATATATATATATATATATATATATATATATATATATATATATATATATATATATATATATATATATATATATATATATATATATATATATATATATATATATATATATATATATATATATATATATATATATATATATATATATATATATATATATATATATATATATATATATAAGAAATATATAACGCGTCACCGTGTAATATAGCCTCATCTAAACACGCGGGAAGTTGGGAGAACACGAGAGTAGCGTAAGGAAACCACGAGGCCGCCGAGGACTCTCCCTAGCGGATCGCACCTTCGGTGCTCACTCAAGTCTTCTACTAGAAATATGATAATCCCAGTACCTCCTCGCTCTGCCATTGATGGGACTTTTACTTTGGTACTCCCAACAAGAGTAGTTTTTGTTTTACCGAAATGTTGACTCAATATTTTCTTCGAAGTCAAGCACTACACGCAAAGAAAGAGAAAAAGAATGGTGTGTGTTATACTTTTGTGTTGAAAATAGAGTCGATTGCGTGACGAATTACGTATTTCCCACGGTCGGCACGTCAAATTAATTCATACAGTCTGCCAAGCACGTTCTCAAAATTTAATCCCCGAGCGTAAGCGAGGGTAATAATCACAACGCTAATGCAGTAGTATCGCCTTTCTTGGAGACTCCAAGCGGGTCGCCATCTCGAAATTTAATGTTCGCCTATCAGTCTGGCGTACGACCTCGTTCCCAGGCTCTTAGGCCAGAACTGTAAACCGCCACTTAACTTCGAAAAAGTCAAAAAAGAGTTGTCTTTGTTTCGCGGCTATAGGCAAGCACTTACGTATGCATGCTCAGATCAAACCAGAAATAAAATCACGTGCCTGTGTATGAACATGCATGTGTTTTCAATAGTTTGAGCATAGAAGTCTTTATATGACGTATCTTTCAGATGCGTTTGCGTATATTTTAGAATCAAAACCTTCCTAAGGTGTACTCTTTTATTTTTTAGGACTGAGCGAGCAACCGCTCGTGGGGGAGCTCGTTTACTAAATAAAATTCACTGTGCCGTTGTTGGACAAACGCTATAGGCTATTTTATTCAGCTCAGAACATTGGGATATATTTAGGCATTTGGTTTGTTGAATGAAAGGAGACGAGTACTTCTTGGGGCCGGACACGAGAAGGACGACGTTTTCGCTGCAGCAGCCACGTTTGGAGTATCTGCTGGGCCGCTGAGGTAGCGAGAATTGACTCTTTGTGGTTTCGCTTCTTCTCCCGCCTTTCGAACAAATAATTTGGCACAAAACGATAAGCTCTGTGAACCTGGACGAGAAATATGTCAACGATGCGAAAGACCAGTCTAACTGGTCGTGGACAACTCCCAAGACTTGTAGAATCCTTCAATAATTTTCATTGCAAGGGCCTCTACAGGGAACAGCTCATGCCTTAAAATCCCCGCCGGGCAAGTAATGAAGTTGCGCCATCGTTCTGTATTTAATGCATAAACTCAGCCAAAACAAACTTTCTCGGCCTGGTTTTCCTCGCCCACACAAATCTTTTAAGCGGCTCGCCCAAGCTTTTGGAGAGGACACTGTGGCTTTATTTGTTCCGAAATGTTTTCCGAGTTTCTCGGCCTAATTTTCCTCTCCTTCACAAAGCTTTCAGGCGGCTCGCCTAAGCTTTTGGAGAGGAAATTGTGGCTTTGTTTGTTTCAAAATATTTTCCGAGTTTCTCGGCTTATTCTTCCTTTCTTACACAAAGCTTTCACGCGGCTCGCCCAAGGTTTTGGAGAGGAAACTGTGGCTAATTTTTTGCAAAATGTTTTCGAGTTTCTCGGCCTGGTTTTCCTCTCCACTCGCCCAAGCTTTTGGAGAGGAGATTGTGGCGTATTTATGCCAAAATGTGAGCGAAGTGTTTCAGAATTTCTCGGCCTGGTTTTATTCACCGCGGAAACACTTGAGAAGCTATGGCCGCGGTTAGGTTAGAGCTAAAAGCGGACTATTAGCACGCTTACGGAGTAAAGTATTCAGTAAGAGGGACGCTTTTAATAGTCCCAAACATCCACATCTTGCTGAAGTAAACGCGCTCAAATATCGGACCCCTGAGAGTTTTGGCAACTTCAGTGTTCGATACAGTAGGAGGGCGAAAGAGTGAAGCTCGTCATGGAGTGAAATATCTTATTAACCTCGTATTTACAGTAGACATCTATTTCTCAATTCTGCTACAGCAGAATACACTAACCTGACAAATGCCCGTGAAATTTCGTTTGCGCGTGATCTCTTGTTTCTTTTACTACGGCTCGTCCTAATGTTCGGTGTCCGCATTAATTGTATCCACCTTATTTAGTCTGAGTGCAGCTGGTAGCTGGCACTAATGCATGCATCGATTATTATAACAACGCAGAGGTTTATGTCTTAGGGCCTGGGTTAAACGTCCATCTTAGCATGCGTCGAACACTTCGGGTTGACCGAAATTGTTCGATTGGCAATTGCTGTTTGCATTTAGTTCGACTCGTTCGACCCAGAGTCGACCTTATGCCGTTCTAATCGATTTCGCCAGTCGATTAGATCGAGTGAGTCGATCAAAACTCAATCAAGTCGATCTTAATTGGGACAAACGTCGGAACTAATATCACGCGTAATTGTTGAATTTAGTTCGACGCATGCTAAGATTACTATGATCTAACTACTTTTAGGTCTAACTCCAATTTTTTCCCTTTTTTCTTTTGCTCAATATGCTATGTATATTCTCACAGAGAACATAGCATTGTTGGTGAGCGACTCGTGTATTTACTTGCACCTAAAGTCATCGAAGGCAGGAATAATTGATGACGGCTACATGGTGATTACCGTGCAGCATGAAATATTCACGGGAGTTTAATTTCGCGGATTGCCGATTTTTTGCTTTTCGCGGGAAAAACTTTTCGTGAACTTGGATTTAAGACTTTACTGTTGGGAAAAAAATTTTCACAGATCTCAGGCAAGTTTCTGTCCGGTATTTCACGTTCGGCACTGGTAAATAGCCACAAGGGGTTTCAATTTTTCTTACATCTTGTTTATTAATCTATAATTTACAAAATGTCACAAATCGTCCACCACATCTCAAAGCTACAGTATACAGTAGGTTGGCCTAGAAAACATATAAGATATAGTGCTGGACGAGTTTAATAAATATATGGAGTAAATTTTGGCGGATTTTTTTCTCGTGGGAATATATTTTCGCGATATATAATTTTGGCGAATCGTCGGAAAATCCGCAAAATTAGCGAAAATAGACACCCGCGAAAATTTCATGCTACACAGTAGGCTTCGAACACACGAGTTTGTCCTGTCTGCCGCGATTGACATTAAACAACGGTGTTCGTAGGGAATACTTCGAACACTACGGCTGTTACAAGTTCTCAAATGTGCTCGGCTCATAGCTCAACATAGCTCGTGAACAAGTGCCTATTTCTTCCATAGAAAAAGAAGGCAAACATGAATGGCTGTGTTTTCATTGGGTAAAGTTACAGGAAAATTCCTTGATTTCCACGCAAAGCTGACCCGGTGAAAACACAGCCTATACACAAATAAAGGTAATTACAAAGCAGAATAATGCACGCAGCGTGACCATCATTATCTCTCTTGTCTTGCATAAACAAATATTTCATATGAGCTAGCACAATACATCACCAGCTTATACTAAATCAAACTAATCAAAGCTTAAAAGAAGTGAGCGAAAACTTCACATTTTCAGGCTAAAAAATGACAGCAAAATTTACTTAATTATTAATCGTTTTTTTGGCCAATGGCCCCGAAAGAATACAAAGACTAAGACTGTGCAGTGCAATAATTCCTTTCGCGAGGATTTTCACGACTCGGCGGCAGTGGCGTGCTTTGCAGTTCTAGTCAGTGCTCGCTGGCACGGTTTTCCGCGTCGCCCGATCTGATTCGTTCACATCAGTTCATCCAAACAGATGTTCAGTCTTTTTTAAATTTGAGATGTAAGGTGAAAGTCTTGTGACTCAAGCGTTAAAAATAAAGTTACTCTCTCTGTGGAAGTCATTGAAAACCCGACAGAAAACTGGACGAGAGATATTGTGTTCGCGACCACTTCGCAAAATTTGGCAGACACTATAGGCCGAATGTTAATTCAAAAATGAATTTTGACCACAGAAACCAATCACAAGAAAGCCATGTCATATAAATAATTCATAGAGGCGAGTTTTGGAGCTCCAGTCCAAAGAAGAGCGAAGGGGAAACTAGAAAGACGATTCGCTGCTGTTCCTGCACCCAAGTATATTCTTGTTGTTTACAGTTCTCAGGTGACGTAACCAACATATCCCAAAATACTCTGCGGCGCGAGCAGCCCACGAAAGATAACATATACTGCATGTACCGAAAAATCCGGGAATAGGCGACAGTTCTTCCAAGGCCTACATCTGTTTCTAATTTTCACAATTTTGTGCCATTTCGCGTTTATTTGACCTGCGACTCTGAAACTGCATGACTAGTTTTCCTTTCTTGTATTGGCTGCATTTGTTTCTTTGACGAAAACAAGTTTATGCAAATGAACGGCGCCATATTTGCATTGAGTGGTCATGTGACTTTGTCTGAGGTCTGCATCGTAGCGACTAAATTTGTCTGTCTCAGTCTCAGATGAGGTGTGAATTGAACAATAAAGCTGAAAGCTGTGAAAATTAGAATTTGACAAAAGTGTTGAAGTTCGTAATGTTTGTTTGATTTTTTTATTTGTTTTCTTCTTCCTTTTTTTGCTGAAATCGCAACTGCGAGATCAAGGTTTGACTATTTTCAGTATGCACCGTTCTGAAATCGAATATTTGCTACTTTTCGTAATATTTCACACTTCATTCGCTGTCTGAGAGAAAGCCTTGGAATTGTCGTTTTGGTAGAATTGCGAGGAATCTCGGGAAATATTATGGGAAATTCCTTATATAGACTCTAATTTTCTATCGGTTATATTTTATTCGGCGGTTGTGTAATATTCCTAAACGTGAATTTGTTTATATGTGCGTGTTGAGGGGCAAGAAGGATTATATTTGTTTGATATGGATTACATCATGACTCCTGGGAGTGACCAAACATCGCACACAGCCTATTGTGAGAATATGACTGGTTGTAATTATTATTAAATTACTGATGCAGATCTTAAAATAGATTTTGAAAAATTGACGTTTGAACAAGGGTATGTGTGGTGAATCGGCTGCCATAGCTATTCTCTCTTGCTGACGTCTTGAATATTAAGGCCCGTCCAAACGAACCCAACGTCGCCGTCCAACATCATTCAAGAATGTTGGATGAACATGTTGGATGAAGTTTGATATTCTTTTTGTTCTCGGGCACTGATGAATAATGCCTATTAATCACTTGATTCAGCCTCTACAACATTATTTGATTCGCGCCGGCGCACTAGAGCTTAATTGTACACCGTGGGCTCACTTTCGGTCCCAGAATCCTTATCGTCTACAGTGTTTTATAAAACATATTGGACTCGTTTGGCCATCCCGTAGAACATCGTTCAACATTGTTTTATCCAGCATGTTGGACTTGTTTGGTCAGCCTTCAGCCCTTTGTCAGTAGTCAATTAGTCTGTTACCAATACCTTTTCTTTATTGTAACCGTGAGAATCATTGCGTTAGGACTTTGTCTGGTTTGTAATTTTACCTTATTGAGCCCGCATTGTGCAATTACTTATTTGTCTAAATATCGCTCATTAGGCAAGTCATGAATATGCAATAAAAGATGAATGGATTTGCTGGGGGGAAGCAGACTTTATATATTTATATACAGAATATACAGAATATGCAGTGAAACCTCCTTGAGGGAACGTGGTCGCTTACTGGAATTTCTCGAGTTGCTGATGTTTACAAATGTAAGCATGGGCACGCAAAGCATCTACGGTGAGAGTGTCTCTTTAAGAAATCAACCTTGTGTCTTGTTGCACCGTACATTACATGTGTTAGTGTTTTGAGCGGTCCGGTTTCTGCAAGGAAGATAGTCCTTGCACAGATAATTGCTCCTTGGTAACATAAGAAGGTCACTTACTGGAGATCAAAAACAGTAGAAAACGGTGAGCTTCAAAGTTGGTCGAACTTGTTTACGAGAAGTTTCACAATAGTAATTTGACTGAGAAAGCAATCGGTACTTTGGTATCTCCCGTAGGCGACCACTTAAAGCCGAACTAAGGTTGGTCGCTTGCAGGAGGTTCTACTGTACGTCAAAATATTGTTCGCCCAAGAAGTGCAACAGGTGTGGCACTTAATGACGTCACAAATGTAGTACAGCTTCCACGACGTCACAGTACAAACATAGGTCCGCAAAGCGTACGTGAAGCTATTTGCTAGTTGATGATCGTCTATGATAGTGAAAGGGTTAACACGAACTATCATGCACTCCCAAGAGTGAGGTACCGCATTCATCAGTGAATTGTATATTTAGTGGGTCGCGAGCAAACGAAATCACAACTGATACAAATGCTCTGTAAATTATCGTTCGGTTTTCAATGTTCACTGTAAGTTGCCTGTTGCTCAGTTCAACAGTTCAGTGGACTTATCCTTTCCGCTGTTACTTCAAAGAAACTCGAGTGTTAGCTGTTTCTGCCCAGCGCTAAAATATCCTTTATCAATCACTCCTTCTGCCACAACCGCCGTTGTCGTTTCTTTGCTAGAGGCTTATAATTCCTTGTTTTTCTCGTAGATTCAGGTCAAATGAAGAATCGGGAACTTCACTAAAATCGAACAGTCCAAAAATTTGTCCCACTGCGCAACCTCAGAGCAATATAACACACTTTCCGTGTTACATAGCCCCATGCAAACACGGTTGGGAACCAATCAGAGCGCTCGTTATATATGTTTTATTGCTGCTCAACTCACGGATGTCGGTCTGGATGATCAGTCATGTGACAACTGACGTTGTTGTTTGTGACTCGACTCATGGATGTCGGTCTGGATGATAAGTCATGTGACAACTGATGGCCAATTAAACGCAGGACATAATGCTCAGGGGACCGTGAGAGTGTTTTTCTCCGACGTCACTCGAAAGTCGAAGCAAGGACTTTTTGAGTGTTCCTTCGTTGTAACGAATCGAGTATTGAAGTGAAACATCGCCTGATCTTCCTGATGATCTCTGCCAAACAACAACACGTTACATTCGCGATGTACCGGCTACAAACGGTATGTCTTTCGTGTCAATGCATGTGCCCCTCAATGTTTATCTGTTTCATCATTTGGCTTTACATTTGATGATCCATGTGAGTAAAAAATAAATAAACTGCATTCTGACTTGAAATTTTGTCGTTAACGCTCGTTTCTTCGCTGTTGACTCGATACCGCGTTGCGTTACTCACGATTAAATACATGTTGCGAGGGTCAATCACGGGCATTCACTGCTGGCAATCCATTTCTTGTGCAAAATTCAAAGCAGTATGGACTGGCGACTTTTGAACAGATTCTGGCAGATTTAAATTCTGAAAGAGCCTTCGAACGATGAAGACGAAAGGAGAGTTGTCATGTTGTTTGAACTTACAATGGCGGAGGTACGAACGCGGATTCTTGTAAGCTTCTGATCTGTCCAAGACAGTATGTTTCTTCGTTGTGTTTACCAGAGATGGATTTGTGGAGTTATTCGTCTTGATAGTGACCGCGAAACGAATCCGTTGGAAAGAAATATTGTTCAATTTCTTCGTGAAACTGACTTTGTTTATCACCACGTGGCGATGTACTTTGCACAATTATTTCCAGTCCGCTTGCTAATTTTGCTTCTATTTTGTCTTCAGATTTATTAGATTTGCTTTAACGAGATCGATCTGTGAATTTAGAATATCATTCTGAAGTTTAGAACCATTTCACTTAAGTTTTGTATAGATAAATTCGCTGTTCGTCTTCGGATGGACGAACGCTGCGAACAAAATATTTCATTCAGTGATTTATAATTTCAGGTTTTATTGCCTTTTGAATTATCTTTTGTCCTTTTTATTATATGTTTTTGTCACGTATTCAAGTTTCAAATAAATTTTAATTAGGAATGGTATCTCGCTTCTGTAATTACTGCGCACTTGGTTTATTTTTGCGAGTCGCGTTGCGTTATCGTTCCCGTACAACTTCCCATAAAGGAATTTGAAGCTGCGCGCGTTATTTCTCCAGGAGTGAATGGATTAATAGATTTAGTTACAGTTGTAAACTAGAAAGAAACTTTCTTGCTTCCGTGTCCTGACTTGTTTTAATCAGCTAGGGTAAGCCTCGGCAGCATTCACATGACCTTTGATTACCTCTAGTTTCATAAAATAAAATAATGATTTTCAGTTAGGGAAACAGTGTACATATTGAAATTAACAGTTTTTCGAGAAATAACTTCAAATGGTAAATAGCTGAAAAATGGAAACACCGGAGAAATGTTTCCTTGAGAGAGTCGTGAAAAACCTGTCAGTGAAAATATTAAAGGCAAATGAAGGCTGCAGCAGACAAGCGTCAGTTAACAATATCTAAGCATATATCAAGAATAAAACAAAGGATTCTTCGTGATAATGTTTGTCAGCGAAAAAGGAAGTCCCGTTTGGACGGATAAATTGTTTTGTCTGCCAAGTGCAGCAACTGAAAGAATTCATCTCAGACGAATAATGTGTCCAGCATAAACACGAGTCGAACCGAACTTGGAAAGATCATTTTTATTTTGGAGAAGAATGGCTAATGAGTTTTTATCGGCCATCTTGAAATTCTGGCGCCTACATTGTTATCGGTTCCACCACCATTCATAATACAAGTCAGCACCGCTGCAAGCAAGTTGTTGTCTGATTTTTCTGCCACAATCAACACTCAGACGACTAATGCGTCCGGAGCAAAGGGTGCCTCATACTCTCTTAGTCCGGCAAAAATAGTCGTCTGTAGCACACTGAAACATTACATGAAAGATCATTTTGAGAAGAATGACTAATGAGTTTTTATCGGCCATCTTGAAATTCTGGCGCCGACATTGTTATCGGTTCCACCACCATTCATAATACAAGTCAGAACCGCTGCAAGTAAGTTGTTGTCTGAATTTTTAGTCACAATCAACACTCAGACGACTAATGCGTCCGGAGCAAAGGGTGCCTCATACTCTCTTAGTCCGGCAACACTGAAACATTTTATAAAATAACTATGATACTACGCGCGCTCTGATTGGTAAAAAAACATTTTATAAATAAGTACAAAGACATGGAAATGACGAATCCTGAAATAAAAAGACTGCGTGTCGTCCCCTACTTCAAAGATTCATGTGTTACAGAAACTGCAGTGGGCTATTAGAGCAAATAGTAAAGCCGTGTGCAAATCATGTGCAATTAGTGAAGCAGCGTGAAGAAAAGTTGTCCGAATATTGCATGAAATTTAATTCGGAAACCGTGAGACAGAAAGCCAACAATTACACAGTCAAAGAACATTCTCTAAAGTTTCTAACCTTTATACCTTCGTCTCCTGTGGCTCGTAGCTAGTAACTAGATGGCTTAGATCACCGGAGTTTCACACGAATAATTGTAGGTTTATGGTGATGAAGGCACAAACAGTCTTCGCTAATGAGTCTGTCTCGGCTGTCGGCTCGGTGGCACAAAAGCTGTTGAGTCAATTCAATGGAGTTGACTGTCGTCCGGCAGAGTTCAAGTAATGCTCAAGTAAAGCAAACAAATGTACCTTCTTCAGCAGAATAGTGTTGTTGTGCAGACATGTTTACGTCGAGTGACACCGTTGTCCTGAAAGTTGAAACCTGACGGCTCAAAACATTCTCGCCGGTTCTTTTGAATTCTTGACAAACAGTGGTACTAATATCCGACACATTTCTTGCGAAATTCATCTTCATTTAGCAGCCTGTCAAGTTTTTCAAGTGAACGGGAGTGGTGTTCCGTTTTCATTCATGGACTGACTTAAGCGAAGTGCCGTGAAACAGACTTTCCGATTGGACGAGCGTGCGTTTTGACGGTTTTCGGGAGAATCTTGAACTTTATCATTTTCAATATAAAGTTCTTTCAGGTAATAAAAGCTTCGTTATTTTATAAAAGCAATATGACACTCGTTTCCATGTCTATGTACTCTTATATAAACACTTGGGATGTTGTGAGAACACTCGAAAAAGTTCAAAATCACTCGCCGAAGCGGCTCGTGATTTTGAACTTTTTCTCGTGTTCTCCCAACATCCCGCGTGTTTATATAAGAGTACATAGACATGGAAACTCGTGTTATATTGCTTAAATATGAATTTCGTTAAAATCACAAGAGCGACCGCGGCCGTAAGCACAAGTGACTCATCAGCGTGGTTTGTCCTAGAGTCCGCGTACACTAAGCTATAAAAAACGGCTCAACTTATAATAGGCTTGGGGATACAAATCGGTCCCAAATGTCAGAGTAATAAAGTTCAGTTTTATACCTAAATTGTTGCCACTGGTTTTCGGCAGCCCCTTGAGAGAGAATAAGATTATTCTTAGATTTACAATTAAGTTCGCCCTAAACGCAGCGCAAGCGAGTGCCAATTTAATGTTAAAGTGTTGCAGATCTTTCAATACAAAGCAAGTCTTCAATATTAAAAATGATAATCTCTTCAATATGGTGTTTTCTCGCATTGCTGATTGAGTCTCTCCTTCAAAGTGAAATCTAACGCAAATTTGTTTGGCTTCTGGTTGTGTTCGGTGCTGTAGTTAATTACACGTTGGTTTTAAAGGGGCCCTCTCACCCACAATCTTTTGCGCGCCAAAATCCTTGATGCGCCATTTTTTGGTCCCCCGAAAGTCGAAAGATGAATAGCAATCCACTTCCATCCGACTCGTTTGAGCAGGATATTTAGTTTTTTTTTTTACCTAAAAGTGCTACTTGCTTATTTTTCTTTCAATTTAGTACGTTGTTTCGTGTTGGAAACCAAATTTAGCCAGATTTTTAAAATACATTTCTAGATGTAAACCGAAACATTGAGTTGGCTGAGAGGGCCCCTTAGGGAAGTCACCCTAAAACCACATCAAACTTTGAACAACGAATGGAGCAAGAATGTGACAGTTTGTTGTCGCATAGAGTCCGCGTCTATATAGCTCTAAAAAACGGTTTAACTTAGCGCTCTTCGGGATACAAATCGGTCCCAAATGTCAAAGTAAAACTACACAGTTTTATCGGTGTCTTACCTGAATTGTTGCCACTGGTTTTCGGCAGCCCTTCTATAGAATAAGATTATTCTTAGATTTATAATTAAGTTCACCCTAAACACAGCACAGGCGGGTGCCAATTTAATATTACAGTGATGCAGATCTTTCAATACAAAGCATGTCTTCAATATTAAAATGATTTTCTTCTCAACATGGTGTTTTCTCACACTTCTCATTGAATCTTTTCTTCAAAATAAAACCTAACGCAAGTTTGTTTGGCTTCTGGTTGTGACCGGTGCTGTAGTTAATTACACGTTGGTTTTAATTGGGCCGTATCACCCACTGTCCTTTGCGCGTTGAAGTCCTTGATCCATCTTTTTCAGGGTTCCCGAAAGTCTTCCGCCATTTCTACCCGACTCGTTTGAGCAGGATATTAGTATTTTTTTCTTACCTAAAAGTGCTACTTGCCTATTTTTCGTTTGATTTATTACATTGTTTTGTATTGAAAACCAAAATTAGCCAGATTTTTAAATACATTTCTTGATGTATGCAGAAACATTGAATTGGCTGAGAAGGCCCCTTAGGGATGTCATCCCCAAACCACATCGAACTTTGAACAACGAACAAAGCCAGAATGTGACAGTTTGTCGTATAGAGTCCACTTCCACTAGCTATAAAAGCGGTTGAATTTAGAAGTGCCACAAGTGTGGTACTATGACGTCACAAATGTAGTGCAGCTTTCATAACGTCACAGTACAAAAATGCAATCCATTTGACCTGACTGGTTCTCCTGGTTCTCCTGTATAATATTAAAAAAGAAAGCTACAAAATGAATAAAACATGCATATGTATACAGTTTCTTAAGCCAATCACCGTTTATAAGGTACGAGACCTGGAATAAAAAGCCCATAGGTCTTTGCGTGCGTCATACCTTGGTAAAATGCGCTGGCCAGGAATAGCACTGTACACAGTTGTCAGCAGTTTTCGTGACTAACAGTCCGCTCTCCATCCCAAAAGCTGTGCTAGAAACTGTGACGAGAAAAGAAAAATGTCATACTTTGTGATGATTCGGGTGCGATGAGATCAGTGTTGCAGTGCCATTTTCTATTGCCTTGTGATGTCGTTGAAGTCCTTATCTGTGATGCTTAAAACCTGAGCCACTTAAACTGTTGCCTCTCGACTCTTTCAAACCGAGGCCTTAAGTGCACAACCTTTGTTATGTAAGTAAAATGATTTTATTAGCATAAAAATGAAAACGAATTTTCATAAAAGCTTTCGCACTAGACCTTGTTTTGAAATAGAGGCAACAGGCATCTCGGAAATTTGGCCTACTCAATAAGGCTGTAGTAATAGGAGCCTCTGAAATATTTTTGCCAACCGTTGAACAAAAAGACTCTCACTTTTAACTACCAAGATCTGTGGTCAGGGTCTTAGCTTGCTTTACACATGCTAACTTTCGACCTTCTCTTTTACCTTGACTTTTTTTTCATCATAAATAATTGAAGACATTCAGCTAAAAACGAGCAGTGTGACAATTTCATATCTGTCTTTAAAATCTCAATTTGATACTTGTGTGATCTTGTAGTGATCTATGTCATTTTGATCAGAAACACACACATAAAATGTCAATAACGACAAAATAGAAGAGCAGAATTTCGCGTTTTACTATTTATGTGTTCATTTATGGAGCCCCCAAATTAAAAGCTTTTCTTGAGCAACACTTGGTCCCTCGCTGCGCCCCTGCTGGTTTACACATTAAATATAGATAACGCTAAAGTGTCCTCAAAAAGCTAAACAATGAAATGTTCTCACAGAGAATATAGCATTGTGGATGAGCGACTCGTGTACTTTGCACCTAAAGTTACGAAACTTTTATCGAAGGCGGAATATTTTAGCTGTGACGTGTAGAGTCAAATTTCTCCCAGTGCAGCCGAACTATTTTAATTTCTGTGGAGTAGCCAGTGCCCACAGTCACACCGTTACACCGACAAAACTTGAAAAAAAAATTACACTCACACCGATAACATTTGACAAAATTAAACGTGGGCCGAGATTTCTTTTTCTTTTTACTATTGACTTTCCCTGAAATGACGCTGAAGTGTCGTCAAGAGAAATTTTGTCCGATGTCTTCCACATTTTGCCTCGATTGCACTTGTGGAAACGGCGTTTTGTCACCCACGAATTTGTCAATGAGTTGCTACTAAAAAAAAACTTCGAAAATATAAAAAAAGAATTGTCTTCGTTTCGCGGCTATGGGCACGTACGTACACAGAAATAGAACCATGAGCGTGTGTATGAACACTGGTGTTTTCAATATTTTAAGCATACATGTAGAAGTCTTTATGTGACGTATCTCTTAATTTTTAGGATTGAGCGAGCAACCACTCTTGGGGGAGTTGGTTCACTGAATAAAGTTCATTGCGCCGTTGTTTGGCACACGCTATCGGCTATTTCATTCAGCTTAGAACATTGAGATATATTTAGGCATTTGGTTTGTTGAATGAACGGAGACGAGTACTTCTTGGGGCCTTGTTTTATGTTTGCTGAAATATCTAATGCGATATAATAAATTTATTATATGGCTGGAGCTACTTCCGGTGAAATCGCGCGCTCTGATTGGTGTATTTGCCGGTCATTATTTTCCTGTAACGCCCGTGTGCTCGATTACGGACCGCCAGATTGAACATATGAATCACAAGGTCGCGCAGTTCTTTGCTTTCAGTGAATATGTCGGCTACGTTTGGCTGAAGGCAAAGCGGAAGAACAAGAATATGTAAGAAAAAACTACCACCGCGGAAACTAATTTGCAAGCCGAGAAAACGGTTGGAGATGAAGATTTGTTGACTTGGTTTGTGGCATCACGAACGGCGACTCAAGCACCGTATTCTGAGAATTGGTTCACATCTTGCACTACGTGCTAAACACTTAGGCAACGTAGAAGGCACAGCAAACTTCAGTCAAAGAGTGACGTGAACAATTTCAATGAACCGTTTGCGGAGCTACGAGCAGACTGATTATTTGTTGTCGCGGTGCCGCAAGCGGAGTTCATACAAGCTTACTGAAACTGTAAGTATGGCATTTTAAGAGTGTGAACGCCGTTTCATTTCAACATCTTTGAAGACTTGAGTGGAGGAACTTATCTTTCTGTTAAGAAAACGATAAACTTTTGATTCACACAATTTTCTGTGCCGACGGTTGAGATACAAGATATTGTAGTTTCTTCAATATTTCCTTTGTTTGAATCCCGGAGTTTGAATGTTGTGATCGCATGTTATATATAAACGCTTGGAGCAAATAACATTTTGTGTTGGAAATCGCTTATCAGAAGAAAAAGAAGAAGAAGAAGAAGAAGAAGAAGAAGAAGAAGAAGAAGAAGAAGAAGAAGAAGAAGAAGAAGCCATTTCCATTTCCAACGGATTTTAATCTTAAGACTCGTACAAGTCAAATTGACCCATCGACCCAAAGTCAAATCACTGCAGGGCAGATCGTGTATAGAAATCCGTGCTATCCGTCAGATTCGTGAAACTTAAAAGGAAAGTCATACTGATATCCAAGTCTTGACGGTAGCTGGGATTTGTGCGTGTTGATGTATTTACTGGAGAAATAAAACGAAAAAAAAAAATCCGTACTATCCGTGAGATCCGTTATACTTCAAGTGAAAGTAACCTTCATTTCAGATTGTAGCTTGTCCATGTATTCACTCAAGGAAGGATATTATTCTTTTTTCAGCCTTGACGGGCAGTACGGGTTTATTTATGTAAATGTCATAACTCAAGGAAAGATGCTCTTGCTCTCACGGATTCTACAGACAAGACGGATTTCTGTATGTAAATGTCTTAACTCCAGGAAAGATGCTCTTGTTCTGACGGATTCGACGGACAAGACGGATTTCTGTATGTAAATGTCTTAACTCCAGGAAAGATGCTCTTGTTCTGACGGATTCGACGGACAAGACGGATTTCTGTATGTAAATGTCTTAACTCCAGGAAAGATGCTCTTGTTCTGACGGATTCGACGGACAAGACGGATTTCTGTATGTAAATGTCTTAACTCCAGGAAAGATGCTCTTGCTCTGACGGATTTGACGGAAAGGACGGATTTCTGTATGTTAATGCTCAATTAGTTCAACGATGTATTAATTTTAATTAATTCAATTAATTAATTAATTAATTAAATTGACATTCATGTTAATGTATATATATATATATATATATATATATATATACCATTAAGAACAAAATATAATTAATATAACAATTGATATTACTACATAGAGAAATTAATTATTTAAGTTATTAGCATACAGAAATCCGTCCTTTCCGTCGAATCGGTTTGAGCGAGAGCATCTTTCCTTGAGTGAAGACATTTACATACCGAAATCCGTCCTTTCCGTCAAATCCGTTTGAGCCAGAGCATCTTTCCTTGAATGAAGACATTTACATACAGAAATCCGTCCTTTCCGTCGAATCCGTTTGAGCCAGAGCGTCTTTCCTTGAGTGAAGACATTTACATACAGAAATCCGTCTTGTCCGTCAAATCCGTTAGTCTGGGAAAAGTATAAAATCCTTCAAGCTACAATCTGAAATGGGAGGTGACTCTTTTTGAAAGTATAACGGATCTGACGGATATAGCACGATTCTTTGTTCTCATTTTTTTCAATGAATACATCAACAGCAGCAATCCAAGCTATCCGTCAAGACTTGGAGATTAATGTGACATTCCTTCTAAATTTCACGGACCTGACGGATAGCACGGATTTCTATACATGATCTGGCGAATTCGCTTGAAGTGAACAGGTCAATTTGACTTGTACGAGTCTTAAAGTGAAATCCGTTGAGCTGAAATTGGAAATGGAAGGTGTACTTTACTCAAAGTATAACGGATCCCACGGATAACACAGATTTGTTTACACTTCATTTCTTTAGTGAAAACATTAACGTGCAGAAATCTCACCTATCCGTCAAGATCAGGGTAACATTTCTTCAGGTTTACGGTTCTGACGGATGGTACGGATTTCTATACACTTAAGGTGGGCACTTAAGTTTTAGAGTGAAATCCGCCGAACTGCAAGTCATTGCCAGAATTTTTAGACATTCGGTTGCCTCAGGTTAAAATTGATTCAGATTTCAAGCCGAAAGCGCGTCAAAAATAACAAATTGTAATACGCAGACTTCAGGTGCTGCTATTTTAAGCTAGGAAGCTCCAAATCGCAAGAACATTGCAGCGAACGAAAGCTTCTTTCAACTGGGTCGTTCTGCTGTACATGTATATAAAAGAAACATTCCTTCCCTCCCCCCCTCCCCCCCACCGTGAGGCTAAGAAAATGTTAGATAAATAAACGACGCGTGCTCATACTGTAAGCCGCTGGAAAATACCGAAAACAACGAGGACTCAAAATATCTGAAGTGTCTGAAATGTCACACAACAAAGACTAATGTAATGATCACAAGAGTCATTAGAGTTCAAAGCAAGAAATGCGTGAACTGCTATTGAATATGCAAAAGGTAAGTATAAAAAGCGAAGCACAGGAGCAATTCGTCCTCATTTGGCTGTGGTAATGGACGCGTTCACTTGAACTTGGGACACGCTGAACAAGAAACTGTAAGTACCTTAAGTTAATTTGCATTCATTACTGCCGACGAATTTACTTTAAACAACTGTAAGTGCTTCTCAATATCGGAATCTGCTCGGACCATCGAAATCGGAACGGAACTCCGATTGCGGAGCATCGGAAAATTTCGCCTTTTCTCTTTTATTATCTGAGTAGTGTTTTTTGCGCCGGCTCTTGCGTGACTCGGCTTTCGTCGGACTGCTTCCGGCGAAAGACGAATTAGTCACTACGATCCAAATTAATATGTTCCGATTTTCATGCAAACAATACCAATTGAATTGGACGGACCCGATATACAAATTGCGGTAAATTGGTCGGACCCGATTCGATTTTAAAAGCGTTTCCTCTTTTTTTTTCTTTTTTGGAAAGACTTGTCGCTTTCGACTCTGTTCGATTTTTTTCTCCATTTTCTAAACGTCTCTCTACAAGATACACAATGTAAAAGTACCTTACAGCTCTCTTTACAATCAGGTGACATCGATAACAAGAAGAGCATGGCAACGGCCCGACATCCTGCTCGACAGTTAAATAGCAAGGCCATTAAAGACGTTATACTGTCGTACATGGTCCCCGTCGTCCAGGATACATTCTACGTGGTCCACGCAAAGGTTACTTGGAGAGTAGAGAAAGATGCTGACGCTCTGAGAAAAGCTTGGAATCTTGTATGCGAAAAGAGAGAGGAGTGCGACGACGCTATTAAAGGACTCGGAAACCTGGCATTTTACTTTTCCGCCATATCATCGTGCGAAACCGCCTCGAAAGGCAAAGGAACTGGAAAAGGAAAAAGAGCGAGCTCCAACAGCAACTTGGAAGATGAAGAATCGGAGATGTTATCACAAAGCCAACAACCAAGCAGCTATGGCTCATCGAGCTCCATCAATCTCGCGGTTGAAAAGGAGCGCTTCCCTGCGATATCATATTGGATGGCTTTTGCGTCACGAAATGGCGCTCCGATTTCTCTGGCGCCAATTCGCCGAAGACTCATTCATTGCGACGTCGAGGTTGATGTGAAGCCTATTTCCAACGGTCGTCAAAAGACGGGCATCGAGATGACAAAGTCTCTGTGTCAAGTCATGAAAGACCACAACTCAAGCTTCATGAAAGACGTTGTAGACAGCTCATTTGAACATTGTCGTCGAGGAGCCATTATGCAATTGGGAGAAGACGCGCTAGTTTAAGAGGACGAGGAGGACCAACCTGACAGTGTGCTAAGGTTCTCTATGCTAAAGCCAACCACTTGCAGAAGAATTACGAAAGTACTGCGAGCGTTAACTCACGCTGGTCTAAAGATGGATCTCCACGGTATAGAGTTAACGGATTATGAAGCACACGATAACGAGTCCACAAGAGTAAAATCCCTCACAACCGACCAGACAACGCAGCTAATCAACGATATTGAAATACTGATGGCGAAGCTTGGTTACGCACTCCACAGAGGTATGATACACAAGAAGGAGGAAAAGGCAATGTACACCTACACGTACAAGTGTGACGTGAACAGCTTCATCGGGACGCTCGAAGGTAACGAGTCGCTGAAGGCGCGATTGTCAAAATATGGAAAGAGTGTGCGAGAAAAGTTGCAAAATGCGGAGACGCAGTTTATCAGGCAGTTGAAGGTGGGTCACGACCTTATTGAGGTGAGCGATGGCTGGTGCCTGTGTTTGTCAAAGCGTCAGTTCGTCCAGCATGCAGTGAGCGAAGAAGAGATCGGGCACGTAAGCCCACGTGCGTTCTGCGAGTACAACCACGAAAAACAGCCAGATCCGAAATACTTTCGCGAAATCTTGGAGAACAGTCTCAACCGAGATGAAATTACCCAGTTTTGCACCGACTACATAGGGCTGTTACAGTTCCAAAGCAAGCAACACAAACAGAAGGTAACAGAAACTTCTCTGTAAACTCGACTCTTTTTAACGCGGTTATTCAGGTCTACGTTCCGCATCTTTCCAATGTCTAGTAAATTGGCGTTTTGCCCTACTAAACGAACGGTTTTCGTGTTTTCTTTTTTAACAGGTACCATGTATTGTAGGCGCTGCCGATAGCGGAAAAACTAGCCTATTTGCCCCTATCTTTGGAATCATTCCACCCATTCGCGTCGCGACGGTTACCAAGCAGAGGGCCTTCAATAAAGCGCTCATTAACGAGGACACAGAGGTCATCTTTGTGGACGAGGCGTCCACAACTTCAATGGACGTAGACGACTGGAAAATTCTGACGCAAGGAGGGTGGAACGTTCACACCGCCAAATACAGGAAGGCAAAACCGTTTGTAAACAGATGTCCAATGTTCATCACCTGTCAAAAGAGGCTAGCATTCTCCAACCCCGAAGACCAGAAGGCCATGGATGCGCGCTTAACCGTGTACCACTTCAAACAGTTGCCCAAAAAAGACCCGAGTGCATTTGAATGGTTGAAAAAGCATCCCCTTGACTGCATAGTCTGGGCTATGGGAATGGCCAGGGAGTCGGAAACAGCCGTGCATCAAGACAACGGTATGCAAGGCAAGTTGACAGATTCAGAGAAGGAAGCCCTGCTTCTGTTTAATTTTGACCAAGACGGGAGCGGTGACGAATGCCACGGGCAAGAGGATGCAGAGGGTGCAGAAGAGCAGGAGCTTTACAGCCAGAACGAAAGTCTGAGGGACGCCCTGAGGGCGGAGCGCAATCCTTTTCGTAAGGGCGTCTACAGAAGGCTCGTGGAGAGGACGGCGGAGAGAAAGAGGGAAGAGGAGGAGGCAAATATGCGCATGATTGAAGGGAGGAGGTCCTTCCTACTAGAGATGGGAATTGAAGACGACCTCGCGGATCGCATGCCCGAAGATGCAAACGAGCCCTATCCGGATACCCTCAGGCGTGCCGTGGACAACTGCGTTGGCCGAAGGAGGAGGGCGGAGGAAGATGAGAAAAGAAGACATGCAGAAGAAGTGTTCAAGGAGTCCTGGCTGTTGGAGAAAGAGAAAGAGTTGGTACGGTTGTCAAACGAGCTGCAAACGTCCGGCGGTAAAATGGACCGCGACATGAAGGACGGGAAGGAGTATTGTTTGAAAGTTGTTGTGGCAGCAATAAAATCACACCACAAGTCCGCCAAAACGGACGCAGCCCACGGAATTTCAGTCAGACGAGAAACATACGTTAAGAACGGGTGGGCCACGAGAGCGCAAGCGGAAGCCAGCATTGTCAATTTGTGCGCTCCGCCGTGCCTGGCCGACGAGCGCCTTTCACAGTCCAACCCGACGCAGATGACTCCGCCCACCAGCCAGGATGGAGACAAGGGCAGAAAGAGAGGTGCCACCCAGCAGCAGCAGCTGACCCCCAAGAGGCAGCGAAGCATTTTCGACTTTGTTTCTAAGAGTCACTAGTGTGCAAAGATGGACTGCGTATCAGATTATTGTAAACGCGCAAGCGAGTGACATTTGAAACCATACCTTGTTTGTGTGCAATCGTCTTAATTTATTGCATTAAAACATTGTTTGTGGACCCATCACTAATTAGGGTGTTTGACATTTTTTACTCGACATTTACACTTGTCACACTCGCGCATCACAACGCTTTCGGTTTAGTTAGACTTTACAAATTTTGACAAGGCTATTTTTTTGAGAAAGTCGGCAGTCCTTCCTGGTTGAAAACCAAAGTGCGGTTCGTCCAAAATACTCCGGCTTCCACATTCCAAAACCGTGTTTCCTTTTAGAACCCCAACATTACATAAGAATTTACTGTTGTTGTCGCATTATATACTGGCTGTATGCCTCTGTCGGAAACACACAGACGCGGCTCTCTTTTTAATCGAGTCCGCAGTTCTACCCCTTTGAAAGTTCAACTTCGGATCCTCTAGAATGCATTTCCATCTTCCGAACCCATGCTTTACGAGACCCTTCTTCAGGCATTTGTCTTCATAACTAGTGAAACGCAAACTTCTCTTGCGGTGACAAGTCGAGTCGGCTTGTGACGAGTTCGTTGGTCTTTTGTGATCAGTGTCAATTTTGTTACTACCAGTGCGGTCATTATTATTGTGGTCAATATTATTACCATGGTCACCATTATCATTGTGGTCATTGTTATTACCGTGGTCACCATTGTCATTATGGTCATTATTGTTATCATGGTCATCGTTATCATTATGGTCATTAGTCTCATTATTGTTATTACCTTTGTCGCTACTGTCATTATCGCGATCAGCACTGTCGTTATCATCCACTTCGTCATCACCGCGGCCATCATCATCATCATCGTCGTCAACACTGTCAGTGCTACAAGCCGGGTGATCACTATCACTGTCACTGGCCCTGCTCTCATGATTGTCCACGTCGTTGTGCAAGTCCAAACACTTTTGCACCTCTCGCCCTGCTCTGCATACCTCCTCTCCTCGCAGTTTTTGCATGCACGCTTGGGCTATCGTAGCTACGTCTCTCGACCTTCGCTTCTGATAGTGTAGTTTTGCGACATGAGAGCTGTGCTTTTGGTCTTCGCTGATCGCCTGCTGTTCGTTTGCGTCCAATCGACTGGCACTTTCCGTCTCGATGATTTGCCTGTAACGAGTCGGGTGAATATGCTTGCCTATAGCTTCAAACACTTGCTTCGACAACAGGTCGCAAAGCTTGCTGTACTGCGTACCGTTGCGCGTCACCAAAAGATAATCGCACTTGGGTTTCAGCATTGGTCTCACGTGTTCCTGGTACTGTTCGATCAACTCTAGATCGGCTGGCTCCAAGAGGAGAGAGTCGAACGAATACGTTTGTGCGGTCTTGAACATCTTCTGGTCTATGAAACCTCCATTATTTCTAGCCTTCTCTAGCATCTCCAGAGTCAAGTGCTGGTAAGTCATCGGACGAGAACCCTTCACTTTCACAAATAGGTACGTGGCCAAGAAGCGTGTCGCAAATGACAGGTCGGTCGGAGAGACGCTCCTCGGTTCAGTTTTACAACGGTCCAGCACTGAAGTCAGTCGTGGCAGATGATAGGGTATCACCTTTGCCAGGTCTTCCAGTGATGCCCAGCAGCCCTTGGCTTCCAGATTCTCGATGTCAAGATCCCTAGCCCACTTGATTTTCCTCTTTTTGGCGATAGTCTTTCGCGCCCGCTTTATGTACACTTCGGTCATGGCAAAACTGCTGATGACGTTCGTTGACAGACCACTGACCTTCCGGTAATCCATAAGTTCGGACATGGCTTTGAGATACGTCAGTTGTGCGGAGTAGCCTATCTTTAGCTCGTCCTGCATGGCGTCGACGAATCTACACACGAGAGCAGGAGAACCAAGGCAAAAGTCGATAGTATCTGCCGTCAATTCGTCGTCGTCATCTGCACAGCAAAATCTCAGATATCGCACAACTCTGTTTGCAGTTTGTTGTGCGTGCTTTTGGGGCTTTCCTCCACCAGTGCTACCACAAAGCCACTTCACAAAATGTTCCCCTGCGATTGTAGAACAGGAGTTTGATGGTGAATAGAACTCTTGCAGGCCAGTCGAAGACTCTGTTTGAAGTTCAGCACACTGCGTTCTTTTCCTCAACAATTTCGAGGGTTTCGTATCAAAGTAACTGTACCAGGAATGTCTGCTGCGTACATGTTTTCTGCAACCTCTGCGCGATAAAAATCCGTCGTGATCACAGTGTGGCACAGGGCAATGGAACACGCCATCTTCGTCTTCTTCCAAGTGGAGTCTCCGTTTGCAGTCTCTTGCGCCTTCTACATTAGCCCAGTCGATTTTTCTCTTCACTTTAGACATCACACTTGCAGACCGACTTGGAACATAATGATCCTAATGCTGCTTCACTCCGTTAAATAGCTACTAGCACATAATCATTTCATTTATAACCTGACCAATAAACAACCTCAGTGTCGAACAAGTCTGAACAAGCAAGCAAAACCTTTGTGTTAAAGACTCCCAGGCGGCCGGACACGAGTGATCTTGCCTTATTCTTGCCCGAACAAGAACCTACACTGCCTCGCACACTATTGATTCAATTATAAACTGACCAATAAAGAACGTCAGTGTCGAACAAGTCTGAACAAGCGAGCAAAACCTTTGTGTTAAAGACTCCCAGGCGGCCGGACACGAGTGATCTTGCCTTATTCTTGCCCGAGCAAGAACCTACACTGCCTCGCACACTATTGATTCAATTATAAACTGACCAATAAAGAACGTCAGTGTCGAACAAGTCTGAACAAGTGAGCAAAACCTTTGTGTTAAAGAATCCCAGGTGACCAGGCACGAGTGATCTTGTCTGGACAACAAAGTTTCAAAACTTCATACACTGTCTGAAACCGCGCAGAATAGCACTCATCAATCGGATGTTCAATAAAGTTGGCTTTCTCTGAGTTTTTGCAACTGAGGGATTTCACGAAGGACCGACCACACGTTGACTATGTGGCCATAAATAATTGGCGCATAGGCAGCCATATCCGCTATATCCGTCTTATCCATCTTAACCGCTATGTAGCCTAAGAAAGTGAAGCGAAGTAGTGACCAGTTCTTAATTGATAAAGCAATGAAACTCTAAGAGGCTGTAATCACTGCTCTAATTCACTTTCACTGACTATTTATACTTTAGACACACAGCTTCAGTGAAAGTAAGTTTAAACGTTCTGAATCTCTGCCTAATAAAGTATCTATCTGCAAGTGTAAAGCAATAGTTTTACTGTGCGAGCAACAAGAACTATACCCAGACTTACCGAAGTTCTATCCGAGACACATCAGAGACGATGGACCGATTAGTTCCGAAACTCTTTGCCGGACTGTTTCGGGCCTCGAACCGGAACACACAATCGGAACAAATCGTTCGTGGATCGTAATGTTCCGCGACATTAAAAATCATCGGGACCGTTTCGGTCCTCGAATCGGAACACCCAAATCGGAACAAATCGTTCGTGGATTGCAATGTTCCGAAACATGAAAAATCATCGGGACCGTTTCGGTCCTCGGATCGGAACATGAAAATCGGAACAAATCGTTCGTGGATCGCAATGTTCCGAATAATGGAAAATCATCGGGACCGTTTCGGTCCTCGGATCGGAACACATAATCGGAACAAATCGGACACGGATCGGGACACATTAGTCCTATGTGTTCCGAAATATGAAAACTGGTCAGGATCACTGTGTTCCTCTTTGAAAAGGACCACAGTGTTCCCGATGCTTCATTGCAATCGGTCCAAATCGGACAGTATTTGTTCCGATAATAAAGAAAATTGTCGGAAACGTAAGAAGAAGAAGAAGAAGAAGAAGAAGAAGAAGGAAAACTATTTTCAGTTCGCCACGCTTGTGGTGGGTTTTTTACCGAGTGACGTTTTCGCTGAACCAAAACCGGCACATTTTGGACTTGTACTTCAAAAATTTAAGTTCAACTCAATTCATCCGGTGAGTCAAACATTTATTTCTCTCAAGTATTGTATAAGTTTGCAAAATTGAGAAGCTGTGGTCACGAATTAGTGTAAATGCTGAGTCTGGTGCAATTGCGTACGCGCGTAAATTGTTCGGAGACAAAGTGCTGTTTGATGTTTGTTTTTCTTAACCTCGTAATTACAGTAGACCTCTATTTCTCAATTCTGCTTTACAGCAGAATACACTAACCTGACAAATGTCCGTGAAATTTTGTTTGCACGTGATCTTGTTTCTTTCACTACGGCTCGCAGGTTCAAACCAGTATGTATGCCTAATGTTCGGTGTCCGCATTAATTTTATCCACCTGTATGTTTGATTATTGTAACAACGCAGATGTTTATGTCTTTGGCCTGGGTTAAACGTCGATCTTAGCATGCTACGAACTAAATTACACTTCGATTCGACCGAAATTGTTCGATTGGCAATTGAGTTGCATTGAGGCACCATCCACACTAATCCGGATAAATTTGAAAACGGATATTCACAGCACGAAAAAGCAGATTTAATGAAGGTTAATGGTGGCGTAAAAGCAGCGTAAACATCGAGTTTAAACGCCTTTACGCCAGATTTACAGCGCGTAAAGTTCAGCTTTACTTCTGCTTTACTCTTGAGCTTAAATGCGGCTTAACGAGACTTCTTTACGCCTTCGTAATGCTGGTGTAAATACAAATTAAAGATGACTTAAACAGTACAAAAATGTCGCTTAAGGGCCACGCAAATCAAGCTTAATGTTAGCGTAAAAGTAACGTAAAGTTTACGCTTTACGCTTGGGTCTCTTGAGCTTAAATGCGGCTTAACGAGACTTCTTTACGCCTTCATAATGTTGGCGTAAATACGAAATAAAGATGACTTAAACACAAGTACGAAAATGTCGCTCAAAGGCCCTAAAGGCCACGCAAATCAAGCTTAGTGTTAGCGTAAAAGTAGCGTAAAGTTTACACTTTACGCTTGGGTCCCTTAAGCTCTTAAGCTTAAATGCAGCTTAACGAGACTTCTTTACGCCTTGGTAATTTTGGCGCAAATACGAAATAAAAGTGATGTAAACAGTGAAAACGACCACGCTAAAATTTACGAAAGATCGCGTGTATGGGCAGATAGTGACATTAAATGTCGCGTACAGTTGCTCAATGTAGCACTTGCAGTATAATATTCCTTTGGAGGATTTGCATTATTGGTTGTAGCTGCTGTATATTTGGATGTAGTTACCAAGTCTAAGAAATTCCACATTATAATAACACTTATCTTTTCAGTTGTACTTTCTTTATTGTTACTAGAACATGATAAAGATATTAGCAATTCTTCAATATTGCAAAATTTATAAACGGTAGATAATCCACCCAACAATAACGAGATCAATGGTAATGCAACTGGTCTTTGGACTTTCGTTTTCTAAAAATATTTCATAAATATGTCTGATAGATCACTTATTCAGCCAACAATAAAATGTTAACAATATCTAAAATAATATTGGTTTTTCGACTTTAAATTCCTTTAACATATCTGAAAAGAAACTGAAAGTATGAATAATTTGAAAACCAGAACTTTCAATAATAATTTTACCCTGGTGTGACAAATATTGCTCCGGAGAAATTCTTGTGAAAAATCACCAACTTTCAGTATCATGAGCTGACAAAAGAATTAGCGATGTTTAATGGTAAAACAACCAGTAGAACAACTAAAGCAACCATTCTAAGACCCTGATTAATTCAAAATATTACCACAAATGCTGTACAATTTTGACCTTGAATTACAGCTGTACAGGCAAGTTACATAGGTACACAGGAGTGTAAAAAAAAAAAAAAAAAAAAAAAACACGACAGCACTTTAGATTTTAAAGGCTTACATGGCTTTAAAGTCCTTTTGTAGCATATGCATGAAGTGTGCCTATAATATTGAACAGAAATGTTTTGTGAGAAACTGGTGTGTACTTTTATAAATGTATCAAACTGGGACTCCAGTGCATTTCATTTACTTTCAACTCAATGCATTGCAACTTTAGAGTCCTCCTGTCCAAATAAAAAAACAGCAAAACATTATTTTGTTAGGAAAGAAATAGACCAAAGCTGTACTGCATTCTGAGCTGAAAGTATGTGAGCTACTGTGAACCTTCATATTTCATGGATGTTCATTTTGAGTGATTACAAGCAAGTATAAACATTTGGATTAGTGCAGTCACAATTTGATACATTACATGTTTACATGTGCACGCCTCTTGTAAGTTGATAATACAAGTGTCAGGCCTTTAATATCTGTCAGGTTTCTTTTAAACAATTCCCCTTTATAAATATATTGTAAACATTGTTCACATCATTTATAATGTTTATAAGCATCTACAGTTGTACTCAGCTTTGGAGTCCTTTTGGGAAAGTCTTCTTTTCCTGCATTTGAATTGAGTTTTTCTGCAAAAAAAAAATGGTTGTACTAATTACTGTATATGCAAATTCATTCAAAGTACTGGTTTAAACATAACAGATAAAACATTATTGTGCATGTTCACCACCCCATACTTGAGACTCCAGACACTTCAAGATCTAAATTGTATCAGGTGATTCTACCCTACTTTTCTGCAGATGCAGAAAGGGAAAATAGTCTGTTCTGTCATAAAAATTCACAAACACTACATACATCATTGCCTGTAATGGAACACCAAATGACACTTATTAGAGTCACAAGCTAGCATTGAATATAGTTTTGAGCGAATACATTCAAACAAGTTTCTGAAGCTGTGTTTTCAACGGACCCACCCGGCACGGTTTTACTTTACATACCAAAGTAAAGCAGTTCCAAAGAGCACTAAGCACGTACTTCATCAAAACGAGCAAACATGCATTTAATAAATCTCACTCACTTATACTTTGGTTGACGAGTACATCCACAGTGTAGTTTAGACAGTCCACTGTAAAGAACAGAAAGCGATCTCATTGCTCAACTTTGTTTCAATTGGCCATTTGTTATATATGCAGTATGGAGATTTCCTCGATATCTTGATATGTTCGGCTTCATTTGTCCGGTTCGTGCTCAACTTGAAGATGGTCCAGGAAACCTCTTTATCTTGTTTTCCATTGTCTGGATCCTGTAGACGTTTACCGTGATCTTGGAGAAATGAAAAGCGGCAAGTTGTTTACGTTATAACCGCGAAAGACGAATGAATGAGGCTTGAAACTCGCAACCCTTGATAAATCGAAGTGGAAAAGCTGCTGCAGTCGACCCAGTGTTGAGTTCAAAGCAACCAAGTTCGTATAACTCGAACTCCTAGGCATTGTAGGGGTTGGACTTGGAAGAACAACATCTGGTATCTGCACATTTGTATAACTTGAACTTCCAGGTGTCGTGAGGGTTGGACTTTGAAGAACCTATAGATTCAGACTTTGCCTTTGACAGATTTGCGAAGTAAAGTTTTGCACTGAGTCATATATATTTTTAACAAACATTGGAGTCGCGTTATAGCGTCGGAATATTACAGCGAACCAAACCACGCACCTTTCCGCCATCTTCATGTCGCAGCGTCACGTCACGTGACTAAAAGGGCGCGAAACCGGGATTGCAATGATACTTGGAACCTCGCAACGGTCCTTGGCACCCCCCCCCCCCCCCCCCCCCCCCCAAATGAAAAATCAAGTCGTCTGGTTGTGAAAAGTCGCTCATAATGAAAAATTGCCTCGTGATGAAAGTCGACTCGTAATGAAAAGTTTTTCACAATGAAAAGTCATAGGTCTAAAAAAATCGCCTCAAAGTGAAAAGTCGCTTTATCCATTTACTATTCATGCACGTTGTCGCTGTACAAACCGTTTCGAAGATCAAATGTGCCTTGGATAAGAATTAATTTAAATCCCACAAGGCATTCAGAGTATTAGATAATTACAATCATTTAACTACAAAAGGGGAGTAATGTTTACTCCACCAACAGACCTCTAGAGCAAAATTAACTCTGATGTCAGAATATAAATAACCCCAAACATTCAACTCCAAAAATGGGAGTATTATTAACTCCCCCCTGAGTAAGTTCTACTCTGGGGTGGAGTGAAATTAATTCCGCAGCTAGAGTTAAAATAACTCCGACAAAATAACTCCACTCTTTGGAGTTATTTGAACTCGCACAGTGGGGTGAAAATGACTCCCTGAAAATAACAGTGTGGGTTTTACTACAGCAGCAGCCCATATTTGTCCAACATTTATAGTAAAACAAAGTTGTAACATGTATGCATGGAAGTATGTACATGCTAATGATGTTAAGTCAAACGCAGTTGTTCGGCTTAAATTGTAACTTTACGCAGCATTTAAACTGCCTATATTAACTGTAAAAATCAATTTAAGTTAGGTTTAGTGTTAACATAAACGTGGCGTAAATGTAAGCAACCAGGTTTACGCAACCTTTACACCACCTATAATAGGAGACAGTACATCGCCAGAAATTCCGGACATTTTGCGTCCACGATTGCTTCCGGTCTTTCCCAGCGGCGTGCGGTATGAGCATGCGCCATTCACACATTCAACATTGTTACGCACTTTGCCTCAGTGGGGTGGGGGAGGGATGGGTTTCTCCGGTTCAAAAAGAGACTGCTACGTTTAGGAGACGTGCCGCTGAACGACCTAGTTGAAATTAGCTTTCGTTTGGTGCAATTTTCATGCGATTTGGAGCTTCCCAGCCCAAAATATCAACATCCGAAGTCAGCGTATTTCACGGGAGGTATTCGCCATGGCTGGCTGTGAACTGCAAATTCAAACACAAAAAGTACACATCGAATTTGCTCCAGGGGACTGACTGAGGCTTCACAGGAGATGTTCAATCCTTCGGCAATCAGGTACGGGGTAGACATTTTGCGTTTTACCCAAGGTTCTTGTATTAAATGCAGCTTAAAAAGTGACAGTAGCCGGTTTTGAGCGTATTCTGCTATCAATCCCTTCTTACGTCGGCCGAAATTTTAAATTCAAAAAAGTACACATCGAATTTTACCGGAGATAAATATTTTTTGTACTGTTGTGTTTAGGAAGCTTCCCTCTTCCGAATGCTGCCCAGACATTTCTACGAACGTGCTTCAGTTAAGCGAAAAGCGCAATTTATTATCAGATCCCATACATTTCTTTGTTATTTCTTGAGCGGCTGTCAGCGTGAAACCTGATGCCTCTTCCGAGATGGCGCAACCGGATGTCTGAAATTTCTGGCGATGAAAGTTTCATTTAAATCGTAATTAAGATACGCTTAAATGTGGCGTAAAGGTAAACAAGGACCTTTCCGCAACCTTTACGATGCCTTTAAGCTCAACTGCATAAAGTATACTTTAAGCTCCTTTAAGCTGCTTTTATTGGTAGCTTAAAGCTGACTTAGGAACTTTAAGCACCTTTAGATGTAGCATAATTCAGCTTAAACCTGCTTTTTCGTGCTGTGTTATTCATCCGTTTTAGCCTCCCGTCGTGAATTAGCTGCCTTAGCTGTCCTCTTTTGCTGACAATTTGAATGTTAATTTAATTATTCGCTTGATTCAGCCTCTACAGCATTGTTTGATCCGCGCCGGCGCACTAGAGCCTAATTGTACACCGTGGGCTCACTTTCGGTCCCAGAATCCTTATCGTCTACAGTGTTTTAAGAAACATACTGGACTCGTTTGGTCATCCCGTAAAACATCGTCCAACATTGTTTTATCCAACATGTTGGAGTCGTTTGGTCGGCCTTTAGCTCTTCCTCAGTAGTCGATTAGTCTGTCACCAATACCTTTTCTTTATTGTAACGAGAAAATCACTGTGCTAGGATTTTGTCTGGTTTGTAATTTTACTTTATTGTCTCCGCATTGTGCAATTACCTATGTGTCTAAATGTCTAAAATTTGCTTTTTGGGCAAGTCATGAATGTGCAACAAAAAGATACATGGATTTGCTGGGGGGAGGCAGACTTTATATGACGTCACCGAATCTCTATGCCATTACATATATACAGAATATACAGCGGAACCTCCCTGAGGGACCATGGTCGCTTACTGGAATTTCTCACCATAGAAAGCCTAAGTGAGATCCTGCTTTGAGCCACAATCAGTGTCAAATAATGTAGGTTTCGTGGGTGAATAACACCTTGAGGCTTAAAGAAACCCTCTCACCGTAGATGCTTTGCGTGCCCAGTGACTGACGGCGACAATATTCGTATCATACGAAAATGGCGGATTCTCATGTTTTCCTACCTTTTATCGTGAAATAAATCAGCACAAACTCAGAAAGTGTTTTGAATACGAGAAGCAGCGGCAGTCAGATCAACCAGTCATAACGTGAGCGCCTCAGGAAAGTCGAGTTGCTGATGTAAATGTAAACTTGGGCGCGCAAAGCATCTATGGTGAGAGTGTATCTTTAAGAAATCAGCCTTGTGTCCTGTTGCACCGTACATTACATGTGTTAGTGTTTTGTCCGGTCCGGTTTCTGCAAGGAAGTTAGTCTCTTTGGGAGCATAGGGTGGTCGCTTACCGGAGATCAAAAACAGTAGAAAACGGTGAGCTTCAAAGGTGGTCGCGGTCGCTTACGAGAGATTTGACTGATAGTAATTTGACTGAGAAACCAATCGGTACTTTGGTATCTCCCGTAGGCGACCACTTAAAGCCGAACGAAGGTTGGTCGCTTGCAGGAGGTTCTACTGTACGTCAAAATATAGTTCGCCCAAGAAGTGTAACAGGTGTGGCACTATGACGTCAAAAATGTAGTGCAGCTTCCATGACGTCACAGCACAAAAATGAAATCCATTTGACCTGACTGGTTCTCCTATGTAATATTGTAAAAGAAAGTTACAAAATGAATAAAACACGCATATGTATACAGTTTCCTAAGTCAGTAACCATTTATAAGGTACGAGACCAGGAATAAAAAAGCCCATAGGTCTTTGCGTGCCTCATACCCTAGTAAAACGTGTCGGCCATGAATGGCATTGTATACAGTTGCCAGCAGTTTTCCTGAACGTGAGGCGTTTGGGTTGACAGTACTGGAGGAGCAGTGCTTACGCTCTGAAAAACGACATATGTACCCAATATTTTACGCGCGCGCGTGGCGGAGGGGGGGGGGGGGGGGGGGGGGGGGGGGGGGGTGGGAAGGGACAATATTTTGCATAACTGTGTTCAAACCAAAATTGCAACAAAGTAGGTGCCAAGATGATTTCTGTATCATTGCTTCAAGTAAAGTGAGTTGATTTAAACACGGCTGTAGAAGTATAGTCGACTTTGAATTTGCCAAAACACGTAAGACTAAGTTTTTCACAGCACGAGCACTATTAGTTTGATCCAGTGACCCAACGCCTCACATTCATGCCATTTAAGCGGAACCGCTGACAACTGTAATAAGTGCTATTAGGACAAAATCCGTTCATCGAATCAATTTTAATGCGGAAAAAACATTTCAAAAAATATACTCGAAAGGAAATTATTTTGTCAGTTGGGTGTTCTTCGCCAAAAGTGTACTGCGAGACGATCAACACTACAATCACAGCTCATTATCAAAACTCGTTTACACACCGATCGCTGTTTTACTGCAAGATATGAGTGCAGGCGCAAAGGATCATGGGCTTTTTACCTTAGTTACCCACAAGCCAACAGGATCCGTAATGCTGGTCAGCGGCTTGTGACTACAGTCTAAACTTGCGCACAGCCGTACAACTCAGCGCGCACACAGACGTGGTTGCGAAACGTTTGGGCAACGATTCTGACGTATCGTGCTCTTGGATGTGGGTACAGCACGTGTGCAACGACTGTGTTCCGATCACTGTTGGCAGGAAATACCTGAAACAGATATTTTACAGCTTAAAACATTTCGACACCGTGGAACTACGTTCTGGACGTCACTTCCGTTGGTCAGCGTTTGTCATCATTAGGGAAGTAAATCGTTCTAACTCGAGTTAAAATTTCACCTCCTGTGTAAGCCCCGTTTTTTATGTGTGTACTGTCGCATTTTGTAATACCTGTCGCACTTTGTAATAATACTTATCGCACTTTGTGATAATACCTGTCGTACTTTGTAATAATACTTGTCGCACTTTGTAATAATACTTGTCGTACTTTGTAATAATACTTATCACACTTTGTAATAATACTTATCGCACTTTGTAATAATACTTGTCGTACTTTCTAATAATACTTGTCGTACTTTGTAATAATACTTGTCGTACTTTGTAATAATACTTGTCGTACTTTGTAATAACGCTTGTCGCAATAACCGCCAGTGTCTGGTCACTGGCACAAACAAGGTTCTGTTCGCAGAGGATAGTCTTATTGGCCTTTAGCAGCAGAAAAAGTAATATATGGAAACTGATCTGGGTAAAAATCGGATCAGTATCTAAATAGTAAAGCGCCGAAGGTGCGTCCAGGAGCATGTCCCCCGTAAAAATGAGATTTTGCTGTCCAAAATGTCATTTCCTACCATTTCTGGGAGCTTGAAACGAAATTTCAAAAAAATCTGACCGGTTTCCGTAAACCGGTGTGAACCGGTGGCTGCGGCCACAGGTACCGTCTGAAAGTCACTTTTGTGAGGAAGCCTTCCCGATTGAAAATGTTTTTTATTACATTATTACACTCACCTTGTCCTCGTCGTGTTCTTTAAAAGTTTTCCAGTTGGAACCGTCGTCGCTGAACTTGATCTTGTAAGATGTTAGCCACTGGTCCGAATTATAGCGCCCTTGTGTGGCTACTTTTGTCACGACCTTTGTCTCTCCCAAGTCGACCTGCAGCCATTCTCCTGCATTACCTGACCGGCCAGCAGCCCAACATCCTTTTCCGACCTGGTTATTTAAGCGTCCACGGAACGCCTCGAAGCCAAGGTCATATTTGGATGAAGCGGTAAAGGCTGCATCCAATAACAGTCCGTTCTCCATCCCAAAAGCTGTGCTACACGCTGTGACAAGAAAAGAAGAATGTCATACTTTGTGATGATTCGGATCCAATGAGATCAGTGTTACAGTGCCATTTTGCTATTGCCTTGTGATGTCCTTATCTGTGATGATTAAAACCTGAGCCATTTAAACTGAACCACAAACACAGAATACAACTGATATAATTAAGCTGCTAGAGTAATGGCCATACTTGATAATCCATTTCATTGGTCTAAACAAATTCTCTTCTTAACTAAGACCTAAAATCCTAAGCATTGATTAGTAACATGTTTTCTTCTGTAACAACGAGTAGTCAGCGCTAACTAAGAAAAAAACTGTACCAATGAACAAGAACCACTGCTTCTGTTGATATTCCAATCTGGATGTTTGAATGTGTCCTGTGCGAGAAGTGGACCCCGCGAGAACAGTCGAGTGGCGCAAGGAAATATTTCAGGTTTTTGCTCGTATTTCTCGAGATCTTTACCGAATTGGTAAGTGCTGTAAGCTAAGTCATCCTGTTATGATAAAACTAAGTAACAAGCCTGAAGTTCATATGCCGTTGCGCTACAATCAAATTCCACTAACTTGCGCTTACCTGAGCAGATGGGCCGTCCTTTAGTCACGTGACACACCTTCATCTTGTTGCACAACACGTCACTGCACGCCACGTAGTCACGTATCGGGTTATCTTCGTAAATCACGTGATTAACCAACTTGAGGTGAAGAGGATGAGAGAGCCTCGTTCGTGCGTTGAGTTCACAACGCTTTTGGTTGAGATGGTAGTTGATGCTGTAGCAGTGCAAGTTTTTGATGCACTGATCCATGCAGTCGTCAGCGTCGTAGCATTGCTCAGATGAAATCACGTGACCGATAAGTTGACGATTCAAAAAGCGATTGGTTCTGCTTCTGCACTGGGACGAGGCGGAATATAATACGTTATCGGCGACTAACAGGAATACGATGATGATGCCAGCTGAGTCCTTCATATCGCTGTAACCTGTGACAAAAGTCCGATGAGAAGGTCTAAATTTACATGCTATCTACCATTTACACATTGTGTAAGGGCCTGTTTACAAAGAGATAGGGTTACCTTAGCGCTAGGGTTACTCTGGTATTAAGGTTATCCTAGCGCTTTAAGATTTCCTCTTTTTTTAATCAACGTGTTTACAAAGTTATTTATAAGCGGATTTAGAAAAAAATAATTACACTGTGTTCAATGATGAATTGTTTACTTTTATATCAAGATAACTTTGTAGCGCAAAATCTTGCTGAAACTGACAACCAGAATTAAGCCGAGAAAGGGCAAAGACGTAATACAAAAGTTTTAAATCTCGAAACGATGTAAACGAAAGTTTACCAGGGTACCCCGGTTACACTAGCTGTTTTAATTTGCTTGTAGACCCGGGCCTGCTTCGACCCGGGTACCCAGATTACGGCCTGAAATACATGGGTATAGAGTGTGTAAAAAAATGTACACAATTTGTACTAAACCATGTGTCTAGATTATATGTAGATTACGTGTAAAATGTATACTAGCAAGAGAGTATGATACTAACCATATTGACATACCGTGTAAAAGGTAGAATATTTTCAGTGCATGTCCAAGGGAAATTCTCTAGAGTCCTTTAGGAAATGTTTTTGAACTTTTTATTTTTATTTTGTTTTTACTTCTATTTTTGCACTCCGGCTATGTAAACACGGCAAGGGTTTTATATTTCTTTTATAAAATAAACGACAGCAATACTACCGCAAAAACGACCGTTTTGCGGATTATCAAAGTCGAGATTCTCAACACACAAACTGAAACCAATCACAGATCGTTGTGCCGAGCGGACGAAACAAAGTTTTCAAATCTTCAAACTATGAACTTACGAATGCCGAAGAATTGAATAATCAAAGGTCATTCCATCAATGAATCTCAAATTGAACTTCCCTTGGCTCGGTTGGCGCTTCCGTTGTATCCAGAGCAGAGCTGTCTTAAACTGGCCGAGCAGCTAGTGAAGCTTCTGCTGTGCCGATTGAAGTGAGCGATCTAAACTGCACTAAATGTAAACGCAACGTTTGGGAAGCTACTTCGCTATGACTACTTTCTGCTCCACTATTCCGACCTCTCGTCCAGAACTGATTTTGATGTGGTACAAGTAGATGACCTTTCACAAGATCTTTAAAGAAATAACGTCAATTTTTCGCCGGACTGAGTTGAACGGATAAATGTGTTGCAGTGCCGTTATCACGTATGAACTTTGTAATTACTTTACGTTTTTTGTTTACACGTATTCCTGAATGGGACCGAGTTTTGATGAACTGATACTTACTGTATTTATTCGCATTTGTGGTGTAAAGAGGCAACGCATTCATCAGTGAATTGTATTTAGTGGGTCACGAGCAAACGAGATCACAACCGATACAAATGCTCTGTAAATTATCGTTCGGTTTTCAATGTTTACTATATATATATATATATATATATATATATATATATATATATATATATATATATATATATATATATATATACATATATATATATACATATATGTATATATATGTATATATATATATATATATATATATATATATATATATATATATATATATATATATATATATATATATATATATATATATATATATATATATATATATATATATATATATATATATATATATATATATATATATATATATACACAGTCAATCCCGAAAAGGTTGTCCAGTTGAAATATATATTTAGGAAATTATATCTATCACGTGACTAGTCATTAGAATGGTAAAACCAAGAGCATTTTGGGTATTTCCAATTTAAAACACGATCATAGTTTTAGGTGGTCATGTGACAGATATATCTGTATATTTATTTGTTGTGTAGACACGAGTGTTTTACTGGAAAATATACCGTGCGTAAAATCCATACGAAACTACATCCGGGACCCGAATGGCGTATTTTCCATATCCTCAGTAGTGAGGATATCGTTGGCATCATTTCCCGCTTTTGCACGATTGTTTGTGCAAATTTCTCGTAAACACTCGTGTCTAATATAATAAAAAGAAAATTACACGGCGGCTTGAAGATATGGATTTTATTTTCTTGTGGTAAAAACAATATTTTACTCATTCGCGAAGCGCTCTTTCGTAAAATATTGTTTTTACCACTCGAAAATAAAATTCATATCTTCGCGCCGCCGTGTAATATCCTATATATATATATATATATATATATGTATATATATACAGCCGTTTGTAGAAATTTTGAGCCCCCAATATATATCAGTATATACAAATATCGAGTGCATTGTGGGAAGGATGATTGCTCTAAAATGCACACCAAACCGCACCAATCAAAATTTTGCCACCAAAATAATACATAAGTTTAAACTGTGATGAACCTTTTACGTCTCCCCACTTTATTTGGCTCGGAAAGCAAGTTTTTAAACGAAACTCTTCCCACAATGCATTTGATATTTGTATATACTGATATATATTGAGGGCTCAAAATTTCTGCAAACGGCTATACACACACACATATATATATATATATATATATATATATATATTTATGACCCATCAAATATTTCTCGCTGATAACGTCCTCACGAGCGGACGTTATCAGCGAATAACCCCCGCCTGGCGAAGAAACGCTGTTTATTGACAATATCCGAACACAATTTTATATATTAATCACAAAAACACATTACGAGATGACTACCGAGGAGGACATCAATTTATTGGTTGAAAAAGCAGTTCCAGAAAGCACCAGAAAGCTTCACAGTCCCCGCACCATTATTTGCGCTGCGAGAGGAAATATTTGAAGGATAATAAAGACAATAAACTACTTTTGGCTTCGGAAATATGCACGGATAATTGTCCTTGGACATTATCTCTTCCTCGAAGCTCACAGTTGCCCTCGAGCTTCGCTCTCGGGCAACTGTTTGCTTCTCGGAACAGATAATATCCTCGGACAATTATCCGTGCATATTTCCTCGCCAAAAGTAGTTTATTGTTTATACATAAATAACCTCTAAGGCAATGACGTAATAATAATTATCGATTAGCGTCAAAGCGAGGTCAAACAAAGGTTTGAACGAAGCAACAACTGTACGTAACTGCGTTCACGAAAATGAATTTGAAAACTGGAAAACTTGACACAGCACGGTCTCGCGAAGCTCGTCTGCAAAAGAGAGGGGAACTAGCACGGGCAAGGCGAAATCGTGAAACAATCGAACAGCGCCAAATACGTCTAGAGAAAAGACGACAAACATTTGATAACCGACAGCATCATGAACGGAAGCGTGCAAAGGGAACAGCGCTCGGAAGCAAATCAGGAGCTTCAGACGCCGTCTTGTGTTAAACTCAGATTCTTATTCAGAAAGGACAAGCAACAATTAGGTTAGTCAGTGGAAAGCGAACAATCACCGTGACAAATATATTCTACCCGTGTCTTGTAACTCGATCACTTCAATGTATTAAAATCTGTATGCTGATCATCTTCCCTCGAAGTGTTTTTTTAATACGCTTCTGTCGCCAGTTTCGGCTACCGTATTGGCTCAGAGCAATCGGAACTTGGAGTCTTGAATGATTTAGTCAGATGTCTTATTATTTCTTTCAAGACTAAAACTGTAACAAATACTGTAATTTAGCATGCGGTGAATGCAGCAAGAATCGTTCACAAGCCCTTAGAAGTATGACTAGGTCTGAAGCCCGTGTATAATTTGAAGTAAACCGTTGAAGTTTTGCTTTGATTCTGGGAGAAATCATGTTGTTTTGAGCGCGTTCACGTACAAAACAATTCGAGCTCATTAAACATGCATGCCTGAGTCTTGTGCATGCAATCCAGAGTAAAAACAAATTGCACAGGAAGCCTATTTAATTGTACTGCCTATGAATTCAAAATTGGAAAATCAGTGTTCCTTTTTTTCCGTACTACGACGGCCGACCAACTTCAAAATTTGAATATTAAATTTGAGAACGTGCTTGGCAGACTGTATGAATTAATTTGACGTGCAGACCGTGGGAAATACGTACTTCGTCACGCAATCGACTCTTATAACACACACCATTCTTTTTCTCCTTCCTTTGCGTGTAGCACTTGACTTCGAAGAAAATATTGAGTCAACATTTCGGTAAAACAAAGGCTACTCTTGTTGGGAGTACCAAAGTAAAAGTCCCATCAATGGCAGAGCGAGGGGGTATCTGCGATTATCGTATTTCTAGTACTTTGGTACTCCCAACAAGAGTAGTTTTTGTTTTACTGAAATGTTGACTCAATATTTTCTTCGAAGTCAAGTGCTACACGCAAAGAAAGGAGAAAAAGAATGGTGTGTGTTATACTTTTGCGTTGAAAAAAGAGTCGATTGCGTGACGAAGTACGTATTTCCCACGGTCGGCACGTCAAATTAATTCATACAGTCTGCCAAGCACGTTCTCAAAATTTAATCCCCGAGCGTAAGCGAGGGTAATAATCACAACGCTAATGCAGTAGTATCGCCTTTCTTGGAGACTTCAAGCGGGTCGCCATCTCAAAATCTAATGTTCGCCTGTCAGTCTGGCGTACGACCTCGTTCCCAGGCTCTTAGGCCAGAACTGTAAACCGCCACTAAACTTCGAAAAAGTTAAAAAAGAGTTGTCTTTGTTTCGCGGCTATAGGCAAGCACGTACGTACGCATACTCAGATCAAACCAGAAATAAAATCATGTGCCTGTGTATGAACATGCATGTGTTTTCAATAGTTTGAGCAAAGAAGTCTTTATGTGACGTATCTTTCAGATGCGTTTGCGTATATTTTAGAATCAAAACCTTCCTAAGGTGTACTCTTTTATTTTTATGGTGGGCCTAAGGGCCCAGCATATAATTGTTTTCACCCGAAAACCACAGCGTAGGTATCATGACAATTGATCAAAGAAGTCCCCCCTCTAGGATTTTGAATTTTGATTGATGTGTGAGCAAAAATACTATTTTTTGATTAGATAATGTTCACGTGCAAGCGGCGTGGAAGCCTTTCTTTTCTTGGCTGAGTTTGAAAGTATGTAACGTGAGATTTTTGTTGACGTATACTTGCGCTCTTGCGGTTTTTGTTCATTATATTCACTTTTGCTTTTTTCTTCGTCCAGCTGGTTAAAACTAAGGTAAGTAAAGCAAACAAATCAAACGATACCATTTCAACAAGCTGAAGTGGCTCCCGGCTGGGTTTTTCAGCTTTAACATAAGCTCATCAAACATCCGTGAATTCATCAAAACCGCGGTGATAATAGCTCAGAATGAAACAGGCCGACTGGAAATTTAGAAAGCTTGGTAGAAGAAACGCAGTTTAGAAGACGAAAAACAGGTAAGTACTGAAGCGCAGGCTAGATTAATCGTGGCCTGCGATTAGAAACAAGTTCGAGTCAAACTGTCAAAACAATTATGCATGAAAATGAGATATGTCATGCAATTACTCCCAAACTCAAAATGTAGATTCTCTCATCCTTTTGAAGCAAATGTACGAGTGTTGTAATTATAACTTATAGTTTAATAAAGTTCATTTGAGTAAATCAAAAGCCAAGTTCCCCATACTGTATAATATTTTTTTGGGTGAAAAATTGAAAGAGAAAATTGAAGTTGATCACTCTTGGGAGTCTCGCTCTAGTCCAGAGATTGCTTATTCAACAATTCATATGGTACGTGCGGACACTTGCCACACCAAACTTGAATCCCAGCATCTGTCGCGTTTTCACGCGACAAAACTTGTTTAGGACTGAGCGAGCAACCGCTCGTGGGGGAGCTCGTTTACTAAATAAAATTCACTGTGCCGTTGTTGGACACACGCTATCGGCTATTTTATTCAGCTCAGAACATTGGGATATATTTAGGCATTTGGTTTGTTGAATGAAAGGAGACGAGTACTTCTTGGGGCCGGACGCGAGAAGGACGACGTTTTCGCTGCAACAGCCACGTTTGGAGTATCTGCTGGGCCACTGAGGTAGCGAGAATTGACTCTTTGTGGTTTCGCTTCTTCTCCCGCCTTTCGAACAAATAATTTGGCACAAAACGATAAGCTCTGTAAACCTGGACGAGAAATATGTCAACGATGCGAAAGACCAGTCTAACTGGTCATGGACAACTCCCAAGACTTGTAGAATCCTTCAATAATTTTCATTGCAAGGGCCTCTACAGGGAACAGCTCATGCTTTAAAATCCCCGCCGGGCAAGTAATGAAGTTGCGCCATCGTTCTGTATTTAATGCATAAACTCAGCCAAAACAAATTTTCTCGGTCTGGATTTCCTCGCCCACACAAATCTTTTAAGCGGCTTGCCCAAGCTTTTGGAGAGGACACTGTGGCTTTATTTGTTCCGAAATGTTTTCCGAGTTTCTCGGCCTAATTTTCCTCTCCTTCACAAACCTTTCAGGCGGCTCGCCTAAGCTTTTGGAGAGAAAATTGTGGCTTTATTTGTTCCGAAATATTTTCCGAGTTTCTCGGCTTATTTTTCCTTTCTTACACAAAGCTTTCACGCGGCTCGCCCAAGCTTTTGGAGAAGAAACTGTGGCTTATTTTTTCCAAAATGTTTTCGAGTTTCTCGGCCTGGTATTCCTCTCCACTCGCCCAAGCTTTTGGAGAGGAGACGGTGGCGTATTTATGCCGAAATGTGAGCGAACAGTTTCAGAATTTCTCGGCCTGGTTTTATTCTCCGCGGAAACATTTAAGAAACTATGGCCGAGGTTACGTTAGAGCTAAAAGCGGACTATTAGCACGCTTACAGAGTAAAGTAGTCAGTAGGAGGGACGCTTTTAATAGTCCCAAATATCCACGTCTTGCTGAAGTGAACGCGCTCAAATATCGGACCCCTGAGAGTTTTGGCAACTTTAGTGTTCGATACAGTAGGAGGGCGAAAGAGTGAAGCTTGTCATGGAGTGAAATATCTTATTAACCTCGTATTTACAGTAGACATCTATTTCTCAATTCTGCTACAGCAGAATACACTAACCTGACAAATGTCCGTGAAATTTCGTTTGCGCGTGATCTCTTGTTTCTTTTACTACGGCTCGTCCTAATGTTCGGTGTCCGCATTAATTCTATCCACCTTATTTAGTCTGAGTGCAGCTGGCAGCTGGCACTAATGCATGCATCGATTATTATAACAACGCAGATGTTTATGTCTTAGGGGCTGGGTTAAACGTCCATCTTAGCATGCGTCAAACACTTCGGGTTGACCGAAATTGTTCGATTGGCAATTGCGGTTTGCATTAGTTCGACTCGTTCGACCCATAGTCGACCTTATGCCGTTCTAATCCTTTCCGCCAGTCGATTAGATCGAGTGAGTCGATCAAAACTCAATCAGTCGATCTTAATTGGGACAAACGTCGGAACTAATATCACGCGTAATTGTTGAATTTAGTTCGACCCATGCTAAGATTACTATGATCTAACTACTTTTAGGTCTAACTCCAATTTTTTCCCTTTTTTCTTTTGCACAATATGCTATGTATATTCTCACAGAGAACATAGGATTGTTTGTGAGCAACTCGTGTATTTACTTGCACCTAAAGTCACGAAACTCTTATCGAAGGCAAGAATAATTGATGACGGCTACATGGTGATTACCGTGTAGCATGAAATTTTCACGGGAGTTTAATTTCGCGGATTGCCGATTTTTTGCTTTTCGCGGGAAAAATTTTTTCGTGAACTTGGATTTAAGACTTTACTGTTGGGAACAAATTTTCACGGATCTCAGGCAAGTTTCTGTCCGGTGTTTCACGTTCGGCACTGGTAAATAGCCACAAGGGGTATCAATTTTTCTTACATCTTGTTTATTAATCTATAATTTACAAAATGTCACAAATCGTCCACCACATCTCAAAGCTACAGTATACAGTAGGTTGGCCTGGAAAACACGTAACATATAGTGCTGGACCAGTTTAATAAATATATGGAGTAAATTTTCGCAGATTTTTTTCTCGTGGAAGTATATTTTCGCGAGATTTGATTTTGGCGAATCGTCGGAAAATCCGCGAAATTCGCGAAAATAGACACCCGCGAAAATTTCATGCTACACAGTAGGCTTCGAACACACGAGTTTGTCCTGCCTGCCGCGATTGACATTAAACAACGGTGTTCGTAGGGAGTACTTCGAAAACTACGGCTGTTACAAGTTCTCAAATGTGCTCGGCTCATAGCTCAACATAGCTCGTGAACAAGTGCCTATTGCATGCATGGCTGTGTTTTCATTGGGTAAAGTTACAGGAAAATTCCTTGATTTCCACGCAAAGCTAACCCAGTATAAACACAGCCTATACTTACGAATAAAGGTAATTACAAAGCGGAGTAATGCACGCAGTGTAACCATCATTATCTCTCTTGTCTTGCATAAACAAATATTTCATATGAGCTAACACAATACATGACCAGCTTATACTAAATCAAACTATAATCAAAGCTTAAAAGAAGTGAGCGAAAACTTCACATTTTCAGGCTAAAAAATGACAGCAAAATTTACTTAATTATTAATCGTTTTTTGACCAATGGCCCCGAAAGAATACAAAGACTAAGACTGTGCAGTGCAATAATTCCTTTCGCGAGGATTTTCACGACTCGGCGGCAGTGACGTGCTTTGCAGTTCTAGTCAGTGCTCGCTGGCATGGTTTTCCGCGTCGCCCGATCTGATTCGTTCACATCAGTTCATCCAAACAGATGTTCAGTCTTTTTTAATTTGAGATGTAAGGTGAAAGTCTTGTGACTCAAGCGTTAAAAATAAAGTTACTGTCTCTGTGGAAGTCATTGAAAACCCGACAGGAAACTGGACGAGAGATATTGTGCTAGCGACCACTTCGCAAAACTTGGCAGACATTATAGGTCGAATGTTAATTCAAAAATAAATTTTGACCACAGAAACCAATCACAAGAAAGCCATGTCATATAAATAATTCATTAAAGGCAAGTTTCGGAGCTCCAGTCCAAAGAAGAGCGAAGGGGAAACTAGAAAGACGATTCGCTGCTGTTCCTGCACCCAAGTATATTCTTGTTGTTTACAGTTCTCAGGTGACGTAACCAACATATCCCAAAATACTCTGCGGCGCGAGCAGCCCACGAAAGATAACACATACTGCATGTACCAAAAAAATCCGGGAATAGGCGACAGTTCTTCCAAGGCCTACATCTGTTTCTTATTTTCACAATTTTGTGCCATTCGCGTTTATTTGACCTGCGGCTCTGAAACTGCTGAATAGTTTCCCTTTCATGTGTTGGTTGCATTTGTTTCTTTGACGAAAACAAGTTTATGCAAATGAGCGGCGCCATACTTGCATTTAGTGGTCATGTGACTTTGTCTGAGGTCTGCATCGTAGCGACTAAATTTGTCTGTCTCAGTCTCAGATGAGGTGTGAATTGAACAATAAAGCTGAAAGCTGTGAAAAGTAGAATTTTGACAGAAGTGTTGAAGTTCGTAATGTTTGTTTGATTTTTTTAATGTTTTCTTCTTCCTTTTTGTTGAAATCGCAACTGCGAGCTCAAGGTTTGACTATTTTCAGTATGCACCGTTCTGAAATCGAATATTTGCTACTTTTCGTAATATTTCACACTTCATTCGCTGTCTGACAGAAAGCCTTGGAATTGTCGTTTTAGTAAAACTGCGAGGAATCTCGGGAAATATTATGGGAAACTCCTTATAGACTCTAATTTTCTATCGGTTATATTTTATTCGGCGGTTGTGTAATATTCCTAAACGTGAATTTATTTATAATGTGCGTGTTCGGGCAAGAAGGATTATATTTGCTTAATATGGATTACATCATGACTCCTGAGAGTGACCAAACATCGCACACAGCCTATCGTGAGAATATGACTGGTTGTAATTATTACTAGAAATACAATAATCGCAGAGACCCCCCTCACTCCGTCCTGCACTGGCATATATTAGAAGTTCCGACGCAAAAAAATAAACATTGAAGTAATGTGTCTATTTTATACGACCTTTGATGTAACTGGCTTGTTGTAGTTGATGGGGCAAGCGTATTAAAATAACGTTTTACTACTTGTACTATACCAAGTGCTGAACACTTAAAGGAGAAACAGAGTGGCCTGAAATATAGTAACTTTGTGTTACTAAGCTCTGACCCAATAAGAAAACAACATATATATCAGCATCAATTTTTTTTTATTCTTAATCTTATTGTCATCATCATCATACAGCACACTAATCATTGTGTGCCCTTTTTATCATACATTTGTGTTGTATAAACTTCATCAAGTGCTCCTGTCTGGTACGAAAACCCAAAAGCATGCAGGAGCACAATCCCTTGGAGGATAAGGGAATAATAACTATCATGAACTTAATACAGGTAAACAACCCTTTCACTCCCAAGCCTAAATGCAGAATCTCTCAGCTTTTTCAAAATACATTATATAAAATAAATTATGTAGTGAGAAATGACAGTTTAGTCAGCATTCACTTAACCAAAAAGGTACAAAAAGCTATATATTCTCTATACTGTACAATACAGTACACTTTCAACTGAAGGAGAAAATTGAATTTGATCACTCTTAGGTGTGAAAGGGTTTAAACTTGTTTTTACAACATTGATTACTGTCTACCTTGGTGCTGGCCTTATATACTCACATGTTATTGCCACTTATATTACATAACTGTACTGAAGTTTTCCTTCATAAAAAGCAAACAACCCTCTAACAAATAAGTAAATAACAAAACCTTGTGTCAAAAAAGTACACATAGAAAATACTTGGCTCTGAGTATGTCATCCACTTGAGCACAGTACAGTACCATTCCAAATTTTAAGAAAACATACAGATATACCGAAATTTTTTTTGTGGTATACGCAACAGCTCAGAATACAGAGGCCAATGTTTTTGAGAACATTTTCCTTTGGCATTCTTGTTGGACCAGACAATCGGGTTGTACACGTCAGCATTGAGTTCATTTTTGGCTCCTGACAATCTTACACTTTCATGATGTCAGTGACTTGGTATATGAGGATCCCTTAACAGCACAGGAGTTGGCTTCTCAGCATGATTCCTTCACTTGTTAAAACATTTCCTTTAGCATGATCTTTGGAGATGAAAACACATGTTCACGTTTTTGTCTTTGATACATATTGCTGGAAATTTATTATACAGTACTTACCTATAAACAACATAGAAATTGAACTTCCACTTGGACCGAAGTGTAAGTTTAACCAAGGAAACTCATTCTTTGCTCCTACAAAAATCAGTTTTAAGTGGATTAATAAGATAATTCACATGATGTACACAATACAATGCACTTTCATAGCTAACCTGTACTATTCATCCACAATTGACATAAATCTTGGATGCTGGATGCAGGATGCTGCAAAGGAACTGGCGCACTGTAAATAAATACTTGTTGTCCTGATAACAGAGGCGAATTCTTTCCTCAAAACACTGCTATAAATGTTTTTGGTTATCCCCAAGCGTAATATCAAGTGTACATGGCATAAAAACAAATGCACATCATCATATGGACAGCTAAAGAAACTTCACTGCATAGATCATAAATCACTGTAAATTAATTAGGCACTGATATTGTAGTAAAAATTGGCAAATATTCTAAAAAACACAAACTACAGCTTTTGCATTGGTAAATCAAAGTACAAACACATGTATACAGTATTGTGTTCTCTTCGATCCTTGTGTATGAAAATGCAGCAAATAATAGAAAACACATTCATTGGTCTGATTAAACAGGAATTCAGATAAAACAAAATTTCACCATGCATCCTTTGTTCAGCTGTTCTTCGTTGAAAATAAACAATGACAAAGAACAATCCTTGTGTATGAAAATGCAGCAAATAATAGCAAAACACATTCATTGGTCTGATTAAACAGGAATATTTCACCATGCATCCTTTGTTCAGCTGTTCTTCCTTGAAAATAAACAATGACAAGGAATGGCCGTATTGCAATTAATGCATCATTGTACAAATTTGGCCATCAATACACAGAGGTCAAAAATGTAAACACAACCATAAAAGCCATACAGAATAAGTTTCAGTTCTTACCTGCTCCTTGCTTCCTGCTGATAAGAACGGGCAGATCACTCATATAGGCTGGAAGAGTGCTGAGGAATCCCTGAACATCCTGTAGCAAGTTGAGGACATGACCTTTGTACCCACGCTGGCCGCCGTGTTTACAGTAAACACACATGATGGGGAAAGCTCTGGCGATAAGCATTTCCTCTACTTCGGTAAGGTCCTGTAGTTCTACAGGCACTGTCCCAGGATTCATGTCGTTGTCAGCCGAGAACAATCGACACGAAGTCTTTTTGTCGCGCTTGCACTTGGTGTAGGTGTAGTCCTGCTCGGACATACTACGGTTGGTGATCGGCCATGTTTCTTTACATACCTTGCAGCGTAAGTGTCGGAGATTTTCCTCAAAGCTGTGAAAGGCAGTGAGTTCCTCCCGTACCCACTCTTTTTCGTGGAATGGAGGAGTTTCTGGATTTGCCCACCCACGGTTATGCAAATATTGTTGTTTTTGGCTGCGACGTTCCTCGATAACTGCAGCACGCTGTTGCCGGCGTCGAGTGTTGGCTTCATTTTGAGCTTGAAGCCTGCGGGTACTCCGTTCAGACGATTCATTGCTACGTCGAGAAGGTACACGCTGGCGACTGTATTCTCTCTGCGGAGTTTTCTGTGTCAACCGCTTCTCTTTATAACGCTTTTGATCGGCACTCATACGCTGTTGTCTTTGCGGAGTCTTTTCTTCGGCCCGTTTTTTCTCCTGAAGTTCCCGATTTGCTTTCAAGCGCTGTTCTCTTTGCGAAGTTGTCTGCGTTACCCGCTTCTGTTCATGTCGTTTTCGATCGGCATTCATGCGCTGTTGTTCGCTCGTTTCACGATTTCGCCTTGCTCGTGCCTGTTCCCTTCTCATTTGAAGACGAGCTTCGCGAGACTGTTGTGTTTCAAGTTTTTCAGTTAAGTTTTCCATTTTCGTGAACGCAGCTACGATATATTGTTGCTTCGTTCAAATCTAATTTCTCTAAGTTATTCCGAGTAAAACAACAGGGCACACGTGATCGATCCGGCCTTTGTTATTGGTTAGCGGGGTAACCGCGCCTAAAGTCGTACGCCAGACAGACAGACTGACTGACAGACAACGTTAAATTTCGAGATGGCGACAGGCTTGGAGTCCCCAAGTAGGCGGTATAATATTACTGCATTAGTGTCGTGAGTATTTCCCTCACTTCGTTCGGGGATTAAATTACTGATGCAGATCTTAAAATAGATTTTTGAAAAATTAACGTTTGAACAAGGGTATGTGTGGTGAATCGGCTACCATAGCTATTCTCTCTTGCTGACGTTTTGAATATTAAGGTCTGTCCAAACGAACCCAACGTCGCCGTCCAACATCATTCAACAATGTTGGATGAACATGTTGGATGAAGTTTGATATTCTTTTTGTTCTCAGGCACTGATGAACAATGCCTATTAATCGCTTGATTCAGCCTCTACGACATTATTTGATTCGCGCCGGCGCGAATAAAACATATTGGACTCGTTTGGCCATCCCGTAAAACATTCGTCCAACATTGTTTTATCCAACATGTTGGACTTGTTTGGTCGGCTTTCAGTCCTTCGTCAGTAGTCAATTAGTCTGTTACCAATACCTTTTCTTTATTGTAACCGTTGTCTAGTTTGTAATTTTACCTTATTGAGTCCGCATTGTGCAATTACTTATGTGTCTAAATATCGCTCATTAGGCAAGTCATGAATATGCAATAAAAGATGAATGGATTTGCTGGGAAGCAGACTTTATATATTTAAATACAGAATAGTACAGAATATGCAGTGAAACCTCCCGAGGGAACGTGGTCGCTTACTGGAATTTCTTGAGTTGCTGATGTAAATGTAAACATGGGCGCGCAAAGCATTTATGGTGAGAGTGTCCCTTTAAGAAATCAACCTTGTGTCCTGTTGCACCGTACATTACATGTGTTAGTGTTTTGACCGGTCCGGTATCTTGCAAGGAAGTTAGTCCTTGCACAGATAATTGCTCCTTGGTAATATAAGAAGGTCACTTACTTGAGATCAAAAACAGTAGAAAACGGTGAGCTTCAAAGGTGGTCGCGATCGCTTACAAGAGGTTTGACTAATAGTAATTTGACTGAGAAACCAGTCGGTACTTTGGTACTTCCCGTAGGCGATCACTTAAAGCCGAACGAAGGTTGGTCGCTTGCAGGAGGTTCAACTGTACGTCAATATATAGTTCGCCCAAGAAATGCAACAGGTGTGGTACTATGACGTCACAAGTGTGGTACTATGACTTCCATGACGTCACAGTACAAAAATGAAATCCATTTGAACTGATTGGTTCTCCTGTGTAATTTTAAGGAGGAAAGCTACAAATTGAATATGGTAAAAACATGCATATGTATACAGTTTCTTAAGCCAATCACCGTTTATAAGGTACAAGACCAGGAATAAAAAGCCCAAAGGTCTTTGCGTGCCTCATACCTTGGTAAAATGTGTCGGCCATGACTAGTACAGTATACAGTTGCCGGCATTTTTCGTTTTAAATGACCTGAAAGTGAGGCGTTTGGTTTGACAGAATTGGAGGAGCAGTGCTTATATTTTACGCAGGTGGGGGGGGGGGGGGGGGGGGGGGGGGGGGGGGGTCAGTGTTTTGCATATCTGTGTTCAAACCAAAATTGCACAAAGTAGGTGCGAAGATGATTCCTGTATCATTGTTTCAGGTAATGTGATTTGATTTCAACACGAAAGCTGTAGAAGTATAGTCGACTTTAAATTTGCCAAAACACGTAAGACTAAGTTTGTCACAGCACGAGCACTATTAGTTTGATCCAGTGACCCAACGCCTCACTTTTATGCCATTTCAGCGGAACCGCTGACAACTGTAATAAGTGCTATTAGGACGAAATCCGTTAGTCAGCGAATCAATTTTAACGCGGAAAAACACTTCAAGGAATTGTTTCAACGTAACTGTACTGGGAGACGATCGACACTACTATCACACCTCATTATCGAAATTCGTTTACACACCGATCGCTGTTTTACTGCAAGATGTGAGTGCAGGCGCAAAGGATCATGGGCTTTTTACCTTAGTTACCCACAAGCCAACAGGATCCGTATTGCTGGTCAGCGGCTTGTGACTACAGTCTAAACTTGCCTGAAACAGATATTTTACAGCTGAAAATATTTCGACATCGTGGAACTACGTTCTGGAAGTCACTTCCGTTGGTCAGCGTTTGTCGTCATTAGGGAAGTAAATCGTTCTAACTCGAGTTAAAATTTCACTTCCTGTGTAAGCCCCGTTTTTTATGTGTGTACTGCCGCACTTTGTAATAACGCTTGCCGCACTTTACAATACCTGTCGAGCTTTGTAATAACACTTGTCGTACTTTTTAATAACACCTGTCGTGTTGGTAATAACGCTTGTCACACCTTATAATACCCGTTGCACTTTGTCGTAACACTTGGGCGCACTTTGTAATAGACCAAGCTGTCGCACTTCATAATAACAGTCGTCTTACTTTGTATTAAACTTCTCAAATAAGTTAATTTTGCTGTCAAAAATTGTTGGGTGTCTTTTGGGGTCACGGCCTGACACCTCGGGTACTGTCACGTGATATTAAAAAACTTGTTTCACGCTAAAATCAAGCTCATTTCAAAAGGCATGGTTGCGAAACTTTTGCTGGTGTCTTTTGAGTCAATGTGAAGACTCCACAAGGCAATAGCTATGGATGGCCCATTATCTTTAACATCTTCTGGAAAAAGTTAGACCGAACCACAAAATCTGCACTTGAATCCACTGTTTTGTGTAATAACCGCTGATCGTAAAATGCATTTCCGCGGTGTCTGGTCGATCGCATCTGGCACAAACAAGGTTTTGTTCCTAAAGGTTCGTCATATTATTTTACCTTTAGCAGCAGAAGAAATAATATATGGAAGCTGATGGGGGTAACAATCTTATCAGTATCCAAATAGTAAAGCGCCGAAGGTGCGTCGAGGAGCATGGTCTCCGTAAAAATGGGATTTGGCTGTACAAAACGCCATTTCCTACCATTTCTGGAAGCTGGAAACGAAATTTCAAAAATCTGCTGACCGGTTTCCGCAAACCGGTGGCTGCGGCCACAGGGTCCTTTTGTAATTCACTTTTGTGAGGAAGCCTTCCTGGTTGAAAGAAGTTATTATTACATTATTACACTCACCTTGTCCACGTCGTGTTCTTTAAAAGTTTTCCAGTTCAATTCGTTGTCGCTGAACTTGATCTTGTAAGATTTTACCCACTGGTCATAACCATAGCGCCCTTGTGTAGCTACTTTTGTCACGACCTCTGTCTCCCCCAAGTCGATCTGCAGCCATTCTCCTGCGTTACCTGACCCAGCAGCCCAAGATCCATGTCCGCCTTGGCTATTTAGGCGTCCACGGAACGCCTCGAAGCCAGGGTCGCTCCATTCGGATGAAGCGGTCAAGGCTGCATCCAATAACAGTCCGCTTTCCATCCCAAAAGCTGTGCTACACGCTGTGACGAGAAAAAATAATGGCATACTTTGTGATGATTCGAGTGCAATGAGATTAGCGGTGTATTGCCATTTTGCTATTGCCTTCTGATGTCGTTGAAGTCCTTATATGTGATTTTTACAACCTGAGCTACTTAAACTGAACCACAAACACAGAATACAACCGATATAGTAACGGCCATACTTTTATAATCCATTTTGTTGGTCTAAACAAATTCTCTCGTTAACTAAGACCTAAAATCCTAAACATTGATTTATTTAGTAATATGTTTTTTTTTCTGTAACAATGAGTAGTCAGCGCGAAAAAAAAAAAAAAATCTGTACCAGTGAACAAGAACCACTATTCTGTTTATTATTTCAATCTGAATGTTTGACTGTGTTCTGTGCGAGAAGTGGGCCCCGCGAGAACAGTCGAGTGGGCAAGGGAAGACTTCAGGTTTTTGCTCGTATTTCTCGTTTAGGCTCGGGTCGCACTCGTAACTTTAACGACATTAACATCGACACTTGCATCATGCTTGTCACCAAAAAATATATGTCTACAAGTTGCCACCAAACATTAAAGAAGCCGTCAAATTGCTCTCGATGCTGAGTTATTATCGACTAAACTTTCTAGTGTGACGCGGCCCTTAGTCACCAATCCATACTTGAAACTGTGGTACTACTAACCAAATAGCTAAATAACAAGCCTGAAGTTCATATGCCGTTGCGCGACATTCAAATTCCACTAACTTGCACTTCTTACCTGAGCAGATGGGCCGTCCTTTAGTCACGTGACACACCTTCATCTTGTTGCACAGCATGTCACTGCACGCCACGTAGTCACGTGTCGGGTTATCTTCGTAAATCACGTGATTAACCAACTTGAGGTGAAGAGGATGAGAGAGCCTCGTTCGTGCGTTGAGTTCACAACGGTTTTGGTTGAGATAGTAGTTGTCTGCATAACACTTAACAGTAAAAAATCCAGGCCCATAACACTTAACAGTAAACCCATCTGGGCCCTCAACTTTGACCCAGGTACCCGGATTACAGCCTGAAATGCGTGGGTACAGAGTGCGTAAAAAAAATGTACACAATTTTTACTAAACCTTGTGTCTAGATTATATGTAGATTACGTGTAAAATGTATACTAGCCATATTGACCTAGAGTGTAAAAGGTAGAATATTTTCAGTGCATGTCCGAGGGAAATTCTCTAATGAGTCCTTTAAAGAATATTTTTGAACTTGATATTTTTATTTTTACTTCTGTTTTTGCACTCCGCAAACCAACATATGCATATCCAAAACTTGTCATCGCTCGTTCCGAGACAAAAATTCCTTTTAATCCTACGCATGCAGTGACTTGAACCTTGCAGGCAGGTATTCGATGTGATTTGTAATTGTTCCGATGGCTTTTCTAAGAGAGAGTTGATCAAAAACCGAACGCAGGGGGCAAAATAATTATATTTCAATTTAGTGAGCCTCTTCAGTTTCTTAAACCACTAAGGTAAACCAGGTAAACAATAAAATCGTCACATTCGCGGCCATACAATAATTTATGATTGTCAGTGGCATGTATGACAGATGAACCAGAATCCCGATGGGCCGTTCGGTTGTAAATGGCCCATTGTACCTGAGACCTTATAAATAATTAAAGACAGTCCAAAAAAAACCCGGCCATGTGACGATTTCATATCTGTCTTCAAAATCTCAAATCTCAAATCTCAAAATTTTATACTCGTGTGAACCTGTGTGATCTACGTCATTTTGATCAGAAACACAAGAGCTAAAGAAAATGTCAATAACGACAGAAAAAAAAGTAGAATTTCGCGTTTTACTATTTATGCGTTCATTTATGGAAAGTGCCTTCAGGTAAACGCAAAAAGTGGCATTTCTGAGCCCCTAAATTAAAACATTTCCTTGGGTAGCAGCCCCCCAGACTCTCCCTAGCGGATCGCACCTTCGGTGCTCGCTAAAGTCTTCTATAACACAACTTCACATTTTCGAGTGTGAATAAAGGCCAAAACAAGTGCAAATATGGCAGCGATATGGCACTCGTCAGGAACCAGATTAACTGGTTTATTGCCTTACGTGATTAATTTTCGCAAGCAAAGTTTCGAACGCGTCATTTTTTTTTTTAATCCATTTTTCAAGTGGATAGAAACATGCTGCCTGCTATATGAACAATATATTTTTGCGTGCACCGCAAAAAATTCTCGCTGCGCCCCTGCTGGTTGACACATTAAATATAGATGACGTTAAAGTGTCCTCAAAAGCTAAAAAAATAAAACGTGTCACACAGATTATAGCACTGTGGAAGAGCGACTCGTGTACTTGCAGCTTGCACCTAAAGTTATGAAACTCTTATCGAAGGCCGGAATATATTAACTGTGCCTGTGTAGGGTCAAATTTCTCCCAGTGCAGCCGATTTAATTTCTGTGGAGTAATTTAATGCCCACAGTCACACAGAATAACACTTGAAAAAATTAAAACGTGGGCCAAGCAATTTTTTTTTTTTTTTTTTTTCAGTATTGACCTTCGCTGAAATGACGCTGAAATGTCGTCAAGATAAATTCTGTCTGGTCAATTTTTTCCCACAGTTTGCCCCGATTGCACTTGTGACTTTAAGGACAAGAATGTCAACATTTACAACTTCGCAGGTGCAAACGGCGTTTTGTCACCCACGAATATGGCGATGAGTTGCTACGACAACTTCGACTCAGATCAAACCAGAAATAGAATCATGTGCCTGTGTATGAACATGTGTTTTCATTATTTTGAGCATAGAAGTCTTTATGTGACATATCTTTCAGATGCGTTTGCGTATATACTTTAGAATCAAAACCTTCCTAAGGTGTACTCTTTTATTTTTTAGGACTGAGCGAGCAACCGCTCGTGGGGGAGCTCGTTCCAATCACTGAATAAAGTTCACTGTGCCGTTGTTTGACACACGCTATCGGCTATTTCATTCAGCTCAGAACAATGGGATATATTTAGGCATTTGGTTTGTTGAATGAACGGAAACGAGTATTTCTTGGGGCCGGACGTCAGAAGGACGACATTTTCGCTGCAACAGCCACGTTTGGAGTATCTGCTGGGCTCCTCAGAGGTAGTGAGAATTGACTCTTTGTTGTTTTACTTCTTCTCTCGCCTTTCGAACAAATAATTTGGTACAAAACGGTAAGCTCTGTGAACCTGGACGAGAAATATACTGCCAACGTTGTGAAAGACCAGACAAACTGGTCGTGGACAACTTGCAAGACTTGTATAGAATCTTTTAATAATTTTCATTGCATGGGCCTCTACAGGGAACAGATCATGCTTTAAAATCTTCGCCGAGCAAGTAATGAAGTTGCGCCATCGTTTCGTATTTAATGCATAAACTCAGCCTAAACAAACTTTTTCGGCCTGGTTTTCCTCGCCTAAATGCTTTCCGAGTTTCTTGGCCTAATTTTCTCTTCTACACAAAGCTTTCAGGCGGCTCACCCAAACTTTTTCGGCCTGGTTTCCCTCGCCTACACAAAACTTTCAGGCGGCTCGCCCAAGCTTTTGGAGAGGACGCTGTGGCTTTATCTATTCCGAAATGTTTTCCGAGTTTCTCGGCCTATTTTCCTTCTCATGTACACAAAGCTTTCAGGCGGCTCGCCCAAGCTTTTGGAGAGGACGCTGTGGCTTTATTTATTCCGAATTTTTTTCCGAGTTTCTCGGCCTGGTTTTCCTTCTTCACAAAGTTTTCTGGCGGCTCGCCCAAGTAATTTGGAGAGGACACTGTGGCTTTATTTATTCCGAAATGTTTTCCGAGTTTCTCGACCTACTTTTCTTCTCCTACACAAAGCTTTCACTGTGGCTTTGTTGTTCCGAAATGTTTTCCGAGTTTCTCGGCCTAATTTTCGTTTCCTTCACAAAGTTTTCAGGCGACTCGCCCAAGCATTATTGGAGAGGGCACTGTGGCTATATTTGTTCCGAAATGTTTTCCGAGCTTCTCGGCCTGGTTTTTCTCTCTTACACAGAGCTTTCAGGCGACTTGCCCATAGAGAGGAAACTGTGGTTTTATCTATTCCGAAATGTTTTCCGAGTTTCTCGGCCTATTTTCCCTCTCGTACACAAAGCTTTCAAGCGGCTCACCCAAGCATTTGGAGAGGATTCTGTGGCTTATTTATTCCAGAATATTTTCGAATCCTTGGCCTGGTTTTCCTCTTCTAAACACAGCCTTCAGGCGGCTCACCCAAGCTTTTGGAGAGGAGACTGTGACGTATTTATTCCAAAATGTGCGCGAAATGTTTGGCAGAATTTTCTCGGCCTGGTTTTATTCTCCGCGAAAACATTTGAGAAACTATGGCCGCGGTTAAGTTAGAGCTAAAAGAGCACTATTTGCACGCTTACGGAGTAAAGTAGTCAGAGGAGGGGCGCTTTTAAAATCCCAAACATCCACGTCTTGTTGAAGTGAACGCGCTCAAATATCGGACCCTGCTGAGAGTTTTGGCACCTTCAATGTGAGGGCGAAAGAGTGAAGCTCGTCATGGAGTGGAATATCTTATTAACCTCGTATTTACAGTAGACATCTATTTCTCAATTCTGCTACAGCAGAATACACTAACCTGACAAATGTCCACGGTGAAATTTTGTTTGCGCGTGATCTTGTTTCTTTTACTACGGCTCGCAGCTTCAAACCAGTATGCCTAATGTTCGGTGTTTGCATTAATTGATCCACCTTGTGTAGTCTGAGTGCAGCTGGCTCCTTAAGAATTCACTAGTGCATGCATTGATTATTATAACAACGGAAATGTTTATGTCCTAGGCCTGGGTTAAACGTCAATCTTAGCATGCGCTGAGCTAAATTGCACTTCGGGTCGACCGAATTTGTTCGACTGGCAATTGAGCCTTGCATTTAGTTTGACTCCTGCTAAGATCGACGTTTGACCCAGAGTTCGGCGACCTATGCCGTTCTAATCGACTCCTCCAGTCGATTAGTTCGAGTGAGTCGATCAAAACTCAATTAGCCGATCTTAATTGGGACAAACTTCAAACTAATATCACGCTTAATTGTTGAATTTAGTTCGACGCATGCTAAGATTAGTACCTGACTACTTTTAGGTCTAACTCCAAATTTTTCCCGTTTTTCTTTTACGCATGCTGTGTATATTATCACAGAGAACATAGCATTGTGGGTGAGTGACTCGTGTACTTTAAGTTCGGAATAATTGATGACGGCTGCATGGTGATTACCATGTAGCATGAAATTTTCACGGGAGTTTAATTTCGCGGATTGCCGATGTTTTGCTTTTCTCGGGAAGAAATTTTCGCGGATCTCAGGCAGATTTCTATCCGGTGTTTCACATTCGGCAATGGTAAATAGCCGCAAGGGGTTTCACTTTTTCTTAACATCTTGTTTAATTTAAATCTCTAATTTACAAAACAAATCACAAATCACAAATCGTCCATCACATCTCAAAGCTACAGTATACGGTAGGTTGGCCTGGAAAACACACATAGTGCTGGACGAATTTAATAAATATATGGAGTAAATTTTCGTGGATTTTTTTCTCGCGGGAGTATATTTTCACGGGACTTAATTTTCTCGAATCGTCGGAAAATCCATGAAATTCGCGAAAATAAACTCCCGCGAAAATTTCATGCCACTCGAGTTTGTCCTGCCCTGCCGCGATTAATATTTAAGAAATATATAACGCGTTCACGTGTAATATAAACGGGAACTCGTTATATATTTCTTTTATAAAATAATTAGCCAAGGAAAATACATCACGTATCGCGTCAGCGCGTAATATACTCTCATCTTACACGGTTAGTTAGCCAATCAGGGCGCGCGTAGTATCATAGTTATTTTATAATTAAGAATTAGTTCATACTTAGCGTGCGTCTATCGAGTTATGGATGCACGCGAGAAATTGGGAGAGCACGAGAGAAGCGTAAGAGTTCAGCTTCACGAGTGCTCTCCCAACTTCCCAAGTGCATCCATAACTCGATAGACGCACAGCTAAAAGCATGAACCAATTCTTTTATAACATAGGCACACGAAATTACGAGCGAAAAACAAATTTTCATTTCTGATTGAATGCAAAATTCTCTTTCGACGCGCAAAAGGAAAAACAAACTCTCTCATTGACTGATTGAAAACACGCCACAACTTACTAATATTTCTGTCATATAAAAGTTGATGAGAGTCTATGAAAAAGATGTCGTTTAATCGACGAAAACACTGAAAGTACTGTTAACCTGGCGTGGTGAAAGCCAGGAGCCTGCGGTGACTTTAGAATTTGTGACGATGTAAATGTTTTGAACGGTACAATTGTTGAAGATAAACCCAGGAAATTCAAGTCGCCGCTTCAAAACAACGTGAAATTCACCTTGAACTATGGCAGACAATGCGGGTCTGAAAAAGCAAAGTGGTCCGTCGAAGAATGTGAACAATCATGAACGAAAGAGATAGAAATGTTTGCCGAACGGACTTGTTTGTTATTCGAGCTGCCAGCAAACTGTACTGTAAACACTGCAAGTATAGCGGCTTTCGGAATGAACGAACGCCGTTTCATTTCAAAACCACTGAAGGCTTGACGGATATTTATCCTTGCTGTGATGGATTTCACTGTCCATGAGAATTAACCCGTCGAGAAATAGGTGAATTTTGATTCATACAATTTTCTGTACCGACCGTTGAAACACAGAATTTTCCAGACTTGATTACTGATTTCCTTTGGGTGCCGGTTTGACTCCATGTAGTACAAATTTCTTCGGAAAATAAAGCTATTCTCTTCTTAGTTGTAAAGTTGTAAAGCGTCTGTTAATTTATAAACGAGAAAAGCTAGAAAAAGTCGAAAGGAAGCGGCATTTGCATGCTCACGTCATATTATTGAGCACGGGCGTGTACGATTTAATAAATTTCCAGTGGTTTGCCGTGGTGTGGACTCTTATTTACCACGATTTACGTCATCACATGGTCAAAATGTTGTGGACTCATGAGGCGCTTCGCCGAGTGAGTCCGCAACTAATTTTGACCATGTGATGACGTAAATCGTGGTAAATAAGAGTCCACACCACGGCAAACCAGTGGAAATTTGTTTTTTACCACAACATTTAGAAATATACAGGAAACTTTCGTTGTATTTCGCTGCAAAACGTGACATGCTGGCGTCAGCATCGTTGTCTGGACTCTTATTTACCACGGTAAATCGACCAATCAGAGAGCGAGAAACTAGTGTGTTGTGGTAAAATTTGTTTTTTACCACACTATTTAGAAATATACAAGAAAATTTCGCTGTATTTCGTTGCAAAACGTGACACGCTGGCGTCACATCGTTGTCTGGACTCTTATTTACCACGGTTAATCGACCAATCAGAGAGCGAGAAACTAGTGTGTTGTGGTAAAAAAAGTTTTTTACCACAACAAATCTACAAATCTATTCTATCTATATCTACTCCCCAGTAAGATACTGTAAACTCTACCTTTAAGCGGACACTTCACATTTCCCCAAGGGTGTCCGCTTAATACAGGTTTGACTGTACTTGTAGTAATCATAGATTAGGAGAGTGCATTCAAAATGGACTTAATTTACCAAATGAAATGAATCGGTAGGCAGCTTTAAAACAGTATTCAGTGGGATGGTGGTATGTGCTGTAAAGAAGACATGATAGTGTTGCCAACTGAACTGTGAAATACATGCAGTGGCAAAGACGAAGAGCAATAGCAGGCAATCACATCTTCAGCCATGCTAATGGTGCATCTTTTAAAACAGGAAGCAGCATAATAACGTGCTCTGGGTTAGTCACTGCTGAGAATATAAACTATGAACTAGCCTGCCGTAGGTAGCTCAAAATATGGAATGATTTAGGTGAATAGTTGTTAGAAACACAATAATAAAAATTACGTGAACATGAATTGCGTGACAAACAAAATAATGGATATCGCATACAGCTGTCACATAGGCAGAAGATGGCCGTATACTGCAGCCCGTAAACCGCAAAAGGTCACATGATCTAACTTACACGTTCCAATTGCTAAAGGTAGCAAAATCTGAGATAACAGTGATTGAGCTTATTGCTGCGGTATTTGATATACCTAAGGAATGCTTTCTGGTGTTGAAAACATAACAGAAATACGGAAGACGTGACGTTGTGACTTCTTGCGGTTTGAGGTTTAAGATTTGCGGACTGCGGAAAACGGCGATCTTAAACTCGCCAACTTCACAAAATTAATCCGCGCACAAGGCCTTGAGCAAAATTTAATAAATTACTCTAAATTTCTGATACCAGCATTAGACATTCGTCATTCGTGGAGCGCTCTTTCTCCCCCTCCTCCCCCGAATACAACTGAGTGGGACGGAACACTGCGCATGTGTGATAGAACGTGGACAGCAATATTTTAAAGAACTCATTTCTTTTTCTCAAATGCCGCGCTGCGTTCTTCGAGAACCATTTAGTCTTCACTCCTTTCTTTTTGTTCCAATGTGAACCATAGAATGAACACTGGATGGTCCAGCAAGTTTTGCGACGTGAAAAGATTCTGACTTTGTTTCAGCTGGCGTTGCTTTGTAGCGCGATCACTTCGCAAAAACTAGGCAGACATTATAGACCGAGTGTTACTTCAAAAATGAATTTTGACCACAAAAACCAATCACGAGAAAGCCATGTCATATAAATGATTCATAGAGGCAAGTTTCGGAGCTCTAGTCCAAAGACACGCGAAGTGAAAACTAGAAAGATATTCACAGTTGTTCCTGCACCCAAGTATATTCTTGTTGTTTACAGTTCTCAGGTGAGGTAACCAACGTATCCCAAAATGCTCTGTGGCGCGAGCAGCCCACGGGAGATAACATATACTGTATGTACCGCACTAACTATTTGAGAATAGGCAACAGTTCTTCCAAGGCATACTTGTGTTTCTTATTTTCACAATTTTGTGCCATCTCGCATTTATTTGACCTGCGGCTCTGAAACTGCATGACTAGTTTTCTTTTCTTGCGCTGGTTGCATTTGTTTCTTTAACGAAAACATGTTTATGCAAATGAGCAGCGCCACATTTGCATTCAGTGGTCATGTGACTTTGTCTGAGGTCGGCATCGTAGCGACTGAAGTTGTCTGTTTCAGGCATAAGATGAGGCGTGAATTGAACAATAAAGCTGAAAGCTGTAAAAATTAGAATTCGACAAAAGTTTTGAAGTTCGTAATGTTTGTTTGATTTTGTTTTGTTCTTACTTTTTTTACGCTGAAATCGCAACTGCCAGCTGAAGGTTTGACAACTTTCAATATGTACCGCTGGAGCAAGTGTCTTACTTGTTGCTACAAAAAGCTGTTGGAACTGACCCTTTGTCAAGTTCTGAAAGTAAAGGTTATCGAATTCGACTATTTGTTACTTTTCGTAATATTTCACACCTCATTCGCTGTCTGAGACAAAAGCCTTGGAATTGTTGTAGAATTGCGGGGAATCTCGGGAAATATTATGGGAAATTCCTTATATAGACTCTAATTTTCTATCGGTTATATTTTATTCGGCGGTTGTGTAATATTACTAAACGTGAATTTATTTATAATGTGCGTGTTCGGGCAAGAAGGATTATCTTTGCTTTATATGGATTACATTAACTCCTGGGCATGGGAGCCTATCGTGAGAATATGACTGGTTGTAATTATTATTAAATTACTGATGCAGATCTTAAAATAGATTTAGAAAAAATTAACGTTTGAACAAGGGTATGTGAGGTGAATCGACTGCCTTAGCTAATCTCTCTTGCTGACGTTTTGAATATTAAGGCCCGTCCAAACGAACCCAACGTCGCTGTCCAACATCATCCAACAATGTTGGATGAAGTTTGATATTCTTTTTGTTCTCGGCCACTGGTGAGCGATGCCTTTTAATTGCTTGATAATTAAACCTCTACAACATCGTTTGATTCGCACCGGCGCACAAGAGCCTAACTATACACCGTGGGCTCATTTTCGGTTCCAGGATCCTTATCGTTTACAGTGTTTTATAAAACATACTGGACTAGTTTGGCCAACCCGTAAAACATCGTCCACAATTGTTTTATCCAGCATGTTGGACTTGTTTGGTCGGCCTTTAGCCCTTCCTCAGTAGTCGATTAGTCTGTCACCAATACCTTTTCTTTATTGTAACCGTGAGAATCACTGCGTGGGATTTTGTCTGGTTTGTAAGTTTACCTAGTAGTGTCTCCTCATTGTGCAATTTACTTGTGTGTAAATGTCTAAATTTCGCTCATTGGGCAAGTCATGAATGTGCAATAAAAAGTGTCTGAATAGATTTGCTGGGGGGGGGGGGGGGGGGGGGGGGTGGGGAGGCAGCCTGTAGATGTATACAGAATATACAGAGTATACAGTGTGGAACCTCCCTGAGAGACCATGGTCGGTTACTGGAATTTCTCAGCATGGAAGGCCTAAGTGAGATCCTGCTTTGAGCCACAATCTGTGTCAAATAATGCAGGTTACGTGGGTGAATAACATCTTGGGGCTTAAGAAATTGATCAACCATGTGTCCTGTTGCACCGTACGTCACATGTGTTAGTGTTTTGACCTGTCCGTTTTCCGCAAGGAAGTTAGTCCTTGCACAGACATAATTGCTCCTTGGTAACATAAGGTGGTGGCTAAATGGAGATCAAAAACTATAGAAAACGGTGAGCTTCAGGGGCGGTCGCGGTCGCTTACGAGAGGTTTCACTAATAGTAATTTGACTCAGTGAGAAACCAGTCGGTACTTTGGTATCTCCCGCAGGCGACACTTAAAGCCGAACGAAGGTTGGTCGCTTGCAGGAGGTTCTACTGTACGTCAAAATATTGTTCGTCCAAGAAGTGCAACAGGTGTGGTGACATCACAAATGTAGTACGGCTTCCATGACGTCACAGTATAAAAATAAAATCTATTTGACCTAACTGGTTCTCCTGTGTGATTTTGATCAGGAAAGCTACAAAATGAATAATTGTAAAAACATGCATGTGCATAGAGTGCTGTCGTTTCCTAAACCAATCACCGTTTATAAGGTACGAGACCAAAAATAAAAAACCCATAGGTCTTTGCGTGCCTTATACCTTGGTAAAACGTGTCGGCCATGAATAGCACTGTATACAGTTGCCAGCAGTTTTCGTTTTAAATGACTTGAAAGTGAGGCGTTTGGGTTGACAGTATTGGAGCAGCATTGTTTATGCTCTGAAAAACGACATGTTTGTGTGGGTTTAGCCAATATTTTATGCAGGTGGAGGGGGAGGGGGTGGGGGCAATGTTTTGCATATCTGTGTTCAAACCAAAATTGCAACAAAGTAGGTGCGAAGATGATTTCTGTATCATTGTTTCAAAAGTGATTTGATATTGGACTTTGAATTTTCCAAAACACTTCAGACTAAGTTTGTCACAGCAAAAGCACTATTAGTTTGATCTAGTGACTCAACGCCTCACTTTCATGCCATTTAAGCGGAACCGCTGACAACTGTAATAAGTGCTATTAGGACGAAATTCGTTCATCGAATCAATTTTAATGCGGAAAAAACATTTCAAAAAATCTACTCGAAATGAAATTATTTGTCAGTTGGGTATTCGTCGCCGAAACTGTACTGCGAGACGATCGACACTACGATCACAGCTCATTATCGAAACTCGTTTACACACCGATCGCTGTTTTACTGCAAGATATGAGTGCAGGCGCAAAGGATCATGGGCTTTTTACCTTAGTTACCCACAAGCCAACAGGATCCGTATTGCTGGTCAGCGACTTGTGACTACAGTCTAAACTTGCGCGCAACCGTACAACTCAGCGCGCACAGAGACGTGGTGGCGAAACGTTTGGGCAACGATTCTGACGTATCGTGCTCTTGGATGTGGGTACAGCACGTGTGTAACGACTGTGTTCTGATCACTGTTGGCAGGAAATACCTGAAACAGATATTTTACAGCTGAAAATATTTCGAGATCGTGGAACTACGCTCTGGACGTCACTTCCGTTGGTCAGCGTTTGTCGTCATTAGGGAAGTAAATCGTTCTAACTCGAGTTAAAATTTCACCTCCTGTGTAAGCCCCGTTTTTTATGTGTGTACTGCGCATTTTATAATACCTGTCGCACTTTGTAATAATACTTGTCGTACTTTGTAATAATACTTATCGTACTTTGTAATAATACTTGTCGTACTTTGTAATAATACTTATCGTACTTTGTAATAATACTTATCGCACTTTGTAATAATACTTGTCGTACTTTGTAATAATACTTGTCGCACTTTGTAATAATACTTGTCGTACTTTGTAATAATACTTGTCGTACTTTGTAATAATACTTGTCGTACTTGGTAATAATACTTGTCGCACTTTGTAATAATACTTATCGCACTTTGTAATAACGCTTGTCGCAATAACCGCCAGTGTCTGGTCACTGGCACAAACAAGGTTCTGTTCGTAGAGGATCGTCTTATTTGCCTTTAGCAGCAGAAAAAGTAATATATGGAAACTGATCTGGGTAAAAATTGGATCAGTATCTAAGTAGTAAAGCGCCGAAGGTGCGTCCAGGAGCATGTACCACGTAAAAATGAGATTTTGCTGTCCAAAATGCCATTTCCTACCATTTCTGGGAGCTTGAAACGAAATTTCAAAAAAATCTGACCGGTTTCCGTAAACCGGTGTGAACTGGTGGCTGCGGCCACAGGTACCGTCTGAAAGTCACTTTTGTGAGGAAGCCTTCCCGATTGAAAATGTTTTTTATTACATTATTACACTCACCTTGTCCTCGTCGTGTTCTTTAAAAGTTTTCCAGTTGGAACCGTCGTCGCTGAACTTGATCTTGTAAGATGTTAGCCACTGGTCCGAATTATAGCGCCCTTGTGTGGCTACTTTTGTCACGATCTTTGTCTCTCCCAAGTCGACCTGCAGCCATTCTCCTGCGGCATTTGACAAAGCAGCCCAACATCCTTGTCCATCTTGGTTATTTAAGCGTCCACGGAACGCCCCGTGGCCACGGCTGAATTCGGATGAAGCGTTAAAGGCTGCATCCAATAACAGTCCGTTCTCCATTCCAAAAGCTGTGCTACACGCTGTGATGAGAAAAGAAGAATGTCATACTTTGTGATGATTCGAGTGCAGTGAGATCAATGTCGCAGTGCCATTTTGCTATTGCCTTGTGATATCGTTGAAGTCCTTATCTGTGATGATTAAAACCTGAGCCATTTAAACAGAACCACAAACACAGAATACAACTGATATAATTAAGCTGCTAGAGTAATGGCCATACTTGATAATCCATTTCATTGGTCTAAACAAATTCTCTTCTTAACTAAGACCTAAAATCCTAAGGATTGATTAGTAACATGTTTTATTCTGTAACAACGAGTAGTCAGCGCTAACTAAGAAAAAAACTGTACCAATGAACAAGAACCACTGCTTCTGTTAGTTATTTCAATCTGAATATTTGACTGTGTCCTGTGCGAGAAGTGGACCCCGCGAGAACAGTCGAGTGGCGCAAGGACAGACTTCAGGTTTGTGCTCGTATTCCTCGAGATCTTCACAGAAGTGGTAAGTACTTTAAGCTAAGTCATCCTGTTTTAATAATTGTTACCGTTTACTCACTAATCAATACTTAAAACTGCTAGAGTAACGGCCATACTTGATAATCCATTTCATTGGTCTAAACAAATTCTCTCCTTAAGGGGACAGTCCTGTAAAACTAAGACCGAAAGTCCTAAACATTGAACGAGAACCATTGCTTCTGTTGATATTCCAATCTGGATGTTTGACTGTGTCCTGTGCCAGAAGTGGACCCCGCGAGAACAGTCGAGTGGCGCAAGGGAATATTTCAGGTTTTTGCTCGTATTTCTCGAGATCTTTACAGAAGTGGTAAGTGCTGTAAGCTTAGTCATCCTGTTATGATAAAACGAAGTAACAAGCATGAAGTTCATATGCCGTTGCGCTATAATCAAATTCCACTAACTTGCGCTTACCTGAGCAGATGGGCCGTCCTTTAGTCACGTGACACACCTTCATCTTGTTGCACAACACGTCACTGCACGCCACGTAGTCACGTGTCGGGTTATCTTCGTAAATCACGTGATTAACCAACTTGAGGTGAAGAGGATGAGAGAGCCTCGTTCGTGCGTTGAGTTCACAACGCTTTTGGCTGAGATGGTAGTTGATGCTGTAGCAGTGCAAGTTTTTGATGCACTGATCCATGCAGTCGTCAGCGTCGTAGCATTGCTCAGATGAAATCACGTGACCGATAAGTTGACGATTCAAAAAGCGATTGGTTCTGCTTCTGCACTGGGACGAGGCAGAATATAATGCGTTATCGGCGACTAACAGAAATACGATGATGATGCCAGTTGAGTCCTTCATGTTGCTGTGACCTGTGACAAAAGTCCGATGAGAAGGTCTACATTTACATGCTATCTACCATTTACACATTGTGTAAGGGCCTGTTTACAAAGAGATAGGGTTACCTTAGCGCTAGGGTTACTCTGGTATTAAGGTTATCCTAGCGCTTTAAGATTTCCTCTTTTTTTAATCAACGTGTTTACAAAGTTATTTATAGGCGGATTTAGAAAAAAATAATTATACTGAGTTCAATGATGAATTCTTTACTTTTATATCAAGATAACTTTGTAGCGCAAAATCTTGCTGAAACTGACAACCAGAATTAAGCCGAGAAAGGGCAAAGACGGAATACAAAGTTTTAAATCTTGAAACGATGTAAACGAAAGTTTATCAGGGAACCCCGGTTACACTAGCTGTTTTAATTTGCTTGTAGATCCGGGCCTGCTTTGACCCGGGTACCCGGATTACCATGTGATAAAGTTTTACAGTTTAAATTAAAAGTTTTCAAAATTCTGGGACACTTTTGCAGACCCCAGTGGTTTCGTTCCGATCAGTAAATATTTAGGGAATAAATGACGTCACTGATTGCGCAATATATTCCCCAAGCTCAGTATCCATGGCAACCATCACCGACAATCAATGTGTTAATTTGTAAAAAACATTTTTATATCTCACATGCTAATGTTTCATGTTTTTCTGTGAAGTAAACAGTTAAAAACATGTATGGCATATTTAGAGTGGAGGTGATACCTTAATTGTATTCAAATTTTGACATCTAATTTCGAGAAAATACCGTGTTCTAGATCATTTAGAAGACTTGCAGTTGAATAGTTCCCAGAACAGAACAGGATAAAAGGACCATTTGAGTTCTAATTGCCTAGGAATGTCACTGTCAAGCACTGGTGCAGGCCAAAATTATAGGCGCTATACGTGGAATTTATGCATTGTTTGTGCCAATAAAATAAGAGTCCCCAAAATTGTTTTTGGTGTTTTGCAAAAACCAACTATAGGTCTTCACTGGAAAATAAGATTTTGCTGCAACCAAGGTCTGGCATTGGAGATATTTAGCTTCAAATATGGCTAGTTTCAACAGTTTAGGAAATATCACGTGACATGGTCAATCATTAACCACGATTGATTGAAAACCAATTGTTAATATGACTTACAAACTTTGTCGTAAACTTGGAAAGGATGCAGCAATAAACAAGCCAAAGGAAAACTAACTCCAATAAATATCTTGCACAGGAGAGCTGTTTACTTTTTTCCTATATTTTATCAGTATTTTTGCATTTTTCCCTGAAAAAGCAGGGAGGTTTTTTTTCAAAATTTGAACCACTTGACGTTTTTAAGTGTAGCATTGAACCCTTTCAACTGGCCAAGTTTCATGGAAATCGGTGAGATGGCATGTGTCGCCCCTGCCTGGTCCTCTCGTGGATAGGCTCTTAAACTGGCCGAGCAGCTAGTGGAGCTTCTGCTGTGCCGATTGAAGTGAGCGATGTAAACTGCACTAAATGTAAACGCAACGTTTGGGAAGTTACTTCGCTATGATTACTTTCTGCTCCACTTGTCCGACGTCTCGTCCAGAACTGATTTTGATGTCGTACAATTAGTAGATGACCTTTCACAAGATCTTTAAAGAAATAACGTCAATTTTTCGCCGGACTGAGTTGAACGGATGAATGTGTTGCAATGCCGTTATCACGTATGAACTTTGTAGTTACTTTACGTTTTTTGTTTACGCGTATTCCTGAATGGGACTGAGTTTTGATGAACCGATACTTAATGTATTTATTCGCATTTGTGGTGTATTAAAGAGGTACCGCACTCATCAGTAAATTGTATTTAGTGGGTCACGAGCAAACGAGATCACAACTAATACAAATGCTCTGTAAATTATCGTTCGGTTCTCAATGTTCACTATATATATATTTATGACCCATCAAATATTTCCCACCGCGCGTGATTGATAGAATCGTGACACGTGACCGAATAACGAGCGGACGTTATCAGCGAATAACCCCCGCCTGGCGAGCTAACGCTGTTTATTGACAATATCCGAACACAGTTCTATTTATTTTAGTCACAAAAATCATTACAAGACGACTACTGAGGAGGACATCAATTTATTGGTCGAAAATGCAGTTCCAGAAAGCTGTAAAAAGCTTCGCAGTTTCCGCGCCGTTATTTGCGCTGCGAGAGGAAATATTTGAAGGATAATAAAGACAATAAAACTATTTTTGGCTTCGGAAATACGCACAGATAATTGTCCTTGGACATTATCTGTTCCTCGAAGCTCACAGTTCGCTTCTCGCAACAGATAATATCCTCGGACAATTATCCGTGCATATTTCCTCGCCAAAAGTAGTTTATTGTTTATATACAGTCAATCCCGAAAAGGTTGTCCAGTTGACATATACATTTAGGCAATTATATCTATCGCGTGACCACTGAGAAACACCGTATAACTACGAAGACATACATTAAGTCAGCATGTGTATATATATTTATGGTAGCTAGTCATTAGAATGGTACAACCAAGAGCATTTTGGGTATTTCCAATTTAAAACACGATAGTTTTAGGTGGTCACGTGACAGATATATCTGTATATTTATTGCTGCCGACGATAGGAGGCAGCGACACTAATTCTGCTTTGTGACTCAACTCATGGATGTCGGTCTGGATGATCAGTCATGTGACAACTGACGTTGCTGTTTGTGACTCGACTCACGGATGTCGGTCTGGATGATCAGTCATGTGACAACTGATGGCCAATTGAACGCAGACATAATGCTCAGGGGACCGTGAGAGTGTTTTTCTCCGACGTCACTCGAAAGTCGAAGCAAGGACTTTTTGAGTGTTCCTTCGTTGTAATGAATTGAGTATTGAAGTGAAACATCGCCTGATCTTCCTGATGATCTCTGCCAAACAACAACACGTTACATTCGCGATGTACATTCGCGATGTACATTCGCGATGTCAATCACGGGCATTCACTGCTGGCAATCCATTTCTTGTGCAAAATTCAAAGCAGTATGTACACAAGTATTTTGTGTGGAACCTCCTCAAAATAAATGGCGACTTATGAACAGATTTTGGCAAATGTAAATTCTGAAAGAGCCTTCGACCGATGAAGACGAAAGGAGAGTTGTCATGTTGTTTGAACTTACAATGGCGGAGGTACGAACTCGGATTCTTGTAAGCTTCTGATCTGTCCAAGACAGTATGTTTCTTCGTTGTGTTTACCAGAGATGGATTTGTGGAGTTTGTGAAGAAATATCGTTCAATTTCTTCGTAAAACTGACTTTGTTTATCACTACGTGGCGATGTACTTCGCACAATTATTTCCAGTCCGCTTGCTAATTTTGCTTCTATTTTGTCTGCAGATTTATTAGATTTACTTTAACAAGATCGATCTGTGAATTTAGAATATCAGTCTGAAGTTTAGAACCATTTCACTCAAGTTTTGTATAGATAAATTCGCTTTTCGTCTTCGGATGGACGAACTCTGCGAACAAAATATTTTATTCAGTGATTTATAATTTCAGGTTTTATTGCCTTTTGAATTATCTTTTGTCTTTTTTATTATATGTTTTGGTCATGTATTCTAGTTTCAAATAAATTTTAATTAGGAATGGTATCTCGCTTCTGTAATTACTGCGCATTTGGTTTATTTCTGAGAGTCGCGTTGCGTTATCGTTCCCGTACAACTTCCCATAAAGGAATTTGAAGGTAGCTGCGTGCGTTATTTCTTCAGGAGTGAATGGGTTAATAGATTTAGTTACAGTTGTAAACAAGAAAGAAACTTTCTTGCTTCCGTTTTCTGACTTGTTTTAATCAGCTAGGGTAAGCCTCGGCAGCATTCACCTGACCTTTGGTTACTTCTAGTTTTATAAAATAAAATAATGATTGTTAGTTAGGGAAACAGCGTACACATTGAAATTAACAGTTTTTCGAGAAATAACTTCAAATGGTAAATAGCTGAAAAATCGAAACACCGGAGAATTGTTTCCTTGAGAGAGTCGTGAAAAACCTGTTAGTGAAAATATTAAAGGCAAAGGAATGCTGCAGCAGACAAGCGTCAGTTAACAATATCTAAGCATATATCAAGAATAAAACAAAGGATTCTTCGTGATGATGTTTGTCAGCAAAAAAGCAAGTGCCGTTTGGACGGAGAAATTGTTTTGTCTGCCAAGTGCAGCAACTGAAAGAATTCATCTCAGACGAATAATGTGTCCAGCATAAACACGAGTCGAACCGAACTTGGAAAGATCATTTTGAGAAGAATGACTAATGAGTTTTTATCGGCCATCTTGAAATTCTGGCGCCGACATTGTTATCGGTTCCACCACCATTCATAATACAAGTCAGAACCGCTGCAAGCAAGTTGTTGTCTGATTTTTTAGTCACAATCAACACTCAGACGACTAATGCGTCCGGAGCAAAGGGTGCCTCATACTCTCTTAGTCCGGCAACACTGAAACATTATATGAAAGATCATTTTGAGAAGAATGACTAATGAGTTTTTATCGGCCCTCTTGAAATTCTGGTGCCGACATTGTTATCGGTTCCACCACCATTCATAATACAAGTCAGAACCGCTGCAAGTAAGTTGTTGTCTGAATTTTTAGTCACAATCAACACTCAGACGACTAATGCGTCCGGAGCAAAGGGTGCCTCATACTCTCTTAGTCCGGCAACACTGAAACATTATATGAATTTCGTTAAAATCACAAGAGCGACCGCGGCCGTAAGCAAAAGTGACTCATCAGCGTGGTTTGTCCTAGAGTCCGCGTCCACTAAGCTATAAAAAACGGCTCAACTTATAATAGGCTTGGGGATACAAATCGGTCCCAAATGTCAGAGTAATAAAGTTCAGTTTTATACCTAAATTGTTGCCACTGGTTTTCGGCAGCCCCTCGAGAGAGAATAAGATTATTCTTAGATTTACAATTAAGTTCGCCCTAAACGCAGCGCAAGCGAGTGCCAATTTAATGTTAAAGTGTTGCAGATCTTTCAATACAAAGCAAGTCTTCAATATTAAAAATGATAATCTCTTCAATATGGTGTTTTCTCGCACTGCTTATTGAGTCTCTCCTTCAAAGTGAAATCTAACGCAAATTTGTTTGGCTTCTGGTTGTGCTGTAGTTAATTACACGTTGGTTTTAAAGGGGCCCTCTCACCCACAATCTTTTGCGCGCCAAAATCCTTGATCCGCCATTTTTTGGTCCCCCGAAAGTCGAAAGATGAATAGCAATCAACTTCCATCCGACTCGTTTGAGCAGGATATTTAGGTTTTTTTTACCTAAAAGTGCTACTTGCTTATTTTTCTTTCAATTTATTACGTTGTTTCGTGTTGGAAACCAAATTTAGCCAGATTTTTAAAATACATTTCTAGATGTAAACCGAAACATTGAGTTGGCTGAGAGGGCCCCTTAGGAAAGTCACCCTAAAACCACAACAAACTTTGAACAACGAATGGAGCAAGAATGTGACAGTTTGTTGTCGCATAGAGTCCGCGTCCATAAAGCTTTAAAAAGCGGTTTAACTTAAGCTCTTCGGGATACAAATCGGTCCCAAATGTCAAAGTAAAACTACACAGTTTTATCGGTGTCTTACCTGAATTGTTGCCACTGGTTTTCGGCAGCCCTTCTATAGAATAAGATTATTCTTAGATTTATAATTAAGTTCGCCCTGAACACAGCACAGGCGGGTGCCAATTTAATATTACAGTAATGCAGATCTTTCAATACAAAGCAAGTCTTCAATATTAAAATGATTTTCTTCTCAATATGGTGTTTTCTCACACTTATCATTGAATCTTTTCTTCAAAATAAAACCTAACGCAAGTTTGTTTGGCTTCTGGTTGTCACCGGTGCTGTAGTTAATTACACGTTGGTTTTAATTGGGCCGTCTCACCCACTGTCCCTTGCGCGTTGAAGTGCTTGATCCATCTTTTTCAGGGTTCCCGAAAGTCTTCCGCCATATCTACCCGACTCGTTTGAGCAGGATATTAGTATTTTTTTCTTACCTAAAAGTGCTACTTGCCTATTTTTCGTTTGATTTATTACATTTTTTCGTGTTGAAAACCAAATTTAGCCAGATTTTTAAATACATTTCTTGATGTATGCAGAAACATTGAATTGGCTGAGAAGGCCCCTTAGGGATGTCATCCCCAAACCACATCGAACTTTGAACAACGAACAAAGCCAGAATGTGACAGTTTGTCGCATAGAGTCCACTTCCACTAGCTATAAAAGCGGTTGAATTTAGAAGTGCCACAAGTGTGATACTATGACGTCACAAATGTAGTGCAGCTTTCATGACGTCACAGTACAAAAATGCAATCCATTTGACCTGACTGGTTCTCCTGGTTCTCCTGTGTAATATTAAAAAAGAAAGCTACAAAATGAATAAAACATGCATATGTATACAGTTTCTTAAGCCAATCACCGTTTATAAGGTACGAGACCTGGAATAAAAAGCCCATAGGTCTTTGCGTGCGTCATACCTTGGTAAAATGCGCTGGCCATGAATAGCACTGTACACAGTTGTCAGCAGTTTTCGTGACTAACAGTCCGCTCTCCATCCCAAAATCTGTGCTAGAAACTGTGACGAGAAAAGAAAAATGTCATACTTTGGGATGATTCGGGTGCGAGATCAGTGTTGCAGTGCCATTGCGCTATTGCCTTGTGATGTCGTTGAAGTCCTTATCTGTGATGCTTAAAACCTGAGCCACTTAAACTGTTACCTCTCGACTCTTTCAAACCGAGGCCTTAAGTGCACAACCTTTGTTATGTAAGTAAAATGATTTTATTAGCATAAAACTGAAAACAAATTTTCATAAAAGCTTTCGCACTAGACCTTGTTTTGAAATAGAGGCAACAGGCATCTCGGAAATTTGGCCTACTCAATGAGGCTGTAGTAATAGGAGCCTTTGAAATATTTTTGCCAACCGTTGAACAAAAAGACTCTCACTTTTAACTACCAAGATCTGTGGTCAGGGTCTTAGCTTGCTTTACACTCGCTAACTTTCGACCTTCTCTTTTACCTTGACTCTCTTTTCATTATAAATAATTGAAGACATTCGACTAAAAACGAGCCGTGTGACAATTTCATATCTGTCTTTAAAATCTCAATTTGATACTTGTGTGATCTTGTAGTGATCTATGTCATTTTGATCAGAAAAACACACATAAAATGCCAATAACGACAAAATATTAGAGCAAAATTTCGCGTTTTACTATTTATGTGTTCATTTATGGAGCCCCCAAATTAAAAGCTTTTCTTGAGTAACACTGGGCCCCTCGCTGCGCCCCTGCTGGTTGACACATTAAACATAGATGACGCTATAGTGTCCTCAAAAAGCTAAAAAATGAAATGTTCTCACAGAGAATATAGCATTGAGGATGAGCGACTCGTATACTTTGCACCTAAAGTTACGAAACTCTTATCGAAGGCGGAATATTTTAGCTGTGACGTGTAGAGTCAAATTTCTCCCGGTGCAGCCGACCTATTTAAATTTCTGTGGAGTAGCCAGTGCCCACAGTCACACCGTTACACCGACAAAACTTGAAAAAAATTACACTCACACCGATAACATTTGACAAAATTAAACGTGGGCCAAGATTTCTTTTTTTTTTTTTACCATTGACTTTCCCTGAAATGATGCTGAAATGTCGTCAAGAGAAATTTTGTCCGATGTCTTCCACATTTTGCCCCGATTGCACTTGTGCATACGGCGTTTTGTCACCCACGAATTTGTCAATGAGTTGCTACTAAAAAAAACTTCGAAAATATCAAAAAAGAATTGTCTTCGTTTCGCGGCTATGGGCACGTACGTACACAGAAATAGAACCATGAGCGTGTGTATGAACACTGGTGATTTCAATATTTTAAGCATACATGTAGAAGTATTTATGTGACGTATCTCTTAATTTTCAGGATTGAGCGAGCAACCACTCTTGGGGGAGTTCGTTCACTGAATAAAGTTCATTGCGCCGTTGTTTGACACGCGCTATCGGCTATTTCATTCAGCTTAGAACATTGGGATATATTTAGGCATTCGGTTTGTTGAATGAACGGAGACGAGTACTTCTTGGGGCCTTGTTTTATGTTTACTATATCTAATGCAATATTGTCAAGGGACAATTCGAAACAATTTGAAAGTTTATTATAAAGAATAATATTTCGGCTATCCTGGAGCGAACTTGTAATTGCAAACGGAAGAACTCAAATTTGACCTTCGGACTTAGGTTCACAATAGCCCTTTAGGAGCATAGTTCATAAATGAGGTCAGCGACGCCGGGCTCGCTACGAACGTGCCTGTCGGTAGGCTTTGCCTGCACGATTTGAGCAAGCTGCCAAGTGTTCGCACGGCATCGTGATGCACAGACACCTTCGGAGTCTTTGTAGTCACCTATGCCGCGGAAATTCTGTCCACCCTTTTCCGTTCTGATCTCATCGTGGCTTTGCTATCTAATTTAGTTGTTTACCCAAACGGAAGTTTGTAATCGCTGTACGTGCTCCCTGAGCATACTTAAACCGGTAGTTTGTAGTGTTGAGGGCAGTTGAGTGGAGTTGAGTTAGAGTTGTGACTTGGAGCCCGAGCTCTCCGTTAGTCTCGAAGCTCAAGAGCTCAGCACTGAATCACGAATAAAGAAGTCATCGAGTACAGAAGCGAGTCCCCTAAAATCTGCTCCGTAACAGATTTCTGGTGCTAAAATCCGCGGCACAACCGTTCCCGGTAAGACCTCTCAGTTTTGTAGTGAGTGTATCGAAGTTGTGAGTGTACTGCCAAGCCAGGCAACATGTAAAGTGTAAAGTAATAAGAACAATATGTAACAAAAAAAGTCTAGAAAAAAACTCGAAAAAAAAAAAAAAAAAAAAGGAAAAAAAACATTATGTATGTTGTAGTTATATAGTAAACTGATTGATGTGTCGTTCCAAATGTTTGATAATCAATGCTAGGCGTCTATTTTAATGTTCATGCAGTAAGCTGACGATTTTTCCAAATTGATCGTGATCTCGCTGTGAGTTGATACGGTATTGTTCGCGAGTTTGTCTTGGGTAATTTAAGGTTTCAAACTGTTGACTCGAAGCAAAACTAAGGCTTTGACTGACTCCTCAAAAGCAAAATCAGGTTTGGATCTGGATGAACCGGTAGCTCAATCGGTCTTGTCAGAAGTAGAATCAGATCCAGAATCAGAGTCGACGGAATCATTTCCTGACGAAATTGAAATAACAGAAAGTTTCATGGCAGACGGCGGAGACCCAACGGCTCAGGCCACGGTACCCTTAACGGCAAAAGATGTGCTCCAGCTATTGGAGGACCAAAACCAGCGTTTTACCGAGAAATGGAACGCTCAAACAATCGCTTTGGCGAAAATTGTCGAAAACTCAAGCAAACCGACTGGGCCTGCCAAGTATAATAGCGTTAAGTTACCCACATTTTCCGGTAGCTTTAATGAAGATGTCAATGAATTTTTGACCAATTTCGAACGGGCAGCCGCCTTTCATGGGTGGCAAAACGAACGAAAAGCGCAGGCGCTGCCCCTACATTTAAAAGACAACGCCAGCATTTGGTTTAACACCAGTCCCGATTTAGCCGACAAGTCGTATGAGGGACTGATGGAAGCGATGAGAAATCAATTTCACTCGGCATCCGATAAATGGCTACTTCGCCAAAAATTGAACGATCGGAAACAACTGTCAACCAAATCAGTAACGGAATATGCCGCAGACATAAGACGAACTTGTCAGCGAATCGATTTACCGCGCTCTGAATGTGTAAACCATTTTGTGCAGGCCCTTACGAAAATAATCATATTTTATTGCTGTTTTATCTCTATTTTAATGCTATCATCTCTATTTTACTCTCTATTTTACGCGATTTTATTCCTATTTGACATGTTTTGCAAAATAGAGGAGCAGTATTTTATCCATATTTTACAAAATTTTAAATCTATTTTGTATAAGGGTACAAATAAAATAGTCTATTTTAAAAGTATTTTTGCTTCCATGATTGCAGGGGACTGTTTAAAATAGCTTTTTAATAGACTGTTTGCATCCTATTTTCGGAAAGCAGATACATAATACTGTAAAATAGGTTTATGATAGTCTGTTTGAATACTATTTTAAAGGAGGTGATCCCTGTCCTCTACTCTATTTTATAACTGTTTAATTTAAAAGAGGAATAAAATAGTCTATTTGAATTCTGTTTTTCAGAAACAGCAATTAAAAGGGTGCACTAAATAGCTTTGTGATAGACTGTTTTTTAGCTATTTTGTACTTCTTCAAGACCGCCATATTCAAGCTGCTCTATTTTAAAACTGTTTTACTAAATATAGAAATAAAATAGTCTATTTAAAACCTGTTTTTCGGAAAATGTCATGAAAAACCGATAGCTAAATATAGCTTTACTTAATAGACTCTGTTTGCAGTGCACTGTTACACGAGACACAAGAAAACTATATAAGTTTCAATCAATACCTGAATTGGTATCAGAAACTCTAAAATCTTGCCCTGCAGTGCTTTCATCTTCGGAAATGGATGACGTACCGCCTTCGTTAATGTGCTGACCCTCCGCACTCTGGGGCATGGACACGCAGCTTAGCGCATAATCATATCCAGCAACCTCGGTTGTCCAGTGCTCTTCGACCACGTTCGAGCAATCGAACAAACATGTATTCTTGTCACCGCACCGCCTACGCTTTCCTTTACGCCACAAAGTTGAACGAGATGGTTGATCTCTTTTGTATTTCCACTCAAAACTGATGCGAGTGTCATCCATAACATGTTACTTTGCCGCGAAAATGACTGTCAACTGAGATCATATAGTCATATATCGCCGGTAAATTAAATATATAATTATAGAACAAAGAAAAGTCACGTCCAGGTACACTTCAGAGCAAACAACCTAAAAGGGTTTCCAATCAGTTGACCAATCAGCGAGCGGCGTCTGACAGTTCAGGAAATCAGTCAATTTACACATGCATTTTGTTCAAAGTCCAAAGAAAAACCGCTGCAACTGTGAGATATACCATAAAGAAAAGCATGCGTGCATCACGAGGTAAAGTCTTGCTCATTCGCCAGAACTTTTCCCGCTTTTTTGGGCAATTGATACAATTTACACATGCATTTTGTTCAAAGTCCAACGAGGTAAAGCAATGCTCATTCGCCAGAACTTTTCCCGCTCTTTTGGACAATAATACCCCCAACCGCTAGTCATTCAAATTCATATTCTTTGGCAGTTGGAGTTGTTGACGGCGCGCGTGGTTTTGTTCGCTCGGATATTCAGAATTTCGTCGCGTTCAAGGTTTCCTCAGTGGATTTTAGTGGCCTGATATCAACTTGAAGGTAAGAAGCTTTGGTAACATATGCTTAATTATCAGTGTATTCAGCCGTCCATGGCATTTTAAAAGTTATAGAATGCAGCATGTACTGAACATCAGTGTACGTACGTATCTTAGCTTGTAAGGATGGCAAAACGGACCGACAAGCCAAAGATTAGTCATGGTGTGGTCAGTTGGGCGAAGAGAGGAGAGGAAATCCTTGAACCTGAATTAGTCGAGCAAATGGCTTTGGGAAAGCTGATCGTGAAGGGAAAAACTGAAGTTGGAGCTGCAGTATGCATGCAGTACAAGAAGGAGTTGTGGGAGGGCAGCTTACTTTCCCTTCATGGTACGTATATATAATTTGTATTTAACCTGTGATCAAGTGGTCCACGGCGATCGTTATTTTTCAAGGCACGGGTCTGATCGCAAATCGGTGTACAACATGTTTTCAATTAGCATATCGATCGATCCGCACACTGAATATTTCGTCCGATCACTATTATATTTCCTGAAGGAAGCAAGGCTGGGGCAGATGCGGCCATCAAGTCAATCGCTCCAGATCCTACCGATGAATCAGTCACAACATCAAAGAAAAGAGAGAGAACTACAAAGCGATTCGGCGACGACTACGTTCACGATGAGGAGAAGCAGGTATATAATTATATACACGAGGTCATGTTTTATTTCGTGAATAGGCAGCTAGCTTAATTGCAACTTGCCGTACTTCAATTCTGGAATGCACTTTCCATAACAAAATATACAGTCTATATAATTATACTGTTGTCGCTAAAAGCGCTCAAAATGAAATTCATTTGCATGAAGACGATCAAGATCAACACCGTTCTCCCGCCGGGAGTTTTTTGTGTGACGAAAGCCAGATGTGTATATATCCACGCTCCTAAAACACTTAACAGATCTATAGTTTCAAGGAGTGTACAAATAACGTGTCCGCGTTTCCTTTTTTTGTAGTTAACTTAGCGTGTGAAACTGAAGGCAAAAGTACGGTAGATGCAGGCGCGTCTAATAAGAAAAGAAAAAACGGTAAGAATAATTGACGTTCAACAAATAGGAAATAAAGATGATTACAAATTTACTAATCGGCTTTTATGATTATAAGTACCCGAACTCAAGCTGGATGTGGGGCTTTTATAAATGCTATATATTATTGTTAAACCTGACACAACCAAGAAACCGAAGAAACTCAACATTTTTTGCAGCTGAAAAACAGAAATGCCTGCAACCAAAAAAGATAAAAACACAAGAGAAGAAAGAGAAAGAGTTGGCAATCTTGAGCAACCGGCTGCTGGCTGTGCGGGAAAGCATATTGCCTTCAGTGTCAACCCCAACTGATTCAGAGGAGGAATCAATCAGTGATGATGACTGGCAAGATGCAGAGCAGCTGTCTGATCTTGAAGCCTGCAGCTTGGTAGTACCACCTCCTCAAACAAGCACTCCAAAAAACTGCAATGGGGCTGATCACAACAAGATGTCGAAACATCCCAAATTTGGTGGCAAATGCCCCAAAAACAAAGCCAATGCAAACTACCCCCGATGCCTAAATTTGCATTGTAAAGAAGAGAAGGCAGCGAAAGACCTCAAAATTCAAGAACTGGAGGCCCAACTGAAAGAGCTGCAAGAAGCTGAACTAAGTATAAGTTCCCTAAGTAAGTTTTCTAAATGTTCCAACTTCTTTCACAAGATGCGTATAAGTACCATGCAATATTTACAATAATTATAGTCTGTAGGCCAAAGATTTGAAAATTTATGGATTTTAGTCCAATTTTACTGCTGATTAAAAAACATTTTATTCCTAATTTAAGACAAATTTAAGATAGTTTATTCCTATTTTATGCCTATTTTATTACAATTTTACTGCTATTTAAAACATATTTTAAAACTATTTTAAGACTATTTTACGAGATTTTATTCCTATTTTATGCCTATTTGAAATGTATTTTATTGCTATTTGAATAATGTCCGAGATATTTTATGCCTATTTTATTACAATTTTACTGCTATTTAAAACATATTTTAAAACTATTTTAAAACTATTTTAAGAAATTTTATTCCTATTTTATGCCTATTTGAAATGTATTTTATTGCTATTTTAATAATGTCCGAGATATTTTATTCATATTTTATTCATATTTTAACAGAGGTTTTATTGCTATTTTAATGCTATTTTATTCTTATTTTAAAAGCTATTTTATTGCAATTTTTTTTCTGTTTTTTTACTATCTGATTCCTATTTTATCTGTATTTTATGTGCTGTCAACGAAATTTGTGCTATGCATTGTGACTATTTTAATCCTATTACAATCCTATTAAATCTCTATTTTAAAAATAAAATAGGTTTAAAACAGATCTATCAGTTTGTTTCATATGGTTAGCTTTCTGATAGGGGTATGATAGGCATGTGATAGCATTTTGATAATGGGTAAAAAATAGCAATTTGATAGGACGAAAATAGGAAGAAAATAGATGTGAAAAAATAGAGAAAAAATAGCATAATGATAGAGGTTATTTTTGTAAGGGGGGCCTGAAACCCGAAATCAAGAATTATGTAGTGCTTCAACGGCCAGGGACACTAGAAGAAGCGGAAAATCACGCAAAATTAAAAGAGTCAGTGCCCGAGCCTAAAATGGACGACAAAATTGACGATTTGGTAAAAGCGCTGACGCCATTGTTAAAATCGGCTCCGCCAGCCACAATTGCTGCGTACGAGAGCCACCAGTCATCTAGCAATCGTGTGAACGAACGACCCCTGAACCGCGACGACATTGCCCAAATTGTGCGCCAAGAATTGCGTCGCACGAGCGACAGCCGCGCCAACAACAGGGGAAACACAAATCGTAACAGACGTACTTTTGACGGCCGTCCGATTTGTAATTATTGCAACAAACCAGGCCATGTGGCCTACGCCTGTCGTCAACGGCAGGGACAACGGGACCCCAGGCTCCCAAATTATAACCCCGAGAGATATGCAGGCCAGTCGGAACAGCACCCGACAGGTCATTCCCCACCTTTAAACTAGATTTGGTCTTATGTGAACGGGAAGCACATAAGGCCTTTGTAAGACAGCGATTAAATCAAAACGTGAACGAAAAACCGGAAACGCCCGTAGTTTGTGATAAACCAGAGAGAAACAGAGACACGCAACAGCCTACGAACCAAATTGATTTTATGTCACGCGAGACTCACTTCCCGACCGATGTAAAAACGAAACCACAAAATGTAGAGAAACGAACCGAATTTAAAGGCTACCCTGCTCGCTCCGAGCAGATGGCAGCACGAATGAGACGACGACGAGAAGAGGAAAAGAAAGCGCAACAAAACAAACAGTGCGCAATTGCCGAAATCAACACTATTGCTGCCCCAACTGTCGCCGCACATGTCAAAGTTAATATCTGTGTGTCGGAAGCTCAGAATAACCCAGTCCTATTTGAAATAATTGTGCCGCGAAACGCCGAAATTGTTATGGACAATAGCCAAATTGTCTTCACAGAGTCACGTCCTGCGTACACCGAAACTAGAGTGGAATCTGAAGAACGTAAAATTGAGATTGACCAATCCGTCGAAACTGTGGATCAAATACTGTCGTATCTGAGGTTAATAGAGTATGCAACTGCGCGTATAAAGACGCCACGGTCTAATGTGGAAGTTGAAACAACTTCAAAAGAGTCAATCGAAAGTAAAGTTAGAGTCCCAGATACCCCTCCAATCGAAACGCAGCAAATGAGTCACGAAGAACAAATTTCAGATGCAGAGCAGAACGCAATTCATTTCACGTCACCGAGTGAAAGTTTAACGATCGACGGCACGATCATGGGCAGGAATCTCAAATTCCTAATTGACACCGGCGCTAATGTGAGTGCAACTAAAGCAGACGTGTGGCGTCAATTACCTCCGCCCACTAAACACCCTCCGGAACCGACGACAATTACCACAATCCGATCAGTCAACGGTCAAAACATTCCAGTTTTGCGACGGCCTGACGGTCCTTTCGAAATAGCATCCAAGCACAAGGGACCCGGTTTGACTTTCCAACACGAGAGTCACGATGAAGTATTTTTCCAAGGTGTTGTACTCACAGTTTTGTTTTTGGTGATTTGGAAGTCGGTCATTTTCAAGCAGATGGAGAGACGACTATTTCGAACATGGAAATGCTGCAAACCCATGCTTCATTTTGGACCCTCATCAGCAGCTCTAGGCAAAGAATTGCAGTGGCTCTTTCGCAAACACGAGAGGGAGAAATTGTCTCTCGATTGTTTTAGGGTCTGTCCAATAGGCGAATTAGAAAAACGATATGGTTCTGAACACTTGTTAAAACAATTGCAGCTATAACCATTATCACTGAACGGACTGATTGCGCACTGCGTTCCAAAGCCAAACCTAGCTATAATTATGTTTCATATGAATTCGAGTTATCTTTTTACATTGTGCCGACAATATCATTTTCAACTTTCAGAGTGAGATCAGTAGTTGTTCGTTCAACCTTTCGTTTTGTCTGTCAGTTTATTTTATCAACCGTTTGGACTGACACATGGTTCTTTTACGAGAACGTAGCCAGACACCTATTGATGTAGCCACTTAGCTTTTATCTTAGTCTTTTCGTCAGTAGGAATCATATTTTGTATCTAAGTGTTAGCTTTAGTCTGGCTTGGTTTTTCTCATCACTTTGATACCCCACTCACATCTCAACGATGCCACATCTGCGCCACCTGTTCTAATCACCGGCACTCATGTTGTACTCTTGGCTGATTCGCTGACTACAAACGAGAATTTATACTGGTACACAATTCCTATCTCATACAACGTTGGACCACGCAGCCGAAGTCAGGACAACGTACACTCGTTGTAAAGACAACCCACTCGTCAAAACATCAAAACGCGTGCTTTTCAGACGATCGGTGAACTATCTACGCAAGAGACGACAGGCTCTGTCAACAAGCAGCACCACGATACCGCACGCCATGATACTGCGTGACCGCAAATCCAACAAACAAACATAAGAACATGTCCAACAGAACGATTCTAGTCAAACTTGCACGTACCATATGACTCCATTTCCATCCAGCGATCTCTCAGCCGATAAAGACTCGCTACTTGCTACTCCTTACTACTGGCGCAAGAACAACACCGTCCAACCAAGAACCAGATCTTCCAAGACCCTGAACTTATGTCACGCGACATATCAGACAACGACAAAAGAACACTCTCGGTTGAACCTATTGAGACTCTGAACATTGCCATTGCTTAAACTTTGTGTAACGAATTTCACATACAGTATGTTACTCCCATACTAGTCGCTTAGACATAACTGAAATTGGTAAAATTAGTTGATTTAGCATGTAACAAGTGACATGCTGTGCACGGGAAATTGGTAAAACATTGCTTTAAATTGTCGCTCGCATGTAACCCGCGAAACATGCTTTATATATCCTTAGTTTAGACGAGTTTTTCTCATTTGTTACTGTTAGTACGATACGGCATTCGCTGCCCGGTATTTTTTTATATATATTCTTAGCACACTTACGTATGCAACCACAAGGTCTCCCTCCAGATGTATTCTGCCAAATTGTTTTCTTTTTTTTTTCTTTTTAGTCGCCGGAGTCGACTTTACAAAACAGGGGGGTAATGTCAAGGGACAATTCGAAACAATTTGGAGGTTTATTATAAAGAACAATATTTCGGCTATCCTGGAGCGAACTTGTATTTGCAAACGGAAGGACTCAAATTTGACCTTCGGACTTAGGTTAACAATAGCCCTTTAGGAGCATAGTTCATAAACGAGGTCAGCGAAGCATTTGCGTGTGCAGCACAAACCGCAGGAAAGGCATGGCGCCAGGGTTGCTACGAATGTACCTGTCGGTAAGCTTTACCTGCACGATTTGAGCTAAGCTGCCAAGTGGTTGCACGGCATCGTGATGCACAGACACCTTAGGAGTCTTTGTAGTCGCCTATGCCGTGGAAATTCCGTCCATTCCTTTCCGGTCTAATCTCATTGTGGATTTGCTATCCAATTTAGTTGTCTACCCAAACGGAAGTTTGGTATCGCTGTACGTGCTCCCTGAGCATACTTAAACCGGTAGTTTGTAGAGTTGAGTTGAGTTGAGTTGAGTTGAGTTGAGCTAGAGTTGTGACTTGGAGCTCGAGCTCTCCGTTAGTCTCGAGGCTCTAGAGCTCAGCAGTTTCACGAATAAAGAAGTCATCGAGTACAGAAGCGAGTCCCCTAAAATCTGCTCCGTAACAATATCTAAGCATATATCAAGAATAAAACAAAGGATTCTTCGTGATGTTTGTCAGCGAAAAAGCAAGTGCCGTTTGGACGGAGAAATGACTAATGAGTTTTTATCGGCCATCTTGAAATTCTGGCGCCTATATTGTTATTGGTTCCAACACCATTCATAATACAAGTCAGAACCGCTGCAAGCAAGTTGTTGTCTGATTTTTTAGTCACAATCAACACTCAGACGACTAACGCGTCCGGAGCAATAGGGTGCCTCATACTCTCTTAGTCCGGCAACGCTGAAACATTATATGAATTTCGTTAAAATCACAAGAGCGACCGCGGCCGTAAGCACAAGTGACTCATCAGCGTGGTTTGTCCTAGAGTCCGCGTCCACTAAGCTATAAAAAACGGTTCAACTTATAATATGCTTCGGGATACAAATCGGTCCCAAATGTCAGAGTAATAAAGTTCAGTTTTATACCTAAATTGTTGCCACTGGTTTTCGGCAGCCCCTTGAGAGAATAAGATTATTCTTAGATTTACAATTAAGTTCGCCCTAAACGCAGCGCAGGCGAGTGCCAATTTAATGTTAAAGTGTTGCAGATCTTTCAATACAAAGCAAGTCTTCAATATTAAAAATGATAATCTCTTCAATATGGTGTTTTCTCGCACTGCTGATTGAGTCTCTCCTTCAAAGTGAAATCTAACGCAAATTTGTTTGGCTTCTGGTTGTGTTCGGTGCTGTAGTTAATTACACGTTGCTTTTAAAGGGGCCCTCTCACCCACAATCTTTTGCGCGCCAAAATCCTTGACCCGCCATTTTTTGGTCCCCCGATAGTCGAAAGATGAATAGGAATCCACTTCCACCCGACACGTTTGAACAGGATATTTATTTATTTATTTATTTATTTATTTATTTATTTTTTACCTAAAAGTGCTACTTGCTTATTTTTCTTTCAATTTATTACGTTGTTTCGTGCTGGAAACCAAATTTAGCCAGATTTTTAAAATACATTTCTAGATGTAAACCGAAACATTGAGTTGGCTGAGAGGGCCCCTTAGGGAAGTCACCCTAAAACCACATCAAACTTTGAACAACGAATGGAGCAAGAATGTGACAGTTTGTTGTCGCATAGAGTCCGCGTCCATATAGCTCTAAAAAACGGTTTAACTTAGCGCTCTTCGGGATACAAATCGGTCCCAAATGTCAAAGTAAAAGTACACAGTTTTATCGGTGTCTTACCTGAATTGTTGCCACTGGTTTTCGGCAGCCCTTCTATAGAATAAGATTATTCTTAGATTTATAATTAAGTTCGCCCTAAACACAGCACAGGCGGGTGCCAATTTAATATTACAGTGATGCAGATCTTTCAATACAAAGCAAGTCTTCAATATTAAAATGATTTTCTTCTCAATATGGTGTTTTCTCACACTTCTCATTGAATCTTTTCTTCAAAATAAAACCTAACGCAAGTTTGTTTGGCTTCTGGTTGTCACCGGTGCTGTAGTTAATTACACGTTGGTTTTAGTTGGGCCGTCTCACCCACTGTCCTTTGCGCGTTGAAGTCCTTGATCCATCTTTTTCAGGGTTCCCGAAAGTCTTCCGCCACTTCTACCCGACTCGTTTGAGCAGGATATTAGTATTTTTTTCTTACCTAAAAGTGCTACTTGCCTATTTTTCGTTTGATTTATTACATTGTTTCGTGTTGAAAACCAAATTTAGCCAGATTTTTAAATACATTTCTTGATGTATGCAGAAACATTGAATTGGCTGAGAAGGCCCCTTAGGGATGTCATCCCCAAACCACATCGAACTTTGAACAACGAACAAAGCCAGAATGTGACAGTTTCTCGCATAGAGTCCACTTCCACTAGCTATAAAAGCGGTCGAATTTAGAAGTGCCACAAGTGTGGTACTATGCCGTCACAAATGTAGTGCAGCTTTCATGACGTCACAGTACAAAAATGCAATCCATTTGACCTGACTGGTTCTCCTGGTTCTCCTGTGTAATATTAAAAAAGAAAGCTACAAAATGAATAAAACATGCATATGTATACAGTTTCTTAAGCCAATCACCGTTTATAAGGTACGAGACCTGGAATAAAAAGCCCATAGGTCTTTGCGTGCGTCATACCTTGGTAAAATGCGCTGGCCAGGAATAGCACTGTACACAGTTGTCAGCAGTTTTCGTGACTAACAGTCCGCTCTCCATCCCAAAATCTGTGCTAGAAACTGTGACGAGAAAAGAAAAATGTCATACTTTGGGATGATTCGGGTGCGATGAGATCAGTGTTGCAGTGCCATTGCGCTATTGCCTTGTGATGTCGTTGAAGTCCTTATCTGTGATGCTTAAAACCTGAGCCACTTAAACTGTTACCTCTCGACTCTTTCAAACCGAGGCCTTAAGTGCACAACCTTTGTTATGTAAGTAAAATGATTTTATTAGCATAAAACTGAAAACGAATTTTCATAAAAGCTTTCGCACTAGACCTTGTTTTGAAATAGAGGCAACAGGCATCTCGGAAATTTGGCCTACTCAATAAGGCTGTAGTAATAGGAGCCTTTGAAATATTTTTGCCAACCGTTGAACAAAAAGACTCTCACTTTTAACTACCAAGATCTGTGGTCAGGGTCTCAGCTCGCTTTACACATGCTAACTTTCGACCTTCTCTTTTACCTTGACTCTCCTTTCATTATAAATATTTGAAGACATTCGGCTAAAAACGAGCCGTGTGACAATTTCATATCTGTCTTTAAAATCTCAATTTGATACTTGTGTGATCTTGAGTTATCTATGTCATTTTGATCAGAAACACACACATAAAATGTCAATAACGACAAAATAAAAGAGCAAAATTTCGCGTTTTACTAGTTATGTGTTCATTTATGGAGCCCCCAAATTAAAAGCTTTTCTTGAGTAACACTGGGTCGCTCGCTGCGCCCCTGCTGGTTGACACATTAAATATAGATAACGCTATAGTGTCCTCAAAAAGCTAAACAATGAAATGTTCTCACAGAGAATATAGCATTGAGGATGAGCGACTCGTGTACTTTGTACCTAAAGTTACGAAACTCTTATCGAAGGCGGAATATTTTAGCTGTGACGTGTAGAGTCAAATTTCTCCCGGTGCAGCCGACCTATTTAAATTTCTGTGGAGTAGCCAGTGCCCACAGTCACACCGTTACACCGACAAAACTTGAAAAAAAAAATTACACTCACACCGATAACATTTGACAAAATTAAACGTGGGCCGAGATTTTTTTTTTACTATTGACTTTCCCTGAAATGACGCTGAAATGTCGTCAAGAGAAATTTTGTCCGATGTCTTCCACATTTTGCCCCGATTGCACTTGTGCAAACCGCGTTTTGTCACCCACGAATTTGTCAATGAGTTGCTACTAAAAAAAAACTTGGAAAATATCAAAAAAGAATTGTCTTCGTTTCGCGGCTATGGGCACGTACGTACACAGAAATAGAACCATGAGAGTGTGTATGAACACTGGTGTTTTCAATATTTTAAGCATACATGTAGAAGTCTTTATGTGACGTATCTCTTAATTTTTAGGATTAAGCGAGCAACCACTCTTGGGGGAGTTCGTTCACTGAATAAAGTTCATTGCGCCGTTGTTTGACACACGCTATCGGCTATTTCATTCAGCTCAGAACATTGGGATATATTTAGGCATTTGGTTTGTTGAATGAACGGAGGCGAGTACTTCTTGGGGCCTTGTTTTATGTTTGCTGAAATATCTAATGCGATATAATAAATATCCTAACCTCGTATTTACAGTAGACCTCTATTTCTCAATTCTGCTTTATAGCAGAATACACTAACCTGACAAATGTCCGTGAAATTTTGTTTGCACGTGATCTTGTTTCTGTCACTACGGCTCGCAGGTTCAAACCAGTATGTATGCTTAATGTTCGGTGTCCGCATTAATTTTATCCACCTGTATGTTTGATTATTGTAACAACGCAGATGTTTATGTCTTTGGCCTGGGTTAAACGTCGATCTTAGCATGCTACGAACTAAATTACACTTCGATTCGACCGAAATTGTTCGACTGGCAATTGAGTTGCATTAAGGCACCATCCACACTAATCCGGATAAATTTGAAAACGGATATTTATTCATCCGTTTTAGCCTCCCGTCGTAAATTAGCTGCCTTAGCTATCCTCTTTTGCTGACAATTTGAATGTTAATTTAATTATTCGTTTGATTCAGCCTCTACAGCATTGTTTGATCCGCGCCGGCGCACTAGAGCCTAATTGTACACCGTGGGCTCACTTTCGGTCCCAGAATCCTTATCGTCTACAGTGTTTTAAAAAATATATTGGACTCGTTTGGCCATCCCGTAAAACATCGTCCAGCATTGTTTTATCCAACATGTTGGAGTCGTTTGGTCCGCCTTTCCTCAGTAGTCGATTAGTCTGTCACCAATACCTTTTCTTTATTGTAACGAGAAAATCACTGTGTTAGGATTTTGTCTGGTTTGTAACTTTACTTTATTGTCTCCGCATTGTGCAATTACTTATGTGTCTAAATGTCTAAAATTTGCTTTTTGGGCAAGTCATGAATGTGCAACAAAAAGATACATGGATTTGCTGGGGGGAGGCAGACTTTATATGACGTCACCGAATCTCTATGCCATTACATATATACAGAATATACAGCGGAACCTCCCTGAGGGACCATGGTCGCTTACTGGAATTTCTCACCATAGGAAGCCTAAGTGAGATCCTGCTTTGAGCCACAATCAGTGTCAAATAATGCAGGTTTTGTGGGTGAATAACACCTTGAGGCTTAAAGAGACCCTCTCACCGTAGATGCTTTGCGTGCCCAGTGACTGACCGCGGCAATATTCGTATCATACCATGGCGGATTCTCATGTTTTCCTACCTTTTATCGTGAAATAAATCAGCACAAATTCAGAAAGTGTTTTTAATACGAGAAGCAGCGGCAGTCAGATCAATCAGTCATAACGTGAGCGCCTCAGGAAAGTCGAGTTGCTGATGTAAATGTAAACATGGGCGCGCAAAGCATCTACGGTGAGAGTGTCTCTTTAAGAAATCAACCTTGTGTCCTGTTGCACTGTACATTACATGTGTTAGTGTTTTGACCGGTCCGGTTTCTGCAAGGAAGTTTAGTCTCTTTGGGAGGATAGGGTGGTCGCTTACCGGAGATCAAAAGCAATAGAAAACGGTGAGCCTCAAAGGTGGTCGCGGTCGCTTACGAGAGGTTTGACTAATAGTAATTTGACTGAGAAACCAATCGATACTTTGGTACCTCCCGTAGGCGACCACTTAAAGCCGAACGAAGGTTGGTCACTTACAGGAGGTTCTACTGTACGTCAAAATATTGTTCACCCAAAAAGTGCAACAGGTGTGGCACTATGACGTCACAAGTGTGGTACTATGACTTCCATGACGTCACAGTACAAAAATGAAATCCATTTGAACTGATTGGTTCTCCTGTGTAATTTTGAGGAGGAAAACTACAAATTGAATATGATAAAAACATGCATATGTATACAGTTTCCTAAGCCGAGACCAGGAATAAAAAGCCCAAAGGTCTTTGCGTGCCTCATACCTTGGTAAAACGTGTCGGCCATGAATAGCACTGTATACAGTTGCCAGCAGTTTTCGTTTTAAATGACCCGTGAAAGTGAGGCGTTTGGGTTGACAGTATTGGAGGAGCAGTGCTTGTGCTCTGAAAAACGACATATTTGTGTGGGTTCAGGCCAATATTTTACGCAGATGGGGGAGGGGGGTGTTGGGGAAGGGCAACGTTTTGCATATCTGTGTTCAAATCAAAATTACAACAAAGTAGGTGCCAAGATGATTCCTGCATCGTTGTTTTAAGTAAAGTAATTTGATTTGATTTGAACACGGAGGCTGTAGAAGTACAGTCGACTTTGAATTTGCCAAAACACGTGAAACTAAGTTTGTCACAGCACGAGCACTATTAGTTTGATCCAGTGACCCAACGCCTCACTTTCATGCCATTTAAGCGGAACCGCTGACAACTGTAATACGTGCTATTAGGATGAAATCCGTTCGTTGAATCAATTTTAATGCGGAAAAACACCTCAAGAAATGGACTCGAAAGGAAATTGTTTGTCATTTGGTTATTGTTTCGCTGAAACTTTACTGCGAGACGATCAACACTTACGATCACAGCTCATTATCGAAACTCGTTTACACACCCATGGCTGTTTAACTGCAAAATATGAGTGCAGACGCAAAGGATGATGGGCTTTTTACCTTAGTTACCCACAAGCCAACAGGATCCATAATGCTGGTCAGCGACTTGTGACTACAGTCTAACTTGCGCACAGCCGTACAACTCAGCGCGCATGGCGATGTAGTCGTAAAACGTTTGGGCAACGATTCTGACGTATCGTGCTCTTGGATGTGGGTACAGCACCTGTGTAACGACTGTGTTCCGATCACTGTTGGCAGGAAAAACCTGAAACAGATATTTTACAGCTGAAAATATTGCAAGTACTCAAGCGACACCGTGGAACTACGTTCTGGACATCACTTCCGTTAACCAGTGGTTGTCATCATTAAGTAAATCGTTCTAGCTCGAGGTAAAATTTCGTGTGCAAGTCTCGTTTTTCATGTGTCTACTTTCGCACTTTATAGTACCTGTAGTACTTTGTAATAACGCTTATCGCACTTTACAATACCTGTCGCACTTTGTAATACACTTATCGCACTTTGTAATAACACCTGTCCTACTTTGTAATAACGCTTGTCGCACCTTGTAATAACTGTTGCACTTTGTCATAACACTTGGGCTCACTTTGTCATAACACTTGGGCTCACTTTGTCATAACACTTGGGCTCACTTTGTAATAGACCAAGCTGTCGCACTTTATAATAATAGTGATCGTCTTACTTTGTATAAAACTTCTCAAATAAGTTGCTTTTGCTACCAAAACTGCAGGGTGTCTTTTGAGGTCACGGCCTGACACCTTGGGTACTGTCACGTGATTGAAAAACTTGTTTCACGCTAAAATCAAGCTCAATTCAAAAGACATGGCTGCGAAACTTTTCCTGGGTGTCTTTTGAGTCACTGTGAAGACTCCACGAGGCAATAGCTAAGGATGGCCCATTATACTCAACATCTTCTGGAAAACGTTAAACGGAACTACAAAATCTGCACTTGAATCCACTGTTTTGTGTAATAACCGCTAGTCGTAAAATGCTTTTCCGCGGTGTCTGGTCGATCACATTTGGCACAAACAAGGTTTTGTTCCTAGAGGTTCATCATATTTACCTTTAGCAGCAGAAGAAATAATATATAGAAACTGATCTGGGTAAAAATCTGATCAGTATCCAAATAGTAAAGCGCCGAAGGTGCGTACAGAAGCATGTCCCCCTTAAAAATGAGATTTGGCTGTCCAAAACGCTATTTCCTACCATTTCTGGAAGCTGGAAACGAAATTTCAAAACAATCTGACCGGTTTGCGTAAACCGGTGCAAACCGGTGGCTGCGGCCACAGGACCCTTCTGTAAGTCACTCTTGTGAGAAAGCCTTTCTGGTTGAAAATATTTAATATTAGATTATTACACTCACCTTGTCCACTTCGTGTTCTTTAAAGGTTTTCCAGTTCGATTCGTTGTCGCTGAACTTGATCTTGTAAGATGTTAGCCACTGGTTATGATTATAGCGCCCTTGTGTGGCTACTTTTGTCACGACCTTTGTCTCTCCCAAGTCGACCTGCAGCCATTCTCCTGCGGCATTTGACCCAGGAGCCCAACATCCAGATCCGACCTGGTTATTTAAGCGTCCACGGAACGCCTCGAGGCCAAGGTTATATTCGGATGAAGCGGTTAAGGCTGCATCCAATAACAGTCCGTTCTCCATCCCAAAAGCTGTGCTACACGCTGTGACGAGAAAAGAAGAATGTCATACTTTGTGATGATTCGGGTGCAATGAGATCAGTGTTGCAGTGCCATTTTGCTATTGCCTTGTGATATAGTTGAAGTCCTTATCTGTGATGATTACAACCTGAGCCATTTAAACTAAACCACAAACACAGAATACAACTGATATAATTAAGCTGTTAGAGTAACGGCCATACTTGATAATCCATTTCATTGGTCTAAACAAATTCTCTTCTTAACTAAGACCTAAAATCCTAAACATTGATTAGTAATATGTTTTCTGCTGTAACAACGAGTAGTCAGCGCTAACTAAGAAAAAACTGTACCAGTGAACAAGAACCACTGCTTCTGTTAATTATTTCAATCTGAATGTTTGACTGTGTTCTGTGCGAGAAGTGGTAAGTATTGTAAGCTAAGTCATCCTGTTTTAATAATTGTTTCCGCTTAGTCACTAATCAATACTTTAAACTGTGGTACTACTAAATCAAATAACTGAACAACAAGCCTGAAGTTCATATGCCCTTCCGCGACATTCAAATCCCACTAACTTGTGCTTCTTACCTGAGCAGATGGGCCGTCCTTTAGTCACGTGACACACCTCCATCTTGTTGCACAACACGTCACTGCACGCCGCGTAGTCACGTGTCGGGTTATCTTCGTAAATCACGTGATTAATCAACTTGAGGTGAAGAGGATGAGAGAGCCTCGTTCGTGCGTTGAGTTCACAACGCTTTTGGTTGAGATGGTAGTTGATGCTGTAGCAGTGCAAGTTTTTGATGCACTGATCCATGCAGTCGTCAGGGTCGTAGCATTCCTGAGACGAAATCACGTGACCGATAAGCTGGCGATTCAAAAAGCGATTGGTTCTGCTTCTGCACTGGGACAAGACGGAGAATAACAAGTTATCGGCGACTAACAAGAATGCGATAATGATGCCAGTTAAGTCCTTCATGTCGCTGTGACCTGTGACAAAAGTCCGATGAGAAGGTATTAAAGTTTACACATTGTGTAACGGCCTGTTTATAAGGAGATAGGGTTACCTTAGCGCTAGGATTACTCTCTAGTATTAAGGTTATCCTAGCGCTTTAAGATGTCGTCTTTCTTTTTTAATCAACTTGTTTACAAGGTTAATTACAGGCGGAATTACAAGAAATTTTATACTGAGTTCAATGATGAATTGTTTACTTCTTTATCGAGATGGCTTTGTAGCGCCAAACCTTGCTGAAACTGACAACCAGAATTAGGCCGAGAAAGACAAAGACGGAATACAAAAGTTGTAAATCTGGAAACGATGTAAACGAAAGTAAACAAAACATTTTGCTCGTGCGCAGTTTTCTACACCTGTGTGAATATAGCAGCTCGTTTTAAACTCGTGAATGCGAAGCAATGAACGAGTTATTGTGAGTGGTGGGAAGTTTCACTCGCTCGCTCGCTCGCTCGTTCCATGGGTGTAAACTTCCGGCGGAAAATACGAGTTCCGCAGACCAGTGCATAACACTGGCACAGGCCTTGCAAACAAAATGGCGGCCAGTTTGCGACCGAGAATACTCGACGTTCGAAACAGAGGTTGAGAGTCGCAAAAGTGATGAACTAATCTTTCACGTTTGGAACTCCTTTGATTCTCAAGGCACATGTTCCTGAAAATTAAGACCGAACTGCGGACTTCACCTGGATTTTACAGTTCGATCGATCGAAAGCTTTTTAGCACCTTTGAACCGTAGTGTTGGCTAAAATCACAGTACTTGTATGGCTTCAATGCTATATACAGAGAATAGATTTATAGCGTTTCTCATTCACGAGTTGGTTCACAGGAGCCTTTGATTGCTACAACGCCCGCTTCCCAACATATTATATGCCAAATAATTTGTGAATTCAAGCTCACTCGAATGATAAAACAATTATTTAACTCGGTTATTGCAAAATATCGTGATTTGCCAGTGTCCCGCATTTGCCTCTGCCTCAGCTTCGACATTGGCACATAATTGTTCTGCTCGCCACTGCCAAGAGTCACAATGTTTTGCACAACCGCGTCCCTTAATTACTTATTATTTACATTAAAAATGAAAACTAATAGTTCATAAGTAAGCTTTCGCACTAGACCTTGTTTTGAGGCAACAGGCATCTCGGATTTATGCGTACTTGTGTGATCTGCGTCATTTTGATTAGAAACACGCGCATAAAAGAATGTCAATAAGGACAGAAAAAAAAAGCAGAATTGAAATCGCGTTTTACTATTCAGAAGGCGTTCATTTATGGAAAGTGCCCCCAGGTAAACGCAGAAAATGGCGTTTCCGAGCTCCTAAAGTAAAAAATTTCTTTGGGTAACAAACCCCAGACTCTCCCTAGCGGATCGCACCTTCGGTGCTTGCTAAAATCTTATATTTTTACGTGCACCACAAAAAATTCTCGCTGCGCCCCTACTGGTTGACACATTAATTATAGATGACGCTAAAGTGTCCTCAAAGAGCTAAAAAATAAAATGTTCTCACAGGGAATATAGCATTATGGAGCACCTGAAGTTATGAAACTCTTATCGAAGGCCGGAATATATTAACTATGCCTGTGTAAGGTCAAATTTCTCCCAGTGCAGCCAATCTATTCAACTTACGTGGAGTAACTATGCCCACAGTCACACCGATAACACTTGACACCATTAAAACTAAAACGCAGGCCGAGTTTTTTTCCTCTCTATCTCAGTATTAACCTTCGCTGAAGTTACGCTGAAATGACGCTGAAATGTCGTCAAGATAAATTCTGTTTGTTCAATGTCTTCCACATGTTGCCCCGATCGCACTTGTACTTTAACGACAAGTCAACATTTACAACTTCGCAGGTGCAAACGGCTTTTTGTCACCCACATTATATGTCGATTAGTTGTTGCAACACATGCTCAGATCAAACCAGAAATAGAATCATAGTGTGCCTGTGTATGAACATATGTTTTCAATATTTTGAGCATAGAAACAAAACCTTCCCAAGGTGTACTTTTTATGTTTTAGGATTGAGGGGGAGTTTGTTCACTGAATAAAGTTCACTGCGCCGTTTGTTTGACACACGCAATCGGCTGTTCTATTTAGCTCAGAACATCGGGATATATCTAGGCATTTGGTTTGTTGAATGAACGGAGAAGAGTACTTCTTTGGGCTGGGACGCGAGAAGGACGACGTTTTCGCTGCAACAGCCGCGTTGGAGTATCTGCTGGGCTCCTGAGGTAGTGAGAATTGACTCTTTGTGGTTTTACTTCTTCTCCCGCCTTTCGAACAAATAATTTGGCACAAAACGGTAAGCTTTGTGAATCTGGACGAGAAATATACTGCCAACGATGTGAAAGACCAGACTAACTGGTCGTGGACAACTCCCAAGACTTTAATAATTTTCATTGCATGAGCCTCTACAGGTTATGCTTTAAAATCGCCGCCGGGCAAGTAATGAAGTTGCACCATCGTTTCGTATTTAATAAATAAACTCAGCCAAAACAAACTTTTCCGGCCTGGTTTCCCTCGCCTACACAAAACTTTAAGGCGGCTGGCCCAAGCTTTTGGAGACTGAGGGAACTGTGGCTTTATTTATTCCAAAATGTTTTCCGAGTTTCTCGGCCGCTTTTCCTCTCCTACACAAAGCTTTCAGGCGGCTCGCCCAAGCTTTTGGAGAGGACACCGTGGCCTATTTATTCCGAATTGTTCTCGGCCTATTTTTCCTCTCCTATACACAAAACTTTCAGGCGGCTCGCTTAGCTTTTGCAGAGGTGTGGCTTTATTTATTCCGAGATGTTTAGTTCCGAGTTTCTCGGCCTATTTTTCCTGTCTTTCCTGTCTTTCCAAGGCTCGCCCAAGATTTTCGAGAGGACACTGGCTTTATTCATTCCGAAATGTTTTCCGAGTTTCTTGGCCTGGTTTTCTTTTCCTTCAAAAAACTTTCAGGCGGCTCGCCCAAGATTTTGGAGAGGAAACTGTGGCTTTGTTGTTCCGAAACGTTTTCCGAGTTTCTCGAACTATAATTTTCCTCTCCTTCACAAAGCTTTCAAGCGGCTCGCCCAAGCTTTTGGAGAAGAAACTGTGGCTTTATGTATTCCGAAATGTTTTCCGAGTTTCTCGGCCTAGGTTTTCTCTCTTACACGCAAAGCTTTCAAGCGGCTCGCCCAAGCTTTTGGAGAGGACACTGTGGCTTTATTTATTCCGGAATGTTTTCCGAGTTTCTCGGCCTATTTTGTCTCTTCTTCAAAAAGCATTCAGGCGACTTGCCCATGGAGAGGAAACTGTGGTTTTATCTATTCAGAAATGTTTTCAGATTTTCTGGGCCTATTTTTCCTCTTGTTCACAAAGCTTTCAAGCGGCTCGCCCAAGCATTTGGAGCGGAAACTGTGGCTTATTTATTCCAAAATATTTTCGAGTTCTCGGCCTGGTTTTCCTCTCCTAAACAAAGCCTTCGGGCGGCTCACAAAAGCTTCTGGAGAGGAGACTGTGGCGTATTCCAAAATGTGCGCTAAATGTTTCAGAATTTTCTCGGCCTGGTTTTATTCCCCGCAAAAACATATGAGAAACTATGGCCGTGGTTGCGTTAGCACTGTTAGCACGCTTACGGTAAGTCAGTAGGAGTGACGTTTTTAATGTCTCAAAACATCCACGTCTTGCTGAAGTGAACGTGCTCAAATATCCGCGGACCCAGCTGAGGTCCCGTCCACACGTATCTGGATATTTTTGAAACCGCAACTTTCTCGATCCAGATTTTAAAAAAATCACGTCCACACGTAGCGTATTCAAATCGTTTTAACCTGTCCGCACGTATCCGGATATTTTTAAATCCGCAACTTTTTCGTTGCGGATTGACCTCCCGTCCACACGTATCCGCCGGTGAATACGGTTGATAAATCCGAAACTTTCTGATCAGCGTATTAAAAAATATACTGATTCGACCGTCCACACGACGCCGTATTCACGCGCATTCAAAAAAATCCACTCTGGGAAGCGTTTTCAAAAGTTGCGGATTCACGGGAGAGGCCAACGGAATCCGCAACAAAAAAGGTAACGGCTACATGGCGATTAGTCTTTGAACACTCGAGTTTGTCCTGCCCTGCCGCGATTGATATTAAACAACGGTGTTCGTAGGGAATACTATACGGCTGTTACAACTTCTCAAATGTGCTCGACTCATGGCTCAACATAGCTCGACGTGGACAAGTGCTTATTTCTTTCATAGAAAAAGAAGGCAAACATGCATGGCTGTGTTTTCATTGGGTTAAGTTACGGGAAAATTCCTTGATTTCCCCGCAAAGCTGACCCGGTATAAACACAGCCTATGCACAAATAATGGTAATTACAAAGCAGAATAATGCACGCAGTGTAACCATCATTATCTCTCTTGTCTTGCATAAACAAATATTTCATATGAGCTAGCACAATACATGACCAGCTTATACTAAATCAAACTAATCAAAGCTCAAAAGAAGTGAGCGAATACTTCACATTTTCAGGCTAAAAAATGACAGGAAAATGTACTTAATTATTAATCGTTTTTTGACCAATGGCCCCGAAAGAATACAAAGACTAAGACTGTGCAGTGCAATAATTCCTTTCGCGAGGATTTTCACGACTCGGCGGCAGTGGTGTGCTTTGCAGTTCTTAGTGAGTGCTCGCTGGCACGGTTTTCCGCCTCGCCCGATCTGATTCGTTCACATCAGTTCATCCAAACAGATGCTCAGTTTTTTGTAATTTGAGATGTAAGGTGAAAGTCTTGTGACTCGCAAGCTTTAAAAATAAAGTTACGCTCTCTGTGGAAGTCATTGAAAAGCCGACAGGAAACTGGACGAGAGATATTGTGCTCGCGACCACTTCGCAAAACTAGGCAGATGTTATAGGAAAGGCCAACGGAATCCGCAAAAAAATAGTTGGGGATTCAAAAGTATTCGGATACGTGTAGACGGGGCCTGAACTACAGGAGAATACACTAACCTGATAAATGTCGGTGAAACAGTTTCGTTTGAGCGTGATCTTGTTTCTTTCACTACGGCTCACAGGTTCAAACCAGTATGCCTAATGTTCGGTGTTCGCATTAATTCTATCCACCTTATGTAGTCTAAGTGCAGCTGGCTCCTCACGAGTTCACTAATGCATGCATCGATTATGATTATAACAACGCAGATGTTTATGTCTTAGGCCTGGGTTAAACGTCCATCTTAGCATACGTCGAACACTTCGGGTCGACCGAAATTGTTCGACTGGCGATTGAGTTTGCATTTAGTTCGACTCGTTTGACCCAGAATTGATCTTACGTAGTTCTAATCGACTCCTCCAGTCGATTAGATCGAGTAAGTCGATAAAAACTCAATCACTCGATCTTAATTGCGAAAAACAGTCGAACAAAATAAACTAAATAAACTAAATAATAAATAAATAAATAAATAAACTAAATTGTTGAATTTAGTTCGACGCATGCTAAGATTACTACCCAACTTTTAGGTCTAACTCCAATTTTTTCCCGTTTTTCTTTTACACAATATGCTATGTATATTCTCACAGAGAACATAACATTGTGGGTGAGTGACTCGTGTATTTACTTGCACCTAAAGTCATGAAACTCTTATCGAAGGCAGGAATAATTGATAACGGCTACATGGCGATTAGGCTTCGAACACTCGAGTTTGTCCTGCCCTGCCGCGATTGATATTAAACAACGGTGTTCGTAGGGAATACTATATGGCTGTTACAACTTCTCAAATGTGCTCGACTCATGGCTCAACATAGCTCGACGTGGACAAGTGCTTATTTCTTTCATAGAAAAAGAAGGCAAACATGCATGGCTATGTTTTCATTGGGTAAAGTCACAGGAAAATTCCTTGATTTCCACGCAAAGCTGACCCGGTATAAACACAGCCTATACACAAATAATGGTAATTACAAAGCAGAATAATGCACGCAGTGTAACCATCATTATCTCTCTTGCCTTGCATAAACAAATATTTCATATGAGCTAACACAATACATCACCAACTTATACTAAATCAAACTAATCAAAGCTCAAAAGAAGTGAGCGAATACTTCACATTTTCAGGCTAAAAAATGACAGGAAAATGTACTTAATTATTAATCGTTTTTTGACCAATGGCCCCGAAAGAATACAAAGACTAAGACTGTGCAGCGCAATAATTTCTTTTGCGAGGATTTTCACGACTCGGCGGCAGTGGTGTGCTTTGCAGTTCTTAGTGAGTGCTCGCTGGCACGGTTTTCCGCGTCGCCTGATCTGATTCGTTCACATCAGTTCATCCAAACAGATGTTCAGTCTTTTTTAATTTGAGATGTAAGGTGAAAGTCTGTTTCTTATTTTCACAATTTTGAGCCATTTCGCGTTTATTTGACCTGCGGCTCTGAAACTGCATGACTAGTTTCCTTTTCATGTGTTGGTTGCATTTGTTTCTTTGACGAAAACAAGTTTATGCAAATGAGCGGCGCCATATTTACATTGAGTGGTCATGTGACTTTGTCTGAGGTCTGCATTTGTCTGTCTCAGTCTCAGATGAGGTGTGAATTGAACAATAAAGCTGAAAGCTGTGAAAATTAGAATTTTGACAAAAGTGTTGAAGTTCGTAATGTTTGTATGATTTTTTAAAATTTGTTTTCTTCTTCCTTTTTTCCTAAAATCGCAACTGCGAGCTAAAGGTTTGACTATTTTCAGTATGCACCGTTCTGAAATCGAATATTTGCTACTTTTCGTAATATTTCACACTTCATTCGCTGTCTGAGAGAAAGCCTTGGAATTGTCGTTTTAGTAAAACTGCGAGGAATCTCCGGAAATATTACGGGAAACTCCTTATATAGACTCTAATTTTCTATCGGTTATATTTTATTCGGCGGTTGTGTAATATTCCTAAACGTGAATTTGTTTATATGTGCGTGTTCGGGCAAGAAGGATTATATTTGCTTTATATGGATTACATCATGACTCCTGGGAGTGACCAAACATTGCACACAGCCTATCGTGAGAATATGACTGGTTGTAATTATTATTAAATTACTGATGCAGATCTTAGAATAGATTTTGAAAAATTAACGTTTGAACAAGAGTATGTGTGGTGAATCGGCTACCTTAGCTATTCTCTCTTGCTGACGATTGGAATTTTAAGGCCCGTCCAAACGACCCAGCGTCGCCGTGCAACATCATTCAACAATGTTGGATGAACATGTTGGACGAAGTTTGGCCACCATTTTTTACGATGTTGGACGAAGTTTGATATTCTTTTTGTTCTCGGGCACTGATGAGCGATGCCTATTAACATGATTCGCACCGGCGGTCTAGAGCCTAATTGTACACCGTGGGTTCATTTTCGGTCCCAGAATCCTTATCGTATACAGTGTTTCATAATACATATTGGACTCGTTTGGCCATCCCGTAAAACATCGTCCAACATTATTTTATCCAACATGTTGGAGTCGTTTGGTCGGCCTTTAGCCCTTCCTCAGTAGTCGATTAGTCTGTCACCAATACCTTTTCTATATTGTAACCGCCAGAATCACTGCGTGGGATTTAGTCTGGTTTGTAAGTTTACCTTATTGTCTCCGCATTGTGCAATTACTTATGTGTCTAAATGTCTAAAGTTCGCTCATTGGGCAAGTCATGAATGTGCAATAAAAAGATGAATGGATTTGTTGGGGGGAGGCAGACTTTATATATTTATATACAGAATATACAGAATATGCAGTGAAACCTCCAGAGGGAACGTGGTCGCTTACTGGAATTTCTCACCATAGGAGGTCTAAGTGAGATCCTGCTTTGATCCACGTTTCGTTGGTGAATAACGCCTTGAGGCTTAAGAAATCAACCTTGTGTCCTGTTGCACTGTACATTACATGTGTTAGTGTTTTGACCGGTCCGGTTTCTGCAAGGAAGTTAGTCCTTGCACAGATAATTGCTCCTTGGTAACATAAGGAGGTCGCTTACCGGAGATCAAAAGCAATAGAAAACGGTGAGCCTCAATAGTGGTCGCGCGCGGTCGCTTACGAAAGGTTTTATTAATAGTAATTTGACTGAGAAACCAATCAGAACTTTGGTACTTCCCGTAGGTATGCAGGAGGTTCTACTGTACGTAAAAATATTGTTCGCCCAAGAAGTGCAACAGGTGTGGCACTATGACGACACAAACGTAGTACAGTTCCATGACGTCACAGTACAAAAATGAAATCTCATTTGACCTAACTGGTTCGCCTGTGTAATTTTGAAGGAAAGCTACAAAATGAATAATTGTAAAAACATGCATGTGTATACAGTGCTGTCGTTTCCTTTGCCAATCACCGTTTATAAGGTACGATACCAGGAATAAAAAGCCCATAGGTGTTTGCGTGCCTCACACCTTGGTAAAATGTGTCGGCCATGAAAAGCGCCGTATACAGTTGCCAGTAGTTTTCGTTTTAAATGACCTGAAAGTGAGGCGATTGGGTTGACAATGAAGCAGCAGTGCTTACTTTCTGAAAAACGACATATTTAGCCAATATTTTAGGCAGGTGAGGGGGGGGGGGGGGGGGGGGAGGGGCAATGTTTTGCATATTTGTGTTCAAACCAAAAATTGCAACAAAGTAGGTGCCAAGATGATTTCTGTATCATTGTTTCAAGTAAAGTAATTTGATTTGAACACGAAGGCTGTAGAAGTAATAGTGGACTTTGAATTTGCCAAAACACGTGAAACTAAGTTTGTCACACCACGAGCACTCTTAGTTTGATCCAGTACCCCCAACGCTTCACTTTCATGCTACTTAAGCGGAACCGCTGACAACTGTAATAAGTACTATTAGGACGAAATCCGTTAGTCGAATCAATTTTAATGCGGAAGAAACACTTCCAGAAATATACTCGAAAGGAAATTGTGTCATTTGGTTATTCTTTCGCTGAAACTACTGCAAGACGATCAACACTTACGATCACAGCTCATTATTGAAACTTGTTTACACACCCATCGCTGTTTTACTGCAAGATATGAGTACAGACGCAAGAGGATGATGGGCTTTTTACCTTAGTTACCCACAAGCCAACAGGATCCGTAATGCTGGTCAGCGGCTTGTGACTACAGTCTAAACTTGCGCACAGTCGTACAACTCAGCGCGCAGAGAGATGAAGCCGTATGACGTTTGGGCAACGATTCTGACGTATCGTGCTCTTGGATGTGGGTACAGCACGTGTGTAACGACTGTGTTCCGATCACTGTTGGCAGGAAAAACCTGAAAGAGATATTTTACAGCTTAAAATATTGCAAGTACTCAAGCGACACCGTGGAACTGCGTTCTGGACGTCACTTACGTTGGTCAGCGTTTGTCGTCATTAGGAAGTAAATCGTTCTAACTCGAGGTAAAATTTCACCTCGTGTGCAAGCCCCGGTTCTTTTATGTGCGGGGTACTGTTGCACTTTATAATACTTGTCGCACTTTGTAATAACGCTTATCGCACTTTGTAATAACACCTTTCGTACTTTGTAATAGCGCTTGTTGCACCTTGTAATACTTGTTGCACTTTGTCATAACAGTTAGGCGCACTTTGTAATAGACCAAGCTGTCGCACTTTATAATAACAGTCATTGTCTCCTTTTGTATTAAACTTCTCAAATAAATTGGTTTTGCTGCCAAAAATTGCTGGGTGTCTTTTCGGGTCACGGCCTGACACCTGGGGTACCGTCACGGGATTTAAAAAACTTGTTTCACGCTAAAATCAAGCTCAATTCAAAAGACATGGTTGCGAAACTTTTGCTGGGTGTCTTTTGAGTCAGTGTGAAGACTCCACAAGGCATTACCTATGGATGGCCCATTATCTTTAACATCTTCTGGAAAAAGTTAGACGGAACCACAAAATCTGCACTTGAATCCACTGTTGTGCAATAATCGCTAGTCGTAAAATGCATTTCCGCGGTGTCTGGTCAATCGCATCTGGCACAAACAAGGTTTTGTTCCTAAAGGTTCGTCATATTTACCTTCAGCAGCAAAAGAAATAATATATGAAACTGATCCTAGTTAAAATCTGATCAGTATCCAAATTGTAAAGCGCCGAAGGTGCGTCCAAGAGCATGTATCCTATAAAAATAAGATTTTCTGTCCAAAATGCCTTTTCCTATCATTTCTGGAGCTGGAAACGAAATTGAAAATATCTGACCGGTTTCCGTAAACCGGTGGCTGCGGCCACAGGACCCTTCTGTAAGTCATTCTTGTAAGGAAGCTTTCCTGGTTGAAAATACTTAATACTAGAATTACGAATCGCAGATTCCCCCTCGCCCTGACATGGATGTTTAACTGAAGTTATGACGCAAACACATCTTGGGGTCAAATCGCAGCCGCATTTCTCGAATTTGACAGTTACAGTTCCAACTGAATTGTTTGATCTTAAATGAAAACAGTAACTCCATCTGACTAAATCACTCTAGACTCCAAGTTCAGGATTGCGCTGAGCCAATGCGCTCAAACTGGCGAGAAGCGTATTTTAAAAACACTACTTCAAGAGAAAATGATCAGTATGCAGTTTTTACTATTTTCTTGAATGATCGAGTCACAGGATACGTGATAGAACATAAATGTACTCGCAATTTGTCACGGTGATTGTTCGATTTCCACTGACTGCAGACCTTTTGTGGCAGCAATTTCTGGTCCCTGCTTTTGTTTTTGAAGGCTTTGAACTTCGCGTCTTTGCTCAAGACAGATTTTCTGCTCTTCGATTGTTTCACGCTTACCTTGCTCTGTCATACTCTCTTCGTTTTTTTAAGATGAGCTTCATTCAGAGTTTCAGCTTTCAAACTGCCTTATAAGGAGTAGAATAGTTTTCAGTTAGTCTTTACATAAAGTGTTGCCTGCCCCTTGACTGACTGACTGACTGACAGACGAACATTAGATTTCAAGATGGCGACCCGCTTGGACTCTCAAAATAGCGAGATACTGCACCGTTAGCGTCGTGATTATTACTCTCGCTTACGCTCGGGGATTAAATTATTACACTCACCTTGTCCTCGTCGTGTTCTTTAAAGGTTTTCCAGTTGGAACCGTCTTCGCTGAACTTGATCTTGTAAGATGTTAGCCACTGGTTCGAATTATAGCGCCCTTGTGTGGCTACTTTTGTCACGACCTTTGTCTCTCCCAAGTCGACCTGCAGCCATTCTCCTGCGTTACCTGACGCAGCAGCCCAACATCCTTCTCCGACCTGGTTATTTAAGCGTCCACGGAACGCGTCGTAGCCAGGCTGCCGCCATTCGGATGAAGCGGTAAAGGCTGCATCCAATAACAGTCCGTTCTCCATCCCAAAAGCTGTGCTACACGCTGTGACGAGAAAAGAAGAATGTCACACTTTGTGATGATACGGGTCCCATGAGATCAGTGTTGCAGTGCCATTTTGCTATTGCCTTGTGATGTCGTTGAAGTCCTTATCTGTGATGATTACAACCTGAGCCATTTAAACTGAACCACAAACACAGAATACAACTGATATAATTAAGCTGTTAGAGTAACGGCCATACTTGATAATCGATTTCATTGGTCTAAACAAATTCTCTCCTGAAGGGGGCAGTCCTGTAAAACTAAGACCAAAAGTCCTAAACATTGAACAAGAACCATATTGCTTCTGTTAATTATTTCAATCTGAATGTTTGACTGTGTCCTGTGTGAGAAGTGGGCCCCGCTAGAACAGTCGAGTGGGCAAGGGAAGACTTCAGGTTTTTGCTCGTATTTCTCGAGATCTTCACAGAAGTGGTAAGTACTGTTAGCTAAGTCATCTTGTTATGATAATTGTTACCGTTTAGTCACTAATCAATACTTGAAACTGGTGATACTACTAGTCAAATAACGGAATAACAAACCTGAAGTTCATATGCCGTTGCGCTACAATCAAATTCCACTAACTTGCGCTTCTTACCTGAGCAGATAGGCCGTCCTTTAGTCGCGTGACACACTTCCAATTTGTTGCACAACACGTCACTGCACGCCACGTAGTCACGTGTCGGGTTATCTTCGTAAATCACGTGATTAACCAACTTAAAGTGAAGAGGATGAGAGAGCCTCGTTCGTGCGTTGAGTTCACAACGCTTTTGGTTGAGATGGTAGTTGATGCTGTAGCAGTGCAGGTTTTTGATGCACTGATCCATGCAGTTGTCAGCGTCGTAGCATTGCTGAGATGAAATCACGTGACCGATAAGTTGGCGATTCAAAAAGCGATTGGTTCTGCTTCTGCACTGGGACGAGGCGGAGAATAATAAATTATCGGCGACCAACAGGAATGCGATGATGATGCCAGTTAAGTCCTTCATGTCGCTGTGACCTGTGACAAAATTCCGATGGGAAGATATTAAAATTTACATGCTATCTATCATTTACACAGTAGACGTGCTTTAAGTTCGTTTACTTGTAGATTTGTCGATGAGTTTGACGAGACTATTATTGTGACTAAACGATATTATAACAACCGATGAACTTGAACAGTACTTCACGCAAGGAAATCAAAATCAGAAATAAGGTTAGTAAAACTACATGGCCTAATATGGGTATTAGCGATAATGACGTAATGAAATCAACGGAGCGTGTCTACACAGTGTGTAAGGGCATGTTTACAAGGAGATAGGGTTACTTTAACACTAGGGTTACTCTAGTATTAAGGTTATCCTAGCGCTTTAAGATGTCGTTTTTCTTTTTTAATCAACGTGTTTACAAGGTTAACTACAGGCGGATTTACAAGAAATTTTATACTGAGTTCAAAATACTTCTGGGAAGAAAACAGGCCGAAAACGGAAACCAAAGCGACGATGAGCTTTAGCCGCAAAATGAAGGCGATTTATGCTTCACTCTGTACATGACATCTGTTGCCTCATAAAATTCTTCTGCTTATCGTACATTGCCTGTTGAAATGTTTCTTTCATTCGATCGTGTAGCCTCTATTTCGCAATGGTCATTGTATACCAGAAATGAAAAATACCCCGAAATAGTCCTGAGTATTAAGTTTGCAGTGACAAATGGACTGAACACACTGTGAACAAAACCGCAATAATATTGGTCTCGTGTTACATTCCACGCTTAAGCACGAATAATCGAAAGCCTGATAAAACACACAAGTATTGAAGCGAAGGCTGGATTGATCGTGGCCTCTGATTAGAAATATGAGTCGAAGTCAGGATTGTGCATAAGAAGAGATTTCAGAATTTCGCCCCGAACTTTCTACCGGTTCCGTTGACGTTCGGAGAGAGGTAAGATAACGCGCAATTAAACACACTTAGCCAGTTTTTAAGTTCAATCGCTGCCGAAGACCGCCGTTTGGCGAACGACCAAAATCCCCATACATTTCTCACATGTTCACTGTGTGACAGACAGACAGACCCCCTGAGCCTGGGTTGCCCTGTCATGAAAAATACACCGAAATAGTCCTGAGCATTGAGTTTGCAGTCACAAATGGACTGAACACGCTGTGAACAAAACCGCAATAATATTGTAAACAAGTCTCGTGTTGGGCTCGTGTTACATTCCTCGCTTTCAATTTTATATTTGTTACAAAGCACAAATACTCGAAAGCCTGATAGAAGTGAAACGCATTCAGTTAAAAAACAAGACAGACTAGTATTGAAGCGAAGGCTGGATTAATCGTGGCCTCTGATTAGAATTAAGTGTTTGAAGTTAAACTGTCAAAATCGATTCATAAAAAGACAAGTCACGCATTACTCAGATTTACTCGGTGGGTAACTGTTTCGCTTCTAAGGCAAAATGCAGAGTCCCTCAACCTTTAAGAACCAAGTGTATGAGTGTTGTAATGATAAATTTATAGTTTAATCAGGTTTCATTTAAGCAAGGTGTCAAAAGCCAAGTTCTCTATACTGTGTGATATATTTCTAGTGAGAAACTGGAAGTCTCCCGGAAGTTCCGCTCTTGTCCTTCTTTCCATTTTAATTTATTCTGCTCTCGACCCAACTAACGCCGCGAGCTCACTGGCAACGCCAGTCTAGTTGGCATAAAAATGAAAACGAATTTTTCGTAAAAGCTTTCGCACTAGACCTTGTTTTGAAATAGAGGCAACAGGCATCTCGGAAATTTGGCCTACTCAATGAGGCTGTAGTAATAGGAACATTTGAAGTATTTTTGCCAACCGTTGAACAAAAAGACTCTCACTTTTAACTACCAGGATCTGTGGTCAGGGTCTTAGCTTGCTTTACACTCGCTAACTTTCGACCTTCTCTTTTACCTTAACTTTTTTTTTCATTATAAATAATTGAAGACATTTGGCTAAAATCGAGGCGTGTGACAATTTCATATCTGTCTTTAAAATCTCAATTTGATACTTGTGTGATCTTGTAGTGATCTATGTCATTTTGATCAGAAACACACACATAAAATGCCAATAACGACAAAATAGAAGAGCAGAATTTCGCGTTTTAATATTTATGTGTTCATTTATGGAGCCCCCAAATTAAAAGCCTTTTTTGAGTAACACTTGGTCCCTCGCTGCGCCCCTGCTGGTTGACACATTAAATATAGATAACGCTATAGTGTCCTCAAAAAGCTAAACAATGAAATGTTCTCACAGAGAATATAGCATTGTGGATGAGCGACTCGTGTACTTTGCACCTAAAGTTACGAGCTCTTATCGAAGGCGGAATATTTTAGCTGTGACGTGTAGAGTCAAATTTCTCCCGGTGCAGCCGACCTATTTAAATTTCTGTGGAGTAGCCAGTGCCCACAGTCACACCGTTACACCGACAAAACTTGAAAAAAAAAATCACACTCACACCGATAACATTGGACAAATTAAATTAAACATGGGCCGAGATTTCTTACTTTTTTTTACTATTGACTTTCCCTGAAATGACGCTGAAGTGTCGTCAAGAGAAATTTTGTCCGATGTCTTCCACATTTTGCCCCGATTGCACTTGTGCAAACGGCGTTTTGTCACCCACGAATTTGTCAATGAGTTGCTACTAAAATAAAGAAACTTCGAAAATATTAAAAAAGAATTGTCTTCGTTTCGCGGCTATGGGCAAGCACGTACACAGAAATAGAATAACGAGCGTGTGTATGAACACTGGTGTTTTCAATATTTTAAGCATACATGTAGAAGTCTTTATGTGACGTATCTCTTATTTTTTAGGATTGAGCGAACAACCACTCTTGGGGGAGTTCGTTCACTGAATAAAGTTCACTGCGCCGTTGTTTGACACACGCTATCGGCTATTTCATTCAGCTCAGAACTTTGGGATATATTTAGGCATTTGCTTTGTTGAATGAACGGAGACGAGTACTTCTTGGGGCCTTGTTTTATGTTTGCTGAAATATCTAATGCGATATAATAAATATCTTCGTATTTACAGTAGACATCTATTTCTCAATTCTGCTTTATAGCAGAATACACTAACCTGACAAATGTCCGTGAAATTTTGTTTGCGCGTGATCTTGTTTCTTTCACTACGGCTCGCAGGTTCAAACCAGCATGTATGCCTAATGTTCGGTGTCCGCATTAATTTTATCCACCGGTATGTAGTCTTAGTGGCATCGTAGGAGTTCACTAATGCATGCATCGATTATTGTAACAACGCAGATGTTTATGTCTTTGGCCTGGGTTAAACGTCAATCTTTTAGCATGCTACGAGCTAAATTACACTTCGATTCGACCGAAATTGTTTGATTGGCAATTGAGTTGCATTAAGGCACCATCCACACTAATCCGGATAAATTTGAAAACGGATATTTATTCATCCGTTTTAGCCTCCCGTCGTGAATTGGCTACCTTAGCTATCCTCTGTTGTTGACAATTTGAATGTTAATTTAATTATTCGCTTGATTCAGCCTCTACAGCATTGTTTGATCCGCGCCGGCGCACTAGAGCCTAATTGTACACCGTGGGCTCACTTTCGGTCCCAGAATCCTTATCGTCTACAGTGTTTTAAAAAACATATTGGACTCGTTTGACCATCCCGTAAAACATCGCCCAACATTGTTTTATCCAACATGTTGGAGTCGTTTGGTCGGCCTTTAGCCCTTCCTCAGTAGTCGATTAGTCTATCACCAATACCTTTTCTTTATTGTAACGAGAAAATCACTGTGTTAGGATTTTGTCTGGTTTGTAATTTTACTTTATTGTCTCCGCATTGTGCAATTACTTATGTGTCTAAATGTCTAAAATTTGCTTTTTGGGCAAGTCATAAATGTGCAACAAAAAGATACATGGATTTGCTGGGGGGAGGCAGACTTTATATGACGTCACCGAATCTCTATGCCATTACATATATATATAGAATATACAGCGGAACCTCCCTAAGGGAACGTGGTCGCTTACTGGAATTTCTCACCAAAGGAGGCCTAAGTGAGATCCTGCTTTGAACCACAATCAGTGTCAAATAATGTAGGTTTCGTGGGTGAATAACACCTTGAGGCTTAAAGAAACCCTCTCACCGTAGATGCTTTGCGTGCCCAGTGACTGACGGCGACAATATTCGTATCATACGAAAATGGCGGATTCTCATGTTTTCCTACCTTTTATCGTGAAATAAATCAGCACAAAATCAGAAAGTGTTTTGAATACGAGAAGCAGCGGCAGTCAGATCAATCAGTCATAACGTGAGCGCCTCAGGAAAGTCGAGTTGCTGATGTAAATGTAAACATGGGCGCGCAAAGCATCTACGGTGAGAGTGTCTCTTTAAGAAATCAACCTTGTGTCCTGTTGCACCGTACATTACATGTGTTAGTGTTTTGTCCGGTCCGGTTTCTGCAAGGAAGTTAGTCTCTTTTGGAGCACAGGGTGGTCGCTTACCGGAGATCAAAAACAGTAGAAAACGGTGAGCTTCAAAGGTGTTCGCGGTCGCTTACGAGAGGTTTGACTGATAGTAATTTGACTGAGAAACCAATCGGTACTTTGGTACCTCCCGTAGGCGACCACTTAATGCCGAACGAAGGTTGGTCGCTTGCAGGAGGTTCTACTGTACGTCAAAATATTGTTCGCCCAAGAAGTGCCACAAGTGTGGTACTATGACGTCAAAAATGTAGTGCAGCTTCCATGACGTCACAGCACAAAAATGAAATCCATTTGACCTGACTGGTTCTCCTATGTAATATTGAAAAAGGAAGTTACAAAATGAATAAAACACGCATATCTATACAGTTTCCTAAGTCAGTAACCGTTTATAAGGTACGAGACCAGGAATAAAAAGCCCATAGGTCTTTGCGTGCCTCATAACCTAATAAAACGTGTCGGCCATGGATAGCATTGTATACAGTTGCCAGCAGTTTTCCTGAACGTGAGGCGTTTGGGTTGACAGTACTGGAGGAGCAGTGCTTACGCTCTGGAAAACGACATATGTACCCAATATTTTACGCGCGCGCGTTGGGGGAGGGGGGGGGGGGGGGGGGTGGGGGGGGGGGGGGTGGAAAGGGACAATGTTTTGCATAACTGTGTTCAAACCAAAATTGCAACAAAGTAGGTGCGAAGATGATTTCTGTATCATTGTTTAAAGTAAAGTGATTTGATTTGAACACGGCTGTAGAAGTATAGTCGACTTTGAATTTGCCTTAGTTACCCACAAGCCAACAGGATCCGTAATGCTGGTCAGCGACTTGTGACTACAGTCTAAACTTGCGCACAGCCGTACAACTCAGCGCGCACAGAGACGTGGTCGTAAAACGTTTGGGCGACAATTCTGACGTATCGTGCTCTTGGATGTGGGTACAGCACGTGTGCAACGACTGTGTTCCAATCACTGTTGGCAGGAAATACCTGAAACAGATATTTTACAGCTGAAAATATTTCGACATCGTAGAACTACGTTCTGGACATCACTTCCGTTGGTCAGCGTTTGTCGTCATTAGGAAAGTAAATCGTTCTAGCTCGAGTTAAAATTTCACCTCCTGTGTAAGCCCCGTTTTTTATGTGTGTACTGCCACATTTTATAATACCTGTCGCACTTTGTAATAATACTTGTTGTACTTTGTAATAACGCTTGTCGCGATAACCGCCAGTGTCTGGTCACTGGCACAAACAAGGTTCTGTTCGTAGAGTATCGTCTTATTTGCCTTTAGCAGCAGAAAAAGTAATATATGGAAACTGATCTGGGTAAAAATCTGATCAGTATCTAAATAGTAAAGCGCCGAAGGTGCGTCCAGGAGCATGTCCCCCATAAAAATGACATTTTTCTGTCCAAAACGCCATTTTCTACCATTTCTGGGAGCTTGAAACGAAATTTCAAAAAAATCTGACCGGTTTCCGTAAACCGGTGTGAACCGGTGGCTGCGGCCACAGGTACCGTCTGAAAGTCACTTTTGTGAGGAAGCCTTCCCGATTGAAAATTATTACATTATTACACTCACCTTGTCCTCGTCGTGTTCTTTAAAAGTTTTCCAGTTGGAACCGTCGTCACTGAACTTGATCTTGTAAGATGTTAGCCACTGGTTCGAATTATAGCGCCCTTGTGTGGCTACTTTTGTCACGACCTTTGTCTCTCCCAAGTCGACCTGCAGCCATTCTCCTGCGGCCTTTGACCCAGCAGTCCAACATCCAGCTTTGACCTGGTTATTTAAGCGTCCACGGAACGCCGCGTGGTTATCGCTGAATTGGGATGAAGCGGTCAAGGCTGCATCCAATAACAGTCCGTTCTCCATCCCAAAAGCTGTGCTACACGCTGTGATGAGAAAAGAAGAATGTCATACTTTGTGATGATTCGAGTGCAATGAGATCAGTGTTGCAGTGCCATTTTGTTATTGCCTTGTGATATCGTTGAAGTCCTTATCTGTGATGATTACAACCTGAGCCATTTAAACTAAACCACAAACACAGAATACAACTGATATAATTAAGCTGTTAGAGTAACGGCCATACTTGATAATCCATTTCATTGGTCTAAACAAATTCTCTTCTTAACTAAGACCTAAAATCCTAAACATTGATTAGTAATATGTTTTCTGCTGTAACAACGAGTAGTCAGCGCTAACTAAGAAAAAACTGTACCAGTGAACAAGAACCACTGCTTCTGTTAATTATTTCAATCTAAATGTTTGACTGTGTCCTGTGCGAGAAGTGGACCCCGCGAGAACAGTCGAGTGGCGCAAGGAAAGACTTCAGGTTTTTGCTCGTATTCCTCAAGATCTTCACAGAAGTGGTAAGTACTTTAGGCTAAGTCATCCTGTTTTAATAATGTTACCGTTTAGTCACTAATCAATACTTAAAACTGCTAGAGTAACGGCCATACTTGATAATCCATTTCATTGGTCTAAACAAATTCTCTCCTTAAGGGGACAGTCCTGTAAAACTAAGACCGAAAGTCCTAAACATTAAACAAGAACCATTGCTTCTGTTGATATTCCAATCTGGATGTTTGACAGTGTCCTGTGCGAGAAGTGGACCCCGCGAGAACAGTCGAGTGGCGCAAGGGAATATTTCAGGTTTTTGCTCGTATTTCTTGAGATCTTTACAGAAGTGGTAAGTGCTGTAAGCTTAGTCATCCTGTTATGATAAAACTAAATAACAACCCTGAAGTTCATATGCCGTTGCGCTATAGTCAAATTCCACTAACTTGCGGTTACCTGAGCAGATGGGCCGTCCTTTAGTCACGTGACACACCTTCATCTTGTTGCACAACACGTCACTGCACGCCACGTAGTCACGTGTCGGGTTATCTTCGTAAATCACGTGATTAACCAACTTGAGGTGAAGAGGATGAGAGAGCCTCGTTCGTGCGTTGAGTTCACAACGCTTTTGGTTGAGATGGTAGTTGATGCTGTAGCAGTGCAAGTTTTTGATGCACTGATCCACGCAGTCGTCAGCGTCGTAGCATTGCTCAGATGAAATCACGTGACCGACAAGTTGACGATTCAAAAAGCGATTGGTTCTGCTTCTGCACTGGGACGAGGCGGAATATAATACGTTATCGGCGACTAACAGGAATACGATGATGATGCCAGCTGAGTCCTTCATATTGCTGTGACCTGTGACAAAAGTCCGATGAGAAGGTCTAAATTTACATGCTATCTACCATTTACACATTGTGTAAGGGCCTGTTTACAAAGAGATAGGGTTACCTTAGCGCTAGGGTTACTCTGGTATTAAGTTTATCCTAGCGCTTTAAGATTTCCTCTTTTTTTAATCAACGTGTTTACAAAGTTATTTATAGGCGGATTTAGAAAAAAATAATTATACTGAGTTCAATGATGAATTGTTTACTTTTATATCAAGATAACTTTGTAGCGCAAAATCTTGCTGAAACTGACAACCAGAATTAAGCCGAGAAAGGGCAAAGACGGAATACAAAAGTTTTAAATCTCGAAGCGATGTAAACGAAAGTTTACCAGGGTACCCCGGTTACACTAGCTGCTTTAATTTGCTTGTAGATCCGGGCCTGCTTTGTCCCGGGTACCCGGATTACGACCTGAAATACATGGGTATAGAGTGTGTAAAAAAATGTACACAATTTGTACTAAACCATGTGTCTAGATTATATGTAGATTACGTGTAAAATGTATACTAGCAAGAGAGTATGATACTAACCATACTGACATACCGTGTAAAAGGTAGATTATTTTCAGTGCATGTCCAAGGGAAATTCTCTAGAGTCCTTTAAGAAATGTTTTTAAACTTTTTATTTTTATTTTGTTTTTACTTCTATTTTTGCAGTCCGGCTATGTAAACACGGCAAGGGTTTTATATTTCTTTTATAAAGTAAACGACAGCAATACTACCGCAAAAACGACCGTTTTACGGATTATCAAAGTCGAGATTCTCAACACACAAACTGAAACCAATCACAGATCGTTGTGCTGAGCGGACGAAACAAAGTTTTCAAATCTTCAAACTATGAACTTACGAATGCTGGAGAAATGAATAATCAAAGGTCATTCCATCAATGAATCTCAAATTGAACTTCCCTCGGCTCGGTTGGCGCTTCCGTTGTATCCAGAGCAGAGCTGTCTTAAAGTGCCTATAAGCCTTCAGACGTTACGTTTTTATATGAAAGTAGGAAGTAATCTAATCAAATTATGGCCATAGAAACTCCGCTCCGAAGCGTTTTTATATATTTTTCCACTCGGCAAACATGCGATTTTGACCGCCATTTTGAATCTGACCGCGCAAAGTTTTTCGATCGAGAGCCTGGGTTATGACGTCAGAGGAGGGATTCGTTTCTTGTCAAACAAAACTTTCACACAGATTTTGCAGTTGGCGAGGTGAGAATTATGTCTCATAGATGTGTTGTCGAGAAAAATGTAACCAAGGGAAAAAAACAACTACGGTAAAGAGACGCCAAAGCGATGCCAGTGCCTTCTCTGACGTCACAGACCCAGTCTCCCATGTCGCTCGGTCAAGATTTCGGAATTCTGAGTTCAACCGCGTGAAAAAAGTACAAGAACACTTCGGAACGGAGTTTGTTTAAGTATAAGTTGCTTAGATCACTTCCTACTTTCATATAAAAACGTAACGTCTGAAGGCTTATAGGCACTTTAATAGCCTGTCCACGAGAGGACCAGGCAGAGGAGACACATGCCATCTCACCGATTTCCATGAAATTTGGCCAGTTGAAAGGGTTCAATGCCAAACTCAAAAACCTCAAGTGGTTCAAATTTTGAAAAAATTCCGGGGGAGTTAGATCACCTCCCCCCCCCATGCTTTCTCAGGGAAAAATGCAAAAATACTGATAAAATATAGGAAAAAAGTAAACAGCTCTCCTGTGCAGGATATTTATTGGAGTTGGTTTTCCTTTGGCTTGTTTATTGCTGAATCCTTCCCAAGTTTACGACAAAGTTTGTAAGTCATATTAACAATTGGTTATCAATCAATCGTGGTTAATGATTGACCATGTCACGTGATATTTCCTGAACTGTTGAAACTAGCCATATTTGAAGCTAAATATCTCCAATGCCAGACCTTGGTTGCTGCGAAATCTTATTTTTCAGCAAAGACCTATAGTTGGTCTTTGCAAAACTGGCTTATCTGACATTTTTTTGTGTATTACCTTCACTTATGTAGTTAACTTGGAGGAGTCTTTTACATTAAGGTATCACCCCTCCCCCCCAAAAATAAAATAAAATAACCACTTTCCAGCAGATTAACCATGTGATAAAGTTTTACAGTTTAAATTAAAAGCTTTCAAAATTCTGGGACACTTTTGCAGACCCCAGTAGAATAAATGACGTCACTGATTGCGCAATATATTCCCCAAGCTCAGTATCCATGGCAACCATCACCGACAATCAATGTGTTAATTTGTAACAAACATTTTTATATCTCACATGCCAATGTTTCATGTTTTTCTGTGAAGTAAAAAGTTAACATGTGTGGCATATTTAGGGTGGAGGTGATACCTTAATTGTATTCAAATTTTGACATCTAATTTCGAGAAAATACCGTGTTCTAGATCATTTAGAAGACTTGCAGTTGAATAGTTCCCAGAACAGGATAAAAGGACCATTTGAGTTCTAATTGCCTAGGAATGTCACTGTCAAGCAGTGGTGCAGGCCAAAATTATAGGCGCTATACGTGAAATTTATGCATTGCTTGTGCCAATAAAATAAGAATCCCCAAAATTGTTTTTGGTGTTTTGCAAAGACCAACTATAGGTCTTCACTGGAAAATAAGATTTTGCTGCAACTAAGGTCTGGCATTGGAGATATTTAGCTTCAAGTATGGCTAGTTTCAACAGTTCAGGAAATATCACGTGACATGGTCAATCATTAACCACGATTGATTGAAAACCAATTGTTAATATGACTTACAAACTTTGTCGTAAACTTGGGAAGGATGCAGCAATAAACATGCCAAAGGAAAACCAACTCCAATAAATATCCTGCACAGAAGAGCTGTTTACTTTTTTCCTATATTTTATCAGTATTTTTGCATTTTTTTCCTGAAAAAGCAGGGGGGGGTGGTCTAACTCCCCCCGGAATTTTTTCAAAATTCGAACCACTTGACGTTTTTGAGTTTAGCATTGAACCCTTTCAACTGGCCAAGTTTCATGGAAATCGGTGAGATGGCATGTGTCGCCCCTGCCTGGTCCTCTCGTGGATAGGCTCTTAAACTGGCCGAGCAGCTAGTGAAGCTTCTGCTGTGCCGATTGAAGTGAGCAATGTAAACTGCACTAAATGTAAACGCAACGTTTGGGAAGCTACTTCGGTATGATTACTTTCTGCTCCACTTGTCCGACGTCTCGTCCAGAACTGATTTAGATGTCGTACAATTAGTAGATGACCTTTCACAAGATCTTTAAAGAAACTAGACTGGTCTTGCCAGTGAGCTCGCGGCGTGAGTTGGGTCGAGACCAGTATATAAAATGGAAAGTAGGGGACAAGAGCGGAACTCCCAAGAGCGACTTCCAATTTCTCACCATAAAAATATCACACAGTATAGAGAACTTGGCTTTTGACACCTTGCTCTTTTCCTTGATTAAACTAAAAATTATTATTACAACACTCATACACTTGCTTCTTAAAGGTTGAGCGACCCTGCATCTTGAGAATGCGTGACATATCTTTTTATGCACAATCGATTATGACAGTTTGACCTTGACTCATATTTCTAATCAGAGGCCACGATTAATCCAGCCTTCGCTTCACTACTTATGTGTTTTCTTTTGTTAACTCAATACGTTTCTTCTATCGGGCTTTCGAGTATTCGTGCTCTGTAACAAATATAAAATTGAAAGCGAGGAATGTCACACGAGAGATGTTTACAATATTATTGCGCTTTTGTTCACAGTGTGTTCAGTCCATTTGTGACTGCAAACTCAATCCTCAGAATTATTTCGGTGTATTTTTCATTTCTGGTATTTAATGAACATTGCGAAACAAAGACTACATGATCGAATGAAAGAAACACTTCAACAGGCAATGTACGATACGCAGAAGAATTTTATGAGGCAACAGATGTCATGTACAGAGTAAAGCATAAGCGTCATTGTTTTACGGCTAAAGCTCACCGTAGCTTTGGTTTCTGCTTTCGCCCTGTTATCTTCCCAAAAGTATTTCGTGTCGCCACAGAAAGTTTCGTCGGGACTAAATACTTATCGGCGACAGAGATATTTGCAATACCCCAGAAGTACCATCAAACATTTGTTTACGGCTATTCTCAAAGCTTGTGCGGTGAACGTGAGCTAAAATCTTTTCCTAAAATCCAGTTTATCCGTGCACATTCCACAGAGCCAAATGGCGTTGAATTTAATGGGATGCAGTTTACTTTTTCGCTTCACTAGTTATGTGTTTTCTTTTATTAACCCAATACGTTTATTTCTATCAGGCTTTCGAGTATTCGTGCTCTGTAACAAATATAAAATTGACAGCGAGGAATGTCACACGAGAGATGTTTACAATATTATTGCGCTTTTGTTCACAGTGTGTTCAGTCCATTTGTGACTGCAAACTCAATCCTCAGAATTATTTCGGTGTATTTTTCATTTCTGGTATTCACTGACCATTGCGAAACAAAGGCTACATGATCGAATGAAAGAAACACTTCAACAGGCAATGTACGATACGCAGAAGAATTTTATGAGGCAACAGATGTCATACAGAGTAAAGCATAAAGCGTCATTGTTTTACGGCTAAAGCTCACCGTAGCTTTGGTTTCTGCTTTCGCCCTGTTATCTTCCCAAAAGTATTTCGTGTCGCCACAGAAAGTTTCGTCGGGACTAAATATTTATCGGCGACAGCGGTACCATCAAATATTTGTTTACGGCTATTCTCAAAGCTTCCGCGGTGAACGCGAGCCAAAATCGTTCCCGAAAATCCAGTTTATCCGTGCAAATTCCACAGAGCCAAATGGTGTTGAGTTTGGATGGGATGCAGTTAACTTTTACACACAAGTAACGAGCAATTCACTGGCCACATCTCGAGTTGTTTAGCGGCGAAGTCAATTACGTCATCGCCCAGCACGTGATAATATGAACCAATCACCGTGTGCTGATTCTCGACCCACAAAAAGGAAAAAAATAAAAAATAAAAATTCCCATTTTTAAGCTCTCGTGGGCCCCAGGCCCCCGCGAGCAATAAAGTCAATTTTTCGCCGGACTGAGTTGAACGGATGAATGTGTTGCAATGCCGTTATCACGTATGAACTTTGTAATTACTTTACGTTTTTTGTTTACGCGTATTCCTGAATGGGAATGAGTTTTGATGAACCGATACTTACTGTATTTATTCGCATTTATGGTGTATTAAAGAGGTACCGCATTCATCAGTGAATTGTATTTAGTGGGTCACGAGCAAACGAGATCACAACTGATACAAATGCTCTGTAAATTATCGTTCGGTTTTCAATGTTCACTATATATATTTATGACCCATCAAATATTTCCCACCGCGCGTGATTGGTAGAATCCTGACACGTGACCGAATAACGAGCGGACGTTATCAGCGAATAACCCCCGCCGGGCGAGCTAACGCTGTTTATTGACAATATCCGAACACAGTTCTATTTATTTAGTCACAAAAATCATTACAAGACGACTACTGAGGAGGACATCAATTTATTGGTCGAAAATGCAGTTCCAGAAAGCACTAAAAAGCTTCACAGTTTCCGCGCCGTTATTTGCGCTGCGAGAGGAAATATTTGAAGGATAATAAAGACAATAAACTATTTTTGGCTTCGGAAATATGCACAGATAATTGTCCTTGGACATTATCTGTTCCTCGAAGCTCACAGTTGCCCTCGAGCTTCGCTCTCGGGCAACTGTTCGTTTCTCGGAACAGATAATATCCTCGTGCATATTTCCTCGCCAAAAGTAGTTTATTGTTTATATACAGTCAATCCCGAAAAGGTTGTCCAGTTGAAATATATGTTTAGGCAATTATATCTATCACGTGACCACTGAGAAACACCGTATAACTACAAAGACATACATTAAGTCATCATGTGTATATATTTTTATGGTTGCTAGTCACTAGAATGGTACAACCAAGAGCATTTTGGGTATTTCCAATTTAAAACACGATAGTTTTAGGTGGTCACGTGACAGATATATCTGTATATTTATTTATTATATAGACACGAGTGTTTTACTGGAAATGAACCGTGCGTAAAATCCATATGAAACTACATCCGGGACCCGAGTGGCATATTTTCCATATCCTCACTAGTGAGGATATCGTTGGCATCATTTCCCGCTTTTCCACTGTTGTTTGTGCAATTTCTCGTAAAGCACTCGTGTCTAATATAATAAAAAGAAAATTACACGGCGGCTTGAAGATATGGATTTTATTTTCTCGTGGTAAAAACAATATTTTACTCACTCACTCGCGAAGCGCTTGTTCGTATATATATATATATATATATATATACGAACAAGAAGCTTCGCTCTCGGGCAACTGTTCGTTTCTCGGAACAGATAATATCCTCGTGCATATTTCCTCGCCAAAAGTAGTTTATTGTTTATATACAGTCAATCCCGAAAAGGTTGTCCAGTTGAAATATATGTTTAGGCAATTATATCTATCACGTGACCACTGAGAAACACCGTATAACTACAAAGACATACATTAAGTCATCATGTGTATATATTTTTATGGTTGCTAGTCACTAGAATGGTACAACCAAGAGCATTTTGGGTATTTCCAATTTAAAACACGATAGTTTTAGGTGGTCACGTGACAGATATATCTGTATATTTATTTATTATATAGACACGAGTGTTTTACTGGAAATAAACCGTGCGTAAAATCCATATGAAACTACATCCGGGACCCGAGTGGCATATTTTCCATATCCTCACTAGTGAGGATATCGTTGGCATCATTTCCCGCTTTTCCACTGTTGTTTGTGCAATTTCTCGTAAAGCACTCGTGTCTAATATAATAAAAAGAAAATTACACGGCGGCTTGAAGATATGGATTTTATTTTCTCGTGGTAAAAACAATATTTTACTCACTCACTCGCGAAGCGCTTGTTCGTATATATATATATATATATATATATATATATATATATATATATATATATATATATATATATATATATATATATATATATATATATATATATATATATATATATATATTATTTATTTATTACACGACTTCACATTTTCGAGTGCAAATACGGGCCAAAACGAGTGCAAAGATGGGAGCGTATTGCACTCGTCAGGAACCAGATCAACTGGTTTATTAGCTTACGTGATTAAGTTTCGCAAGCAAAGCTTACGAACGCGTCATTTTTTTGTTCCATTTTGCGCGCGGCGAAAACGTTTGCCCCGCTTCGTTCGTCGTATAATAAACATTTCATTACACGAAAAGTTGGCAATACGGCTGTATTTTTACTCGTCAGTTTTATTTTTCCTCGCCTGAAGCAGACTCGAAAAAATAAAACCGACTCGTAAAAATACTTCGCCGTATTGCACTCCTTCCCGTGTAATAACCTCTATATATATATATATATATATATATATATATATATATATATATATATATATATATATATATATAAGAAATATATAACGCGTCACCGTGTAATATAGCCTCATCTAGACATGCGGGAAGTTGGGAGAACACGAGAGTAGCGTAAGGAAACCACGAGGCCGCCGAGGAGACTCTCCCTAGCGGATTGCACCTCCGGTGCTCACTCAAATCTTCTACTAGAAATACGATAATCCCAGATACCCCCTCGCTCTGCCATTGATGGGATTTTTACTTTGGTACTCCCAGCAAGAGTAGTTTTTGTTTTACCGAAATGTTGACTCAATATTTTCTTCGAAGTCAAGTGCTACACGCAAAGAAAGAGAAAAAGAATGGTGTGTGTTATACTTTTGCGTTGAAAAAGGAGTCGATTGCGTGACGAAGTACGTATTTCCCACGGTCGGCACGTCAAATTAATTCACACAGTCTGCCAAGCACGTTCTCAAAATTTAATCCCCGAGCCTAAGCGAGGGTAATAATCACAACGCTAATGTAGTAGTATCGCCTTTCTTGGAGACTCCAAGCGGGTCGCCATCTCGAAATTTAATGTTCGCCTATCAGTCTGGCGTACGACCTCGTTCCCAGGCTCTTAGGCCAGAACTGTAAACCGCCACTAAACTTCGAAAAAGTCAAAAAAGAGTTGTCTTTGTTTCGCGGCTATAGGCAAGCACGTACGTATGCATGCTCAGATCAAACCAGGAATAAAATCACGTGCCTGTGTATGAACATGCATGTGTTTTCAATAGTTTGAGCATAGAAGTCTTTATATGATGTATCTTTCAGATGCGTTTGCGTATATTTTAGAATCAAAACCTTCCTAAGGTGTACTCTTTTATTTTTTAGGACTGAGCGAGCAACCGCTCGTGGGGGAGCTCGTTTACTAAATAAAATTCACTGTGCCGTTGTTGGACAAACGCTATAGGCTATTTTATTCAGCTCAGAACATTGGGATATATTTAGGCATTTGGTTTGTTGAATGAAAGGAGACGAGTACTTCTTGGGGCCGGACACGAGAAGGACGACGTTTTCGCTGCAGCAGCCACGTTTGAAGTATCTGCTGGGCCGCTGAGGTAGCGAGAATTGACTCTTTGTGGTTTCGCTTCTTCTCCCGCCTTTCGAACAAATAATTTGGCACAAAACGATAAGCTCTGTGAACCTGGACGAGAAATATGTCAACGATGCGAAAGACCAGTCTAACTGGTCGTGGACAACTCCCAAGACTTGTAGAATCCTTCAATAATTTTCATTGCAAGGGCCTCTACAGGGAACAGCTGATGCTTTAAAATCCCCGCCGGGCAAGTAATGAAGTTGCGCCATCGTTCTGTAGTTAATGCTAAAACTCAGCCAAAACAAACTTTCTCGGGCTGGTTTTCCTCGCCCACACAAAACTTTTAAGCGGCTCGCCCAAGCTTTTGGAGAGGACACTGTGGCTTTATTTGTTCCGAAATGTTTTCCGAGTTTCTCGGCCTAATTTTCCTCTCCTTCACAAAGCTTTCAGGCGGCTCGCCTAAGCTTTTGGAGAGGAAATCGTGGCTTTGTTTGTTCCGAAATATTTTTCGAGTTTCTCGGCTTATTCTTCCTTTCTTACACAAAGCTTTCACGCGGCTCGCCCAAGCTTTTGGAGAGGAAACTGTGGCTAATTTTTTGCAAAATGTTTTCGAATTTCTCGGCCTGGTTTTCCTCTCCACTCGCCCAAGCTTTTGGAGAGGAGACTGTGGCGTATTTATGCCGAAATGTGAGCGAAGTGTTTCAGAATTTCTCGGCCTGGTTTTATTCACCGCGGAAACACTTGAGAAACTATGGCCGCGGTTACGTTAGAGCTAAAAGCGGACTATTAGCACGCTTACGGAGTAAAGTAGTCAGTAGGAGGGACGCTTTTAATAGTCCCAAACATCCAAATCTTGCTGAAGTAAACGCGCTCAAATATCGGACCCCTGAGAGTTTTGGCAACTTCAGTGTTCGATACAGTAGGAGGGCGAAAGAGTGAAGCTCGTCATGGAGTGAAATATCTTATTAACCTCGTATTTACAGTAGACATCTATTTCTCAATTCTGCTACAGCAGAATACACTAACCTGACAAATGCCCGTGAAATTTCGTTTGCGCGTGATCTCTTGTTTCTTTTACTACGGCTCGTCCTAATGTTCGGTGTCCGCATTAATTGTATCCACCTTATTTAGTCTGAGTGCAGCTGGCAGCTGGCACTAATGCATGCATCGATTATTATAACAACGCAGAGGTTTATGTCTTAGGGCCTGGGTTAAACGTCCATCTTAGCATGCGTCGAACACTTCGGGTTGACCGAAATCGTTCGATTGGCAATTGCTGTTTGCATTTAGTTCGACTCGTTCGACCCAGAGTCGACCTTATGCCGTTCTAATCGATTCCGCCAGTCGATTAGATCGAGTGAGTCGATCAAAACTCAATCAAGTCGATCTTAATTGGGACAAACGTCGGAACTAATATCACGCGTAATTGTTGAATTTAGTTCGACGCATGCTAAGATTACTATGATCTAACTACTTTTAGGTCTAACTCCAATTTTTTCCCTTTTTTCTTTTGCTCAATATGCTATGTATATTCTCACAGAGAACATAGCATTGTTGGTGAGCGACTCGTGTATTTACTTGCACCTAAAGTCATCGAAGGCAGGAATAATTGATGACGGCTACATGGTGATTACCGTGCAGCATGAAATATTCACGGGAGTTTAATTTCGCGGATTGCCGATTTTTTGCTTTTCGCGGGAAAAATTTTTCGTGAACTTGGATTTAAGACTTTACTGTTGGGAAAAAAATTTTCACAGATCTCAGGCAAGTTTCTGTCCGGTATTTCACGTTCGGCACTGGTAAATAGCCACAAGGGGTTTCAATTTTTCTTACATCTTGTTTATTAATCTATAATTTACAAAATGTCACAAATCGTCCACCACATCTCAAAGCTACAGTATACAGTAGGTTGGCCTAGAAAACACATAAGATATAGTGCTGGACGAGTTTAATAAATATATGGAGTAAATTTTGGCGGATTTTTTTCTCGTGGGAATATATTTTCGCGATATATAATTTTGGCGAATCGTCGGAAAATCCGCAAAATTAGCGAAAATAGACACCCGCGAAAATTTCATGCTACACAGTAGGCTTCGAACACACGAGTTTGTCCTGCCTGCCGCGATTGACATTAAACAACGGTGTTCGTAGGGAATACTTCGAACACTACGGCTGTTACAAGTTCTCAAATTTGCTCGGCTCATAGCTCAACATAGCTCGTGAACAAGTGCCTATTTCTTCCATAGAAAAAGAAGGCAAACATGAATGGCTGTGTTTTCATTGGGTAAAGTTACAGGAAAATTCCTTGATTTCCACGCAAAGCTGACCCGGTGAAAACACAGCCTATACACAAATAAAGGTAATTACAAAGCAGAATAATGCACGCAGCGTGACCATCATTATCTCTCTTGTCTTGCATAAACAAATATTTCATATGAACTAGCACAATACATCACCAGCTTATACTAAATCAAACTAATCAAAGCTTAAAAGAAGTGAGCGAAAACTTCACATTTTCAGGCTAAAAAATGACAGCGAAATTTACTTAATTATTAATCGTTTTTTTTGGCCAATGGCCCCGAAAGAATACAAAGACTAAGACTGTGCAGTGCAATAATTCCTTTCGCGAGGATTTTCACGACTCGGCGGCAGTGGCGTGCTTTGCAGTTCTAGTCAGTGCTCGCTGGCACGGTTTTCCGCGTCGCCCGATCTGATTCGTTCACATCAGTTCATCCAAACAGATGTTCAGTCTTTTTTAAATTTGAGATGTAAGGTGAAAGTCTTGTGACTCAAGCGTTAAAAATAAAGTTACTCTCTCTGTGGAAGTCATTGAAAACCCGACAGGAAACTGGACGAGAGATATTGTGTTCGCGACCACTTCGCAAAATTTGGCAGACACTATAGGCCGAATGTTAATTCAAAAATGAATTTTGACCACAGAAACCAATCACAAGAAAGCCATGTCATATAAATAATTTATAGAGGCGAGTTTTGGAGCTCCAGTCCAAAGAAGAGCGAAGGGGAAACTAGAAAGACGATTCGCTGCTGTTCCTGCACCCAAGTATATTCTTGTTGTTTACAGTTCTCAGGTGACGTAACCAACATATCCCAAAATACTCTGCAGCGCGAGCAGCCCACGAAAGATAACATATACTGCATGTACCGAAAAATCCGGGAATAGGCGACAGTTCTTCCAAGGCCTACATCTGTTTCTAATTTTCACAATTTTGTGCCATTTCGCGTTTATTTGACCTGCGACTCTGAAACTGCATGACTAGTTTTCCTTTCTTGTATTGGCTGCATTTGTTTCTTTGACGAAAACAAGTTTATGCAAATGAACGGCGCCATATTTGCATAGAGTGGTCATGTGACTTTGTCTGAGGTCTGCATCGTAGCGACTAAATTTGTCTGTCTCAGTCTCAGATGAGGTGTGAATTGAACAATAAAGCTGAAAGCTGTGAAAATTAGAATTTGACAAAAGTGTCGAAGTTCGTAATGTTTGTTTGATTTTTTTATTTGTTTTCTTCTTCCTTTTTTTGCTGAAATCGCAACTGCGAGATCAAGGTTTGACTATTTTCAGTATGCACCGTTCTGAAATCGAATATTTGCTACTTTTCGTAATATTTCACACTTCATTCGCTGTCTGAGAGAAAGCCTTGGAATTGTCGTTTTGGTAGAATTGCGAGGAATCTCGGGAAATATTATGGGAAATTCCTTATATAGCCTCTAATTTTCTATCGGTTATATTTTATTCGGCGGTTGTGTAATATTCCTAAACGTGAATTTGTTTATATGTGCGTGTTGAGGGGCAAGAAGGATTATATTTGCTTTATATGGATTACATCATGACTCCTGGGAGTGACCAAACATCGCACACAGCCTATCGTGAGAATATGACTGGTTGTAATTATTATTAAATTACTGATGCAGATCTTAAAATAGATTTTGAAAAATTAACGTTTGAACAAGGGTATGTGTGGTGAATCGGCTGCCATAGCTATTCTCTCTTGCTGACGTCTTGAATATTAAGGCCCGTCCAAACGAACCCAACGTCGCCGTCCAACATCATTCAACAATGTTGGATGAACATGTTGGATGAAGTTTGATATTCTTTTTGTTCTCGGGCAATGATGAATAATGCCTATTAATCACTTGATTCAGCCTCTACAACATTATTTGATTCGCGCCGGCGCACTAGAGCTTAATTGTACACCGTGGGCTCACTTTCGGTCCCAGAATCCTTATCGTCTACAGTGTTTTATAAAACATATTGGACTCGTTTGGCCATCCCGTAGAACATCGTTCAACATTGTTTTATCCAGCATGTTGGACTTGTTTGGTCAGCCTTCAGCCCTTTGTCAGTAGTCAATTAGTCTGTTACCAATACCTTTTCTTTATTGTAACCGTGAGAATCACTGCGTTAGGACTTTGTCTGGTTTGTAATTTTACCTTATTGAGCCCGCATTGTGCAATTACTTATTTGTCTAAATATCGCTCATTAGGCAAGTCATGAATATGCAATAAAAGATGAATGGATTTGCTAGGGGGAAGCAGACTTTATATATTTATATACAGAATATACAGAATATGCAGTGAAACCTCCTTGAGGGAACGTGGTCGCTTACTGGAATTTCTCGAGTTGCTGATGTTTACAAATGTAAGCATGGGCACGCAAAGCATCTACGGTGAGAGTGTCTCTTTAAGAAATCAACCTTGTGTCCTGTTGCACCGTACATTACATGTGTTAGTGTTTTGAGCGGTCCGGTTTCTGCAAGGAAGATAGTCCTTGCACAGATAATTGCTCCTTGGTAACATAAGAAGGTCACTTACTGGAGATCAAAAACAGTAGAAAACGGTGAGCTTCAAAGTTGGTCGAACTTGTTTACGAGAAGTTTCACAATAGTAATTTGACTGAGAAAGCAATCGGTACTTTGGTATCTCCCGTAGGCGACCACTTAAAGCCGAACTAAGGTTGGTCGCTTGCAGGAGGTTCTACTGTACGTCAAAATATTGTTCGCCCAAGAAGTGCAACAGGTGTGGCACTTAATGACGTCACAAATGTAGTACAGCTTCCACGACGTCACAGTACAAACATAGGTCCGCAAAGCGTACGTGAAGCTATTTGCTAGTTGATGATCGTCTATGATAGTGAAAGGGTTAACACGAACTGTCATGCACTCCCAAGAGTGAGGTACCGCATTCATCAGTGAATTGTATATTTAGTGGGTCGCGAGCAAACGAAATCACAACTGATACAAATGCTCTGTAAATTATCGTTCGGTTTTCAATGTTCACTGTAAGTTGCCTGTTGCTCAGATCAACAGTTCAGTGGACTTATCCTTTCCGCTGTTACTTCAAAGAAACTCGAGTGTTAGCTGTTTCTGCCCAGCGCTAAATAACCTTTATCAATCACTCCTTCTGCCACAACCGCCGTTGTCGTTTCTTTGCTAGAGGCTTATAATTCCTTGTTTTTCTCGTAGATTCAGGTCAAATGAAGAATCGGGAACTTCACTAAAACCGAACAGTCCAAAAATTTGTCCCACTGCGCAACCTCAGAGCAATATAACACACTTTCCGTGTTACATAGCCCCATGCAAACACGGTTGGGAACCAATCAGAGCGCTCGTTATATATGTTTTATTGCTGCTCAACTCACGGATGTCGGTCTGGATGATCAGTCATGTGACAACTGACGTTGTTGTTTGTGACTCGACTCACGGATGTCGGTCTGGATGATAAGTCATGTGACAACTGATGGCCAATTGAACCCAGGACATAATGCTCAGGGGACCGTGAGAGTGTTTTTCTCCGACGTCACTCGAAAGTCGAAGCAAGGACTTTTTGAGTGTTCCTTCGTTGTAACGAATCGAGTATTGAAGTGAAACATCGTCTGATCTCCCTGATGATCTCTGCCAAACAACAACACGTTACATTCGCGATGTACCGGCTACAAACGGTATGTCTTTCGTGTCAATGCATGTGCCCCTCAATGTTTATCTGTTTCATCATTTGGCTTTACATTTGATGATCCATGTGAGTAAAAAATAAATAAACTGCATTCTGACTTGAAATTTTGTCGTTAACGCTCGTTTCTTCGCTGTTGACTCGATACCGCGTTGCGTTACTCACGATTAAATACATGTTGCGAGGGTCAATCACGGGCATTCACTGCTGGCAATCCATTTCTTGTGCAAAATTCAAAGCAGTATGGACTGGCGACTTTTGAACAGATTCTGGCAGATTTAAATTCTGAAAGAGCCTTCGAACGATGAAGACGAAAGGAGAGTTGTCATGTTGTTTGAACTTACAATGGCGGAGGTACGAACGCGGATTCTTTTAGTGTAAGCTACTGATCTGTCCAAGACAGTATGTTTCTTCGTTGTGTTTACCAGAGATGGATTTGTGGAGTTATTCGTCTTGATAGTGACCGCGAAACGAATCCGTTGGAAAGAAATATCGTTCAATTTCTTCGTGAAACTGACTTTGTTTATCACCACGTGGCGATGTACTTTGCACAATTATTTCCAGTCCGCTTGCTAATTTTGCTTCTATTTTAGTGTCTGCAGATTTATTAGATTTGCTTTAACGAGATCGATCTTTGAATTTAGAATATCAGTCTGAAGTTTAGAACCATTTCACTTAAGTTTGTATAGATAAATTCGCTTTTCGTCTTCGGATGGACGAACGCTGCGAACAAAATATTTCATTCAGTGATTTATAATTTCAGGTTTTATTGCCTTTTGAATTATCTTTTGTCCTTTTTATTATATGTTTTTGTCACGTATTCTAGTTTCAAATAAATTTTAATTAGGAATGGTATCTCGCTTCTGTAATTACTGCGCACTTGGTTTATTTTTGCGAGTCGCGTTGCGTTATCGTTCCCGTACAACTTCCCATAAAGGAATTTGAAGGTAGCTGCGCGCGTTATTTCTCCAGGAGTGAATGGATTAATAGATTTAGTTACAGTTGTAAACAAGAAAGAAACTTTCTTGCTTCCGTGTTCTGACTTGTTTTAATCAGCTAGGGTAAGCCTCGGCAGCATTCACATGACCTTTGGTTACTTCTAGTTTTATAAAATAAAATAATGATTTTCAGTTAGGGAAACAGTGTACATATTGAAATTAACAGTTTTTCGAGAAATAACTTCAAATGGTAAATAGCTGAAAAATCGAAACACCGGAGAAATGTTTCCTTGAGAGAGTCGTGAAAAACCTGTCAGTGAAAATATTAAAGGCAAATGAAGGCTGCAGCAGACAAGCGTCAGTTAACAATATCTAAGCATATATCAAGAATAAAACAAAGGATTCTTCGTGATGTTTGTCAGCGAAAAAGCAAGTGCCGTTTGGACGGAGAAATGACTAATGAGTTTTTATCGGCCATCTTGAAATTCTGGCGCCTATATTGTTATTGGTTCCAACACCATTCATAATACAAGTCAGAACCGCTGCAAGCAAGTTGTTGTCTGATTTTTTAGTCACAATCAACACTCAGACGACTAACGCGTCCGGAGCAATAGGGTGCCTCATACTCTCTTAGTCCGGCAACGCTGAAACATTATATGAATTTCGTTAAAATCACAAGAGCGACCGCGGCCGTAAGCACAAGTGACTCATCAGCGTGGTTTGTCCTAGAGTCCGCGTCCACTAAGCTATAAAAAACGGTTCAACTTATAATATGCTTCGGGATACAAATCGGTCCCAAATGTCAGAGTAATAAAGTTCAGTTTTATACCTAAATTGTTGCCACTGGTTTTCGGCAGCCCCTTGAGAGAATAAGATTATTCTTAGATTTACAATTAAGTTCGCCCTAAACGCAGCGCAGGCGAGTGCCAATTTAATGTTAAAGTGTTGCAGATCTTTCAATACAAAGCAAGTCTTCAATATTAAAAATGATAATCTCTTCAATATGGTGTTTTCTCGCACTGCTGATTGAGTCTCTCCTTCAAAGTGAAATCTAACGCAAATTTGTTTGGCTTCTGGTTGTGTTCGGTGCTGTAGTTAATTACACGTTGCTTTTAAAGGGGCCCTCTCACCCACAATCTTTTGCGCGCCAAAATCCTTGACCCGCCATTTTTTGGTCCCCCGATAGTCGAAAGATGAATAGGAATCCACTTCCACCCGACTCGTTTGAACAGGATATTTATTTATTTATTTATTTTTTTTTTACCTAAAAGTGCTACTTGCTTATTTTTCTTTCAATTTATTACGTTGTTTCGTGCTGGAAACCAAATTTAGCCAGATTTTTAAAATACATTTCTAGATGTAAACCGAAACATTGAGTTGGCTGAGAGGGCCCCTTAGGGAAGTCACCCTAAAACCACATCAAACTTTGAACGAGTCCGCGTCCATATAGCTCTAAAAAACGGTTTAACTTAGCGCTCTTCGGGATACAAATCGGTCCCAAATGTCAAAGTAAAAGTACACAGTTTTATCGGTGTCTTACCTGAATTGTTGCCACTGGTTTTCGGCAGCCCTTCTATAGAATAAGATTATTCTTAGATTTATAATTAAGTTCGCCCTAAACACAGCACAGGCGGGTGCCAATTTAATATTACAGTGATGCAGATCTTTCAATACAAAGCAAGTCTTCAATATTAAAATGATTTTCTTCTCAATATGGTGTTTTCTCACACTTCTCATTGAATCTTTTCTTCAAAATAAAACCTAACGCAAGTTTGTTTGGCTTCTGGTTGTCACCGGTGCTGTAGTTAATTACACGTTGGTTTTAGTTGGGCCGTCTCACCCACTGTCCTTTGCGCGTTGAAGTCCTTGATCCATCTTTTTCAGGGTTCCCGAAAGTCTTCCGCCACTTCTACCCGACTCGTTTGAGCAGGATATTAGTATTTTTTTCTTACCTAAAAGTGCTACTTGCCTATTTTTCGTTTGATTTATTACATTGTTTCGTGTTGAAAACCAAATTTAGCCAGATTTTTAAATACATTTCTTGATGTATGCAGAAACATTGAATTGGCTGAGAAGGCCCCTTAGGGATGTCATCCCCAAACCACATCGAACTTTGAACAACGAACAAAGCCAGAATGTGACAGTTTGTCGCATAGAGTCCACTTCCACTAGCTATAAAAGCGGTCGAATTTAGAAGTGCCACAAGTGTGGTACTATGCCGTCACAAATGTAGTGCAGCTTTCATGACGTCACAGTACAAAAATGCAATCCATTTGACCTGACTGGTTCTCCTGGTTCTCCTGTGTAATATTAAAAAAGAAAGCTACAAAATGAATAAAACATGCATATGTATACAGTTTCTTAAGCCAATCACCGTTTATAAGGTACGAGACCTGGAATAAAAAGCCCATAGGTCTTTGCGTGCGTCATACCTTGGTAAAATGCGCTGGCCAGGAATAGCACTGTACACAGTTGTCAGCAGTTTTCGTGACTAACAGTCCGCTCTCCATCCCAAAATCTGTGCTAGAAACTGTGACGAGAAAAGAAAAATGTCATACTTTGGGATGATTCGGGTGCGATGAGATCAGTGTTGCAGTGCCATTGCGCTATTGCCTTGTGATGTCGTTGAAGTCCTTATCTGTGATGCTTAAAACCTGAGCCACTTAAACTGTTACCTCTCGACTCTTTCAAACCGAGGCCTTAAGTGCACAACCTTTGTTATGTAAGTAAAATGATTTTATTAGCATAAAACTGAAAACGAATTTTCATAAAAGCTTTCGCACTAGACCTTGTTTTGAAATAGAGGCAACAGGCATCTCGGAAATTTGGCCTACTCAATAAGGCTGTAGTAATAGGAGCCTTTGAAATATTTTTGCCAACCGTTGAACAAAAAGACTCTCACTTTTAACTACCAAGATCTGTGGTCAGGGTCTCAGCTCGCTTTACACATGCTAACTTTCGACCTTCTCTTTTACCTTGACTCTCCTTTCATTATAAATATTTGAAGACATTCGGCTAAAAACGAGCCGTGTGACAATTTCATATCTGTCTTTAAAATCTCAATTTGATACTTGTGTGATCTTGAGTTATCTATGTCATTTTGATCAGAAACACACACATAAAATGTCAATAACGACAAAATAAAAGAGCAAAATTTCGCGTTTTACTAGTTATGTGTTCATTTATGGAGCCCCCAAATTAAAAGCTTTTCTTGAGTAACACTGGGTCGCTCGCTGCGCCCCTGCTGGTTGACACATTAAATATAGATAACGCTATAGTGTCCTCAAAAAGCTAAACAATGAAATGTTCTCACAGAGAATATAGCATTGAGGATGAGCGACTCGTGTACTTTGTACCTAAAGTTACGAAACTCTTATCGAAGGCGGAATATTTTAGCTGTGACGTGTAGAGTCAAATTTCTCCCGGTGCAGCCGACCTATTTAAATTTCTGTGGAGTAGCCAGTGCCCACAGTCACACCGTTACACCGACAAAACTTGAAAAAAAAAATTACACTCACACCGATAACATTTGACAAAATTAAACGTGGGCCGAGATTTTTTTTTTACTACTGACTTTCCCTGAAATGACGCTGAAATGTCGTCAAGAGAAATTTTGTCCGATGTCTTCCACATTTTGCCCCGATTGCACTTGTGCAAACCGCGTTTTGTCACCCACGAATTTGTCAATGAGTTGCTACTAAAAAAAAACTTGGAAAATATCAAAAAAGAATTGTCTTCGTTTCGCGGCTATGGGCACGTACGTACACAGAAATAGAACCATGAGAGTGTGTATGAACACTGGTGTTTTCAATATTTTAAGCATACATGTAGAAGTCTTTATGTGACGTATCTCTTAATTTTTAGGATTAAGCGAGCAACCACTCTTGGGGGAGTTCGTTCACTGAATAAAGTTCATTGCGCCGTTGTTTGACACACGCTATCGGCTATTTCATTCAGCTCAGAACATTGGGATATATTTAGGCATTTGGTTTGTTGAATGAACGGAGGCGAGTACTTCTTGGGGCCTTGTTTTATGTTTGCTGAAATATCTAATGCGATATAATAAATATCCTAACCTCGTATTTACAGTAGACCTCTATTTCTCAATTCTGCTTTATAGCAGAATACACTAACCTGACAAATGTCCGTGAAATTTTGTTTGCACGTGATCTTGTTTCTGTCACTACGGCTCGCAGGTTCAAACCAGTATGTATGCTTAATGTTCGGTGTCCGCATTAATTTTATCCACCTGTATGTTTGATTATTGTAACAACGCAGATGTTTATGTCTTTGGCCTGGGTTAAACGTCGATCTTAGCATGCTACGAACTAAATTACACTTCGATTCGACCGAAATTGTTCGACTGGCAATTGAGTTGCATTAAGGCACCATCCACACTAATCCGGATAAATTTGAAAACGGATATTTATTCATCCGTTTTAGCCTCCCGTCGTAAATTAGCTGCCTTAGCTATCCTCTTTTGCTGACAATTTGAATGTTAATTTAATTATTCGTTTGATTCAGCCTCTACAGCATTGTTTGATCCGCGCCGGCGCACTAGAGCCTAATTGTACACCGTGGGCTCACTTTCGGTCCCAGAATCCTTATCGTCTACAGTGTTTTAAAAAATATATTGGACTCGTTTGGCCATCCCGTAAAACATCGTCCAGCATTGTTTTATCCAACATGTTGGAGTCGTTTGGTCCGCCTTTCCTCAGTAGTCGATTAGTCTGTCACCAATACCTTTTCTTTATTGTAACGAGAAAATCACTGTGTTAGGATTTTGTCTGGTTTGTAACTTTACTTTATTGTCTCCGCATTGTGCAATTACTTATGTGTCTAAATGTCTAAAATTTGCTTTTTGGGCAAGTCATGAATGTGCAACAAAAAGATACATGGATTTGCTGGGGGGAGGCAGACTTTACATGACGTCACCGAATCTCTATGCCATTACATATATACAGAATATACAGCGGAACCTCCCTGAGGGACCATGGTCGCTTACTGGAATTTCTCACCATAGGAAGCCTAAGTGAGATCCTGCTTTGAGCCACAATCAGTGTCAAATAATGCAGGTTTTGTGGGTGAATAACACCTTGAGGCTTAAAGAGACCCTCTCACCGTAGATGCTTTGCGTGCCCAGTGACTGACCGCGGCAATATTCGTATCATACCATGGCGAATTCTCATGTTTTCCTACCTTTTATCGTGAAATAAATCAGCACAAATTCAGAAAGTGTTTTTAATACGAGAAGCAGCGGCAGTCAGATCAATCAGTCATAACGTGAGCGCCTCAGGAAAGTCGAGTTGCTGATGTAAATGTAAACATGGGCGCGCAAAGCATCTACGGTGAGAGTGTCTCTTTAAGAAATCAACCTTGTGTCCTGTTGCACTGTACATTACATGTGTTAGTGTTTTGACCGGTCCGGTTTCTGCAAGGAAGTTTAGTCTCTTTGGGAGGATAGGGTGGTCGCTTACCGGAGATCAAAAACAATAGAAAACGGTGAGCCTCAAAGGTGGTCGCGGTCGCTTACGAGAGGTTTGACTAATAGTAATTTGACTGAGAAACCAATCGATACTTTGGTACCTCCCGTAGGCGACCACTTAAAACCGAACGAAGGTTGGTCGCTTGCAGGAGGCTCTACTGTACGTCAAAATATTGTTCGCCCAAGAAGTGCAACAGGTGTGGTACTATGACGTCACAAGTGTGGTACTATGACTTTCATGACGTCACAGTACAAAAATGAAATCCATTTGAACTGATTGGTTCTCCTGTGTAATTTTGAGGAGGAAAGTTACAAATTGAATATGGTAAAAACATGCATATGTATACAGTTTCCTAAGCCGAGACCAGGAATAAAAAGCCCAAAGGTCTTTGCGTGCCTCACACCTTGGTAAAACGTGTCGGCCATGAATAGCACTGTATACAGTTGCCAGCAGTTTTCGTTTTAAATGACCTGAAAGTGAGGCGTTTGGGTTGACAGTATTGGAGGAGCAGTGCTTATGCTCTGAAAAACGACATGTTTGTGTGGGTTCAGGCCAATATTTTACGCAGATGGGGGAGGGGGGTGCTGGGGAAGGGCAACGTTTTGCATATCTGTGTTCAAATTAAAATTACAACAAAGTAGGTGCCAAGATGATTCCTGCATCGTTGTTTTAAGTAAAGTGATTTGATTTGAATACGGAGGCTGTAGAAGTACAGTCGACTTTGAATTTGCCAAAACACGTGAAACTAAGTTTGTCACAGCACGATTACTGTTAGTTTGATCCAGTCACCCAACGCCTCACTTTCATGCCATTTAAGCGGAACCGCTGACAACTGTAATAAGTGCTATTAGGATGAAATCGGTTCATCGAATCAATTTTAATGCGGAAAAAACATTTCAAAAATATACTCGAAAGGAAATTGTTTGTCATTTGGTTATTATTTTGCTGAAGCTGTACTGCGAGACGATCAACACTTACAATCACAGCTCATTGTCGAAACTCGTTTACACACGGATCGCTGTTTAACTGCAAGATATGAGTGCAGACGCAAAGGATCATGGGCTTTTTAACCTTAGTTACGCACAAGCCAACAGGATCCGTATTGTTGATCAGCGGCTTATGACTACAGTCTAAACTTGCGCACAGCCGTACAACTCAGCGCGTACAGAGACGTGGACGTAAAACGTTTGGGCAACGATTCTGACGTATCGTGCTCTTGGATGTGGGTACAACACGTGTGTAACGACTGTGTTCCGATCACTGTTGGCAGGAAATACCTGAAAGAGATATTTACAGCTGAAAATATTGCAAATACTCAAGCGACACCGTGGAACTACGTTCTGGACATCACTTCCGTTAACCAGTGTTTGTCATCATTTAATAAGTAAATCGTTCTAACTCGAGGTAAAATTTCGTGTGCAAGCCCCGTTTTTCATGTGTCTACTGTCGCACTTTATAGTACCTGTCGTACTTTGTAATAACGCTTGTCGCACTTTGTAATAACGCTTATCGCACTTTACAATACCTGTCGCACTTTGTAATACACTTATCGCACTTTGTAATAACACCTGTCCTACTTTGTTATAACGCTTGTCGCACCTTGTAATACCTGTTGCACTTTGTCATAACACTTGGGCGCACTTTGTAATAGACCAAGCTGTTGCACTTTATAATAATAGTGATCGCCTCACTTTGTATAAAACTTCTCAAATAAGTTGCTTTTGCTACCAAAAACTGCAGGGTGTCTTTTGAGGTCACGGCCTGACACCTTGGGTACTGTCACGTGATTGAAAAAAACTTTCACGCTAAAATCAAGCTCAATTCAAAAGACATGGCTGCGAAACTTTTGCTGGGTGTCTTTTGAGTCAATGTGAAGACTCCACAAGGCAATAGCTATGGATGGCCCATTATCTTTAACATCTTCTGGAAAAAGCTAGAACGAACCACAAAATCTGCACTTGAATCCACTGTTTTGTGGCCGCTAGTCGTAAAATGCATTTCCGCGGCGTCTGGTCGATCGCATCTGGCACAAACAAGGTTTTGTTCCTAGAGGTTCATCATATTTACCTTTAGCAGCAGAAGAAATAATATATAGAAACTGATCTGGGTAAAAATTTGATCAGTATCCAAATAGTAAAGCGCCGAAGGTGCATCCAGAAGCATGTCCCCCTTAAAAATGAGATTTGGCTGTCCAAAACGCTATTTCCTACCATTTCTGGAAGCTGGAAACGAAATTTCAAAAAAATCTGACCGGTTTGCGTAAACCGGTGTAAACCGGTGGCTGCGGCCACAGGACCCTTCTGTAAGTCACTCTTGTGAGAAAGCCTTTGTGGTTGAAAATATTTAATATTACATTATTACACTCACCTTGTCCACTTCGTGTTCTTTAAAGGTTTTCCAGTTCGATTTGTCGTCGCTGAACTTGATCTTGTAAGATGTTAGCCACTGGTCCTGATTATAGCGCCCTTGTGTGGCTACTTTTGTCACGACCTTTGTCTCTCCCAAGTCGACCTGCAGCCATTCTCCTGCATTACCTGACCCAGCAGCCCAACATCCAAATCCGACCTGGTTATTTAAGCGTCCACGGAACGCCTCGAAGCCAAGGCTATATTCGGATGAAGCGGTAAAGGCTGCATCCAATAACAGTCCGTTCTCCATTCCAAAAGCTGTGCTACACGCTGTGACGAGAAAAGAAGAATGTCATACTTTGTGATGATTCGAGTGCAATGAGATCAATGTTGCAGTGCCATTTTGCTATTGCCTTGTGATATCGTTGAAGTCCTTATCTGTGATGATTACAACCTGAGCCATTTAAACGAAACCACAAACACAGAATACAGCTGATATAATTAAGCTGCTAGAGTAATGGCCATACTTTGATAATCCATTTTGTTGGTCTAAACAAATTCTCTTCTTAACTAAGACCTAAAATCCTAAACATTGATTAGTAATATGTTTTCTTCTGTAACAACGAGTAGTCAGCGCGAACAAAGAAAAAACTGTACCAATGAACAAGAACCACTATTCTGTTTATTATTTCAATCTGAATGTTTGACTGTGTTCTGTGCGAGAAGTGGGCCCCGCTAGAACAGTCGAGTGGCGCAAGGGAAGACTTCAGGTTTTTGCTCTTATTTCTCAAGATCTTCACAGAAGTGGTAAGTACTGTAAGCTAAGTCATCTTGTTATGATAATTGTTACCGTTTAGTCACTAATCAATACTTGAAACTGTGGTACTACTGAACAACAAGCCTGAAGTTCATATGCCCTTGCGCGACATTCAATTCCCACTAACTTGCGCTTCTTACCTGAGCAGATGGGCCGTCCTTTAGTCACGTGACACACCTCCATCTTGTTGCACAACACGTCACTGCACGCCACGTAGTCACATGTTGGGTTATCTTCGTAAATCACGTGATTAACCAACTTGAGGTGAAGAGGATGAGAGAGCCTTGTTCGTGCGTTGAGTTCACAACGCTTTTGGTTGAGATGGTAGTTGATGCTGTAGCAGTGCAAGTTTTTGATGCACTGATCCATGCAGTCGTCAGCGTCGTAGCATCGCTGAGACGAAATCACGTGACCGATAAGCTGGCGATTCAAAAAGCGATTGGTTCTGCTTCTGCACTGGGACAAGACGGAGAATAACAAGTTATCGGCCACTAACAGGAATGTGATAATGATGCCAGTTGAGTCCTTCATGTCGCTGTGACCTGTGACAAAAGTCCGATGGGAAGGTATTAAAATTTACATGCTGTCTACCATTTACACAGTGTGTAAGGGCATGTTTACAAAGAGATAGGGTTACTTTAACACTAGGGTTACTCTAGTATTAAGGTTATCCTAGCGCTTTAAGATGTCGTCTTTCTTTTTAATCAACGTGTTTACAAGGTTAATTACAGGCGGATTTACAAGAAATTTTATACTGAGTTCAAAAGTACTTCTTGATGTTTTGTTTTTATGTATAGGGCTCCGGTCGCACTCGTAACTTTAACGACATTAATATCGGCATTTGCAACATTTGAAGTGCAAACAGCGCTTGTCACCAGAAATATATGTCAGCAAGTTGCTACCAAACATTAAAGAAGCCGTCGTATTGCTCTCGATGATGAGTTATTATCGACTATACTTCAAAGTGCGACCGGGCCCTAGTACAGCATAAGACGCTGAAGCTATATGATTATTCCATTCTCAGAAATTGTAATTTCCGAGCGAAGCGAGGGAAATAATCACGACGCTAATGCAGTAGTATCTCATTATTCGGAGCTTCCAAGCGGGTCGCCATCTCGAAATTTATGTTCGTCTGTCAGTCTGTCAGTCAGTCAGGCGTACGACCTCGTTCCCAGGCTCTTAGGCCAGAACAGTAAACCGCCATTTTATTTGGTGACAAGCTGCGATAGAGTACGAACGGATCGGAAGTAATTTTGTACAACAAGGTGCAGATACAAGACCAAAGGGTTCAACGGACGGCTGTAAACTGCCCGGATATTTTGCCAGTGTATCGGAGGCAAGCTTGCTAGCCGTGAAACGAATTTATTAAGGCATCGACTGGCTGACCTGAACACAATCCCAGACGCCAGTATTGTGTTAAAACGCAGACACTTCTTCAGAAAGGAACAGCAAAATACAGTCGGTGGAAATCGAACAATCACCGTGGCAAATTTCATCTTTTACAATAACGGGATTGTAGTTTTCAGAATCCAAGTTTTGACAAGATGACAACGCACAATACAATGGAAAGTGGAATTTTCCCACTGTTTGAGGACTACTCTATACAGTGTATTTTGAAATCATTGAAGACGTAAACAATAGTGTTTTGGGTTTTTTTTTCTTTTGCTGGAAAAGAGCTAAAGCTATGGCTTTCAGGAACCGGTGAGTTTTGAAAAATCACGTCAATTAACGTACAGTACGCGTATGCTATAAATGTGTTATCATTATGGTATTTTAACAGTCGCCGAATATTTTGTCGTTTGATACCCTGGGAACTGTGACGAAGCCAAGTAGGATTATACTGTGATCTTTTCGCTAATTTTTAAAGCTATTTCAGACTGCCTTCGTGCAAGTTCCTGGCATATTTTCAATTTGCATAATTTCACTGACAGTCTGACATATGGGAATGCTGTAAAGTTTTCTCGCCGTGTTTGTTGGCACACTGTATTCAAGGATGACAAGGTAACCGGGTTGAAGTGATCTTGCTTTTTAAAGGATATTAAAGTAGAAAATACCCGGCCAGGGGCCACTACTATCCAAATTAAACAATTGCAGTCTATTGTATATTATTATTGTCTATGAGTGGCCGAATTTCCTTGCACAACACAATCGGACCTTGTATTATCTAGTGATTTAATTTATTTTTTCTGTCAAAGATCTTAAATTCGTCAAACGCGGTTTGAAGAGTTGTTGTGTTTAAAATTAAATTCCTTGCAAAATTCACACATTTTGCGAGACTTCGAAAGCGTGTAAACAAGCGACTCTCGCTTTGAAAGTTCTAAATTTGTTACACTCGAAGAAGCGTATTAAATTTATGGAGTGAAAAAAAAAAAAAAACATACACACACACAGACGTATGTGATTAGGATACAACGTTGGCTGGAGAAATCGCGGCTTTTCTTAAAATTCATAAACATTTTGGTGTCGAAGATCGACTTTGCTGACTGAGCAAAACTGATCGAGTCACGATTTTAGTTGCGCTTTTCTTGCCTTTCAAGTCTCGGGAGTATTCTGTAGTTGCGTGTAAAAGTTGTCTCAGCGAACTTTGGAGTTCAGCTAGTGTCCACGAAAATTGCAGACTGTGCACGTTGTCTGAACTAAACCAGACTGCCGTGCGACAAAGGTTTTTTTTAGCGGCCGACTGGTGACGTCGCTACACAAACCGTGGTTTGTAAAAAAAGATTTAAAAATAATCTCCAACCAGAAAAAAATAGAACCCCGCTTTCCGAAAACCCACTACAGAGCGAGGGGATATCTGCGATTATCGTATTTCTAGTAGTTATGATTAATTGGTAAGAGGACTTTGTGTCGTCCGATGTCGGTCTGTAATCATACGAGTGATTAAGAAATTGGACTCCGGCGAAGCCCGGTCGTCCGATTTCGTAATCACTCGTATGATTACAAACCGAATTGGACTCCATTCTGTCAGTCCTATTACCATTATTAATCCTCCGCATGCACTAACTTGAACCTTGCAGGCAGGTTCTCGATGTGATTTGTAATTGTTCCGATGTTTTTTTAAGAGTGTTGACCAAAAATCAAACGCAGGGGCAAAATAATTATATTTCAATTTATTTAGCTGCTTCAGTTTCGTAAACAGACATGTAAACCACTAAAATTGTCACGTTCGCGGTAATACAATAAATTAATGATTGTCAGTATATGGCAGATAAACCGGAAAACCTGAGTCCAATGTGCCATTTACGAGATGCCTGTTGCCATTCGACTCTTTCAAACAAAGGGCTAGTACACAACCTTTCTTATGAACTCATGATTTTTATGATTCAACACTTTTTCCTCTCTTTCTATTGGCCAAGAGACTGCTACGTCACCTGCAAATAACTACCTACAAATAAGTATCTACTCATGCGCACTACTTCTTTTTGCGTGTCAACTGCCAAAAAATTTTGCTCGTGCGCAGTTTTCTACACCTGTGTGAATATAGCAGCTCGTTTTAAACTCGTGAATGCGAAGCAATGAACGAGTTATTGTGAGTGGTGGGAAGTTTCACTCACTCGCTCGTTCCATGGGTGTAAACTTCCGGCGGAAAGTACGGGTTCCGCAGACCAGTGCATAACACTGGCGCAGGCCTTGCAAACAAAATGGCGGCCAGTTTGCGACCGAGAATACTCGACGTTCAAAACAGAGGTTTAGAGTCGCAAAAGCGATGAACTAATCTTTCACGTTTGGAGTCCTTTGATTTTCAAGGCACATGTTCTTGAAAATTTAGACCGAACTGCGGACTTCACCTGGATTTTACAGTTCGATTGATCGAAAGCTTTTTAGCACCTTTGAACCGTAACGTTGGCTAAAATCACAGTACTTGTATGGCTTCAATGCTATATACAGAGGATAGATTTATAGCGTTTCTCATTCACGAGTTGGTTCACAGGAGCCTTTGATTGCTACAACGCCCGCTTCCCAACATATTATATGCCAAATAATTTGTGAATTCAAGCTCACTCGAATGATAAAACAATTATTTAACTCGGTTATTGCAAAACATCGTGATTTGCCAGTGTCCCGCATTTGCCTCTGCCTCAGCTTCGGCATTGGCACATAACTGTTCTGCTCGCCACTGCCAAGAGTCACAATGTTTTGCTCAACCGCGTCCCTTAATTACTTACTAGAAATACGATAATCGCAGATACCCCCTCACTCTGTCATTGATGGGACTTTTACTTCGGTAACTCCCAACAAGAGTAGCCTTTGTTTTACCGAAATGTTGACTCAATTTTTTCTTCGAACTCAAGTGCTACACGCAAAGGAAGGAGAAAAAGAATGGTGTGTATTATACTTTTGCGTTGAAAAAAGATCGATTGCGTGACGAAGTACGTATTTCCCACGGTCGGCACGTCAAATTAATTCATACAGTCTGCCACCGCGTTCTCAAAATTTAATACTCAAAGTTTGAAGTTGGTCGGCCGTCGTAGTACGGGAAAAAAGGGGGAACACTGATTTTCCAATTTTGAATTCATAGGCAGTACAATTAAATAGGCTTCCTGTGCGATTTGTTTTTACTCTACACTGCATGCACCTGACTCATGCAGGAATGCATATTTAATGAGCTCGAATTGTTTTGTATGTTAACCCACTCAAAACAGCATGATTTCTCCCAGAATCAAAGCAAAACTTGAACAGTTTACTTCAAATTATACACGGGCTTCAGACCCAGTGATACTTCTAAGGGCTTGTGAACGATTCTCGCTGCAATCACCGCGTGTCAGATTACAGAAAAATAAGACATTGACTAAATCATTCAAGACTACAAGTTCCGATTGCTCTGAGCGAATACGGTAGCCGAAACTGGCGACAGAAGCGTAGTAAAACAATACTTCGAGGGAAAATGATCAGCATACAGATTTTAATACATTCTTGAAGTGATCGAGTTTATACAAACTATACGGGATAGAATATATTTGTCACGGTGATTGTCCGATTTCCACTGACTAACCTTTGTTGCTTGTCCTTTCTAAATAAGTATCTGAATTTAACACAAAACGGAGTCTGAAGCTCCCGATTTGCTTTCAAGCGCTGTTCCCTTTGCGAAGCCGTTTCTTCGGCACGCTTCCCGTTCATGATGCTGTCCGTTATAACATATTTGTCGTCTTTTCTCTAGACGGATTTGGCGCTGTTCGATCGTTTCACGATTTCGCCTTGCCCGTGCCTGTTTCCTTCTCTTTTGAAGACGAGCTTCGCGAGACTGTTGTGTTTCAAGTTTTCCAGTTTTCCATTTCCGTAAACACAGCTACGATATACTGTATCTAATTTCTCTTGCCACACGTGATCGATCCGGCCTGTGTTATTGGTTCTGCAGCGACGCGATAGGAACTGGGGACGAGGTCGCACGACAGACTGACAGACGAACATTAGATTTCGAGATGGCGACCCGCTTGGATTCTCCGATAAGGCGATAATACTACTGCATTAGCGTCGTGAGTATTTCCCTCACTTCGTTCGGGGATTATTTGCATTAAAAATGAAAACTAATAGTTCATAAGTAAGCTTTCGCATTAGACCTTGCTTTGAAATAGAGGCAACAGGCATCTCGGATTTATGCGTACTTGTGTGATCTGCGTCATTTTGATTAGGAACACGCGCATAAAAGAATGTCAATAAGGACAGAAAAAAAAGAGCAGACTTGAAATCGCGTTTTACTATTCAAAAGGCGTTCATTTATGGAAAGTGCCCCCAGGTAAACGCAGAAAAAGGCGTTTCCGAGCTCCTAAGGTAAAAAATTTCTTTGGGTAACAAACCCCCAGACTCTCCCTAGCGGATTGCACCTTCGGTGCTTGCTAAAATCTTATATTTTTGCGTGCACCACAAACAATTCTCGCTGCGCCCCTGCTGGTTGACACATTAATTATAGGTGACGCTACAGTGTCCTCAAAAAGCTAAAAAATAAAATGTTATCACAGAGAACATAGCATTATGGAGCACTTGAAGTTATGAAACTCTTATCGAAGGCCGGAATATATTAACTGTGATGTGTAAGGTCAAATTTCTCCCATTGCAGCCAGTCTATTCAACTTACGTGGAGTAACTATGCCCACAGTCACACCGATATCACTTGACAACATTAAAACTAAAACGCAGGCCGAGTTTTTTTTCTCTCTTTCTCAGTATTGACCTTCGCTGAAGTGACGCTGAAATGACGCTGAAATGTCGTCAAGATAAATTCTGTTTGTTCAATGTCTTCCACATTTTGCCCCGATCGCACTTGTGACTTTAACGACAAGTCAACATTTACAACTTCGCAGGTGCAAACGGCGTTATGTCATCCACTCATGTCGATTAGTTGCTACTAAACTGTGAAAAAGTAAAAAAAAAAAAAAAAAAATTTGTCTTCGTTTCGCGGCTATGGGCAAGCACGTACGTACATGCTCAGATCAAACCAGAAATAGAATCATAGTGTGCCTGTGTATGAACATGTGTTTTCAATATTTTGAGCATAGAAGTCTTTATGTGACGTATCTTTCAGATGCGTTTGCATATATTTTAGAATCAAAACCTTCCTAAGGTGTACTCTTTTATGTACTCGTTTTTAATATCTCAAAACATCCACGTCTTGCTGAAGTGAACGCGCTCAAATATCCGCGGACCCAGCTGAGGCCCCGTCCACACGTATCTGGATATTTTTGAATCCGCAACTTTCTCGATGCAGATTTAAAAAAGATCGCGTCCACACGTAGCGTATTCAAATCGTTTTAACCTGTCCACACGTATCTGGATATTTTTGAATCCGCAACTTTCTCGATGCAGATTTTAAAAAAATCGCGTCCACACGTAGCGTATTCAAATCGTTTTAACCTGTCCACACGTATCTGGATATTTTTGAATCCGCAACTTTCTCGATGCAGATTTAAAAAAGATCGCGTCCACACGTAGCGTATTCAAATCGTTCTAGCCTGTCCACACGTATCCGGATATTTTTAAATCCGCAACTTTTTCGTTGCGGATTGACCTCCCGTCCACACACACGTATCCGGTGAATACGGTTGATAAATCCGAAAATTTTTAATCAGCGTATTTAAAAATATACTGATTCGACCGTCCACACGACGCCGTATTCACAGCGTATTAAAAAAATCCACTCTGGGAAGCGTTTTCAAAAGTTGCGGATTCATCAACCGTATTCACCGGATACGTGTGGACGGGAGAGGCCAACGCAATCCGCAACGAAAAAGTTGTGGATTCAAAAGTATCCGGATACGTGTGGACGGGGCCTGAAATTCGTCATAAAATATCTTATTAACCCCATATTTCCAGTAGACATCTAATTCTCAATTCTGCTACAGCAGAATACACTAACCTGATAAATGTCTGTGAATCTTGTTTCTTTCACTACGGCTCACAGGTTCAAACCAGTATGCCTAATGTTCGGCATTCGCATTAATTCTATCCACCTAGTCTAAGTGCAGCTGGCTCCTCACGAGTTCACTAATGCATGCATCGATTATTATAACAACGCAGATGTTTATGTCTTAGGCCTGGGTTAAACGTCCATCTTAGCATACGTCGAACACTTCGGGTCGACCGAAATTGTTCGACTGGCAATTGAGTTTGCATTTAGTTCGACTCGTTTGACCCAGAATTGATCTTGCGTAGTTCTAATCGACTCCTCCAGTCGATTAGATTGAGTAAGTCGATCAAAACTCAATCAATCGATCTCATGTAATTGGGAAAAACAGTCGAACTAATATTACGCTTAATTGTTGAATTTAGTTCGACCCATGCTAAGATTACTACCCAACTTTTAGGTCTAACTCCAATTTTTTCCCGTTTTTCTTTTGCACAATATGCTATGTATATTCTCACAGAGAACATAGCATTGTGGGTGAGTGATTCGTGTATTTACTTGCACCTAAAGTCACGAAACTCTTATCGAAGGCAGGAATAATTGATAACGGCTACATGGCGATTAGGCTTCGAACACTCGACTTTGTCCTGCCCTGCCGCGATTGATATTAACTGAAACAACGGTGTTCGTAGGGAATACTATACGGCTGTTACAAATTCTCAAATGTGCTCGACTCATGGCTCAACATAGCTCGACGTGGACAAGTGCTTATTTCTTTCATAGAAAAAGAAGGCAAACATGCATGGCTGTGTTTTCATTGGGTTAAGTTACGGGAAAATTCCTTGATTTCCACGCAAAGCTGACCCGGTATAAACACAGCCTATACACAAATAAAGTTAATTGCAAAGCAGAATAATGCACGCAGTGTAACCATCATTATCTCTCTTGTCTTGCATAAACAAATATTTCATATGAGCTAGCACAATACATGACCAGCTTATACTAAATCAAACTAATCAAAGCTCAAAAGAAGTGAGCGAAAACTTCACATTTTCAGGCTAAAAAATGACAGCAAAATTTAGTTAATTATTAATCGTTTTTTGACCAATGGCCCCGAAAGAATACAAAGACTAAGACTGTGCAGTGCAATAATTTCTTTCGCGACGATTTTCATGGCAGTGGCGTGCTTTGCAGTTCTTAGTGAGTGCTCGCTGGCACGGTTTTCCGCGTCGCCCGATCTGATTCGTTCACATCAGTTCATCCAAACAGATGCTCAGTTTTTTGTAATTTGAGATGTAAGGTGAAAGTCTTGTGACTCAAGCGTTAAAAATAAAGTTATGCTCTCTGTGGAAGTCATTGAAAACCCGACAGGAAACTGGACGAGAGATATTGTGTTCGCGACCACTTCGCAAAACTAGGCGGATATTATAGGCCGAATGTTAATTCAAAAATGAATTTTGATCACAGAAACCAATCACAAGAAAGCCATGTCATATAAATAATTTATAGAGGCAAGTTTCGGAGCTCCAGTCCAAAGACGCGCGAAGGGGAAACTAGAAAGACAATTCGCAGCTGTTCCTGCACCCAAGTATATTCTTGTTGTTTACAGTTCTCAGGTGACGTTACCAACATATCCCAAAATACTCTGCGGCGTGAGCAGCCCACGGGAGATAACATCACTGTATGTACCGAAAAATCCGGGAATAGGTGACAGTTCTTCCAAGGCCTACATCTGTTTCTTATTTTCACAATTTTGTACCATTTTGCGTTTATTTGACCTGCGGCTCTGAAACTGCATGACTAGTTTCCCTTTCTTGCGTTGGTTGCATTTGTTTCTTTGACGAAAACAAGTTTATGCAAATGAGCGGCGCCATATTTGCATTGAGTGGTCATGTGACTTTGTCTGAGGTCTGCATCGTAGCGACTAAATTTGTCTGTCTCAGTCTCAGATAAAGTGTGAATTGAACAATAAAGCTAAAAGCTGTGAAAATTAGAATTTGACAAAAGTGTTGAAGTTCGTAATGTTTGTTTGATTTTTTATTTGTTTTCTTCTTCCTTTTTTGCTGAAATCGCAACTGCGAGCTCAAGGTTTGACTATTTTCAATATGCACCGTTCTGAAATCGAATATTTGCTACTTTTCGTAATATTTCACACTTCATTCGCTGTCTGACTGAAAGCCTTGGAATTGTCGTTTTAGTAGAATTGCGAGGAACCTCGGGAAATATTATGGGAAATTCCTTATATAGACTCTAATTTTCTATCGGTTATATTTCATTCGGCGGTTGTGTAATATTCGTAAACGTGAATTTGTTTATATATGCGTGTTCGGGCAAGAAGGATTATATTTTATTTTGCTTTATATGGATTACACAATGACTCCTGGGAGTGACCAAACATTGCACACAGCCTATCGTGAGAATATGACTGGTTGTAATTATTATTAAATTACTGATGCAGATCTTAAAATAGATTTTGAAAAATTAACGTTTGAACAAGTGTATGTGTGGTAAATCGGCTACCATAGCTATTCTCTCTTGCTGACGTCTTGAATATTAAGGCCCGTCCAAACGAACCCAACGTCGCCGTCCAACATCGTCCAACAATGTTGGATGAACATGTTGGATGAAGTTTGATATTCTTTTTGTTCTCGGGCACTGATGAAAAATGCCTGTTAATCGCTTGATTCAGCCTCTACAACATTATTTGATTCGCGCCGGCGCACTAGAGCTTAATTGTACACCGTGGGCTCACTTTCGGTCCCAGAAACCTTATCGTCTACAGTGTTTTATAAAACATTTTATTGGACTCGTTTGGCCATCCCGTAAAACATCGTCCAACATTGTTTTATCCAGCATGTTGGACTTGTTTGGTCGGCCTTCAGTCCTTCGTCAGTAGTCAATTAGTCTGTTACCAATACCTTTTCTTTATTGTAACCGTTGTCTGGTTTGTAATTTTACCTTAATGAGTCCGCATTGTGCAATTACTTATGTGTCTAAATATCGCTCATTAGGCAAGTCATGAATATGCAATAAAAGATGAATGGATTTGCTGGGAAGCAGACTTTATATATTTATATACAGAATAGTACAGAATATGCAGTGAAACCTCCCGAGGGAACGTGGTCGCTTACTGGAATTTCTTGAGTTGCTGATGTAAATGTAAGCATGGGCGCGCAAAGCATCTACGGTGAGAGTGTCTCTATAAGAAATCAACCTTTGTGAGGAAGCCTTCCCGGTTGAAAGTAGTTATTATTACTTATCGCTTTCTGGGCACGGAGCCTTATATAAAAACAAAGAATAACATAAGAAAAAAGACCCTCTATGTAAGTGTACTGTTTTACATAAGCCTCTCTTACAGAGCCGTTCTAAGGATTCTTACAGAGCCGTTTAAGGATTCTTACAGAGCCATTCTAAGGACTCTTACAGAGCCATTCTTAGGATTCTTACAGAGCCACCCTAAGGATTCTTACAGAGCCACTCTAACGATTCTCTTACAGAGTCGTTCTAAGGATTCTTACAGAGCCGTTCTAAGGATTCTTACAGAGCCACTCTAACGATTCTTACAGCGCCGCTCAAAGACCTCATTTTAAACTTTATATAACAAATTTTGGGAGAGGGGGAGGGGACGGGAGACCCGGGGAGGAGTGGAGGGGTGGAGCATTAAAGTGATGTAGTGAGAACACAAAAACTCAGGGTCGTTATTCGATCAGCTTATAAATACGTTATGGTATATAAATACGAGTTTATATCGTCATATTGTCTGATCATTATTTGGTGGTCAACAAAGCAGTAGCACGGAGCACATGGGGCGTCTAGTTTTGCTATTGTGCTATTTATTTGCTGAAGGTTTGCGACCGAAATGTCCAATGTTAGATGAGTTAGGAGAAAGGAAACGCAAAATAGGTATGGAGGTTTCCATGAACCATGAGTCAGTTTAACAAAAACGTACAACGTTGTGCTTTTTGAATTTTGATTCGTTGTTTGAACCTCCATAAAAAAATAAAAATAAACAATCAAAACAAAAAACAACAGGAGCCTTTTTGCTGTTGGAAGTATTACATTTAATAATAACAATAACAATAATAATAACATTACAATATCTAAACAGTTACATTTACAATTCTGTATAGGAGTGCCTAAAACCTAAAAACAAAGAAACAGTGTAAATCACTTTAAAAAAGAAATGCTGAACCAGAATGAAATATACATATCAAATTAAGACTTAAACAATATTGTTCGTACAACCAGGTATATATGAATGCATAAACTATGGTAGCTTGAATTTTCATCCACTTTGATGTTCATTCCCTGTCTTCAATCGTGTTATCCATGGCATTTGAAAACCACTCATGTAACAACTCCCTCTTTGTGGGCATCTGTGGCCGTAATTTTTAAGTCTTCTTGTTCTCCCATATGTCTGTCTTTCTCAACTTTCGTCTGATGTCACTCTACTTTCCTATAAACAATACAAAGGACGCAATTTGTACTAATTCTGCATCACCCATATAATGCCAAGAAACATCACTGTCAGAAAGATATAGCCACAAAGGAAAGAAGGAAAAGCAAAGTTCAATGATTAACAAATAAATAGAGAAAAGAGCTCTTACCATCGCTGCCTGATTCACTTCTTGCCAGCAGTTAATAAATCCCATCAGAAAAACCTGAAACAGAAATAAAAATCGAGGGGAGTACACAACCCAAGTAGGTCGTGTACTCCCAATTCTAGAAGACATCACTAATATCATTGAGGTGGGGTTAAAAAAGAACCTTGAAGATTTTGATGACGGGCAGATAATAGAACAAAGATAACAGAACACAAAAAGCCCAAGAAACAGGAGGAATAGTGACTGTTATTTTGTAATGATAACGCACACATTATAGTACATTTTGTCCTTGCTTAAGATCAGGTCACAGAGGTCCTAGCTCACGCAGAACCTGGTCATCACAGAGGTCTTGATCAATTAAGCACCCAAAATATTTTCGTTTGTAGTAGTTCAAGTCAATGTCCTTGCTTAAGATCAGGTCACAAAGGTCCTGGCTCACGTAGAACCTGGTCACAGAGGTCCTGATCAATTAAGCACCTAAATGATTTTTGTTTGTAGTGATTGAATTCAATGTATCAGGTCACAAAGGTCCTGTCTCACGAAGATCCTGGTCAATATTTGTTTGTAGTAACTCAAGTCAGTGTCCTTGCTTAAGATCAGGTCACAAAGGTCCTGGCTCACGTAGAACCTGGTCACAGAGGTCCTGATCAATTAAGCACCTAAATGTTTTTGTTTGTATAGTAATTCAAGTCAATGTCCTTGCTTAAGATCAGGTCACAAAGGTCCTGGCTCACGTAGAACCTGGTCACAGAGGTCCTGATCAATTAAGCACCTAAATGTTTTTGTTTGTAGTAATTCAAGTCAATGTCCTTGCTTAAGATCAGGTCACAAAGGTCCTGGCTCACGTAGAACCTGGTCACAGAGGTCCTGATCAATTAAGCACCCAAAATGTTTTTGTTTGTAGTAATTCAAGTCAATGTCCTTGCTTAAGATCAGGTCACAAAGGTCCTGGCTCACGTAGAACCTGGTCACAGAGGTCCTGATCAATTAAGCACCTAAATGTTTTTGTTTGTAGTAATTCAAGTCAATGTCCTTGCTTAAGATCAGGTCACAAAGGTCCTGGCTCACGTAGAACCTGGTCACAGAGGTCCTGATCAATTAAGCACCTGACCCCGGTCTCAGACTGACCATGGTACCATGGTTTTGCATTGTCAACCATGTTAGACCATGGTTGACAGTGATGTGACCATGATGGCTGACCATGGTCACCAAAAGTACCTGACCATGGTACACTGACGACCATGGTCAAAAATAGAACTCAAAAAGAAAAGTGCCACAAGAACTTGTCGGCTAAAATGCTCACCCAGGAGTGCATTTTCAGTGCCCCAGAAATCAATCTTGATGTTTACTTTCAGTATTTAGCATGAACTGAAATGCTCATGATGAAACATGGAAAAACATGTTTGACCATGGTTTACTAACTTGACTAATATTAACTAATACTAACTAATATTACATATACAAAAGCCAAGCTAATGAAATACTTGAGTCCTATTTGTGAGTTTGTGTGTATATGTTTAAATTAACAGTGAGGTCAGTAATTGCCAGGTTAAAATTAAATTTTCCCCATCAATGACTATGGTTGATCATGGTTAACCATGTCCTTAAGTAATTTGCATGCATGGGTACTATTTGATCAATATCACAGTCAAGAAATAAATGCAAACAATTTCAAAAAGACCTTTACATAAATGTGTTTAACTCCTGAGTTTTCACAGTATGTGGTGAATATTGTACTCAGGTGAAGTCTTACTGTTCAGCAACCTTGACCATGAAATACCATGATCTAACATGATGTAGCACAGTCTTGTATCTAAATTACTGTTATCTTCAGTCTTTTCCTGTCTTTAAAGAATAAATGCTTACCCATTAAAGTAAACTGATTTTTGAGAGTGAAAGATGCATATTCTCTCCTCCAGATTAAATTAAAGAGCAATTAAAGCTAGACAGCTTTCAATACTGCAAACTCATGGCAGCCCTTTATTATTTCACATGAAAAGTACATCATATTAAGTTTTAGCATTTCACTAAATGTTTAAAGCACATATATTCTTATAAAATTGAAAACTACCTATGATTTATCTGTCAACTGCATTGCTTCGACCTGCTTCAAAGTCGGATGCGATTCGCCACAAAACACGTGTCTTAAATACATTCAAAAGGCGTATGCGATCCACACTTATCTTGTTCTTTTTGCAAGCCTGGCGTTCTCAATCAAAATGGCAAGACAAAATTGGTATTGCTTCCAACCAACACTCCCATTTCTGAGACAGACGTGTTGCGGTTCCATCTTTGCTTGGGCACCCAGCCTGGAATAAACCGCTGGCCAATAACATCGAAGCCCGTAATCGAAATGCGCGGGCAGTTCCAACGGCCAACGGCCAAGGTGTTTTCAATTTTCCTGTTCAGACAACGAAGATGTAGATCTATTCATTTAAAATTTAAGTTGTTAATGAAGGTAAGAACTCTGTGATGTATTTTCCACGTGGTATTTCTCCATAAAGGATGACCGTTTCCCCGTGATTGCAACTGGAGTTCAGGCAAGTAATTGAATATATAGTCGTCTCAGTTAATTTCTACAAACGACTAAACCGAGATCCTGTAATTTTCACGTCCCTTTAGCTTTCATAAGAGTGTTTTTCTCAGGTGGACTAACGACAGTTTAATTTACAGCTGAAGCTGGAGACGCTGACTCAATTCTATTTCAACACAAGGGGAAGAACTTTAGCACATTATTTGTCTGCTAGATTCAGTGCTAAAACGTGCTGTAATGTCGTAAGATACAATGATTTGTTGCATATTAAAACTGTCGCAGCATAAAATAGGGCGATTACGACTGATGCAGAGTTCACATCGTTTCCCCGGTTTTGAACCGTTTGTGCTTCTACACACAACAAGCGCTAGCCTCATTTTATTCCTCGAATTTAAACCTATGGCGGGCCCACCGTCTTTTGCCCTGGTTGAGTGGATTGGAGATGAAAAGGCAGAGTACTGGTAAGTCATCAAAACCACCCAAATTGATGCCAATCCAGAAGACATCGTGGTTGGAAAAAGTGTCGATGCCATATGGAAGAGAGGAGAAGAAACTGCCCTGTGGCCAAGATTTTGAAATGATGATGAAATGACATATTCCATCTGCTTGTAAAGTCTACTGAGAAATTGTGATTAAATGTAACAAATTGTTTTTACTGTTATTAGTTTGTTTGTTCTGAAACAATCTTAAAACATTGTTTGACTACTGTATGTTCTCAGTCATGGTTAGAAAACATGTTTTACCATGTTCTACCATGGTTAGTGTGCTGGATTTGTTTCTTTGGTAACATGTTTGACCATGTTCTTTCATGGTTAGAAAACATGTTTGACCATGTTCTACCATGGTTACTGTGCTGCATTTGTTTCTTAGGTAACCTGTTTTACCATGTTCTTTCATGGTTTGAAAACATGTTTGACCATGTTCTACCATGGTTGGGGTGCTCAATTCATTTCTGTTTAAACATGTTTGACCATGTTCTATCATGGTCATGTTTGACCATGGTCAACCATGGTTGACATTTGGGCAATTTAACGTTCATGGTTGACTATGATCCACCATGGTCATATCATTGACAAAACATGGTAAACCATGGTCAAGAACCATGGTCAAACTATGTTTCTAACATGGTTGACCATGGTTTGACAATGATTCTGAGACCGGGGGAATGTTTTTGTTTATAGCAATTCAAGTCAATGTCCTTGCTTAAGATCAGGTTATTAAGGTCCTGTTTCACAAAGAGCCTGTTAGAATAACTCAAGTCAATGTCTCAGGTTATCAAGGTCCTGTTTCACAAAAAGCCTGGTCACAGGGCTAGAAATCATAATCAATATTGTTTGTTTGTAGTTACTCAAGTCAATGTCTAAGGTCACAAAGGTTCTGTCTCACAGATATCTAATAGCTGAAAGATTCAATGAATATTTTACCAAAAGTAGGTCCAACTCTTGCAAAAGAAATTCCTTGTGCAAATAATTTTAAAACATTTAAACATAACAAAACAAAAAAAGCAAAAAAAAAAAAGATAAAACATAAAAAAGCTTAATCAACAAATAGAATCACAAATTGGAGGAAATTATATAAAGCAGGTAGAATAACTCTCAGGTTATCAAGGTCCTGTTTCACAAAAAGCCTGGTCACAGGGCTAGAAGTCATAATCAATATTGTTTGTTTGTAGTTACTCAAGTCAATGTCTAAGGTCACAAAGGTCCTGTCTCACAGATATCTAATAGCTGAAAGATTCAATTAATATTTTACCAAACGTAGGTCCAACTCTTGCAAAAAACTTCTTGGGGAAATAAATATTTCATCATCTTTCACAAAGAGCCTGATCACAGGACTAGAAGTCCTGATCAATTTTTTGGTTTGTAGTAAGTCAAGTCAATGTCTAAGGTCACAATGGTCATCTCTTACAATGAGCCTGGTCACAGGGCTCGAAGTCATGATCAGTTATGCATCCGAATTTCCATGTGTTACACCGTCAGCAGTAACTAAAAATATCTGTAAGAATATATCTCACCGAGCTAAGCCCCCTCTTGGATAAAGAAGCCTCATAGGTTCTATAGGCTCTATAGGCTCTATAGGCTCTATAGGTAATCTATAGGCTCTATAGGCTCTATAGGCTCTATAGGCTCTATAGGCTGTATAGGCTGTATAGGTTCTATAGGCTCTATAGGCTCTATAGGCTCTATAGGTTCTATAGGCTCTATAGGCTCTATAGGCTCTATAGGCTCTATAGGCTCTATAGGTTCTATAGGCTCTATAGGTTCTATAGGCTCTATAGGCTCTATAGGCTCTATAGGCTCTATAGGCTCTATAGGTTCTAGGTTCTATATGTAACCGGACGGCGCGAGCGGTTTCGCCGTGAATAAATTAAATAGGGATGCAGCGAGTGGACTGACAAAACACTTTAATGAAACAGATAAAAACAGTACCAAACGGTGTATAAAAAAACGGTATAAATGGTAGGTAAAACGATCTAAAACGGAAACGAGTAACAGTGCTAGGAAACAAAGCAAGTACAACAAAATACTATAAGAATATAATCTAACTTGATTATCCTAGCCATATAAGTAGCACTGATACTAAAGACTACTGTTTAACTTGTTGACAACAAAGGATAAACAATGGAAACCTTGCAACAATAGAAATTGCTAATTGACAGGAAATGACTTAATGACTATTAAGTAATCATTGACTAAACAGAAAGCTGATATGCAAATCCATGCTGTGAAATGCTGAAAAGCATGGCTGGTGATTGTAGCATTGAATGGACTAAACTAAACAGAATAAGGGCACAAAGATGAAAGTACTCGACTAAGAAATGCACAGGATGCTAACACAGCAAAGGTGAGCAAACAATTTGGATGAATCAATAGATATAAAATCTGTGCACTGAAATACTTGCTTCCCCAAGGGCAAAGGTTAAGTGAAACACAACTAAATAACAACTGAGCTTGATACAACTTGAATTGGACCATGTGCTTATGCAGATTGAGAAATAGTATTGCTGAAGGCAATAACTATACTGAACTGAAAAGCGTGCACATTAACACTGAGCTAGAAACTGAACCTAAAGAATTCTATAATATTATATAAACCTAGCAGTAAGAGAGAATAAACTAAATTGTACCTTGTGCTCCAATATGCTTGCTTAACAATTTATAATTCCATGTCTTGCACAGTACACCCAGGAGTGAACCTCCTCCACAGAGAGCTGATCGAACACTGACTAAGAGCTACATGTGCTGGCCTTGTGATAGCTAGTGATTACGAAATTCCCAGCACATGGCGACTAAACATATCCAAATACGGTCCTAGCAAGTGCTGAAACAAAGCTAAAACAACTGAAACTGCTGCATTGCTCAATACTCTAGAACATTCTAGAGCCTTCCAAGTGATAATAATTAACTGCAGGTTTAGAGTAGAGAAATAGAAATATAAAAATACAAAAAAAATAAGCACTCTGACACTGTCACATATAGGTTCTATATGGACACACAGGGACTCTGTAGTTACATATAGATACATAGGGACACACAGGGACACACCCAATATTCAGGACTGCTTACACTTAGAAAGAGCCGAAGATGCGGCCAAAAAAAAAAAAAAAGAACTCATATAGAGCCTATAGAGCCTATAGAGCCTATAGAACCTATAGAGCCTATAGAACCTATAGAGCCTATAGAGCCTATAGAGCCTATAGAGCCTATAGAACCTATAGAGCCTATAGAGCCTATAGAGCCTATAGAACCTATAGAGCCTATAGAGCCTATAGAGCCTATAGAGCCTATAGAGCCTATAGAGCCTATAGAGCCTATAGAGCCTATAGAGCCTATAGAGCCTATAGAGCCTATAGAACCTATAGAGCCTATAGAGCCTATAGAGCCTATAGAACCTATAGAACCTATAGAGCCTATAGAGCCTATAGAACCTATAGAGCCTATAGAACCTATAGAACCTATAGAGCCTATAGAGCCTATAGAACCTATAAATAAGAAGATCATGTTTTAGCCAGAACTTGAGAATTCTATGATCATACTTGCTGAAAAATGATCGGTTTTTATTAAACATATTAAGGTCATAAGCACAAAACTTTCCTTATGGCAACACAACATATTCATTTAACCAAAAATCAGGGGCAATATTGTTCTTGTCAGCCGTGTGATTGTGAAGCCAAATACAAACTTAACTGCTCTTCCAAAAGTAGTAGTTTTTGTTTTGTTCTAAAGTGCTCTAATTTGAATCTAATCTTCTGTACATTTTTTCGGTTACACTCTGGTAGGTTGCCCATTTGTACTACATCATTGTACACAACTGTCAAGCGATGCACTTGATCGTTAGTGATATCAGAAAGTTTGAATAGCACACCAGTGTCCATAGCTGCCTCAAGTAATACCAAAGTTTCCAAGCTTGTCCACACTCCACACCTTGCTACTTCACCGCGAACGTTCAAAAACAAGTCGCTTTTCAGTCTTATCCCCCCCATTTCATAAGATTTTCGTTTTCTAGTTTTAGGCAGCTGATCTTTTGTTGCTATTTCCTGACGAAGTCCATGGGGATTGCTGCAACCTTTGCATTTGCAAGAAATGGTACAGCTCTCCTTTGAACGTAAACAGGGACACCGGCACTTGTACGTGGGACCGTAGTTCACACAGGAACTCCTGGTATCATCCTTACTGGAGTTCTTTCCACATGTGCATCCTTTTCGTTCTGCTGTTGTCACGTGGCTGTCATCTTCCTTTTTCTCTTGGACCGCGTCGTAGTGTCCTGATCCCGAACCGTCAAAAGCGAGGTACACGGTGAAGTCTGGAAAAATTGGCCGTGTTGTTGGAAGTATTGTAATCAGTGGAAAATTTTCAATAGAGGTTATGAGGACAAACGGGAGCCCTAATACGTTTGCCAATGCAGCAATCATTAAGTCTCCAATATCCCCACAATACTCTCCAGGTTTGCGGTATTTCTCAGTGGAGTCTAAAAACGTATCCCTGGCATTGCCAGAGAGTTTCTCTTTGTACATTTCCGCGTGTTCTCTCAACTCGTTTACCATCAAAGGATGGCTCCTTTACATTGGTCTTGGCAGTAGTTGTTCCAAACATTATTTGGTTGAACAAATTTGGCAACAGGTACAAATCGTAGACTTCACATTTTGATTTCATACTTCTTAAAGCGTTTAGCTTGCTCATTGCGCTGTCTAAAATGCTTGAGATTTTTTCATGGCACGTATGAATTTTATGCGGGTCTTTCTCCTCTGGACTTGATACACCGATGCCGAATCTTTCCTTTTTTTCGTCCGTTGTTTGTACTTTTGATGCCCCTCTTGGTTCTGGGACTTGAAATTCTTTTTTGGCCATTTCTGCCTTTAATTTGGTAATAGGGTTGACCACGGGTACTCCTCTGACTGTGTTATTTCGCCGTGAGTTCCAACAATAAAAGAAAATCGTTAAAAGGGCAAAAGCGAGTTCAGGACCCATTTTTGCGCCAGCAAAAAGGTCGTTTAGCTTTTCGTGTAGACTCTCGTTTATGCTTGTCGAATAGCCTGGGAGAATTCCGCTTATGCAACCGCTTTTGATGTGTTCCTTTAGATGTTGAATTTGGGGGGGGGGGGGGGGGGGGGGGGGGGGGAAGTCATCTCTGAATAGCTCTTGACGTCCATAATCCGTTCTTCCGATGTGTGTCCATTTGTCATAAAATCGCTCTAAATTCATTAGCAGTATGTCCTTATCAGGGGTGGACTTCTTCCTTTTGTCACCCGTGTCTTCTCTGTCCCTAAACACTAACTTTAGTTCTTTAACACAATCATTGAATAATGCGTGACGTTTGTTCATCGTCGAAGTGATTCTTTGGATTGCGTGGAAGAGGTCCAACTTTACAAGTACATCACCTCCAAATACTTCGCGGATTTTGTTACTCCATTTGCAGCAGTTGTCAATGATGAAGTATTTAACTTTGCCGCCTTGGCTGTACACTCTCTTATTAAGATTTGTTAAGAGATCCTTCACAGTATCAAACTTTTCCCTTTCAGCCAGTTGCCACGCCATAACCTCGTGCACTTCGTTTAACACTACGAACAACGAGTTGTACTGTTTACTCCACGCGCCCGAGGTTCCACTTGTGACACCGATATTTATTGTTACCTAAAAAAGAAAAGAAATCGTAAAATATTTTTGGATAGCGCTTAATAAGAGCCCCAAATAAGCCGTATCCGCCAAAATATCAGCTTATACAGTGAAATTTCGCGTTATACGTGGTAACGGGCCATAAAAATCTGGTCCGATAAACGGGGGTTTCTGATAACTAAATGACTGGGATTTTGGTCCGGCGGGACAAAAAAGTAGTCATAATAACGGGGTGGTCGTAAGGCGTGAAACACTGTATATGGGAGAACCCCCCGTAAAGGGAAAAGTATCAACATTTACCTTGAACGTGTGGTCTGCCATCAGGGCACTTGCGGTGACAGTTCTGAGTTCACTTTCGTAACAGTCTTTGTTTAGTTTAAGGTATCTCAGAAACAAACGCGTTAATGTGTCATCGGTTGGGCATAACTTCAAGAGACATTGTTTACGCTCTCCAAATAACTTTTCCGCTCTTTGCGACGATGCATCCAAGGCATTGTTGTTTTCTATTGTCAGCTTTCCTACTCGGTCCCTGTACTTCGACATATCGTTCCAATATCGATATTCCGCCAAATAGAGGAGATGGATGACTTTCTCAATGTACATAGATTGGTAGCGATTGAAAGAAATACCATTAGTTACCGCTGCCTTTAAGTCTTCAATGAAATCCTTCGTGTACCCACTGTGGTGTGTCAATTCAAAAGGAACTTCATCAGACCAACGTGATAGAAAATCGGGATCGGTGTTTCTAACGTTGTGCTCTCCTGCGGAACAATAGTAGTCCCTTCCAACAAGGAATACTGGACCACGTGTCCAAAATCACCACCGAAATCATCCCTCTAATAAAATGTAGGTTCTATAGGTTCTATAGGCTCTATAGGCTCTATAGGCTCTATAGGTTCTATAGGCTGTATAGGCTGTATAGGCTCTATAGGCTCTATAGGCTCTATAGGCTCTATAGGTTCCATAGGCTCTATAGGCTCTATAGGCTCTATAGGCTCAATAGGCTCTATAGGCTCTATAGGCTCTATAGGTTCTATAGGCTCTATAGGCTCTATAGGCTCTATAGGCTCTATAGGCTCTATAGGCTCTATAGGCTCTATAGGCTCTATAGGTTCTATAGGCTCTATAGGCTCTATAGGCTCTATAGGCTCTATAGGCTCTATAGGCTCTATAGGCTCTATAGGTTCTATAGGCTCTATAGGCTCTATAGGCTCTATAGGCTCTATAGGTTCTATAGGCTCTATAGGCTCTATAGGCTCTATAGGCTCTATAGGTTCTATAGGCTCTATAGGCTCTATAGGCTCTATAGGCTCTATAGGCTCTATAGGCTCTATAGGCTCTATAGGCTCTATAGGCTCTATAGGTTCTATAGGTTCTATAGGCTCTATAGGCTCTATAGGCTCTATAGGTTCTATAGGTTCTATATGTTCTATAGGTTCTATATGGACACACAGGGACTCTGTAGTTACATATAGATACATAGGGACACACAGGGACACACCCAATATTCAGGACTGCTTACACTTAGAAAGAGCCGCATCTTCAAAAGGACGCCGAGGAATCAAATTTCGTGTATTACAAAACGAGCAATCGTATCCCAAATATCCGGGCGATTTAGCCTTACACAATTTCATATGGTGCTTAGATATGTTCTTGAGATATCAATAAGCGAGGTTTCGACTACAAAGATCTGCAAATACATTTACAAGAATCGAACAGACGACACGACGTCGATATACAAACATTCCTCACCTAAAATCGTCGATTCGTCAGTTCCCAGTCGACTTTTTGATCAATCGGCATGTCTCCTGGAACACTACCCTCGTTTGACTGCATTATGTATGTAGGCCATCACCGACCCTTTCAATCTCTCTAACATTTTACGCGCAGCCGGCCTTCTCCTTGCCCGGCTCCTCGCACGATGCCGCCACGTGACTGAAAAGCAGACCATCTGACGTCATCACAGGCGACCCACAAGCCACAAGGCGCCCCGAGGGGAGGACTCCCATAACTAGAAATAGGATAATCGCAGATATCCCCTCGCTCTGTGAGTGGATCTTTGGGATGCGGAATTCTTTTCTATTTTCCCTTTGGTGATTATCAATCGTTTACAAACCAGGGTTGTGTCGCAACGTCACCGGCCGCTAAAATAAAAACGTTTGTCGCACGGAGTCTGGTATAGTTCGGACTACGTGTAATGCAGAGTGATGCATTTTGGTGTTTTCGTGGAAGCTCCAAAATTCGCTGAGACAACTTTCCAGACAAACTACAGCAAGCTAAGGAAAGCGCAGTTAGAATCGTGACTCAGATGCCGTGTTTACACTAGAGACATTTACAGCAGTAAAAATATTACCGCGGTATAAAACTTGTAATCTGCAATATGGTAAATTGGCATTTATTGCAGTAAATTTCTTCATGAACTACATTTACCAAGGTTTTGTAAATTGTCTACACGCGTGGTACGTCATTTTTATTTGGGAGCTCCCCCCATGGCAAGGCGCGCCTCCGCCAATAAATATGTGTGTAGAGAATGAACCTCCATTACTTTATGGAATTTAAGGGAGGTAATCCTCGTTGCTGGCTCATTCTCAGCTAAAGTGGCCAATTGGCGCTCCAAAATTGAAAATCGGCCATCACAGATCTTGCCAAAATTCGTTCAGAATCCTGTTTTTGTAGATCAGCTCAATTCTTACTGCTTTTTGCCGTTGATAACAAATTGTTTAACAAAATTTTACTAAAAAAATGCAGACAATATATGAAATTTCAGTGCACTGTGAGAGCAGTATTTTTACAATTTGCCGATTCCAAAGCAAATATAATATTTAATTATATTCACTGAATAACGTTTAGTGACACCGATGAAACATTTAACAGGTCTCGGGAACTTATTTTCATCGAAATAGAGCTCCTGATTCTCACTCAACAAAACAGCTTGTATAAGCCACGTTTACAGTGATAGCAGCGAATTAAACACCGGAGAGGTATTGCAACATCAAAATCACTCAGGCTGTAGGGAACTTTCACGTGCAGTCAACGCCTTAAATACGACTTTCATTTTCGCGGATAACGTATGTTACAGGTAACGTAGGTTACATTTAACACCTTGTTCGCGCTATCTGTCGAATAAAAACCTTTCAATTTTCAGAGAAATACACATTCTGGTGTCCCTCTTGTGTCCCTTTGTCAAGGCAAGTTCCTTCAATAATTTTGGCCAAAGCATCTGGGAGAAACATGGTAATGTATGTTACACGAAAAAATTGTTACGTTTGAGTACCTCTTATAAAATCGAGTGGAACAAGTCGTGGTATTTAATAAACCTAAGTGAACATTAAACCATACTAGAAATACGATAATCGCAGATACCCCCTCACTCTGCCATTGATGGGACTTTTACTTTGGTAACTCCCAACAAGAGTAGCCTTTGTTTTACCGAAATGTTGACTCAATCTTTTCTTAGAACTCAAGTGCTACACGCAAAGGAAGGAGAAAAGGAATGGTGTGTGTTATACTTTTGCGTTGAAAAAAGAATCGATTGCGTGACGAAGTACGTATTTCCCACGGTCGGCACGTCAAATTAATTCATACAGTTCTCAAAATTTATTATTCAAAGTTTGAAGTTGGTCGGCCGTCTTAGTACGGGAAAAAAGGAACACTGATTTTCCAATTTTTAATTCATAGGCAGTACAATTAATAAATAGGATTCCTGTGCGATTTCTTTTTACTCTGGTTTGCATGCACCAGAATCAGGCATGCATATTTAATAGACTCGAATTGTTTTGTATGTGAACCCACTCAAAACAGCAAGATTTCTCCCAGAATCAAAGCAAAACTTGAACAGTTTACTTCAAATTATACACGGGCTTCAGACCCAGTAATACTTCTAAGGGCTTGTGAACGATTCGCCCTAAGTCGCCCTATGACAGAATGACAGACTGACGAACAAACTAATATCGAGATGGCGACCCGCTTGGAGTCTTCATATAGTGCGATTTTGCTGCATTAGTGTCGTGATTATTTCCCTCACTTCGTTCGGGGATAATACTTGAAGGATAAAGGAAACAGTAAAAACATCGAAATTATTGACGTCTTAATTCGATGGTAACGTATGTTACAAAATTGTGAGACACGTTACTACCAGTCTGTGCGCGATTCAGCAAATATAATGTTTAGCTATGATTTTCAAGCTTGAACCAAACTCTTGACGGTAGCTAATGATAAGATCACCAGCATCGCCCAAGAAGCATATGATGAATTTGAAATGAGCATGAGGCATAAACTAAACAGAGATAAAGACATAAAATGAAATCCCTCGTTCCTCTTATTGATTTTTCATTGTAGAACAACGTTCCAGTTTTGCCGTTTGGACGAAACTCAATCAGAATGTCTGTCGTTCACATGGCGTTTTTCAGCAGGCCGGTATTTCAAGAACGAGTTTTTTGCGTGGCCACCTACAAACCCTGCAGCCCGAGACTGTTCTTTGAAAATACAGCTCGATGTCAGTTGGAAACAACAGTACAACGTGCTCAAGGTGACCTTTTGACCACACATGAGATAATTTCAGAACCTTACTCTGATTGCTAGTTGGTGGAGAACCCAAACGACAACAAAAACATTACATATAAGTATTACGTAATTCCATATTGATAAATTAGCACCGCTAAATACAGTAATAATAATAATAATAATAATAATAATATTTAAAAAATAATAATAATAATAGCAGTGACAAAATCAGTTAAATAATTTAATAATACGAGTAACGATCCTATTCGTTACTCCTATCCGTTTCGAGTGTTAGCCCTTTGAGAGCAAAGATGGATAGGTATAGACAGTTAGATTATTATAAACACAGACAAAGAGATGTGGTAGCATTTCACCAAGAAAATTAGCCCTTTGTCAGAGCAAAGATGGATAGGTGGACAAGTAGATTATTATGAACACAGACAAAGAGATGTGGTAACATTTCACCAAGAAAGTAAGATAACGCATAAATCGCTCAATTCTTTCCAGTGTACATATTTTCAAATACTGGAAAAAGAGGAAGGGGCCTAAGATACCAGAATAAACAAGGTTGGTAAAATGTACCTTACGGTCTGATATTTTACTATAATTTTTACTTCATTTTGGTAAAAATCGCACAAAAGAGATAGTTTTCACCAAAAATCAACATTCTGTGATATTCCCGTTACATTTGTAAAACATCTAGGCATGTTAAAAACATTCAGTTTTTTTTATGAAGAATCTGATTTTTCAAAGCTAAATATTTCAGCCACGTTCCTGTACAAGGGTAACCCTAGCTCTCAGCTAGCATAACACTCTCACTAGTTTTGTTATAGAGCTGGGGTAGCCCTAATATCAGGGTAACCCTACTTAGATTACTGAACTTCAAATGAATTGACTGCAACCAATATTTTGACCTTCTGCTTGACATACCGTACAGGAATTTGCCGGAGATCTGCGACAATTTGTTCCCAGCATTAAAGTCTGAAATCCAAATTGCCTAGATTTTATTCACGCAAAACGCAAAAAAACGGCCATCCACGAAATTAAACTTGCGCGAAAATTTCGTGCCACAAAGTATTGCCGTTTTACACTAGTGAAAACAAAACCAAAAAAATGGACAGCGTAATTGAAAAAGTCTGAGTTCATTGAAAGAGAGTAATTTTGCTTACGCGTGGACACTTGTTTGCAATTTGAAAACACAAATACTTCGTGCTCAGATTTTCATTGTCAACAACGTGATAGACCTGAATATCTGAGTAAATAAAAAGACTGATGTGTGCGTATGAAAGTTTGCTTCCATGACGCACTTGACGTGAAACTAGTTGCACCTGATTGGTCAAATTGACCATTTGAATTGGTTTTTACCATTAAAAAATGGGTCATATTTTTAACTAAAAATAAATAGGTAGATATGACCAATAACAGATAGGTTAATCTAACCTGCGCATATGGGTTATAGAATTTTTAAACCTTTTAAATACAGGTTATAATTTTTACCATTATGTTCCTTGAAAAAGTGTAAAGGAAAACACCCATCTTGCGGGTTCATGTGTTTAGTGAATACCGGCTTATAACTTTCTAAGCAATTTACTATTGCCATCGGATTCCCTCTTTTCAGCTCCATGAAATATTGAAGATCTATTCTAACGGACACTCGATAGGAGATTTTCTGGCGGAAAGAAGACAGCGGGTCGTAGTCAATGGCCACTCGTCTGGCTGGTTAGGAGTGACATCCGGGGTACCACATGGCAGTATTTTGGGTCCTCTCCTATTCCTGGTCTACATCAATGACCTACCAGCAAGTGTGACCTGTGATTGCGATCTCTTTGCTGACGACAGTGTCCTGCATAAAATTATCTTGGGTGAATCTGATGCCGACCGGCTACAAAGCGACTTATCCAGTGTCCGTGAATGGTGTGAAGACTGGTTACACTTAAGAAATAAAAATGCAGAGTTCTCCACATTTCGAAAAAGAAGGAACAAGTGTCTCGTCAGTATCATCTTGACAACCAAGCCCTATCAATAGTTCAAAAGCACAAACATCTTGGTCTTTGGCTACAGTTATTTTTATCCAGGGGCTACCATATCAGCACCATTTGTGCTAAGGCTAATCGGATACTTGCATTAATCCGGAGGAGCTTCGGTCACAAGAACCCGTCTGCTGTTAAGACTGCGCCCTGGTTAGACCGTTTGTGGAGTATGCCTGCCAAGTTTGGAACCCTTACCTGGCTAAAAACATTCATGCGATTGAATCAGTTCAGCGGCGTGCGACAAGAATTATTTGCGGTTCCGAAAAGCCTCATACAGACCGGCTCAAAGAACTTAACTGGATAACGTTGGAGCTGCGAAGGAGATACCTGTGCCTTGTTCAACTGTATGAAATTATTTTCAACTATTGCGACATTGAATATGCCAATTATCTTGATCTTATTGGATCGACAAGAAGTTTGAAGGTTGTGATCGCATGTTATATATAAAAGCTTGGAGTAAATAAAATTCTGCTAGTTTTGTGTTGGAAATTGCTTATCAGAAGAAGAAGGAAAACTATAAGTTTGCCACGCTCGTGATGGGTTTTATACCGAGTGACGTTTTCGCTGAACCAAAACAGGCACATTTTGGGCTTGTACTTCAAAAATTCAAGCTCAACTCAATTCATCCGGTGAGTCAAGTGTTTATTTCTCTCAAGTATTGTATAAGTTTGAAAATTGAGAAGCTGTCATTCACTAATTAGTGTAAACGCTGAGTCAGTGCATGCGTACGCGCGTAAATTGGTGGAGACAAAGTGCTGTTCCATGTTTGTTTTGATATAAAACTTTGAAGCAATATAATAAACTACTTATTGACCTCGCTTGCTCGGTCAATGAGAGGTTTATTGACGGCGATTAGTGCCAAGCTTTTATTTGGAGAAGTTTAGACTCATTTAATTTGTATTAGACTTTTCTTTGTAGAATTTATTGTAGTCTTACGTTAGGAGAGTAGTTTTTAAATGGGAATTGAGTTTCCCCCTACTACTATCCTTCCTTTCAATTAGTTATATCCTTTATATTAAGTTTTTTATTTGTTACTTTGTATTTGATTGGAGAAGTGATATTAAACATTAAACACTCCCACGAGTGAATAAAATCGCAGTTGAGCGCAAACGGAAACACACAGGAGAGTGATTTGTTTTACAAAGCGTTGCGGCGACTATTGGTCAATAACAGTTAATTGGGCTGTACTGAAGCCTTTGTTTCCACAAAAGAGTATCGTTGTTGGCAGTTTCAACACCCCCAAATGCGCATAAACATTCCAATTTGATTTCAAATTAACAAATTGACATCAGTTTGTTTTTTACAATAACAAAACTCAAGCGACGACGCGGGGAAAACACACAAGAAAACTGGATTACCTTCTTCGTCCAAATCAATGTCGTCAGCACTCGATTTTATGTGTCTGTCCTCTTATTGATAATGAAAATTAGCCAATCACAAAGCGAGAAACTGACGTGTTATTGTAAAATTTTATTTTGAGTCAATTGATTTCTATTATGACGTCACATAGCATGTTTGGGTGACAGACAAAAAGACTACCCGGGAGACTACTATATAGTGGGAGGTGCGAACTCACACGCAAGATCATATCCGCTTTTACTTTGGACTTGTTGACTTGTTTGCGTATAACCAGTGATCATGACTATGCCAATGGACGCTGTATTTGGCTGTGAATTTTCTGACGAGGTGGATGTAAACCTCCAATGCCAGATTTGGTAAGATGAGTGGAAATCAAACACTTTTAGAGCTGTGCTTCATTCGCAATTGTGCCGCACCGCTATAAAACAATGCTATTTGTCAGGAACGGTTTCAGCTTACGATTGCTTTAAAATCCGTGAGTTTGCGTCTTTATTAACACTGTCAAATCTCTAACGTTGCAGTTTGAGCGTCATGTTAAAGCCAGTGAGTTTAACGTGTGGTCATTCTGGATGCAAAACCTGCCTGGAACAGCTGGCGGTAGGAGTTGGAGAAGGCGCAAGGGTTAAGAAATGTCCAGTGTGCCGAGTTGAAATACTTCGCCAGCCATCCGTCAATGTTTCCTTGAACCATATGACCAGAAAACTACGCATGCAATGTGCTAGTGTTGGCTGCGAGTGGAGAGGGGCATTGGAAGGAGCGGAAGGGCACCAAAGCGAATGCGGGAAGCGTGTGGTCAATTGCAAGAACGACGGGTGTCGACATACCACGCAACGAGAGGAAATGGCCCAACATGAACGCACCTGTCCCAAATCAAGGACGACTTGCCAAAAGTGCGGGAAGACCATCACACTGGAAGAAATGCAGCTTCATGAGTCAGACATGTGTGCCTTCGTAGTGAAAGAGTGCCCGCTTGGATGTGGTGAGCGCTTTCCCCGGTACGTATACATATAATATAATTGTATAGTTATCTCTTTTCTTGTCAATCCTCTAACTGTGCCAAACCAGTTATATTGATGATCAGACTGATGAGCAAAAAAACTTGATGAAAGTATATAATTTACTACTCAAACACGTTACTATGATTCAAATGATACTGTGCATTGGTAGGCCGTGAAAGAAGTGGGCTTGTGATAAAAGTACTATGACACAATCAAGTCATTCTTTTGCACAAAACGCTAACGCCTGTTAAATTATTCTTATTTTTATATACTCCTAGCCGCGAGCGCTGGCGTTTTACCTCGATCTTTTACTCAAAGCTTGTATTGCATATTGTGTTTCCCCACAGTTGCAATCTTCACCTACACCAACACTGCTGCCAGTTAAAGGCTGTAGCTTGTGGAGTAAAAGGGTGCAAGGCTATAATGCGACGGGGACAGCGTTCATCGCACGCACTTGAAGCTGCCCTAAGCCATCAGCAGATGCAAGCGTGTGAAATTCAGAGACTACGTCGACTAATCAAAGAAAAGGTAAAGTGGGCGGGGTTATGCTATGGTTATACTATTTTCAATTGTCTGGTTCTAAAATCAGTTAAAAAAACTCTGGTCGATGTAAAAGGCGAAATTTAATCATCGCTTCAGAAGACTTGTTGTAAAGTTCATTATTACAATTTTTAATCTTGATTAATTTTTTCGTACTTCCAAGAAACGGCCCCGCTGGCTCCCACTTGAAAGCAGATATTGCGGTCTCTGTTCTTTATACAGTCTCTTGGTGCGATTTCTGCAAAATATAGTAATATAAGTTATGGGTTTTTGGTTTTTAAGTTTACACAACAACAACGTTCGGATTTGTAGTATACGGGGCAATGATGGAACAGTCGCATTCGAGAAAATTGCATTATCGTCATCAACACCAATATTTCGCCGTTTTGTAAATTAATAGTTATTCTGTCTTTTTTACCTATTGAGGGCTGACTAAACAGAGGGAGGTAATTGATGTTTCTTTAAATGTTATGTACGAATATATACTAAAAATAGGAAAAATGGCCGAATCAGTAGCTTTTGTGGTTTGTCAATTCAGAATTTAAAAACTTAAGTATTCAAAATGTATATGACGAAGTGATTATAAGAGGCCATCGATTGTTATGATTTTGTGCTTATCCAATGCTTTTGCTTTATTAAAACACAGATGAAATAAATACTATTGTTTTTTGCAACTGTTTTACATGGTTTTGACTTTCAGGTTGTTAATATTTATTTATTTGTTCCTTGTTTAATGTAGAAATGCATGATTGACGAAGACTTCATTTGTCGAACTGAACGTAGTGCTTGACAGCCGTTCACTTAAAATAAATGCGTAGTGAAGAGTCGTCCATCAGCAGATGCCGTTCCACGCGTTTTTTTTTTTTTTTTTTTTTTTTTTTGCAATTTACGTGGCTACCCTATCAGACAAACCTATAATAGGCAGCGCTTATAGCAATTGAAACCTGACAAATCTAACTCGGCAAAATTTGGATTTCAGCAGCTCTATATACTGCTAGGCCAAAGGGTAATAATGTGACAGAAGTCGAATGATATTGTCAAAGTCATTTCCAAGTCCCCTCCAATCTCTCCACATCTGTTCATTCAGGAATGCTTGAAGGCCGTATCTTCTTATTCCTTTCTCCCTCTTGATGTAGTATTTCAGTCTGTTCCATGCTGCTTCGGCTTCTTGAGTGTGAACTCCTCGTAACGGATCCACGAAATTATCCCTATGCACCACGACCTGGTGCAGTATTAAATTGGGAACGTGTGCTACGATGTTTCTATAACCAGGCCAGTCGTCAGAATGCAACTCCGATCCTGGCAGGAGAACTCGCTGTAGTATCGGTGCTAGTGTTGCCCTGTCCCTGCGCTGCACAACCTGAAAGTATCCTCGGCATGGAGTGTTCTCAGTGCTTAGGACCCCAAACACCCACTGGTCATGTCTTGGCCGCCGTCCTCTCTGGTACTGAAAAGGAATGGATAAAGCGGGTTTTTGATTGTTAAAAAAAAAAAATTAGAAGCAATTGTTGCCATATTTCCATACAACAGTAACCTTTCCTTGACGAGGTCCACTTAGCGCAGATTAGGTGTTCGCTTCCGTGTTTGAGTTTTACCAGAAAATAATAATCCCTACAGAGTAATACCAAGCTACCACATTACACTGGAACGTAGAATGCCTTAAAACTGGAATTTAACGGTATTAGTCCCGTTGATTGAAGCCGAAGCTGAAAAAAAGCTAAAAAATAGTTATACCTTTGCTTTGTGGTTGAACTGGCTTTCGTCGCATTTAACGACGCATAAAGGTCCCCCAAACGGCACGATTGGCCGTTCTTCGAGATCCATCCCGCAGTAGTGTCTCAGCAACGCATAGACGTTGCCAACGCTGTTCTTCGATATGCCCACCATACGTGCGGCCGTTGTGCGCAATTCACGTTCGCTCCAGAGGTATAATAAAGTGAGAAGCTTCCCTAAGGGGGTTTTAGGGAACTCCTCAAAAAAACTGCCGGCCCGTAGTGACTTTTTGCTACGACATCCCGGACATCTCCTGTATTTAATTAAATAGACAAATAACATGTACGGCACATTGCGAGGGGCAGGTACAAAACCTGGACCCCCCTATTTGGACCCCTATTTGGACCCCCATTTGGACCCCCATTTGGAAAATAAAATATATATTAATAATTAATGATGATAATATTGATGTAATAATAATACAATTTCTCATATATAATTAAATGCAAAGCCAATAAAACTGCGAGCTGTGGGCTGCGAGCTGAAAAGTCACTTTAAAAAATTAAAAAGAAAATAGAAAAAAGTCCGTCTTTTTGTGTTTGCTTCGCTTTGTTTGTCAGCGATTTTTTTCTTAATAGCACTTTTTTTTGTAGCAACAATTTACAACAAAATATAAAGGGGTCAGTTTATTTCTTCACACTGGTTGTTTGCTTTATGTCTTTCCTGCAAGGTAAACGTCACTTATTTATTTAATTTTAACCGTCTTTACTTGTGGTTTACTTCGCTGTACAGTCAACTCACTGTAATCAAGACGCGAAAAAGCGAAAGAAGAATGCAAGTGATTCAAGTAAAAGGCTGTGCAAGTGTGTGTTTTCGCCTGTTAAGTGTATATACCTGACGGGAAAAGTGACGATATGCATTGATTACTCCCTACTGTCAGGTCTGGTATATTTTATTATTTCCAGGGACGTACCTGTCATCAGGTCTATTTTCAGGTCTGTTATAAAACTTCGTAAACATCCGGTGTCCGCTTTGAAAGGATTTTTTTTATTGAAATGTTTAATAAAAATGTGTCCGCTGTCCGCCTTAGAGAGAGTTCAGTTACAGCGGAGAAACAAGTGAAATTCAGCAGGGACCAAATTTGCTGTCCGCCTTTTTAGAGAGTGTCCGCTTAGAGAGAGTTGACTGCATTCAAACCAGAAATGCCAGTAAAGGCTGGTTCACACGAGCAAGCAAGCGCAAATGCAAACGCAAGCGCAAGCGGTAAAATTTGTGAAGCGAGTCTCCCGTGTGCCAGGGCCGGAAAGATCCGCTCTACAGGAGTCGTGCAGCGTTTCCGGTTTCACAATAGCAGTCACATGTCGCTTTCCTTGGTTACCTTTTAGGGTCAAAATATGCTCGAGCCAGGCCCATTTAGTATCTTTTAGGGGTCAAAACGAAAATTCCCGACGAGCATCCCCGTCATTTTTATATGAGAGTACCCCCCCCCCCCCCCCCCCCCCCCCCCCAACCCCGGGCATGCAGTACATCATGTTTTCATACGGAATTGAGACACGCCGGGTGTGGTCCTTGTCTGGCTATTGTTTTTCCTGGTTGTTCTGGTTCTGACATGCAGACAGTTACCTCGTTTATATGCGCGATTCCTCCTGTATTGCATCACAGACGAAACTTGTATAGTTACGAGAGATCTGAATTTGAACATGGATTCGTTTTTAAAGCCAGGCACCAGCTATGCGCAGGCTGTTTCTCCCTCTAGTCCCACAATGAGGGAGTTTCAACGACAGGACGAAGAGGAGGCAATGGAGATGGCTCTCGCCATGTCACTGAAGGTAAGGGTTGACCAATGGCCAGTGTACATCATCTTTGGTCGCCATAGTTACATCGACCTTTATTTGGTTGGTGCTTTAGGTTGCGGAATATTCTGACATATCAGAAGAGGAAAAATCTGATGAGGAAACATTTAAGCCTGGATACCTCTCGGTATGTTGTTAATGATCGACTCTATTTAATTATACTTGATGCAAAACGTCTCCAAATGACTCGCTAATGCTTCTACCCCATAATATGAAGGCTACTCGAACAGTTGTCGGTTCACTAAAATGTTTTTTTCTCATTACTGTATTTCATTCCTAGAATATTACGTCCGCTCCTCAAAGACCAATTTACGTTGATCTTACAACGGAGTCACCAAAACGGAAGGTACGTTCGAGCAAGTTATCAATATGTTGTACTTGTGATGTTATAAGCTAATGTTAATACCGAAAAGCAAGCCGGGCGCTTATTTCACAATTAGGGAAGGGGAGGGGGAGGTGTAGATATGTTGTGTGGCACTATGTGGGTGGGGGGGGGGGGGGGGGGGTAAGTGACAGTATGCTGGGGTGTGGGGTGTGGCTGGGTCATGCCTATTGAATAGGAATTGTGCATTTTTATCTTTAAACAGAGGGAAACACTGAAACAAAAGGCATCTCCACAGTATGAATCCTGGGATGAAGAGGAGTTTTCACCAGGGGACCCGCAGCTTCCTATTGGTAGTTTCCCGTACATTGTAAGTTAAATAAAATAATTTTTTTTGAAGGCGGTAGCCCGTGTATAGGTTTTGGCTTTATTCTTAAACCCCGCTGACCATATGCACCAAGTGAACTTTTTTGGGAATTTGATACTTGGTCAATATTGCTAAACCACAAGGTACTATGGGCGATTTTAACACTACACGATAAGTTACAAGCGACATGCTGGAGGAAAGGGTGGTGGTAGTGACTTTCTAAGCAGCCCACACATATATCATTTGTCTTTTTTCTTCCTGTAGACCCAAAGTGAGCGGGATCGGGCCACGGTTTCCAGCGAATTTCAAGAGATGGTGAAGAGAAAGAACAAGGGCAAGAGGTAGTAAATGATTGACAGTACAATGATGATTTTTAGATGCTTTGCATCTCACATTCTTAAATAGTTCTTTTCGACCAATTCTTCTTTTCCCAGCAGGCCCCATTCATAATTTTGTGGTTGGTTGTTTGTTTTGTGGTTGTGATACCGCGTACCCCTTCTTCTTTTATTTAGCTCAACGAAAGGCTGCAAAGGAAAGAAGCTGTTTTTCGTTAACAATGATAGCAACTCGGTAAGTTACAGTTGGAAACTCTAACGTTATATGATGCACATTAATAATAATGATACTAATGACAATGCTATCTCCTTTCGTCAGAGTGATTGTGACATCGATTTGACCTTGGAACCGTCACCCAAGAAAAATAAAAGGTACTTTTCCTAAATTTAATAGCGAAAGGGAGTGACACTGAGACTGATTCCCTTGGATATATTACTAGAAAAACTAAATGTTTGTCATTTTTTTTTCAGACGGCAAGCCTTCATTGATCTGTGTGGTAGTGACCAGGAATGCCATAGGGGTCCAAATAGGGGGGTCCAGGTTTTGTACCTGCCCCATTGCGAGTGTGGCGCATTGCGCAAGCGGAAACACTGATGAGTACCACACTAACAAGGTTGAGCGGCACTAAGCACGTTTGAGCTGATCACTTATTTGGTGTCTGAAATAGGGAGCACATTTTGAATCTAGGGTATGAAAATGGTATATTTTTGGTCTGAAATGGTGTAAGGGGTTTTGAGAACCGGGCGGAACACCCGCAGAGCAAAAGCTTCTTTCTCATAGTTATGCAAGACAGTATAGTAAGGCAGTGGTAACCGCCTTCCTTATGAGTAGCTTATTGTCTTTCGAACAGGATTCAGATTATCAGGTTTTCAACTACCGAGAATTAAAGGAACTGTTTAGCGTAGTCACGGCGCCTAGTAACTCACCACAGGTATCCATCTACATGTTCCACGTTTCTCAATGTTAAAGTCATGTCTCTTTGACAGGGTAAGCATCGCAATGGATTAGGTAGGGCGTTGTTGGCCTGCAACCATTCGACCAGTTGCAAAAACGGGCCGTTCGCTAAATCGGAGACTTGAAGAAGATTCATTTCATTTAGCCGTAAAACACCTCAGTTTTTGCTGCTGAGCGCCGGATGTCTCATGTTGTTTGTCAGAGTTGAAGTAACAAAAGGAATTAATTAATTTGCACCAGTTTGGGAGTTTAATTTGGGTGTCACCCTTGATTGTTTTCCAAAAAGTGTCATCCTATTATGCCGGTTGCCTTTGATGCGGCACATTAGCCGAACAATATACCACAAACACTACCGACAAAAGTGTGCGAGATAGGAAGATTGGGATTGTTTCATCTCATAGTCGTTGCTAGCAGTATGGATAGGAGGCAAAACGTTAGAATGCGTATGGTGGAGAGAACTTTCGTTATTCTCAGAAGAGAGGATGCCTTAAGAGTTCCTACAGCAGCAGTAAGAAGAACTCTGGAAGACAGTGGAAGGGTGAGAGAGGTGCAGTTTGCCAACAACTGCACCAGTGGACACCTTCAGGAGTTGTTGGCAAACCACTTCCAACAGCTGAGGGAAACGAACATTGCAAAGTAAGGCAAACGGTTATTCACGTTTTAATACCTTGTACCACGCTTATTTATTGTGATATCGTCCGTTTAGCATCAATTTCTACAAAACCGTGAGGAACACCAGTGTTCTAACTTTGGCAGTACCGGGAGAAACGGCATGCGGATACACTCTAAAGGCTGCAACCACGCACAGAGGAAAAGTTTACCTAAAAGTGACAGAACGTGCAGGTACGAACGTCTTTACAGCGTTTTGAGTGTTGAAAGGCAGTGATGATTGCGCTCACATTTTAGAAACCCAACTCAGCCGGTCAGGCGTTTAATACTCTTTTATTTATACACGACTTCACATTTTCGAGTGCAAATAAAGACCAAAACGAGTACAAAGATGCGATCGTATTGCACTCGTCAGGAACCAGATTATCTGGTTTATTAGCTTATGTTATCAAGTTTTGCAAGCAAAGCTTACGAACGCGTCATTTGTTGTTCCATTTAACATTTGCCCTGCTTCGTTTGTCGTATAATAAACAATTTATAACACGGAAAGTCGTGCAATACGGCTGTATTTTCACTCGTCAGTCTTTTTTTTCTCTCTCTCGCCTGAAGCAGGCTCGAAAAATAAAACCGACTCGTCAAAATACTCCGCCGTATTGCACTCCTTCCTGTGTAATAACCTCTTTGTATTTTGTGTTACGAATAGCTAATGCAGATGGAGCTAATGCAGATGGAGCTAATGCTGGGACCCAAGCAGAAAACATGGAAAATGATGAGCAGAACGAAGACAACTCTGCAGGTATGACACTGTAATTATACATGGGAAAGTTTGTCTTTCCAATCGAGTTTTACCGACTCCCGCCTCAACCCCCCACCCCCCCACCCCCCACCCACCCCCACTCCTCTCCCTGCTCGTGCATTTGTCGCTAACCCTCAGTCTCCTCTCTTTCAAAATGGCGGTCGAACGACTGTTCAGCCCCTTGCACAATATAAGTCAACATACAGTAGATGGGCTCCAGTTAAGGAATTGGAGGCCGTTCTCTCTTAATTGCGAAAACAAAGTGTTAGAGGATATGCATAACATAGCATAAAAACGATGGACGACTGGTTAATGGTTTTCAAATGTCAATAATAACACGAAATGACAACTGGAAATGAACAACAAAGCGGATGAGAAATTCAAGCTAGCTTATGCATTGATATATACCTGGTTCTATTAAGTTCTATAATTTTAAGTTCTATAATGTTTAAGTCTTAATGTAATTTATACTCCATTCTGGTTCAGCGTTTATTTTTTCAAGTGATTTACACTGTTTCTTTGTAAAACAGGGTTAAAAATATTGACTTCCCTTCTGTGCTAAAGTTGTCCGTAGGAGTCAACCAAAACAATAGTGAACAAATTTTCCTCACTATAAATTGCATCATTTTTCTCAGCCACTGAAGAAGCAGCTGGAAATGCAACAGGCAACGACCTGAATACAGCTTTTGGTAAGTTACATACTTTTCCCTACACACATGCTGATACATGTATATTGCTGCACACGCATCAAATTGGAATGTCCCAATAAAATTATTTACAAAAATACTGATTGTAATAGTTCGCCTTACTGACATTCTCTGTTTTCATATATGGTAATTGCTCGTGGCGAAGCCGACGAGCTTAGGATTGGAAAGCGTGTCTTTATCATCGTCATATTTTTATTTTTATTATTTTTTTTTTTTTTCTGGGTTACGAATCAGCACACGGTGATTGGTTCATATTTTCACGTGATTTATGATGACGTTTTGTCATCACATGACTTGCCGGGCGAGCAGTTTCGCCATTTTGAAGGAGATATGTGGGCGATAGAATTGTGCTTTGAGAATAGCCGTAAACAAATATTTGATGGTACCGCTGTCGCCGATAAATATTTAGTCCCGACGAAACTTTCTGTGGCGACACGAAATACTTTTGGGAAGATAACAGGGCGAAAGCAGAAACCAAAGCTACGGTGAGCTTTAGCCGTAAAACAATGACGCTTTATGCTTTACTCTGTACATGACATCTGTTGCCTCATAAAATTCTTCTGCGTATCGTACATTGCCTGTTGAAGTGTTTCTTTCATTCGATCATGTAGCCTTTGTTTCGCAATGGTCAGTGAATACCAGAAATGAAAAATACACCTAAATAATTCTGAGGATTGAGTTTGCAGTCACAAATGGACTGAACACACTGTGAACAAAAGCGCAATAATATTGTAAACATCTCTCGTGTGACATTCCTCGCTGTCAATTTTATATTTGTTACAGAGCACGAATACTTGAAAGCCTGATAGAAAAAACGTATTGAGTTAATAAAAGAAAACACATAAGTAGTGAAGCGAAAAAGTAAACTGAATCCCATTCAAATTCAACGCCATTTGGCTCTGTGGAATGCGCACGGATAAACTGGATTTTAGGAAAAGATTTTGGCTCGCGTTCACCGCACAAGCTTTGAGAATAGCCGTAAACAAATGTTTGATGGTACTTCTGGGGTATTGCAAATATCTCTGTCGCCGATAAGTATTTAGTCCCGACGAAACTTTCTGTGGCGACACGAAATACTTTTGGGAAGATAACAGGGCGAAAACAGAAACCAAAGCTACGGTGAGCTTTAGCCGTAAAACAATGACGCTTTATGCTTTACTCTGTACATGACATCTGTTGCCTCATAAAATTCTTCTGCGTATCGTACATTGCCTGTTGAAGTGTTTCTTTCATTCGATCATGTAGTCTTTGTTTCGCAATGTTCATTAAATACCAGAAATGAAAAATACACCTAAATAATTCTGAGGATTGAGTTTGCAGTCACAAATTGACTGAACACACTGTGAACAAAAGCGCAATAATATTGTAAACATCTCTCGTGTAACATTCCTCGCTTTCAATTTTATATTTGTTACAGGGCACGAATACTCGAAAGCCTGATAGAAGAAACGTATTGAGTTAACAAAAGAAAACACATAAGTAGTGAAGCGAAGGCTGGATTAATCGTGGCCTCTGATTAGAAATATGAGTCAAGGTCAAACTGTCATAATCGATTGTGCATAAAAAGATATGTCACGCATTCTCAAGATGCAGGGTCGCTCAACCTTTAAGAAGCAAGTGTACGAGTGTTGTAATAATAATTTTTAGTTTAATCAAGGTGTCAAAAGAGCAAGGTGTCAAAAGCCAAGTTCTCTATACTGTGTGATATTTTTATGGTGAGAAATTGGAAGTCTCTCTTGGGAGTTCCGCTCTTGTCCCCTACTTTCCATTTTATATTCTGGTCTCGACCCAACTCACGCCACGAGCTCACTGGCAAGGCCAGTCTAGTTAAATATAAAGAGGAGAACCATTATCAAGAACTGGACACTGCCATCAACCGTCTTCAGGCAATGGCCAGTGAAGATACCATGGACATTGACAACGAAGAAGAAGGTGCTGACAGGAATTCCATACAAGTACAAACATGCAATAATTATTGTACCAATTAGTCCATTTTCTTGCATTTTGGGTGATATTGGTAGGCATACATACTCTGAAATGTTTCTCTTACTTAATTAAGGGTGCATTCATTGATGACTATTCCCGAATGGACCTGAGTCACCCTCCTTTCTCATTCGCTCTATTAGTGCTGACCAAGCTATAGGAACAAGGATTGTTTGGGTAGACATATAAAACACAGAGGAGTTGATTGCATTCAATGACCTTTGAAAACTGGTTACCGTATCCACTTTAATTCAACTGTTCAAGACCTCTCAATTAATGCAAATATATTTATTCATCTAATTTTAAGGCACTATCAGAGATCCTGAAGTTGAAATCACTGCCGTCGTCCGGCAGACGGATCCAGAATTGGCTCCAGGTAAAAATAACTTAGTCACAAATATATAAACTGCTTGCGGTCATAAGTGATTGATAGCTGTGCTTGAGGAATGCCGTGGTACTTCAAAGTCCAAACATAATGCTGTCTTGATTATTTTACCCAGGCACATTCGATATACACTGTACTCATTTTATGAATAAACACAAAGTATATTCATGATCTCTGTGGAAGATATCTTCAACAAGTATTGCAAACAAAACAAACTGGCAGTTCATACTATTTCCTGAATCATGTCCACAAATGGTACACAACTGGCATGCATATGTCAAAATATTAATGACTGTTTAACTTTCAGGTCACTTTGGTGCTGCATTTCTGGGGGAAGGAATTATTGGTACAGTGTAATATAATGTTATCCTATCATTATTCTCTCATTGGGATTATTAGTAGTGTTTGTATTTTAGAGGTTTACAGGATAAAATGTTACATTCCTCACTGCATAATTATGTGGCACATTACTCTCACTGAATGTTGGAGGTCGATCATTGTTGTTCATGATATTGCGTTCACTATTTTGAAATCTTTGCAGCTGGAGAGGTAACAGAGGACATGACCCCTCATGGCCTTGGAGGTTAGAAAAATGTAGTTTTTGTGTATAGAAAGAGGTTTTTGTAAGTTTTTGTTGCTGTATATTGCATACACAGACCAATATTGCTTCACCTGCAGTAAAATTAATTTTCACAATCCCTTTAGCCCAGTGAATAGGGATTATTCGTATGTTACTTACAATATCAATACACTGTAACACTTTTCTCACAAAACAAACATTCTTCTGGTAGGAGATTGTACGGGCAGGACGGATGAAGTAATTTGGTGCGAGGAACTCCTATCTGATGCCTGCAATGGTGACTATAGCCAGTTGCCCTTATTCTTGAATCATTCATTCGATGAGGTAAGCATTCTAAAAAAGTTCACATTTAAAAAACATGAACAATGATGAACTCTCTCTAACATGGACACCTTTGGAACCAAAATTGCTGTCTGTCAGAGAGATGCCTAGAGAGACACCCAAATATTAAAACCAGTGTTTCATTCCAGTGTATAATGTAGTTACTTTTAGGGTGTCTCGAAAACAAAGACCTAAGACCTAAGACCTAAGACCTCGAAAACGAAGACCTCGAAAACGAAGACCTCGAAAACAAAGACCTAAGACCTAAGACCTAAGACCTAAGACCTAAGACCTAAGACCTCGAAAACGAAGACCTCGAAAACGAAGACCTCGAAAACGAAGACCTCGAAAACAAAGACCTCGAAAACAAAGACCTCGAAAACGAAGACCCCCGAAAATATGCTCAGCGAAACGCTTGATTCGCCTCGGAATTGCTTTTATCGGAAGCTGTTGTGTGACAACAAAATGGGAGGGGGGGAGGGGGGGCCGGGTATTTCCCGCCACAATGTGCGTCCGCGGCAGCTTTTCCCGCCCAAAATCGCGGGCAGCAGTTTGTTTACCAAACGTTCAATTAGCTGAAGTATGCCGGATTGCGATCAATCACTGCGATCGCTCAGAAAAGTGTTCAGAGACCGCTGGATTGCTACGATCACTGTGATTGCTGAAAAACTGTTCCGAGATCGTAGTGATTATTGGAAACAGCATGCCGCGAATGGAAAAGCTGAAATGTTTTAAAAATGGCGACTGGTGACACGCACGGTCAGTTTTGTAAAACTTGGTGCTGTAGTTTAATTGCAAATTCTATGCTGAAGTTAGAAGAAAGGATGAACAAGTCTTGCAATTGAGTGGTATTAAAACAGTTCCTGCTTTGCTGGACAGAGTTTTCTTGTCCGTTCTTGAACAACCGTATTTATGCGCCACGATTCGCGACATCTCTTTCAAAGCTCCATTAAATTCCCAAAACAAATCCTGAACTCACTTTGCAGGATGGTTTACTCACAAGGCTACACAGTTTGTTTTGAACAACTTGGTCGATTGCCGGGGCTGATCAGAGGGAGCTAGAACCGATCGCAAGTAGCATCGAACCTTGCTTCACTAAGCGTGCGTATCGAGTGATTGTGCGGCTAAATTCAACAAAACACATCTTTATAATCCAAAAACGCAAGAGGTACAAAGTGCCGAGGGTTACCAATAAGTTTGTTCAGAAGAATGACCTTTCTCGAAGTAAGAACCGATTGAACAGCTTCGATATTTCAACAACTTCGAGGCAAAACGGTCAGCTACTCTCATCCAGTATGCCGTTTTCAGCTTGTCTGCCATACTGTTGTCTTTTAGACGTGGCTTGCATCGTTACATTGGAAAAACGCAAGAAGTACATATGGACAGCTACTGATTTTGTGTCAATATTTTCGGTATCCTTGTATTATAAGAGAATCCGGTTGAACAGCTTGCTATTTAGTCTCTAGTTCAAAGGTATGATTGTTTAGTTTACACTGAAAGCCAAATAAATTGCAGCCCCTAATGCGCATGCATGTCCGCTATTTCTGGCCATGATAAGCAAGACGCAGTGTGTTGTCTGCGTTACATTAATGGAAAATAATTCTATTATCTGTATTTGAAGATATTGTACATTTTGAAGAACAAATAGAGGTCCGTAATTATCCGTAATCGCTGAGCATATTTTCGAGCTCGAAAACTAAGACCCTTTGGAATCATTGCCAAACGTCTAAAAATACTGCATTGTTTGAAGTGTCACACCGTCTAAAAATACCGCATTGTTTGAAGTGTCACACAACCAGCTTCCGGTAAAAACAATTCCGAGGCGAATCGAGTGTTTCGCTGAGCATAATTTTTCGAGGTCTTTGTTTTCGAGGTCTTCGTTTTCGAGGTCTTCGTTTTCGAGGTCTTAGGTCTTAGGTCTTAGGTCTTTGTTTTCGAGACACCCTCGCCAAACGTCTAAAAATACCGCATTGTTTGAAGTGTCACACAACCAGCTTCCGGTAAAAACAATTCCGAGGCGAATCGAGCGTTTCGCTGAGCATATTTTTGGGGGTCTTCGTTTTCGAGGTCTTCGTTTTCGAGGTCTTAGGTCTTAGGTCTTAGGTCTTAGGTCTTAGGTCTTAGGTCTTAGGTCTTAGGTCTTTGTTTTCGAGACACCCTGGTAAGTTAGGTGTCTGCTTAGAGAGAGTTGACTGTTTTTCCAATTACTGCTACATGTACCTTACAGTTAGAAGAAACACATTATAACATGGTGATCACAGCCATAACTTACATAACATTATGGTGTCACTTCACATTAGTTCAATGCATTGTCCAGATCTAGAATTTAGGCAATGCACAATTAAATAATTCAATATGATTACCACGAAAGCTTGTGAATGATGTGAATGATGCTATGTGCACTTTCTTAGTTATGTTGGCAAGCGAGGGAGGATGGGGCTGCTATGGTACTGGTGGTCATAGGATCAGCTACCAATATCGAACAGAGGCACCACATCTTAAGGTACAGTACAGAACTGCACCTGTCATTGAACAGTCACATACATTATTAATGACATGAAACTTTTATAGTGTAGTATAGATCTGATTTGTCTACATATATAAAGTGAAATACACATACATGTAAATGCTGTATATCATTGTCTTAATTAACCATCAAACTAGTGGTTGTGTCTGTTATTTGGTAGTGGTACTACCACAAAAACAAACAAATTCTCTTTTTATTCTGCAGGATATTAAGAGGAATATTATGTAAAATACAATTGACCACATGCAAGTGGTATTTCTGGCTCTCCTGGGGAAGTTCAAGAAATGGCCAGCAAGGTAAAGTTCTAAAGTATGAATGTATCATATTGAATGAATGCAAGAGTATTGTGAGGTTATGTGTGCACTTGTATACTGTGTATGATCTCTCACTATAAACTTTTAATTTTGACAGTGATTGAACGTTATGGAGGGAACAGCCAAGAGGGGCAAGTGCTCCTACTGGCACCATCTTTTGGTGGACAACCAGTATTTATAGACAGGATATCAGGTAAAGGATAAAGTGCTACTTGCCCTAAATTTTCATCCATTGCTACATGTCACACTGCTAAGTGTGACACCATCACATACTGTTAAAGATTCTGTACTGTAGCTGTCTTGGATTTAATCCTGAGTATGTGCCTTTCATTGACCAGGCCAACAAGATGAATCAGCAGTTGGGAGAGTGGTCGGAAGAACGAATTCCATGATGGCAAAAAAAGTGTGACCAGGGAAAGGTAAAGTTAAGCAATTTATAATGATAATGATAGTAACAATTAAATAAACATTGCCTTTTCTTTTCTTTGAAGACCATTTTTAGCACCTTAAGTACAGCTTACTGTGTGAAACATAAAGGTGCAAACTACATTGGTACTGTAGAGTCAATATAGAGCTTGAAGATAATTCCTAATGTTTGATTCATTAAATCTGATGTATCACAGTCTGAGAGAGATGCAATAAAGCAAAACGTTTCCAACTGTAAAGTGCATTTTTACAGGGAAGATCTGAACAATTGGAGGGATGAGAGAGCACGCCAGGAGAAAGAGCTGCACGAGGAAATAGAAAGAAGAAAGCTGTTAGAAAACAAGGAGAGAGAGAGAAAGAGGCATGAGGAGGATGAAGAAAAAGATGGTCAAGGCAGTTATGATGGTGAAAGAGAACATGCCAAATCAAAGGTAGAACATAATGTACATACATACATGAAAGGCATGAGGGCACTTCATCTGTTTCTCTCTGCTTGGAATCCCTCATCAAACACTTGCACACATGTATTAGAAATATAGCTAACTGCATTGCATATCTGGCTTTATCCACTCATGCCAATAGTAAGAAACTGTTTCAATTTAATTTTTCCACAGATTAGGGAGGCTAGGAAGAATAGAATACAGACATGTGAAGAGGGTTTGGTCATACGGGTAAGGACGACAGGGGGAATGAAGAAGAGGAGGTTTCCTAGAGGATCGTGCTTTCAGGTTTGTGCTATACATGTTTACACTATAAGTCTTATAGTTTTGTGCATGTGCATAAAAATATACTTATGACAAGGGAACTTAACAGTGTATGCATTTGTTAATGCACAGGAGGTTTATGATTGGGCAGGTGCCAGTGAAGATTTACCCTTATACTTCACACTAAACAGAGGGCCAAATGAGGTCATCAAACATGGTGACCTCATTACAACAGAGGAAACAGTGAATGTTATGGAAAGGGTAAGTTATTTAAAGTTAAGTAATAACTCAATGTGTCATATAACATTCAGCAATCCAATCATAGTTGGATATACACAACAAAAGTGTAATAACGTTTTATGTGGAGATCATGATTACATTATGTATAACTCAGCAAGGATAACAAACCTATGCAGTCAGCTAGCACGACCATTAGTTATATAGATCGTTTCGCAAAATACAAATTTAATTCGCCATTAAAATTCGAAGCACAAGTATATACTCTTTATATGTCTCTTAATGATTGCCGAAGCCATCAGCATTTGTTTATCTGTCGGCTGCACACTCTTTCATTTATACTAGGTAGTCATTCTGCTCATTTCGTTCTATTTCGTTTCATTTCGTTTCGTTTCGCAAAATACAGTAAGCCATTCACAGGCATTCATTAACGCAGGCATGTTTTTTTTAGGATGAAAACGAAGCACGTGCTCTTCTGCATACTCCAGTGAGTACAAACATAGATGTATAGTTGTAGGTAACTACATTGTAGCCATGGATACACTGAACACTGAGATACATTGTAGATATTGTAGTGTCAATCATCTGACTTGAGACCCAACTGGAATCTGTCTTTGCATGTAGGCTGTGTATTCACCTTACCTTTTCTTATATTTTGCAGGTTTCACTGATGGGGAATTTTCCTTTGGCAAGGAGCCAAAGCCCAGCAGCCTCAGCCTCAGCCTCAGACGATGTGTCTAATGATGGTAACAGTCCTTTAAGTGTACATTTTACATACAATACTACTACTACTTACTACTACTATTACTACTACTACTACTACTACTACTACTACTTACTACTACTACTATTACTACTACTACTACTATTACTACTACTTACTACTACTATTACTACTACTATTACTACTACTACTACTAATATTTATATTAACAATAACGGTGATGATTTTCACATTTCTATATTTTAGTAGTTTACTAAAAATAACATATATTTAAAAATCATCAATGTATTAGTAAAACTGTGTTTGAATGCTTATTTGATTGATGTTCATTTGAATCATATTTCAAGGAGAGAAGGACAAGAAGGAAGAGGAGGACGAGAAGGAAGAGAAGGACAAGAAGGAAGAGGAGGACGAGAAGGAAGAGAAAGACAAGAAGGAAGAGGAGGACGAGAAGGAAGAGAAGGACAAGAAGGAAGAGGAGGACGAGACGAAAGCCGGGAGTGACAACAGCCGCGGCAATAAAAGGAGAAGAAAAGACAACAGAACACCATCAGCGAGGAGAAAAAATAAAGACAAAAAGGAAAAATGAAGGCTCAAATGTACCGCAGGTTTTACTTTTCAGTTTATGTATTGATTTATTTACCTATTACAAAAGAGCCTGTGTACTACTCGTGAACATAGGTGCCACAGATGCTCAGAAAGAAGAGAGAGGAAGGCTTTCGTATACTTAGCCACTTCATTTTTGTATACATTTAATTTCTTCTTATTGCATGTACAATTGATTTGCTACCCATACGAGAATTATAATGCCAAGTTATTTATGTTCGTTTCAGACTCGGTACTTTTTTGTCAAGTTACGTTGACAAACATCCGGGATATTTTTCCCACCGTCTCTCCCTGCGTCTTCTAGTGAACGTCTGTTTTCTGCAACAGAAACAAACAACCAACCAAACAACAACAACAAAACTCAAAACTCGAATCACAAACTGCTCGATCTCATACACCTCAATAATCGTGATTTAGTGCCAATTTCAGTATCAAACATTTTCAGACTACATTTCACCCACTGCCATTATAAACCCTTATTTTATTCTGCTTTATTCAGAGCTGTTGATTGTTGAAAAATAAAAACAGTTGGTGGTTTAAATGGACTTTGTTGTTTCTTCTTCTCGTTTGACAAACCATGCATAAAAACGATAGTCAAACACCAAATGGGGCGCATTAGTACGATGGGTATGATCATTTTCCAACATTTTCTCCACCCCTCCCCCCAAATTTGGATTTGTTATATAACTTGAAACGAGGTCTTAAAGCGGTTCTGTAAGAATTGATAGAGTGGCTTTGTAAGAATCCTTAGAACGGCTCTGTGAGAATCCTTAGAACGGCTCTGTAAGAATCATTAGAACGGCTCTGTAAGAATCCTTAGAGTGGCTCTGTAAGAATCCTTAGAACGGCTCTGTAAGAATCCTTAGAGTGGCTCTGTAAGAATCCTTAGAACGGCTCTGTAAGAATCCTTAGAGCGGCTCTGTAAGAATCCTTAGAACGGCTATGTAAAACAGTACACTTACATAGAGGGTCTTTTTCTTATGTTATTCTTTGTTTTTATATAAGGCTCCGTGCCCAGAAAGCGATAATGATCCAATTACTTCGTATAAAAAAGCCATCTCAGACGTTACGCATCCTACATGTACAAGTCTGATCACTAATATGTTCAAGACTGCTATGCATTAAGCTTTAACGCAAAATTCTGGGTCGATACGAAATTAATCTCTATCGGAAGCTACAGACGTTTGAATACCGTGACAACAAAGGCGTGCATCACGCTTGTGGAGCGAACATTACGGCTCGGACAGTCGGATATCAACCTTGAGCCTTTGAAGACTTCGAGGTACTCAGTGACAAATATTCTCGATGTAATCGCCTGCCGGTCTTTCCTGCTTTTGTTAAAGCGACGTAAGTGAAAGCTAAGTAGCTGATGATTCGGGATTCCCCGTTCTATGATACTATGCTCGTGACATTTCATTGACAGATCTTGTATCTTAATCTCGCGTGATATTTGCCTCAAACTATTAGCAATTCAGTATCCTCAGACAATAAACAAAGAACCTTTACGGCTTCGTTCAGCTTGTTCCTTCAAGTTCTCAAGGTTCTGGATGTCAAATTCTTCGTACATTTCTGTACATTTGTGCATAGTTATGCAGTTCATTGATAAGTTCATTGCATTTGCTTTCGTGGCTTTCAATATGGCTTTTGAGGCTGAACGGACCGACCCAAGCCAAAACCGCTCAATGAAATTTAGTGTGGGTCTACCGCAGCCGGCGTATGCGTTTGTAAGTAAGATGAGCGGTCCATAAAATAATCCACAGAGCCAACTAAGGCAAGCAACTTGCTGTCTTCAAAATGGCGAAACTGCTCGCCCGCCAAGTCACTTGATCACAATGTCATCACAAATCACATGATAATATGAACCAATCACCGCATGCAGATTTGTAACCCAGAAAAAACTAGACTGGCGTTGCCAGTGAGCTCCGCGGCGTTAGTTGGGTCAAGAGCAGAATAAACTAAAATGGAAAGCAAGGACAACAGCGGAACTTCCGGGAGACTTCCAGTTTCTCACCAGAAATATATCACACAGTATAGAGAACTTGGCTTTTGACGCCTTGCTTAAATGAAACCTGATTAAACTATAAATTTATCATTACAACACTCATACACTTGGTTCTTAAAAGTTGAGCGACTCTGCATTTTTAGCTTAGAAGCGAAACGGTTAGCCACGGAGTAAATCTGAGTAATGCGTGACTTGTCTTTTTATGAATCGATTTTGACAGTTTGACTTTGAACACTTAATTCTAATCAGAGGCCACGATTAATCCAGCCTTCGCTTCAATACTAGTCTGTCTTGTTTTTTAACTGAATGCGTTTCACTTCTATCAGGGTGAGGCTTTCGAGTATTCGTGCTTGGTAACAAATATAAAATTGAAAGCGAGGAATGTAACACGAGCCCAACATGAGACTTCTTTACAATATTATTGCGGTTTTGTTCACAGCGTGTTCAGTCCATTTGTGACTGCAAACTCAATGCTCAGGACTATTTCGGTGTATTTTTCATTTCTGGTATACAATGACCGTTGCGAAACAAAGGCTACAGATCGAATGAAAGAAACATTTCAACAGGCAATGTACGATAAGCAGAAGCATTTATGTCATGTACAGTGTAAAGCATAGATTAGTTTTGTTTTACGGCAAAAGCTCATTTCAGCTTTGGTTTTCGGCCTGTTATCTTCCCAGAAGTATTTGTGTCGCCACAGAAAGTTTCGTCGGGACTAAATAATTAGCGGCGACAGAGTTATTTGCAATCCCGTAGCGGTATCCATCAAATAATCGAATCCCATCAATTTCCGCGGTGAACTTAGCAACGCAACCAAAATTATTCCCTAAAATCCAGTTTATCCGTACATCTTCCACAGAGCTAAACGGTGTTGAGTTTGGATGGGATGCTGTTACAGTTTGACATTTAGCAGTTCAATTACAACAACCGTTTAGATGATCGTATCGTATTCGCAACATAATCCTATCGTGATATTTAGAATAATCAGCATGCCATGAACAGACTACGATAAGCAGAAGCATTTATGTCATGTACAGTGTAAAGCATAGATCGCTTTTGTTTTACGGCAAAAGCTCACTGTAAGCTTTGGTTTTCGTTTTCGGCCTGTTTTCTTCTCTGCATTTTGAGAATGCGTGACATTTCTTCTTATGCACAATCGACTTTGACTCTTATTTCTAATCAGAGGCCACGATTAATCCAGCCTTCGCTTCAATACTTATGTGTTTTCTTTTGTTAACTGAATACGTTTCTTCTATCAGGCTTTCGAGTATTCGTGCTTTGTAACAATTATAAAATTGAAAGCGAGGAATGTAACAAGAGACATGTTTAAAATATTATTGCGGTTTTGTTCACAGTGTGTTCAGTCCATTTGCGACTGCAAACTTAATACTCAGGACTATTTCGGTGTATTTTTCATTTCTGGTATACAATGACCATTGCGAAACAAAGGCTACATGATCGAATGAAAGAAACGTTTCAACAGGCCATGTACGATAAGCAGAAGAATTGTATGAGGCAACAGATGTCAGGCACAGAGTAAAGCATAAATCGCCATTGTTTTGCGGCTAAAGCTCATCGTAGCTTTGGTTTCCGTTTTCGGCCTGTTTTCTTCCCAGAAGTATTTCGTGTCGCCACAGAAAGTTTCGTCGGGACTAAATATTTAGCGGCGACAGAGATATTTGCAATCCCCCAGCGGTATCTGATCAAACATTTGTTTACGGCAATTCTCAAAGCTTCCGCGGTCAACAAAAGAACGCAAGCCAAAATCGTTCCCTAACATCCAGTTTATCAGTGCGTGTTCCACAAACCCAAACGGTGGAGTTTGGATTAAATGCAGTTAACTTTTACACACAAGTACCGAGCAATTCACTGGCCACACTCGAGTTGTTTAACGAAGTGCATATCACGTGATAATCTGAACCAATCATCGTGCGCAGATTCGTAACCCAGAAAAAAACTAACATGACGATAAAGACACGCCGTGTGATTTTAAGCTCGACGGGCCACGCCCGCGAGCAAAAAAAAAAAAGAAAATCGCTCCATTTTAAAGCTTGTGTCGTCACAAGCAATTATTTGCTTGATTCAGCCTCTACAGCATTATATGATCCGCGCCGGCGCACTAGAGCCTAATTGTACACCGCGGGCTCACTTTCGGTCCCAGAATCCTTATCGTCTACAGTGTTTTAAAAACTATATTGGACTCGTTTGGCCATCCCGTAAAACATCGTCCAACATTGTTTTATCCAACATGTTGGAGTCGTTTGGTCCGCCTTTAGCCCTTCCTCAGTAGTCGATTAGTCTGTCACCAATACCTTTTCTTTATTGTAACGAGAAAATCACTGTGTTAGGATTTTGTCTGGTTTGCAATTTTACTTTATTGTCTCCACATTGTGCAATTACTTATGTGTCTAAATGTCTAAAGTTTGCTTTTTGGGCAAGTCATGAATGTGCAACAAAAAGATACATGGATTTGCTGGGGGGAGGCAGACTTTATATGACGTCACCGAATCTCTATGCCATTACAATATACAGTACAGTGGAACCTCCCTGAGGGACCATGGTCGCTTACTGGAATTTCTCAACATAGGAGGCCTAAGTGAGATCCTGCTTTGAGCCACAATCATTGCCAAATAATGCAGGTTTTGTGGGTGAATAACACCTTGAGGCTTGAAGAGACCCTCTCACCGTAGATGCTTTGCGTGCCCAGTGACTGACGGCGGCAATATTCGTATCATACGAAAATGGCGGATTCTCATGTTTTTCTACGTTTTATCGTGAAATAAATCAGCACAAACTCAGAAAATGTTTTGAATACGACAAGCAGCGACAATCAGATCAATCAGTCATAACGTGAGCGCCTCAGGAAAGTCGAGTTGCTGATGTAAATGTAAACATGGGCGCGCAAAGCATCTACGGTGAGAGTGTCTCTTTAAGAAATCAACCTTGTGTCCTGTTGCACTGTACATTACATGTGTTAGTGTTTTGACCGGTCCGGTTTCTGCAAGGAAGTTAGTCTCTTTGGGAGCATAGGGTGGTCGCTTACCGGAGATCAAAAACAATAGAAAACGGTGAGCTCCAAAGGTGGTCTTGGTCGCTTACGAGAGATTTCACTAAGAGTAATTTGACTGAGAAACCAGTCGGTACTTTGGTACTTCCCGTAGGCGACCACTTAAAGCCAAACGAAGGTTAGTCGCTTGCAGGAGGTTCTACTGTACGTCAAAATATTGTTCGTCCAAGAAGTGCAACAGGTGTGGTACTATGACGTCACAAGTGTGGTACTATGACTTCCATGACGTCACAGTACAAAAATGAAATTCTTTTGACCTGATTGGTTCTCCTGTGTAATTTTAAGAAGGAAAGCTACAAATTGAATATGGTAAAAACATGCATATGTATACAGTTTCTTAAGCCAATCACCGTTTATAAGGTACGAGACCAGGAATAAAAGCCCATAGGTTTTTGCGTGCCTCATACCTTGGTAAAACGTGTCGGCCATGAATAGCACTGTATACAATTGCCAGCAGTTTTCGTTTTAAACGACGTGAAAGTGAGGCGTTTGGATTACAGTATTGGAGGAGCAGTGCTTATGCTCTGAAAAACGACATAATTGTGTGGGTTCAGGCCAATGTTTTACGCAGATGGGGGAGGGGGGTGTGGGGGAAGGGCACCGTTTTGCATATCTGTGTTCAAATCAAAATTACAACAAAGTAGGTGCCAAGATGATTCCTGCATCGTTGTTTTAAGTAAAGTAATTTGATTTGAACACGGAGGCTGTAGAAGTAGTCGACTTTGAATTTGCCAAAACACGTGAAACTAAGTTTGTCACGGCAAGAGCACTATTAGTTTGATCCAGTGAACCAACGTGCTATTAGGATGAAATCCGTTCGTCGAATCAATCTTAATGCGGAAAAACACCTCAAGAAATGGACTCGAAAGGAAATTGTTTGTCATTTGGTTATTCTTTCGCTGAAACTACTGCGAGACGATCAACACTTACGATCACAGCTCATTATCGAAACTCGTTTACACACGGATCGCTGTTTAACTGTAAGATATGAGTGCAGACGCAAAAGATCATGGGCTTTTTACCTTAGTTAAGCACAAGCCAACAGGATCCGTATCCGCTTTGTAAAATGTATCTACTTATTGAGACAATAAACATTATTGAAATACAAAAAAAAAAAAAAAAAAAAAAACAGGATCCGTATTGCTGGTCAGCGGCTTGTGACTACAGTCTAAACTTGCGCACAGCCGTACAACTCAGCGCGCATGGCGATGTAGCCGTAAAACGTTTGGGCGACGATTCTGACGTATCGTGCTCTTGGATGTGGGTACAGCACGTGTGCAACGACTGTGTTCCGATCACTGTTGGCAAGAAAAACCTGAAACAGATATTTTACAGCTTAAAATATTGCAAGTACTCAAGCGACACCGTGGAACTACGTTCTGGACATCACTTCCGTTAACCAATGTTTGTCATCAAAGTAAATCGTTCTAACTCTAGGTAAAATTTCACCTCCTGTATAAGCCCCGTTTTTGTCTTTTTTTATGTGCCGGGTACTGTTGCTTGACTACAGTCTAAACTTGCGCACAGCCGTACAACTCAGCGCGTACAGAGAGGTGGTTGTAAAACGTTTGGGCGACGATTCTGACGTATCGTGCTCTTGGATGTGGGTACAGCACGTGTGTAACGACTGTGTTCCGATCACTGTTGGCAGGAAATACCTGAAACAGATATTTTACAGCTGAAAATATTTCGACATCGTGGAACTACGTTCTGGACGTCACTTCCGTTGGTCAGCGTTTGTCGTCATTAGGGAAGTAAATCGTTCTAACTCGAGTTAAAATTTCACCTCCTGTGTAAGCCCCGTTTTTTATGTGTGTACTGTCGCATTTTGTAATACCTGTCGCACTTTGTAATAATACCTGTCGTACTTTGTAATAATACTTGTCGTACTTTGTAATAATACTTATCGTACTTTGTAATAATACTTGTCGTACTTTGTAATAATACTTGTCGCACTTTGTAATAATACTTGTCGTACTTTGTAATAATACTTGTCGTACTTTGTAATAATACTTGTCGCACTTTGTAATAATACTTGTCGTACTTTGTAATAATACTTGTCGCACTTTGTAATAATACTTGTCGTACTTTGTAATAATACTTGTCGTACTTTGTAATAATACTTGTCGCACTTTGTAATAATACTTGTCGTACTTTGTAATAATACTTGTCGCACTTTGTAATAATACTTGTCGTACTTTGTAATAATACTTGTCGTACTTTGTAATAATACTTGTCGCACTTTGTAATAACGCTTGTCGCAATAACCGCCAATGTCTGGTCACTGGCACAAACAAGGTTCTGTTCGTAGAGGTTCGTCTTATTTGCCTTTAGCAGCAGAAAAAGTAATATATGGAAACTGATCTGGGTAAAAATCTGATCAGTATCTAAATAGTAAAGCGCCGAAGGTGCGTCCAGGAGCATGTCCCCCGTAAAAATGAGATTTTGCTGTCCAAAACGCCATTTCCTACCATTTCTGGGAGCTTGAAACGAAATTTCAAAAAAAATCTGACCGGTTTCCGTAAACCGGTGTGAACCGGTGGCTGCGGCCACAGTACTGTCTGAAAGTCACTTTTGTGAGGAAGCCTTCCCGGTTGAAAATGTTTTTATTACATTATTACACTCACCTTGTCCTCGTCGTGTTCTTTAAAAGTTTTCCAGTTGGAATCGTTGTTGCTGAACTTGATCTTGTAAGATGTTAGCCACTGGTCCTTATTATAGCGCCCTTGTGTGGCTACTTTTGTCACGATCTTTGTCTCTCCCAAGTCGACCTGCAGCCATTCTCCTGCGACACTTGGCCTAGCAGCCCAACATCCTTGTCTGGCCGGGTTATTTAAGCGTCCATGGAACGCCTCGTGGCCAAAGCTATATTCGGATGAAGCGGTTAAGGCTGCATCCAATAACAGTCCGTTCTCCATCCCAAAAGCTGTGCTACACGCTGTGACGAGAAAAGAAGAATATGTCATACTTTGTGATGATTCGAGGGCAATGAGATCAGTGTTGCAGTGCCATTTTGCTATTGCCTTGTGATATCGTTGAAGTCCTTATCTGTGATGATCTAGAGGAACAGTCATACTTGATAATCCATTTCATTGGTCTAAACAAATTCTCTTCTTAACTAAGACCTAAAATCCTAAGCATTGATTAGTAACATGTTTTCTTCTGTAACAACGAGTAGTCAGCGCTAACTAAGAAAAAAACTGTACCAATGAACAAGAACCACTGCTTCTGTTAATTATTTCAATCTGAATGTTTGACTGTGTCCTGTTTTAATAATTGTTTCCGTTTAGTCACTAATCAATACTTGAAACTGTGATACTACTAGTCAAATAACTGAATAACAAGCCGGCTGAAGTAGCTGTTGCGCTACAATCAAATTACACTAACTTTCGCTTCTTACCTGAGCTTCTCTTAATTATTTCAATCTGAATGTTTGACTGTGTCCTGTGCGAGAAGTGGACCCCGCGAGAACAGTCGAGTGGCGCAAGGGAATATTTCAGGTTTTTGCTCGTATTTCTCGAGATCTTCACAGAAGTGGTAAGTACTGTTAAGTAAGTCATCCTGTTTTAATAATTGTTTCCGCTTAGTCACTAATCAATACTTTAAACTGCTAGAGTAACGGCCATACTTGATAATCCATTTCATTGGTCTAAACAAACTCTCTCCTTAAGGGGGCAGTCCTGTAAAACTAAGACCGAAAGTCCTAAACATTGAACAAGAACTATTGCTTCTGTTGATATTCTAATCTGAATGTTTGACTGTGTCCTGTGCGAGAAGTGGACCCCGCGAGAACAGCCGAGTGGCGCAAGGGAATATTTCAGGTTTTTGCTCGTATTTCTCGAGATCTTTACAGAAGTGGTAAGTGCTGTAAGCTTAGTCATCCTGTTATGATAAAACGAAGTAACAAGCCTGAAGTTCATATGCCGTTGCGCTATAATCAAATTCCACTAACTTGCGGTTACCTGAGCAGATGGGCCGTCCTTTAGTCACGTGACACACCTTCATCTTGTTGCACAACACGTCACTGCACGCCACGTAGTCACGTGTCGGGTTATCTTCGTAAATCACGTGATTAACCAACTTGAGGTGAAGAGGATGAGAGAGCCTCGTTCGTGCGTTGAGTTCACAACGCTTTTGGTTGAGATGGTAGTTGATGCTGTAGCAGTGCAAGTTTTTGACGCACTGATCCATGCAGTCGTCAGCGTCGTAGCATTGCTCAGATGAAATCACGTGACCGACAAGTTGACGATTGAAAAAGCGATTGGTTCTGCTTCTGCACTGGGACGAGGCGGAATATAATACGTTATCGGCGACTAACAGGAATACGATAATGATGCCAGCTGAGTCCTTCATATTGCTGTGACCTGTGACAAAAGTCCGATGAGAAGGTCTAAATTTACATGCTATCTACCATTTACACATTGTGTAAGGGCCTGTTTACAAAGAGATAGGGTTACCTTAGCGCTAGGGTTACTCTGGTATCAAGTTTATCCTAGCGCTTTAAACAAGGACCCTCGCTATAAAAGGGATAGCTCCTCCCCCTTTCCCGTGACGTCAGCACAATTTTGAAAAATAAAATGGCGGATATGAGTGAGCAGCAAACCAAATATACATATTTCGGTAAAACTCTCCCTTTATCAAGAGAATATTTAAGATAATATTCAATGGTGGACAATTGTTGTGAATAAAGTAGTCTGTTGCGTTTATTTACTTGCTTTTGGACGATTTTGGCTGTTTTTTGACGAACGTTTGAATTTCGCGCTTGTAAACCGTCACTGTCAACCTCGGCCCACCATTACTTTGCCACAGTCTCTCCTCTCCTTGTCTTTTGAGCCTGCAGAGCAGCTGAACGCGATCTTTCTCATCCTAGCATGCTCTGTGAGGGTTATTATTATACACTGCTCCATTGATGGCGGAAGTTGAACAATTGTCGTTGTTGTCTTCCACCTTCAATTGAGCGGTTTCTCGCGCGCACGCGATCGCTTAGCTTTCCAATTTTTGCGTAGCTGGTTATCATGGATCATTCGTGTACCAAAAAGCCAAAATTAACGACCTCCCGAGCTCCTCGACTGCGATTTTACCATCCAATTAGAAGTGGAATCCCGTATGGAGGATCGCCTCAAAGGATTGAAGACGCGTATTCAACATGCGAAGAATGCGCTTTCGATAACTGGCCGAACGCCACTGGGAAACGTTAGGATGTTGGAACGGCTTTTAGATTCTTTTGAGCAGCAAGAGCGGGGACATTTGTCTAGTCGTCGTGTTCCTTCCTTCGGCCAACGGAAGAGTTGATGCGTTCACACTAACCGAGATTTGCCCTCCTTAGCGGCAGGTAACGAGAAACACTTTCTTTATTCTGTGTAAATGTTGTGTCTATCGCTGTAATCAAAAACCGTGCAAGGACCTTTGATCCTGCGGATATCTGGTTGAGCCAAAGACCCGTTGGTCTAGGCGGGAAATTCGCATTGCGCTCGTACTCATATTGTCGATTTCATTTCTTTACGTGTTATCCTAAACCTAAATTAAAATAGTAGTACAATTGACATTCCTAATAAATACTCTCGAGCTCAAAGTAATAAAATAAAATTTCAGAAAGTATTGTGTATAATGTGTTTAGTTATACGCTTTAGTTATCTCTCTCTCTCTCTCTCTCTTCGGCTGTTATCAATGAAATGTAAGAGCGCCTTGGTGGTGATGTTCACGGCTCGAGGTCTGGAGCGAAATGAGTGACAGCTTGGCCTGTCCAACGGTCCTTTTATAGTCAGGGTCCGTGTTTAAGATTGCCTCTTTTTTTTAATCAACGTGTTTACAAAGTTATTTATAGGCGGATTTAGAAAAAAATAATTATACTGAGTTCAATGATGAATTGTTTACTTTTATATCAAGATAACTTTGTAGCGCAAAATCTTGCTGAAACTGACAACCAGAATTAAGCCGAGAAAGGGCAAAGACGGAATACAAAAGTTTTAAATCTCGAAACGATGTAAACGAAAGTTTACCAGGGTACCCCGGTTACACTAGCTGTTTTAATTTGCTTGTAGATCCGGGCCTGCTTTGTCCCGGGTACCCGGATTACGACCTGAAATACATGGGTATAGAGTGTGTAAAAAAATGTACACAATTTGTACTAAACCATGTGTCTAGATTATATGTAGATTACGTGTAAAATGTATACTAGCAAGAGAGTATGATACTAACCATACTGACATACCGTGTAAAAGGTAGAATATTTTCAGTGCATGTCCAAGGGAAATTCTCTAGAGTCCTTTAAGAAATGTTTTTGAACTTTTTATTTTTATTTTGTTTTTACTTCTATTTTTGCACTCCGGCTCTGTAAACACGGCAAGGGTTTTATAATTCTTTTATAAAGTAAACGACAGTAATACTACCGCAAAAACGACCGTTTTACGGATTATCAAAGTCGAGATTCTCAACACACAAACTGAAACCAATCACAGATCGAGGTGCTGAGCGGACGAAACAAAGTTTTCAAATCTTCAAACTATGAACTTACGAATGCTGGAGAAATGAATAATCAAAGGTCATTCCATCAATGAATCTCAAATTGAACTTCCCTCGGCTCGGTTGGCGCTTCCGTTGTATCCAGAGCACGAGAGGACCAGGCAGAGGCGACACATGCCATCTCACCGATTTCCATGAAACTTGGCCAGTTGAAAGGGTTCAATGCCAAACTCAAAAACGTCAAGTGGTTCAAATTTTGAAAAAATTCTGGCATTGGAGATATTTAGCTTTAAGTATGGCTAGTTTCAACAGTTCAGGAAATATCACGTGACATGGTCAATCATTAACCACGATTGATTGAAAACCAATTGTTAATATGACTTACAAACTTTGTCGTAAACTTGGGAAGGATGCAGCAATAAACAAGCCAAAGGAAAACCAACTCCAATAAATATCCTGCACAGGAGAGCTGTTTACTTTTTTTCTATATTTTATCAGTATTTTTGCATTTTTTCCTGAAAAAGCAGGGGGGGTGGTTTAACTCCCCCGGATTTTTTTCAAAATTTGAACCACTTGACGTTTTTGAGTTTAGCATTGAACCCTTTCAACTGGCCAAGTTTCATGGAAATCGGTGAGATGGCATATCTCGAGCTTCGCTCTCGGGCAACTGTTCGCTTCTCGGAACAGATAATATCCTAGGACAATTATCCGTGCATATTTCCTCGCCAAAAGTAGTTTATCGTTTATATACAGTCAATCCCGAAAAGGTTGTCCAGTTGAAATATATATTTAGGCAGTTATATCTATCACGTGACTACTGAGAAACACCGTATAACTACGAAGACATACATTAAGTCATCATGTGTATATATTTTTATGGTTGCTAGTCACTAGAATGGTACAACCAAGAGCATTTTGGGTATTTCCAATTTAAAACACGATAGTTTTAGGTGGTCACGTGACAGATATATCTGTATATTTATTTATTATATATACACGAGTGTTTTACTGAAAAATATACCGTGCGTAAAATCCATACGAAACTACATCCGGGACCCGAGTGGCGTATTTTCCATATCCTCACTAGTGAGGATATCGTTGGCATCATTTCACGCTTTTGCACGGTTGTTTGTGCAATTTCTCGTGAAACACTCGTGTCTAATATAATAAAAAGAAAATTACACGGCGGCTTGAAGATATGGATTTTATTTTCTCGTGGTAAAAACAATATTTTACTCACTCGCGAAGCGCTTGTTCGTATGTATAAAAGGTCTGTGTTCCGATTTTCCCTGAAGAGTGAGTTCTTCACGAAACAGGCTTGTAGGGATGAAAGCATAGTCTCTTTGGTTTTTTCCCTTATATATATATATATATATATATATATATATATATATATATATATATATATATATATATATATATATATATATATATATATATATATATATATATATATATATATATATATATATATATATATATATATATATATATATATATATATATATATATATATATATATATATATATATATATATATATATATATATATATATATATATATATATATATATATATATATATATATATATATATATATATATATATATATATATATATATATATATATATATATATATATATTTATTTATTTATAAAATAACTATGATACTACGCGCGCTCTGATTGGTTAAAAAACCATTTTACATTTTATGAATAAGTACAAAGACATGGAAATGACGAATCCTGAAATGAAAAGACTGCGTGTCGTCCCCTACTTCAAAGATTCATGTGTTACAGAAACTGCAGTGGGCTATTAGAGCAAATAGTGAAGCCGTGTGCAAATCATGTGCAATTAGTGAAGCAGCGTGAAGAAAAGTTGTTCGAATATTGCATGAAATTTAATTCGGAAACCGTGAGACAGAAAGCCAACAATTACACAGTCAAAGAACATTCTCTAAAGTTTCTAACCTTTATACCTTCGTCTCCTGTGGCTCGTAGCTAGTAACTAGATGGCTTAGATCACCGGAGTTTCACACGAATAATTGTAGGTTTATGGTGATGAAGGCACAAACAGTCTTCGTTAACTATGAGTCTTTCTCGGCTGTCGGCTCGGCGGCACAAAAGCTGTTGAGTCAATTCAATGGAGTTGACTGTCGTCCGGCAGAGTTCAAGTAATGCTCAAGTAAAGCAAACAAATGTACAAACTACCTTCTTCAGCAGAATAGTGTTGTTGTGCAGACATGTTTACGTCGAGTGACACCGTTGTTCTGAAAGTTGAAACCTGACGGCTCAAAACATTCTCGCCGGTTCTTTTGAATTCTTGACAAACAGTGGTACTAATATCCGACACATTTCTTGCGAAATTCATCTTCATTTAGCAGCCTGTCAAGTTTTTCAAGTGAACGGGAGTGGTGTTCCGTTTTCATTCATGGACTGACTTGAGCGAAGTGCCGTGAAACAGACTTTCCGATTGGACAAGCGTGCGTTTTGACGGTTTTCGGGAGAATCTTGAACTTGATCATTTTCAATATAAAGTTCTTTCAGGTAATAAAAGCTTCGTTATTTTATAAAAGCAATATGACACTCGTTTCCATGTCTATGTACTCTTATATAAACACTTGGGATGTTGGGAGAACACGAGAAAAAGTTCAAAATCACTCGCCGAAGCGGCTCGTGATTTTGAACTTTTTCTCGTATTCTCCCAACATCCCGCGTGTTTATATAAGAGTACATAGACATGGAAACTCGTGTTATATTGCTTAAATATATATATATATATATATATTTATTATATGACTGTGACGTAGTTTTACCATATAAGGTCGCAACAGAGTGCCGGTACGGGAGCGTATTACACACTTCAAGTCCGTATTACACTGTAGAAAACCGGTTTGACCGGCTTAGACGCGCGCGTATCACAAATGAATCAAAGATTTTTCTGAGTGTAAGGTAAAACAGTGCAACGAAAGTCTATGACTTTTCAGATACAAGACCCTTCCATCGAAAGAAACTGTTACTGCATAATTTGTCAAGGAAGAGAAAGCACAGTTCAGTTGGTGGAAAGCGAACAATCGCCATGGACAAACGGCAGCTCTGACTCCGTTTTCCGCACGATGCCGTCACTGTAAACACTGCAAAATGATTTTCGCCGTGTACGAACACTGTTTTGAGTGGTTCCTTTGCTGGAAGGGGTCTTAAACTTTCTACAACCAGGCAGGAAATCGGTGAGTTGTTAATAATTTATAACTTGACAACGTGTCGGCGGTAAAAATCCTAGTTGTGTTATGAAAGTTTCAGATTCTTCAACGTACACATTCGCTGGCTCTGTTCTTGTGTTTATTCCTTAGCTACTCCGAGAAAATAAAAACCCTGTTTTGAGTACAAAGCTGCTTGCTATTGAAGAACAAAAATGGTTAAAAGTTTAAGCGAAGTGATCGATTTCAACCGCTCGAAGCACGTTTGTTCGCTGAATATTTATTCTGTCGAAGCAAGCATTTTCGTCTCTAGCGCATTTATCTTGGCACATTTAATCTGAATTGAACTTCGATCATTTGGTGGCATAACTTCTTTAATTTTCTCTGTCAAGATTTTTAAATCGATGACCGGATTGGAAGCTGTAAGTGAATCTTTGTGTAAATGAGTGTGCGCACATTTTGCCTGGGATTGAATGAAAACAGTTTTGCTCGAAGTCTCTGTTTTATGTTTGCTGAAATATATTTTATATAAAGGTAAAACTACGTCACAGTCATATAATAAATCCCTCATTCGATAGTTTAGCGCGTAATACGGGCCGGCATTTCACTCGTTACTCGCATTTTTCCTCGCCCCGCAGCGGGGCTCGGAAAAATACGAGCAACTCGTAAAATACCGGCCCGTATTACGCGCTAAACCATGGAATAAGATATATTTATTACACGACTTCACATTTTCGAGTACAAATACGGGCCAAAACGAGTGCAAAGATGGGAGCGTATTGCACTCGTCAGGAACCAGATCAACTGGTTTATTAGATTACGTGATCAATTTTCGCAAGCAAAGTTTACGAACGCGTCATTTTTTGTTCCATTTTGCGCGCGGCGAGAACGTTTGCCCTGCTTCGTTTATCGTATATTATAACATAGTCACGATACAAGCCGCGCGCTGATTGGTCGAAAACCGAGGTTTGCCAGAGTATAAACCACACTTACCCGTGGTTTATAAGTTATAAACCACGCTTACGTCATCCTCTGGCAAAAAAGAGAAAATAATGCGATAATGGAGTCACCAATGCCCAACTTCGAGATAAAATTTGGCTTTAAGTGAAGGCACCGGCTAGTACGGTTCACCGTGAATCGGTAAAGAACGTGACCTCATCAAAAAGCACTTCAACAGTTTGGAGAGGGAAAATCTATGTCGAAGAACGGCAAGTTTCTTGTCAGCGTCGTGGAAAGCGACTCGGTTTAAGCACTGTCCCTAAGTACAGCATATTTGGGAGTCACAATTACTTCAGTGGTTTGTTTGAATGGAGTTGAATGCTTCAACAAGGAAGGAGAGAGCAAATCATTCAGTTGAAGAAGATCAGCCGTGAGCAATCACTGAATATGAACGGCGAAGACAGACGAACAGACGTGTTTGTAGTGATGCAAGAGAAAGAATTTCCGACGATGTGCCTGAAAAAAATGATTGAAGAATTTTCGGACGGAGTTCAAATGATTGTACTACGAGGTAGTGTCAAGAAATCGGTAAGTTTTCATTCACACAATTTTCGAGTCGGCCGTTGGAGCATTTGTTGATTCCCTTCAAATTTGCATTTTATGCACTAGCCGACTGTATGATTTCATGTACTTGTAGTCCAAAGTTCTACGGGAAATATATAGTCCTTTACTGTGAGATGTTGTCTAATTTTATATAACAGAAAAGCTGAAAAGTTGAAGCGAAACTGTACTGACTTGGCAATTCGGACCGCCGAGCCGTTTAGGAGAATCTATTTTTTCATCGCTGTCAGCATTCCAACATTTTTGATGAATAAAGACAGTTTTATTGTGAAAGTTTTGAAGTTCTATGTTATAAAACAAATAAACCAGCTTTAAGCGTGCTCCGTTCAGAAATAAAGCACTTAGCAAGTGCCGAGAGCACTCAAGAAGTGGGGAAAAACGCTCGCCTTCGACTCGCGTTTCTCCCTACACTTCTTTCGTGCTCTCGTCACTTGCTGCGTGCTTTATTTCTGAACGGAGCACGCTTGAAGCTGGTTTATTTGTTAAATAAACAATTTATTACACAAAAAGTCGTGCAATACGGCTGTATTTTTACTCGTCAGTTTTATTTTTTCTCGCCTGAAGCAGGCTCGAAAAAATAAAACCGACTCGTAAAAATACTTCGCCGTATTGCACTCCTTCCCGTGTAATAACCTCTTTATATATATTTATAAAATAACTATGATACTACGCGCGCTCTGATTGGTTAAAAAACCATTTTATAAATAAGTACAAAGACATGGAAATGACGAATCCTGAAATGAAAAGACTGCGTGTCGTCCCGTACTTCAAAGATTCATGTGTTACAGAAACTGCAGTGGGCTATTAGAGCAAATAGTGAAGCCGTGTGCAAATCATGTGCAATTAGTGAAGCAGCGTGAAGAAAAGTTGTCCGAATATTGCATGAAATTTAATTCGGAAACCGTGAGACAGAAAGCCAACAATTACACAGTCAAAGAACATTCTCTAAAGTTTCTAACCTTTATACCTTCGTCTCCTGTGGCTCGTAGCTAGTAACTAGATGGCTTAGATCACCGGAGTTTCACACGAATAATTGTAGGTTTATGGTGATGAAGACACAAACAGTCTTCGCTAATGAGTCTGTCTAGGCTGTCGGCTCGGTGGCACAAAAGCTGTTGAGTCAATTCAATGGAGTTGACTGTCGTCCGGCAGAGTTCAAGTAATGCTCAAGTAAAGCAAACAAATGTACAAACTACCTTCTTCAGCAGAATAGTGTTGTTGTGCAGACATGTTTACGTCGAGTGACACCGTTGTCCTGAAAGTTGAAACCTGACGGCTCAAAACATTCTCGCCGGTTCTTTTGAATTCTTGACAAACAGTGGTACTAATATCCGACACATTTCTTGCGAAATTCATCTTCATTTAGCAGCCTGTCAAGTTTTTCAAGTGAACGGGAGTGGTGTTCCGTTTTCATTCATGGACTGACTTGAGCGAAGTGCCGTGAAACAGACTTTCCGATTGGACGAGCGTGCGTTTTGACGGTTTTCGGGAGAATCTTGAACTTGATCATTTTCAATATAAAGTTCTTTCAGGTAATAAAAGCTTCGTTATTTTATAAAAGCAATATGACACTCGTTTCCATGTCTATGTACTCTTATATAAACACTTGGGATGTTGTGAGAACACTCGAAAAAGTTCAAAATCACTCGCCGAAGCGGCTCGTGATTTTGAACTTTTTCTCGTGTTCTCCCAACATCCCGCGTGTTTATATAAGAGTACATAGACATGGAAACTCGTGTTATATTGCTTAAATATAAGAAATATATAACGCGTCACCGTGTAATATAGCCTCATCTAAACATGCGGGAAGTTGGGAGAACACGAGAGTAGCGTAAGGAAACCACGAGGCCGCCGAGGAGACTCTCCCTAGCGGATCGCACCTCCGGTGTTCACTCAAATCTTCTACTAGAAATACGATAATCCCAGATACCCCCTCGCTCTGCCACTGATGGGACTTTTACTTTGGTACTCCCAACAAGAGTAGTTTTTGTTTTACCGAAATGTTGACTCAATATTTTATTCGAAGTCAAGTGCTACACGCAAAGAAAGAGAAAAAGAATGGTGTGTGTTATACTTTTGCGTTGAAAAAGGAGTCGATTGCGTGACGAAGTACGTATTTCCCACGGTCGGCACGTCAAATTAATTCATACAGTCTGCCAAGCACGTTCTCAAAATTTAATCCCCGAGCGTAAGCGAGGGTAATAATCACAACGCTAATGCAGTAGTATCGCCTTTCTTGGAGACTCCAAGCGGGTCGCCATCTCGAAATTTAATGTTCGACTATCAGTCTGGCGTACGACCTCGTTCCCAGGCTGTTAGGCCAGAACTGTAAACCGCCACTAAACTTCGAAAACGTCAAAAAAGAGTTGTCTTTGTTTCGCGGCTATATAGGCAAGCACGTACGTATGCATGCTCAGATCAAACCAGAAATAAAATCACGTGCCTGTGTATGAGCATGCATGTGTTTTCAATAGTTTGAGCATAGAAGTCTTTATATGACGTATCTTTCAGATGCGTTTGCGTATATTTTAGAATCAAAACCTTCCTAAGGTGTACTCTTTCATTTTTTAGGACTGAGCGAGCAACCGCTCGTGGGGGAGCTCGTTTACTAAATAAAATTCACTGTGCCGTTGTTGGACAAACGCTATAGGCTATTTTATTCAGCTCAGAACATTGGGATATATTTAGGCATTTGGTTTGTTGAATGAAAGGAGACGAGTACTTCTTGGGGCCGGACACGAGAAGGACGACGTTTTCGTAGCAGCAGCCACGTTTGGAGTATCTGCTGGGCCGCTGAGGTAGCGAGAATTGACTCTTTGTGGTTTCGCTTCTTCTCCCGCCTTTCGAACAAATAATTTGGCACAAAACGATAAGCTCTGTGAACCTGGACGAGAAATATGTCAACGATGCGAAAGATCAGTCTAACTGGTCGTGGACAACTCCCAAGACTTGTAGAATCCTTCAATAATTTTCATTGCAAGGGCCTCTACAGGGAACAGCTCATGCTTTAAAATCCCCGCCGGGCAAATAATGAAGTTGCGCCATCGTTCTGTAGTTAATGCATAAACTCAGCCAAAACAAACTTTCTCGGCCTGGTTTTCCTCGCCCACACAAAACTTTTAAGCGGCTCGCCCAAGCTTTTGGAGAGGACACTGTGGCTTTATTTGTTCCGAAATGTTTTCCGAGTTTCTCGGCCTAATTTTCCTCTCCTTCACAAAGCTTTCAGGCGGCTCGCCTAAGCTTTTGGGGAAGAAATTGTGGCTTTATTTGTTCCGAAATATTTTCCGAGTTTCTCGGCTTATTCTTCCTTTCTTACACAAAGCTTTCACGCGGCTCGCCCAAGCTTTTGGAGAGGAAACTGTGGCTAATTTTTTGCAAAATGTTTTCGAATTTCTCGGCCTGGTTTTCCTCTCCACTCGCCCAAGCTTTTGGAGAGGAGATTGTGGCGTATTTATGCCAAAATGTGAGCGAAGTGTTTCAGAATTTCTCGGCCTGGTTTTATTCACCGCGGAAACACTTGAGAAGCTATGGCCGCGGTTAGGTTAGAGCTAAAAGCGGACTATTAGCACGCTTACGGAGTAAAGTATTCAGTAAGAGGGACGCTTTTAATAGTCCCAAACATCCACATCTTGCTGAAGTAAACGCGCTCAAATATCGGACCCCTGAGAGTTTTGGCAACTTCAGTGTTCGATACAGTAGGAGGGCGAAAGAGTGAAGCTCGTCATGGAGTGAAATATCTTATTAACCTCGTATTTACAGTAGACATCTATTTCTCAATTCTGCTACAGCAGAATACACTAACCTGACAAATGCCCGTGAAATTTCGTTTGCGCGTGATCTCTTGTTTCTTTTACTACGGCTCGTCCTAATGTTCGGTGTCCGCATTAATTGTATCCACCTTATTTAGTCTGAGTGCAGCTGGTAGCTGGCACTAATGCATGCATCGATTATTATAACAACGCAGAGGTTTATGTCTTAGGGCCTGGGTTAAACGTCCATCTTAGCATGCGTCGAACACTTCGGGTTGACCGAAATTGTTCGATTGGCAATTGCTGTTTGCATTTAGTTCGACTCGTTCGACCCAGAGTCGACCTTATGCCGTTCTAATCGATTTCGCCAGTCGATTAGATCGAGTGAGTCGATCAAAACTCAATCAAGTCGATCTTAATTGGGACAAACGTCGGAACTAATATCACGCGTAATTGTTGAATTTAGTTCGACGCATGCTAAGATTACTATGATCTAACTACTTTTAGGTCTAACTCCAATTTTTTCCCTTTTTTCTTTTGCTCAATATGCTATGTATATTCTCACAGAGAACATAGCATTGTTGGTGAGCGACTCGTGTATTTACTTGCACCTAAAGTCATCGAAGGCAGGAATAATTGATGACGGCTACATGGTGATTACCGTGCAGCATGAAATATTCACGGGAGTTTAATTTCGCGGATTGCCGATTTTTTGCTTTTCGCGGGAAAAACTTTTCGTGAACTTGGATTTAAGACTTTACTGTTGGGAAAAAAATTTTCACAGATCTCAGGCAAGTTTCTGTCCGGTATTTCACGTTCGGCACTGGTAAATAGCCACAAGGGGTTTCAATTTTTCTTACATCTTGTTTATTAATCTATAATTTACAAAATGTCACAAATCGTCCACCACATCTCAAAGCTACAGTATACAGTAGGTTGGCCTAGAAAACATATAAGATATAGTGCTGGACGAGTTTAATAAATATATGGAGTAAATTTTGGCGGATTTTTTTCTCGTGGGAATATATTTTCGCGATATATAATTTTGGCGAATCGTCGGAAAATCCGCAAAATTAGCGAAAATAGACACCCGCGAAAATTTCATGCTACACAGTAGGCTTCGAACACACGAGTTTGTCCTGTCTGCCGCGATTGACATTAAACAACGGTGTTCGTAGGGAATACTTCGAACACTACGGCTGTTACAAGTTCTCAAATGTGCTCGGCTCATAGCTCAACATAGCTCGTGAACAAGTGCCTATTTCTTCCATAGAAAAAGAAGGCAAACATGAATGGCTGTGTTTTCATTGGGTAAAGTTACAGGAAAATTCCTTGATTTCCACGCAAAGCTGACCCGGTGAAAACACAGCCTATACACAAATAAAGGTAATTACAAAGCAGAATAATGCACGCAGCGTGACCATCATTATCTCTCTTGTCTTGCATAAACAAATATTTCATATGAGCTAGCACAATACATCACCAGCTTATACTAAATCAAACTAATCAAAGCTTAAAAGAAGTGAGCGAAAACTTCACATTTTCAGGCTAAAAAATGACAGCAAAATTTACTTAATTATTAATCGTTTTTTTGGCCAATGGCCCCGAAAGAATACAAAGACTAAGACTGTGCAGTGCAATAATTCCTTTCGCGAGGATTTTCACGACTCGGCGGCAGTGGCGTGCTTTGCAGTTCTAGTCAGTGCTCGCTGGCACGGTTTTCCGCGTCGCCCGATCTGATTCGTTCACATCAGTTCATCCAAACAGATGTTCAGTCTTTTTTAAATTTGAGATGTAAGGTGAAAGTCTTGTGACTCAAGCGTTAAAAATAAAGTTACTCTCTCTGTGGAAGTCATTGAAAACCCGACAGAAAACTGGACGAGAGATATTGTGTTCGCGACCACTTCGCAAAATTTGGCAGACACTATAGGCCGAATGTTAATTCAAAAATGAATTTTGACCACAGAAACCAATCACAAGAAAGCCATGTCATATAAATAATTCATAGAGGCGAGTTTTGGAGCTCCAGTCCAAAGAAGAGCGAAGGGGAAACTAGAAAGACGATTCGCTGCTGTTCCTGCACCCAAGTATATTCTTGTTGTTTACAGTTCTCAGGTGACGTAACCAACATATCCCAAAATACTCTGCGGCGCGAGCAGCCCACGAAAGATAACATATACTGCATGTACCGAAAAATCCGGGAATAGGCGACAGTTCTTCCAAGGCCTACATCTGTTTCTAATTTTCACAATTTTGTGCCATTTCGCGTTTATTTGACCTGCGACTCTGAAACTGCATGACTAGTTTTCCTTTCTTGTATTGGCTGCATTTGTTTCTTTGACGAAAACAAGTTTATGCAAATGAACGGCGCCATATTTGCATTGAGTGGTCATGTGACTTTGTCTGAGGTCTGCATCGTAGCGACTAAATTTGTCTGTCTCAGTCTCAGATGAGGTGTGAATTGAACAATAAAGCTGAAAGCTGTGAAAATTAGAATTTGACAAAAGTGTTGAAGTTCGTAATGTTTGTTTGATTTTTTTATTTGTTTTCTTCTTCCTTTTTTTGCTGAAATCGCAACTGCGAGATCAAGGTTTGACTATTTTCAGTATGCACCGTTCTGAAATCGAATATTTGCTACTTTTCGTAATATTTCACACTTCATTCGCTGTCTGAGAGAAAGCCTTGGAATTGTCGTTTTGGTAGAATTGCGAGGAATCTCGGGAAATATTATGGGAAATTCCTTATATAGACTCTAATTTTCTATCGGTTATATTTTATTCGGCGGTTGTGTAATATTCCTAAACGTGAATTTGTTTATATGTGCGTGTTGAGGGGCAAGAAGGATTATATTTGTTTGATATGGATTACATCATGACTCCTGGGAGTGACCAAACATCGCACACAGCCTATTGTGAGAATATGACTGGTTGTAATTATTATTAAATTACTGATGCAGATCTTAAAATAGATTTTGAAAAATTGACGTTTGAACAAGGGTATGTGTGGTGAATCGGCTGCCATAGCTATTCTCTCTTGCTGACGTCTTGAATATTAAGGCCCGTCCAAACGAACCCAACGTCGCCGTCCAACATCATTCAAGAATGTTGGATGAACATGTTGGATGAAGTTTGATATTCTTTTTGTTCTCGGGCACTGATGAATAATGCCTATTAATCACTTGATTCAGCCTCTACAACATTATTTGATTCGCGCCGGCGCACTAGAGCTTAATTGTACACCGTGGGCTCACTTTCGGTCCCAGAATCCTTATCGTCTACAGTGTTTTATAAAACATATTGGACTCGTTTGGCCATCCCGTAGAACATCGTTCAACATTGTTTTATCCAGCATGTTGGACTTGTTTGGTCAGCCTTCAGCCCTTTGTCAGTAGTCAATTAGTCTGTTACCAATACCTTTTCTTTATTGTAACCGTGAGAATCATTGCGTTAGGACTTTGTCTGGTTTGTAATTTTACCTTATTGAGCCCGCATTGTGCAATTACTTATTTGTCTAAATATCGCTCATTAGGCAAGTCATGAATATGCAATAAAAGATGAATGGATTTGCTGGGGGGAAGCAGACTTTATATATTTATATACAGAATATACAGAATATGCAGTGAAACCTCCTTGAGGGAACGTGGTCGCTTACTGGAATTTCTCGAGTTGCTGATGTTTACAAATGTAAGCATGGGCACGCAAAGCATCTACGGTGAGAGTGTCTCTTTAAGAAATCAACCTTGTGTCTTGTTGCACCGTACATTACATGTGTTAGTGTTTTGAGCGGTCCGGTTTCTGCAAGGAAGATAGTCCTTGCACAGATAATTGCTCCTTGGTAACATAAGAAGGTCACTTACTGGAGATCAAAAACAGTAGAAAACGGTGAGCTTCAAAGTTGGTCGAACTTGTTTACGAGAAGTTTCACAATAGTAATTTGACTGAGAAAGCAATCGGTACTTTGGTATCTCCCGTAGGCGACCACTTAAAGCCGAACTAAGGTTGGTCGCTTGCAGGAGGTTCTACTGTACGTCAAAATATTGTTCGCCCAAGAAGTGCAACAGGTGTGGCACTTAATGACGTCACAAATGTAGTACAGCTTCCACGACGTCACAGTACAAACATAGGTCCGCAAAGCGTACGTGAAGCTATTTGCTAGTTGATGATCGTCTATGATAGTGAAAGGGTTAACACGAACTATCATGCACTCCCAAGAGTGAGGTACCGCATTCATCAGTGAATTGTATATTTAGTGGGTCGCGAGCAAACGAAATCACAACTGATACAAATGCTCTGTAAATTATCGTTCGGTTTTCAATGTTCACTGTAAGTTGCCTGTTGCTCAGTTCAACAGTTCAGTGGACTTATCCTTTCCGCTGTTACTTCAAAGAAACTCGAGTGTTAGCTGTTTCTGCCCAGCGCTAAAATATCCTTTATCAATCACTCCTTCTGCCACAACCGCCGTTGTCGTTTCTTTGCTAGAGGCTTATAATTCCTTGTTTTTCTCGTAGATTCAGGTCAAATGAAGAATCGGGAACTTCACTAAAATCGAACAGTCCAAAAATTTGTCCCACTGCGCAACCTCAGAGCAATATAACACACTTTCCGTGTTACATAGCCCCATGCAAACACGGTTGGGAACCAATCAGAGCGCTCGTTATATATGTTTTATTGCTGCTCAACTCACGGATGTCGGTCTGGATGATCAGTCATGTGACAACTGACGTTGTTGTTTGTGACTCGACTCATGGATGTCGGTCTGGATGATAAGTCATGTGACAACTGATGGCCAATTAAACGCAGGACATAATGCTCAGGGGACCGTGAGAGTGTTTTTCTCCGACGTCACTCGAAAGTCGAAGCAAGGACTTTTTGAGTGTTCCTTCGTTGTAACGAATCGAGTATTGAAGTGAAACATCGCCTGATCTTCCTGATGATCTCTGCCAAACAACAACACGTTACATTCGCGATGTACCGGCTACAAACGGTATGTCTTTCGTGTCAATGCATGTGCCCCTCAATGTTTATCTGTTTCATCATTTGGCTTTACATTTGATGATCCATGTGAGTAAAAAATAAATAAACTGCATTCTGACTTGAAATTTTGTCGTTAACGCTCGTTTCTTCGCTGTTGACTCGATACCGCGTTGCGTTACTCACGATTAAATACATGTTGCGAGGGTCAATCACGGGCATTCACTGCTGGCAATCCATTTCTTGTGCAAAATTCAAAGCAGTATGGACTGGCGACTTTTGAACAGATTCTGGCAGATTTAAATTCTGAAAGAGCCTTCGAACGATGAAGACGAAAGGAGAGTTGTCATGTTGTTTGAACTTACAATGGCGGAGGTACGAACGCGGATTCTTGTAAGCTTCTGATCTGTCCAAGACAGTATGTTTCTTCGTTGTGTTTACCAGAGATGGATTTGTGGAGTTATTCGTCTTGATAGTGACCGCGAAACGAATCCGTTGGAAAGAAATATTGTTCAATTTCTTCGTGAAACTGACTTTGTTTATCACCACGTGGCGATGTACTTTGCACAATTATTTCCAGTCCGCTTGCTAATTTTGCTTCTATTTTGTCTTCAGATTTATTAGATTTGCTTTAACGAGATCGATCTGTGAATTTAGAATATCATTCTGAAGTTTAGAACCATTTCACTTAAGTTTTGTATAGATAAATTCGCTGTTCGTCTTCGGATGGACGAACGCTGCGAACAAAATATTTCATTCAGTGATTTATAATTTCAGGTTTTATTGCCTTTTGAATTATCTTTTGTCCTTTTTATTATATGTTTTTGTCACGTATTCAAGTTTCAAATAAATTTTAATTAGGAATGGTATCTCGCTTCTGTAATTACTGCGCACTTGGTTTATTTTTGCGAGTCGCGTTGCGTTATCGTTCCCGTACAACTTCCCATAAAGGAATTTGAAGCTGCGCGCGTTATTTCTCCAGGAGTGAATGGATTAATAGATTTAGTTACAGTTGTAAACTAGAAAGAAACTTTCTTGCTTCCGTGTCCTGACTTGTTTTAATCAGCTAGGGTAAGCCTCGGCAGCATTCACATGACCTTTGATTACCTCTAGTTTCATAAAATAAAATAATGATTTTCAGTTAGGGAAACAGTGTACATATTGAAATTAACAGTTTTTCGAGAAATAACTTCAAATGGTAAATAGCTGAAAAATGGAAACACCGGAGAAATGTTTCCTTGAGAGAGTCGTGAAAAACCTGTCAGTGAAAATATTAAAGGCAAATGAAGGCTGCAGCAGACAAGCGTCAGTTAACAATATCTAAGCATATATCAAGAATAAAACAAAGGATTCTTCGTGATAATGTTTGTCAGCGAAAAAGGAAGTCCCGTTTGGACGGATAAATTGTTTTGTCTGCCAAGTGCAGCAACTGAAAGAATTCATCTCAGACGAATAATGTGTCCAGCATAAACACGAGTCGAACCGAACTTGGAAAGATCATTTTTATTTTGGAGAAGAATGGCTAATGAGTTTTTATCGGCCATCTTGAAATTCTGGCGCCTACATTGTTATCGGTTCCACCACCATTCATAATACAAGTCAGCACCGCTGCAAGCAAGTTGTTGTCTGATTTTTCTGCCACAATCAACACTCAGACGACTAATGCGTCCGGAGCAAAGGGTGCCTCATACTCTCTTAGTCCGGCAAAAATAGTCGTCTGTAGCACACTGAAACATTACATGAAAGATCATTTTGAGAAGAATGACTAATGAGTTTTTATCGGCCATCTTGAAATTCTGGCGCCGACATTGTTATCGGTTCCACCACCATTCATAATACAAGTCAGAACCGCTGCAAGTAAGTTGTTGTCTGAATTTTTAGTCACAATCAACACTCAGACGACTAATGCGTCCGGAGCAAAGGGTGCCTCATACTCTCTTAGTCCGGCAACACTGAAACATTTTATAAAATAACTATGATACTACGCGCGCTCTGATTGGTAAAAAACCATTTTATAAATAAGTACAAAGACATGGAAATGACGAATCCTGAAATAAAAAGACTGCGTGTCGTCCCCTACTTCAAAGATTCATGTGTTACAGAAACTGCAGTGGGCTATTAGAGCAAATAGTAAAGCCGTGTGCAAATCATGTGCAATTAGTGAAGCAGCGTGAAGAAAAGTTGTCCGAATATTGCATGAAATTTAATTCGGAAACCGTGAGACAGAAAGCCAACAATTACACAGTCAAAGAACATTCTCTAAAGTTTCTAACCTTTATACCTTCGTCTCCTGTGGCTCGTAGCTAGTAACTAGATGGCTTAGATCACCGGAGTTTCACACGAATAATTGTAGGTTTATGGTGATGAAGGCACAAACAGTCTTCGCTAATGAGTCTGTCTCGGCTGTCGGCTCGGTGGCACAAAAGCTGTTGAGTCAATTCAATGGAGTTGACTGTCGTCCGGCAGAGTTCAAGTAATGCTCAAGTAAAGCAAACAAATGTACCTTCTTCAGCAGAATAGTGTTGTTGTGCAGACATGTTTACGTCGAGTGACACCGTTGTCCTGAAAGTTGAAACCTGACGGCTCAAAACATTCTCGCCGGTTCTTTTGAATTCTTGACAAACAGTGGTACTAATATCCGACACATTTCTTGCGAAATTCATCTTCATTTAGCAGCCTGTCAAGTTTTTCAAGTGAACGGGAGTGGTGTTCCGTTTTCATTCATGGACTGACTTAAGCGAAGTGCCGTGAAACAGACTTTCCGATTGGACGAGCGTGCGTTTTGACGGTTTTCGGGAGAATCTTGAACTTTATCATTTTCAATATAAAGTTCTTTCAGGTAATAAAAGCTTCGTTATTTTATAAAAGCAATATGACACTCGTTTCCATGTCTATGTACTCTTATATAAACACTTGGGATGTTGTGAGAACACTCGAAAAAGTTCAAAATCACTCGCCGAAGCGGCTCGTGATTTTGAACTTTTTCTCGTGTTCTCCCAACATCCCGCGTGTTTATATAAGAGTACATAGACATGGAAACTCGTGTTATATTGCTTAAATATGAATTTCGTTAAAATCACAAGAGCGACCGCGGCCGTAAGCACAAGTGACTCATCAGCGTGGTTTGTCCTAGAGTCCGCGTACACTAAGCTATAAAAAACGGCTCAACTTATAATAGGCTTGGGGATACAAATCGGTCCCAAATGTCAGAGTAATAAAGTTCAGTTTTATACCTAAATTGTTGCCACTGGTTTTCGGCAGCCCCTTGAGAGAGAATAAGATTATTCTTAGATTTACAATTAAGTTCGCCCTAAACGCAGCGCAAGCGAGTGCCAATTTAATGTTAAAGTGTTGCAGATCTTTCAATACAAAGCAAGTCTTCAATATTAAAAATGATAATCTCTTCAATATGGTGTTTTCTCGCATTGCTGATTGAGTCTCTCCTTCAAAGTGAAATCTAACGCAAATTTGTTTGGCTTCTGGTTGTGTTCGGTGCTGTAGTTAATTACACGTTGGTTTTAAAGGGGCCCTCTCACCCACAATCTTTTGCGCGCCAAAATCCTTGATGCGCCATTTTTTGGTCCCCCGAAAGTCGAAAGATGAATAGCAATCCACTTCCATCCGACTCGTTTGAGCAGGATATTTAGTTTTTTTTTTTACCTAAAAGTGCTACTTGCTTATTTTTCTTTCAATTTAGTACGTTGTTTCGTGTTGGAAACCAAATTTAGCCAGATTTTTAAAATACATTTCTAGATGTAAACCGAAACATTGAGTTGGCTGAGAGGGCCCCTTAGGGAAGTCACCCTAAAACCACATCAAACTTTGAACAACGAATGGAGCAAGAATGTGACAGTTTGTTGTCGCATAGAGTCCGCGTCTATATAGCTCTAAAAAACGGTTTAACTTAGCGCTCTTCGGGATACAAATCGGTCCCAAATGTCAAAGTAAAACTACACAGTTTTATCGGTGTCTTACCTGAATTGTTGCCACTGGTTTTCGGCAGCCCTTCTATAGAATAAGATTATTCTTAGATTTATAATTAAGTTCACCCTAAACACAGCACAGGCGGGTGCCAATTTAATATTACAGTGATGCAGATCTTTCAATACAAAGCATGTCTTCAATATTAAAATGATTTTCTTCTCAACATGGTGTTTTCTCACACTTCTCATTGAATCTTTTCTTCAAAATAAAACCTAACGCAAGTTTGTTTGGCTTCTGGTTGTGACCGGTGCTGTAGTTAATTACACGTTGGTTTTAATTGGGCCGTATCACCCACTGTCCTTTGCGCGTTGAAGTCCTTGATCCATCTTTTTCAGGGTTCCCGAAAGTCTTCCGCCATTTCTACCCGACTCGTTTGAGCAGGATATTAGTATTTTTTTCTTACCTAAAAGTGCTACTTGCCTATTTTTCGTTTGATTTATTACATTGTTTTGTATTGAAAACCAAAATTAGCCAGATTTTTAAATACATTTCTTGATGTATGCAGAAACATTGAATTGGCTGAGAAGGCCCCTTAGGGATGTCATCCCCAAACCACATCGAACTTTGAACAACGAACAAAGCCAGAATGTGACAGTTTGTCGTATAGAGTCCACTTCCACTAGCTATAAAAGCGGTTGAATTTAGAAGTGCCACAAGTGTGGTACTATGACGTCACAAATGTAGTGCAGCTTTCATAACGTCACAGTACAAAAATGCAATCCATTTGACCTGACTGGTTCTCCTGGTTCTCCTGTATAATATTAAAAAAGAAAGCTACAAAATGAATAAAACATGCATATGTATACAGTTTCTTAAGCCAATCACCGTTTATAAGGTACGAGACCTGGAATAAAAAGCCCATAGGTCTTTGCGTGCGTCATACCTTGGTAAAATGCGCTGGCCAGGAATAGCACTGTACACAGTTGTCAGCAGTTTTCGTGACTAACAGTCCGCTCTCCATCCCAAAAGCTGTGCTAGAAACTGTGACGAGAAAAGAAAAATGTCATACTTTGTGATGATTCGGGTGCGATGAGATCAGTGTTGCAGTGCCATTTTCTATTGCCTTGTGATGTCGTTGAAGTCCTTATCTGTGATGCTTAAAACCTGAGCCACTTAAACTGTTGCCTCTCGACTCTTTCAAACCGAGGCCTTAAGTGCACAACCTTTGTTATGTAAGTAAAATGATTTTATTAGCATAAAAATGAAAACGAATTTTCATAAAAGCTTTCGCACTAGACCTTGTTTTGAAATAGAGGCAACAGGCATCTCGGAAATTTGGCCTACTCAATAAGGCTGTAGTAATAGGAGCCTCTGAAATATTTTTGCCAACCGTTGAACAAAAAGACTCTCACTTTTAACTACCAAGATCTGTGGTCAGGGTCTTAGCTTGCTTTACACATGCTAACTTTCGACCTTCTCTTTTACCTTGACTTTTTTTTCATCATAAATAATTGAAGACATTCAGCTAAAAACGAGCAGTGTGACAATTTCATATCTGTCTTTAAAATCTCAATTTGATACTTGTGTGATCTTGTAGTGATCTATGTCATTTTGATCAGAAACACACACATAAAATGTCAATAACGACAAAATAGAAGAGCAGAATTTCGCGTTTTACTATTTATGTGTTCATTTATGGAGCCCCCAAATTAAAAGCTTTTCTTGAGCAACACTTGGTCCCTCGCTGCGCCCCTGCTGGTTTACACATTAAATATAGATAACGCTAAAGTGTCCTCAAAAAGCTAAACAATGAAATGTTCTCACAGAGAATATAGCATTGTGGATGAGCGACTCGTGTACTTTGCACCTAAAGTTACGAAACTTTTATCGAAGGCGGAATATTTTAGCTGTGACGTGTAGAGTCAAATTTCTCCCAGTGCAGCCGAACTATTTTAATTTCTGTGGAGTAGCCAGTGCCCACAGTCACACCGTTACACCGACAAAACTTGAAAAAAAAATTACACTCACACCGATAACATTTGACAAAATTAAACGTGGGCCGAGATTTCTTTTTCTTTTTACTATTGACTTTCCCTGAAATGACGCTGAAGTGTCGTCAAGAGAAATTTTGTCCGATGTCTTCCACATTTTGCCTCGATTGCACTTGTGGAAACGGCGTTTTGTCACCCACGAATTTGTCAATGAGTTGCTACTAAAAAAAAACTTCGAAAATATAAAAAAAGAATTGTCTTCGTTTCGCGGCTATGGGCACGTACGTACACAGAAATAGAACCATGAGCGTGTGTATGAACACTGGTGTTTTCAATATTTTAAGCATACATGTAGAAGTCTTTATGTGACGTATCTCTTAATTTTTAGGATTGAGCGAGCAACCACTCTTGGGGGAGTTGGTTCACTGAATAAAGTTCATTGCGCCGTTGTTTGGCACACGCTATCGGCTATTTCATTCAGCTTAGAACATTGAGATATATTTAGGCATTTGGTTTGTTGAATGAACGGAGACGAGTACTTCTTGGGGCCTTGTTTTATGTTTGCTGAAATATCTAATGCGATATAATAAATTTATTATATGGCTGGAGCTACTTCCGGTGAAATCGCGCGCTCTGATTGGTGTATTTGCCGGTCATTATTTTCCTGTAACGCCCGTGTGCTCGATTACGGACCGCCAGATTGAACATATGAATCACAAGGTCGCGCAGTTCTTTGCTTTCAGTGAATATGTCGGCTACGTTTGGCTGAAGGCAAAGCGGAAGAACAAGAATATGTAAGAAAAAACTACCACCGCGGAAACTAATTTGCAAGCCGAGAAAACGGTTGGAGATGAAGATTTGTTGACTTGGTTTGTGGCATCACGAACGGCGACTCAAGCACCGTATTCTGAGAATTGGTTCACATCTTGCACTACGTGCTAAACACTTAGGCAACGTAGAAGGCACAGCAAACTTCAGTCAAAGAGTGACGTGAACAATTTCAATGAACCGTTTGCGGAGCTACGAGCAGACTGATTATTTGTTGTCACGGTGCCGCAAGCGGAGTTCATACAAGCTTACTGAAACTGTAAGTATGGCATTTTAAGAGTGTGAACGCCGTTTCATTTCAACATCTTTGAAGACTTGAGTGGAGGAACTTATCTTTCTGTTAAGAAAACGATAAACTTTTGATTCACACAATTTTCTGTGCCGACGGTTGAGATACAAGATATTGTAGTTTCTTCAATATTTCCTTTGTTTGAATCCCGGAGTTTGAATGTTGTGATCGCATGTTATATATAAACGCTTGGAGCAAATAACATTTTGTGTTGGAAATCGCTTATCAGAAGAAAAAGAAGAAGAAGAAGAAGAAGAAGAAGAAGAAGCCATTTCCATTTCCAACGGATTTTAATCTTAAGACTCGTACAAGTCAAATTGACCCATCGACCCAAAGTCAAATCACTGCAGGGCAGATCGTGTATAGAAATCCGTGCTATCCGTCAGATTCGTGAAACTTAAAAGGAAAGTCATACTGATATCCAAGTCTTGACGGTAGCTGGGATTTGTGCGTGTTGATGTATTTACTGGAGAAATAAAACGAAAAAAAAAAATCCGTACTATCCGTGAGATCCGTTATACTTCAAGTGAAAGTAACCTTCATTTCAGATTGTAGCTTGTCCATGTATTCACTCAAGGAAGGATATTATTCTTTTTTCAGCCTTGACGGGCAGTACGGGTTTATTTATGTAAATGTCATAACTCAAGGAAAGATGCTCTTGCTCTCACGGATTCTACAGACAAGACGGATTTCTGTATGTAAATGTCTTAACTCCAGGAAAGATGCTCTTGTTCTGACGGATTCGACGGACAAGACGGATTTCTGTATGTAAATGTCTTAACTCCAGGAAAGATGCTCTTGTTCTGACGGATTCGACGGACAAGACGGATTTCTGTATGTAAATGTCTTAACTCCAGGAAAGATGCTCTTGTTCTGACGGATTCGACGGACAAGACGGATTTCTGTATGTAAATGTCTTAACTCCAGGAAAGATGCTCTTGCTCTGACGGATTTGACGGAAAGGACGGATTTCTGTATGTTAATGCTCAATTAGTTCAACGATGTATTAATTTTAATTAATTCAATTAATTAATTAATTAATTAAATTGACATTCATGTTAATGTATATATATATATATATATATATATATATACCATTAAGAACAAAATATAATTAATATAACAATTGATATTACTACATAGAGAAATTAATTATTTAAGTTATTAGCATACAGAAATCCGTCCTTTCCGTCGAATCGGTTTGAGCGAGAGCATCTTTCCTTGAGTGAAGACATTTACATACCGAAATCCGTCCTTTCCGTCAAATCCGTTTGAGCCAGAGCATCTTTCCTTGAATGAAGACATTTACATACAGAAATCCGTCCTTTCCGTCGAATCCGTTTGAGCCAGAGCGTCTTTCCTTGAGTGAAGACATTTACATACAGAAATCCGTCTTGTCCGTCAAATCCGTTAGTCTGGGAAAAGTATAAAATCCTTCAAGCTACAATCTGAAATGGGAGGTGACTCTTTTTGAAAGTATAACGGATCTGACGGATATAGCACGATTCTTTGTTCTCATTTTTTTCAATGAATACATCAACAGCAGCAATCCAAGCTATCCGTCAAGACTTGGAGATTAATGTGACATTCCTTCTAAATTTCACGGACCTGACGGATAGCACGGATTTCTATACATGATCTGGCGAATTCGCTTGAAGTGAACAGGTCAATTTGACTTGTACGAGTCTTAAAGTGAAATCCGTTGAGCTGAAATTGGAAATGGAAGGTGTACTTTACTCAAAGTATAACGGATCCCACGGATAACACAGATTTGTTTACACTTCATTTCTTTAGTGAAAACATTAACGTGCAGAAATCTCACCTATCCGTCAAGATCAGGGTAACATTTCTTCAGGTTTACGGTTCTGACGGATGGTACGGATTTCTATACACTTAAGGTGGGCACTTAAGTTTTAGAGTGAAATCCGCCGAACTGCAAGTCATTGCCAGAATTTTTAGACATTCGGTTGCCTCAGGTTAAAATTGATTCAGATTTCAAGCCGAAAGCGCGTCAAAAATAACAAATTGTAATACGCAGACTTCAGGTGCTGCTATTTTAAGCTAGGAAGCTCCAAATCGCAAGAACATTGCAGCGAACGAAAGCTTCTTTCAACTGGGTCGTTCTGCTGTACATGTATATAAAAGAAACATTCCTTCCCTCCCCCCCTCCCCCCCACCGTGAGGCTAAGAAAATGTTAGATAAATAAACGACGCGTGCTCATACTGTAAGCCGCTGGAAAATACCGAAAACAACGAGGACTCAAAATATCTGAAGTGTCTGAAATGTCACACAACAAAGACTAATGTAATGATCACAAGAGTCATTAGAGTTCAAAGCAAGAAATGCGTGAACTGCTATTGAATATGCAAAAGGTAAGTATAAAAAGCGAAGCACAGGAGCAATTCGTCCTCATTTGGCTGTGGTAATGGACGCGTTCACTTGAACTTGGGACACGCTGAACAAGAAACTGTAAGTACCTTAAGTTAATTTGCATTCATTACTGCCGACGAATTTACTTTAAACAACTGTAAGTGCTTCTCAATATCGGAATCTGCTCGGACCATCGAAATCGGAACGGAACTCCGATTGCGGAGCATCGGAAAATTTCGCCTTTTCTCTTTTATTATCTGAGTAGTGTTTTTTGCGCCGGCTCTTGCGTGACTCGGCTTTCGTCGGACTGCTTCCGGCGAAAGACGAATTAGTCACTACGATCCAAATTAATATGTTCCGATTTTCATGCAAACAATACCAATTGAATTGGACGGACCCGATATACAAATTGCGGTAAATTGGTCGGACCCGATTCGATTTTAAAAGCGTTTCCTCTTTTTTTTTCTTTTTTGGAAAGACTTGTCGCTTTCGACTCTGTTCGATTTTTTTCTCCATTTTCTAAACGTCTCTCTACAAGATACACAATGTAAAAGTACCTTACAGCTCTCTTTACAATCAGGTGACATCGATAACAAGAAGAGCATGGCAACGGCCCGACATCCTGCTCGACAGTTAAATAGCAAGGCCATTAAAGACGTTATACTGTCGTACATGGTCCCCGTCGTCCAGGATACATTCTACGTGGTCCACGCAAAGGTTACTTGGAGAGTAGAGAAAGATGCTGACGCTCTGAGAAAAGCTTGGAATCTTGTATGCGAAAAGAGAGAGGAGTGCGACGACGCTATTAAAGGACTCGGAAACCTGGCATTTTACTTTTCCGCCATATCATCGTGCGAAACCGCCTCGAAAGGCAAAGGAACTGGAAAAGGAAAAAGAGCGAGCTCCAACAGCAACTTGGAAGATGAAGAATCGGAGATGTTATCACAAAGCCAACAACCAAGCAGCTATGGCTCATCGAGCTCCATCAATCTCGCGGTTGAAAAGGAGCGCTTCCCTGCGATATCATATTGGATGGCTTTTGCGTCACGAAATGGCGCTCCGATTTCTCTGGCGCCAATTCGCCGAAGACTCATTCATTGCGACGTCGAGGTTGATGTGAAGCCTATTTCCAACGGTCGTCAAAAGACGGGCATCGAGATGACAAAGTCTCTGTGTCAAGTCATGAAAGACCACAACTCAAGCTTCATGAAAGACGTTGTAGACAGCTCATTTGAACATTGTCGTCGAGGAGCCATTATGCAATTGGGAGAAGACGCGCTAGTTTCAGAGGACGAGGAGGACCAACCTGACAGTGTGCTAAGGTTCTCTATGCTAAAGCCAACCACTTGCAGAAGAATTACGAAAGTACTGCGAGCGTTAACTCACGCTGGTCTAAAGATGGATCTCCACGGTATAGAGTTAACGGATTATGAAGCACACGATAACGAGTCCACAAGAGTAAAATCCCTCACAACCGACCAGACAACGCAGCTAATCAACGATATTGAAATACTGATGGCGAAGCTTGGTTACGCACTCCACAGAGGTATGATACACAAGAAGGAGGAAAAGGCAATGTACACCTACACGTACAAGTGTGACGTGAACAGCTTCATCGGGACGCTCGAAGGTAACGAGTCGCTGAAGGCGCGATTGTCAAAATATGGAAAGAGTGTGCGAGAAAAGTTGCAAAATGCGGAGACGCAGTTTATCAGGCAGTTGAAGGTGGGTCACGACCTTATTGAGGTGAGCGATGGCTGGTGCCTGTGTTTGTCAAAGCGTCAGTTCGTCCAGCATGCAGTGAGCGAAGAAGAGATCGGGCACGTAAGCCCACGTGCGTTCTGCGAGTACAACCACGAAAAACAGCCAGATCCGAAATACTTTCGCGAAATCTTGGAGAACAGTCTCAACCGAGATGAAATTACCCAGTTTTGCACCGACTACATAGGGCTGTTACAGTTCCAAAGCAAGCAACACAAACAGAAGGTAACAGAAACTTCTCTGTAAACTCGACTCTTTTTAACGCGGTTATTCAGGTCTACGTTCCGCATCTTTCCAATGTCTAGTAAATTGGCGTTTTGCCCTACTAAACGAACGGTTTTCGTGTTTTCTTTTTTAACAGGTACCATGTATTGTAGGCGCTGCCGATAGCGGAAAAACTAGCCTATTTGCCCCTATCTTTGGAATCATTCCACCCATTCGCGTCGCGACGGTTACCAAGCAGAGGGCCTTCAATAAAGCGCTCATTAACGAGGACACAGAGGTCATCTTTGTGGACGAGGCGTCCACAACTTCAATGGACGTAGACGACTGGAAAATTCTGACGCAAGGAGGGTGGAACGTTCACACCGCCAAATACAGGAAGGCAAAACCGTTTGTAAACAGATGTCCAATGTTCATCACCTGTCAAAAGAGGCTAGCATTCTCCAACCCCGAAGACCAGAAGGCCATGGATGCGCGCTTAACCGTGTACCACTTCAAACAGTTGCCCAAAAAAGACCCGAGTGCATTTGAATGGTTGAAAAAGCATCCCCTTGACTGCATAGTCTGGGCTATGGGAATGGCCAGGGAGTCGGAAACAGCCGTGCATCAAGACAACGGTATGCAAGGCAAGTTGACAGATTCAGAGAAGGAAGCCCTGCTTCTGTTTAATTTTGACCAAGACGGGAGCGGTGACGAATGCCACGGGCAAGAGGATGCAGAGGGTGCAGAAGAGCAGGAGCTTTACAGCCAGAACGAAAGTCTGAGGGACGCCCTGAGGGCGGAGCGCAATCCTTTTCGTAAGGGCGTCTACAGAAGGCTCGTGGAGAGGACGGCGGAGAGAAAGAGGGAAGAGGAGGAGGCAAATATGCGCATGATTGAAGGGAGGAGGTCCTTCCTACTAGAGATGGGAATTGAAGACGACCTCGCGGATCGCATGCCCGAAGATGCAAACGAGCCCTATCCGGATACCCTCAGGCGTGCCGTGGACAACTGCGTTGGCCGAAGGAGGAGGGCGGAGGAAGATGAGAAAAGAAGACATGCAGAAGAAGTGTTCAAGGAGTCCTGGCTGTTGGAGAAAGAGAAAGAGTTGGTACGGTTGTCAAACGAGCTGCAAACGTCCGGCGGTAAAATGGACCGCGACATGAAGGACGGGAAGGAGTATTGTTTGAAAGTTGTTGTGGCAGCAATAAAATCACACCACAAGTCCGCCAAAACGGACGCAGCCCACGGAATTTCAGTCAGACGAGAAACATACGTTAAGAACGGGTGGGCCACGAGAGCGCAAGCGGAAGCCAGCATTGTCAATTTGTGCGCTCCGCCGTGCCTGGCCGACGAGCGCCTTTCACAGTCCAACCCGACGCAGATGACTCCGCCCACCAGCCAGGATGGAGACAAGGGCAGAAAGAGAGGTGCCACCCAGCAGCAGCAGCTGACCCCCAAGAGGCAGCGAAGCATTTTCGACTTTGTTTCTAAGAGTCACTAGTGTGCAAAGATGGACTGCGTATCAGATTATTGTAAACGCGCAAGCGAGTGACATTTGAAACCATACCTTGTTTGTGTGCAATCGTCTTAATTTATTGCATTAAAACATTGTTTGTGGACCCATCACTAATTAGGGTGTTTGACATTTTTTACTCGACATTTACACTTGTCACACTCGCGCATCACAACGCTTTCGGTTTAGTTAGACTTTACAAATTTTGACAAGGCTATTTTTTTGAGAAAGTCGGCAGTCCTTCCTGGTTGAAAACCAAAGTGCGGTTCGTCCAAAATACTCCGGCTTCCACATTCCAAAACCGTGTTTCCTTTTAGAACCCCAACATTACATAAGAATTTACTGTTGTTGTCGCATTATATACTGGCTGTATGCCTCTGTCGGAAACACACAGACGCGGCTCTCTTTTTAATCGAGTCCGCAGTTCTACCCCTTTGAAAGTTCAACTTCGGATCCTCTAGAATGCATTTCCATCTTCCGAACCCATGCTTTACGAGACCCTTCTTCAGGCATTTGTCTTCATAACTAGTGAAACGCAAACTTCTCTTGCGGTGACAAGTCGAGTCGGCTTGTGACGAGTTCGTTGGTCTTTTGTGATCAGTGTCAATTTTGTTACTACCAGTGCGGTCATTATTATTGTGGTCAATATTATTACCATGGTCACCATTATCATTGTGGTCATTGTTATTACCGTGGTCACCATTGTCATTATGGTCATTATTGTTATCATGGTCATCGTTATCATTATGGTCATTAGTCTCATTATTGTTATTACCTTTGTCGCTACTGTCATTATCGCGATCAGCACTGTCGTTATCATCCACTTCGTCATCACCGCGGCCATCATCATCATCATCGTCGTCAACACTGTCAGTGCTACAAGCCGGGTGATCACTATCACTGTCACTGGCCCTGCTCTCATGATTGTCCACGTCGTTGTGCAAGTCCAAACACTTTTGCACCTCTCGCCCTGCTCTGCATACCTCCTCTCCTCGCAGTTTTTGCATGCACGCTTGGGCTATCGTAGCTACGTCTCTCGACCTTCGCTTCTGATAGTGTAGTTTTGCGACATGAGAGCTGTGCTTTTGGTCTTCGCTGATCGCCTGCTGTTCGTTTGCGTCCAATCGACTGGCACTTTCCGTCTCGATGATTTGCCTGTAACGAGTCGGGTGAATATGCTTGCCTATAGCTTCAAACACTTGCTTCGACAACAGGTCGCAAAGCTTGCTGTACTGCGTACCGTTGCGCGTCACCAAAAGATAATCGCACTTGGGTTTCAGCATTGGTCTCACGTGTTCCTGGTACTGTTCGATCAACTCTAGATCGGCTGGCTCCAAGAGGAGAGAGTCGAACGAATACGTTTGTGCGGTCTTGAACATCTTCTGGTCTATGAAACCTCCATTATTTCTAGCCTTCTCTAGCATCTCCAGAGTCAAGTGCTGGTAAGTCATCGGACGAGAACCCTTCACTTTCACAAATAGGTACGTGGCCAAGAAGCGTGTCGCAAATGACAGGTCGGTCGGAGAGACGCTCCTCGGTTCAGTTTTACAACGGTCCAGCACTGAAGTCAGTCGTGGCAGATGATAGGGTATCACCTTTGCCAGGTCTTCCAGTGATGCCCAGCAGCCCTTGGCTTCCAGATTCTCGATGTCAAGATCCCTAGCCCACTTGATTTTCCTCTTTTTGGCGATAGTCTTTCGCGCCCGCTTTATGTACACTTCGGTCATGGCAAAACTGCTGATGACGTTCGTTGACAGACCACTGACCTTCCGGTAATCCATAAGTTCGGACATGGCTTTGAGATACGTCAGTTGTGCGGAGTAGCCTATCTTTAGCTCGTCCTGCATGGCGTCGACGAATCTACACACGAGAGCAGGAGAACCAAGGCAAAAGTCGATAGTATCTGCCGTCAATTCGTCGTCGTCATCTGCACAGCAAAATCTCAGATATCGCACAACTCTGTTTGCAGTTTGTTGTGCGTGCTTTTGGGGCTTTCCTCCACCAGTGCTACCACAAAGCCACTTCACAAAATGTTCCCCTGCGATTGTAGAACAGGAGTTTGATGGTGAATAGAACTCTTGCAGGCCAGTCGAAGACTCTGTTTGAAGTTCAGCACACTGCGTTCTTTTCCTCAACAATTTCGAGGGTTTCGTATCAAAGTAACTGTACCAGGAATGTCTGCTGCGTACATGTTTTCTGCAACCTCTGCGCGATAAAAATCCGTCGTGATCACAGTGTGGCACAGGGCAATGGAACACGCCATCTTCGTCTTCTTCCAAGTGGAGTCTCCGTTTGCAGTCTCTTGCGCCTTCTACATTAGCCCAGTCGATTTTTCTCTTCACTTTAGACATCACACTTGCAGACCGACTTGGAACATAATGATCCTAATGCTGCTTCACTCCGTTAAATAGCTACTAGCACATAATCATTTCATTTATAACCTGACCAATAAACAACCTCAGTGTCGAACAAGTCTGAACAAGCAAGCAAAGCCTTTGTGTTAAAGACTCCCAGGCGGCCGGACACGAGTGATCTTGCCTTGTTCTTGCCCGAACAAGAACCTACACTGCCTCGCACACTATTGATTCAATTATAAACTGACCAATAAAGAACGTCAGTGTCGAACAAGTCTGAACAAGCGAGCAAAACCTTTGTGTTAAAGACTCCCAGGCGGCCGGACACGAGTGATCTTGCCTTATTCTTGCCCGAGCAAGAACCTACACTGCCTCGCACACTATTGATTCAATTATAAACTGACCAATAAAGAACGTCAGTGTCGAACAAGTCTGAACAAGTGAGCAAAACCTTTGTGTTAAAGAATCCCAGGTGACCAGGCACGAGTGATCTTGTCTGGACAACAAAGTTTCAAAACTTCATACACTGTCTGAAACCGCGCAGAATAGCACTCATCAATCGGATGTTCAATAAAGTTGGCTTTCTCTGAGTTTTTGCAACTGAGGGATTTCACGAAGGACCGACCACACGTTGACTATGTGGCCATAAATAATTGGCGCATAGGCAGCCATATCCGCTATATCCGTCTTATCCATCTTAACCGCTATGTAGCCTAAGAAAGTGAAGCGAAGTAGTGACCAGTTCTTAATTGATAAAGCAATGAAACTCTAAGAGGCTGTAATCACTGCTCTAATTCACTTTCACTGACTATTTATACTTTAGACACACAGCTTCAGTGAAAGTAAGTTTAAACGTTCTGAATCTCTGCCTAATAAAGTATCTATCTGCAAGTGTAAAGCAATAGTTTTACTGTGCGAGCAACAAGAACTATACCCAGACTTACCGAAGTTCTATCCGAGACACATCAGAGACGATGGACCGATTAGTTCCGAAACTCTTTGCCGGACTGTTTCGGGCCTCGAACCGGAACACACAATCGGAACAAATCGTTCGTGGATCGTAATGTTCCGCGACATTAAAAATCATCGGGACCGTTTCGGTCCTCGAATCGGAACACCCAAATCGGAACAAATCGTTCGTGGATTGCAATGTTCCGAAACATGAAAAATCATCGGGACCGTTTCGGTCCTCGGATCGGAACATGAAAATCGGAACAAATCGTTCGTGGATCGCAATGTTCCGAATAATGGAAAATCATCGGGACCGTTTCGGTCCTCGGATCGGAACACATAATCGGAACAAATCGGACACGGATCGGGACACATTAGTCCTATGTGTTCCGAAATATGAAAACTGGTCAGGATCACTGTGTTCCTCTTTGAAAAGGACCACAGTGTTCCCGATGCTTCATTGCAATCGGTCCAAATCGGACAGTATTTGTTCCGATAATAAAGAAAATTGTCGGAAACGTAAGAAGAAGAAGAAGAAGAAGAAGAAGAAGAAGAAGAAGAAGAAGAAGAAGAAGGAAAACTATTTTCAGTTCGCCACGCTTGTGGTGGGTTTTTTACCGAGTGACGTTTTCGCTGAACCAAAACCGGCACATTTTGGACTTGTACTTCAAAAATTTAAGTTCAACTCAATTCATCCGGTGAGTCAAACATTTATTTCTCTCAAGTATTGTATAAGTTTGCAAAATTGAGAAGCTGTGGTCACGAATTAGTGTAAATGCTGAGTCTGGTGCAATTGCGTACGCGCGTAAATTGTTCGGAGACAAAGTGCTGTTTGATGTTTGTTTTTCTTAACCTCGTAATTACAGTAGACCTCTATTTCTCAATTCTGCTTTACAGCAGAATACACTAACCTGACAAATGTCCGTGAAATTTTGTTTGCACGTGATCTTGTTTCTTTCACTACGGCTCGCAGGTTCAAACCAGTATGTATGCCTAATGTTCGGTGTCCGCATTAATTTTATCCACCTGTATGTTTGATTATTGTAACAACGCAGATGTTTATGTCTTTGGCCTGGGTTAAACGTCGATCTTAGCATGCTACGAACTAAATTACACTTCGATTCGACCGAAATTGTTCGATTGGCAATTGAGTTGCATTGAGGCACCATCCACACTAATCCGGATAAATTTGAAAACGGATATTCACAGCACGAAAAAGCAGATTTAATGAAGGTTAATGGTGGCGTAAAAGCAGCGTAAACATCGAGTTTAAACGCCTTTACGCCAGATTTACAGCGCGTAAAGTTCAGCTTTACTTCTGCTTTACTCTTGAGCTTAAATGCGGCTTAACGAGACTTCTTTACGCCTTCGTAATGCTGGTGTAAATACAAATTAAAGATGACTTAAACAGTACAAAAATGTCGCTTAAGGGCCACGCAAATCAAGCTTAATGTTAGCGTAAAAGTAACGTAAAGTTTACGCTTTACGCTTGGGTCTCTTGAGCTTAAATGCGGCTTAACGAGACTTCTTTACGCCTTCATAATGTTGGCGTAAATACGAAATAAAGATGACTTAAACACAAATACGAAAATGTCGCTCAAAGGCCCTAAAGGCCACGCAAATCAAGCTTAGTGTTAGCGTAAAAGTAGCGTAAAGTTTACACTTTACGCTTGGGTCCCTTAAGCTCTTAAGCTTAAATGCAGCTTAACGAGACTTCTTTACGCCTTGGTAATTTTGGCGCAAATACGAAATAAAAGTGATGTAAACAGTGAAAACGACCACGCTAAAATTTACGAAAGATCGCGTGTATGGGCAGATAGTGACATTAAATGTCGCGTACAGTTGCTCAATGTAGCACTTGCAGTATAATATTCCTTTGGAGGATTTGCATTATTGGTTGTAGCTGCTGTATATTTGGATGTAGTTACCAAGTCTAAGAAATTCCACATTATAATAACACTTATCTTTTCAGTTGTACTTTCTTTATTGTTACTAGAACATGATAAAGATATTAGCAATTCTTCAATATTGCAAAATTTATAAACGGTAGATAATCCACCCAACAATAACGAGATCAATGGTAATGCAACTGGTCTTTGGACTTTCGTTTTCTAAAAATATTTCATAAATATGTCTGATAGATCACTTATTCAGCCAACAATAAAATGTTAACAATATCTAAAATAATATTGGTTTTTCGACTTTAAATTCCTTTAACATATCTGAAAAGAAACTGAGGGTGCGTTCGATTGACCCTAATCCGGAATAGGAATACAAGGATTAAGGACTTTTCATCGTTCGATTGACTCGTATTCCTATTCCGGAATAGTGGCGAGAGTATTCCAACTATTCTACTCGCTGGAGCAGAATAGCCGGAATAATTCGGAATAACACGTCAGCGCCCTGTTGCCCTGTTTCCCTTGCGGTCCGCTTTTCTGTCAACAATATAATGGCGTCCATAATTGCCAATGCAGAAGCAGAAGAAAAGCACATTGAAGAGAATTTAGAGCTGATAAAAAAAAAGGGGTACTGCTGGACCAGAGAAGAGACCCTGCTGCTGATATCTTTGTACGAGGATAAGAAAGAGCTGTTCAAGAACGTGAACTACAAGAAGAAACAGATTTGGGAGATAATCGCGGCCCGGATGAGCGAGCACGGCTGTACTGCTCGCCCCGACCAGTGCGAAGGCAAATGGAAGGCCCTAACAATGGCTTTCCGAAAGTGTGAAGACCATAATAACCAGAGTGGTAACAGTAGGAGGGAATGCCCATTTTACCAGCAGCTTGCAGAAGTGTACGGCTACAGGCCAAATGTCAGGCCATACGCGACTGCCAGCAGCTCGGGTCTTGGAGACTCAGAAACTCAGCCAAAAAAGCGTACACACAGCTGTGACGAAAACGAAGAGACCCCCAAGAAGAAGGCCAGAAAGCCACGCATGTCTCGGGAAAACGAAACTCTTCAGTGGTTGAAGGAGTACGCCGAAGACCGGAAAAAGGAAAATGAAAGTCGCTGCGAGAGAATGGAGCAGCAGCATCGAGAAAAGATGGGTTTGTTGTCTGGACTTTTGCATGTTTTGAAAGATATCAACAAATAGTCTTTGCCAGACCAGGTACTTATAAAAGTTGTTATTTTGGGGCTTTTTGACTGCCGGAGAAAGTTGCTATATTTGCATTGTTTACGGTACTCACCGCACGACTAATTAACAACAATATTCACTCTGTTACCGATGCATTTCAGAATTGCAATCAGGTTTTTTCTTTATTGAAGTAGTTTATCGACTGCCTGGCCAGCTTTATACACATGTATATATATAACATTAGCTGGACAAAGATTATTTTTTCAGAATAAAACCCCTGAAACATGAATCGAAGGGTTCAATTTATCCCTTGTATTTTTTTTCACGATGAACAAATGTTAGATCACACTGCTTTTCATGAGATCATGGTTCATGTTGTGACAAAACAATCACCAACAATGTAAACTATAACTCTTGACAACAGACTGAACACTTTATCATTCAGGACAATTTCTAACCATCATAGTACATGTCTCAGTTTAACATTAAAAAACTTTTTTATAACATCAACATAAACTTTATTTCAATACAGTTACAGGTCAACATGTCCAAACTATCAATGATATTTGTGTTTGAGAGCACACTTCAGACCAACAGCCACAAGTTTTGTATAAAGCACTTAACCAGTGACCTACTAGACTTCGGCCAAATTTGTGGACGAATCCTCAGAAAATGAGCAAATTCAAACAAAAAAAAGCATATCCTACAAAAGGCTTATCTTGATCTGTTTCTCTAATCAGAAATACTATAAAATCATCTCAAAGATGCCCTGATATTATATCATTTCAGTGTGACAAAAATGGCTTCTTTTCACCCAGGCAACCAGGTTTGGCTCATACAGGCTACAGGCCTGCACTAGATCTTTATGGCAGTTTTGGGCAAGATCATTAAGAGCTTCAAATGTCACAAACTGCAGGGTGCAGTAAAACTGTTGTGAGCCCCTACCCCTTAGAAATTTCCACTGTCATCCATGAGTGAAATATGGATATCTCTGGAAATGGACAATGTACAAGAGTTAACGTAAATTCTACCAGTCTTAAGTTCCAGCTGTCAACAATAATTCTCCATGATCTCTCTGCGCTTGTCACCTGCCCCACAGCCAGGAAGCAGAATGTTCTCAAACCCATTTACTTCATCATCTACATCACCCATAAAATCCTCATAGGGATCTTCACTGTCAAGGCAGATATTGTGCAGAGTACATGCAGCAACAATAACTGTGGGAATGTCCTGAATACGTGACATGTCCAAGTACTTCAATCTTCGAAATCGACCCTTCAGCAGTGCAAATGCTCTTTCAATTACCATCCTAGTGGAGGAGTGAATAAAATTGTACCTTCTCTGTTGAGGTGTTAGGTGGCCGTTATCCTTAAATGGGATTAACATCCATGTCTCCAGAGTGTATGCACCATCCCCCAAGAGATGGGTGTCATGTGTGAATCTTTCCTGTACTTTGCCAAAGAAATCTGAATTTCTGAACACCCTTGAGTCATGTACACTACCAGGCCAGCCAGCATAGCAATCAAGAAAACGCATTTCATGATCACAGATTGCAGTCAAATTGACTGAGTGGAAGTGTTTCCTATTGATATAATTCTCAGAACATTCCTGGGGGGCTTTTATGGCTATGTGCGACCCATCAATGGCACCTCTCACACCTGGCAGACCTTTGTGTTTCCTAAAGCCCTCTATAATGACCCGAGCTCTTTCATCGGACGGCCATGCAATAACTTGACGGGTGATATTGTTCTTTAGGGCTAGACAAACGCGATTGGTGCACGTAAACACTGAACTTTTGGTTATGTTGAAGCGATCCGATACCGAACGGATTGACTCTTGATTACCAAGCAGCCATAAAGTTATTAGCAGGTGCTTGTGGACGGAAATTGGTTCTCTGCCTCCGTATTGAGGGCCTGTGGGCAGTTCTGGGCAATTACCCAGCTCAAGGGCAAGTTCCTCGAACGTATCTATTGACAAGCGGAAATGGCTTCTGAACTCCGTCAGGTTGTAACTCGGAACAACTTCCTCTGCATAACCTCTGATACGGACGGCTTTTCGACGCTCTTTACGGAACCCATCCACACAAAATAGTGGCAAAAGGTCTTCTACCATATCTTCTTCTTCTGTTCTGGGGTCTTCTTCTAACATTTCCGCGATAAAAACCAAAGCACCAGCGACAGCAACTTTCAATGTTGCCGCCGCCATGTTTGTATTTGGCAACTTTTACCCGAAAAGCCGCTGACAAAGCGCATGCTATCGCAGGCTATTATTCCAGAAACGGAAACGTCGTTTTATTGACTTTTCTTCTGAATCGTTATTCTGGAATAATCCAGAATATATTCTTATTCCGGATTAGGGTCAATCGAACGCAACCTGAAAGTATGAATAATTTGAAAACCAGAACTTTCAATAATAATTTTACCCTGGTGTGACAAATATTGCTCCGGAGAAATTCTTGTGAAAAATCACCAACTTTCAGTATCATGAGCTGACAAAAGAATTAGCGATGTTTAATGGTAAAACAACCAGTAGAACAACTAAAGCAACCATTCTAAGACCCTGATTAATTCAAAATATTACCACAAATGCTGTACAATTTTGACCTTGAATTACAGCTGTACAGGCAAGTTACATAGGTACACAGGAGTGTAAAAAAAAAAAAAAAAAAAAAAAAAAAAAAAAAAAAAAAAAAAAAAAAACACGACAGCACTTTAGATTTTAAAGGCTTACATGGCTTTAAAGTCCTTTTGTAGCATATGCATGAAGTGTGCCTATAATATTGAACAGAAATGTTTTGTGAGAAACTGGTGTGTACTTTTATAAATGTATCAAACTGGGACTCCAGTGCATTTCATTTACTTTCAACTCAATGCATTGCAACTTTAGAGTCCTCCTGTCCAAATAAAAAAACAGCAAAACATTATTTTGTTAGGAAAGAAATAGACCAAAGCTGTACTGCATTCTGAGCTGAAAGTATGTGAGCTACTGTGAACCTTCATATTTCATGGATGTTCATTTTGAGTGATTACAAGCAAGTATAAACATTTGGATTAGTGCAGTCACAATTTGATACATTACATGTTTACATGTGCACGCCTCTTGTAAGTTGATAATACAAGTGTCAGGCCTTTAATATCTGTCAGGTTTCTTTTAAACAATTCCCCTTTATAAATATATTGTAAACATTGTTCACATCATTTATAATGTTTATAAGCATCTACAGTTGTACTCAGCTTTGGAGTCCTTCTGGGAAAGTCTTCTTTTCCTGCATTTGAATTGAGTTTTTCTGCAAAAAAAAAATGGTTGTACTAATTACTGTATATGCAAATTCATTCAAAGTACTGGTTTAAACATAACAGATAAAACATTATTGTGCATGTTCACCACCCCATACTTGAGACTCCAGACACTTCAAGATCTAAATTGTATCAGGTGATTCTACCCTACTTTTCTGCAGATGCAGAAAGGGAAAATAGTCTGTTCTGTCATAAAAATTCACAAACACTACATACATCATTGCCTGTAATGGAACACCAAATGACACTTATTAGAGTCACAAGCTAGCATTGAATATAGTTTTGAGCGAATACATTCAAACAAGTTTCTGAAGCTGTGTTTTCAACGGACCCACCCGGCACGGTTTTACTTTACATACCAAAGTAAAGCAGTTCCAAAGAGCACTAAGCACGTACTTCATCAAAACGAGCAAACATGCATTTAATAAATCTCACTCACTTATACTTTGGTTGACGAGTACATCCACAGTGTAGTTTAGACAGTCCACTGTAAAGAACAGAAAGCGATCTCATTGCTCAACTTTGTTTCAATTGGCCATTTGTTATATATGCAGTATGGAGATTTCCTCGATATCTTGATATGTTCGGCTTCATTTGTCCGGTTCGTGCTCAACTTGAAGATGGTCCAGGAAACCTCTTTATCTTGTTTTCCATTGTCTGGATCCTGTAGACGTTTACCGTGATCTTGGAGAAATGAAAAGCGGCAAGTTGTTTACGTTATAACCGCGAAAGACGAATGAATGAGGCTTGAAACTCGCAACCCTTGATAAATCGAAGTGGAAAAGCTGCTGCAGTCGACCCAGTGTTGAGTTCAAAGCAACCAAGTTCGTATAACTCGAACTCCTAGGCATTGTAGGGGTTGGACTTGGAAGAACAACATCTGGTATCTGCACATTTGTATAACTTGAACTTCCAGGTGTCGTGAGGGTTGGACTTTGAAGAACCTATAGATTCAGACTTTGCCTTTGACAGATTTGCGAAGTAAAGTTTTGCACTGAGTCATATATATTTTTAACAAACATTGGAGTCGCGTTATAGCGTCGGAATATTACAGCGAACCAAACCACGCACCTTTCCGCCATCTTCATGTCGCAGCGTCACGTCACGTGACTAAAAGGGCGCGAAACCGGGATTGCAATGATACTTGGAACCTCGCAACGGTCCTTGGCACCCCCCCCCCCCCCCCAAATGAAAAATCAAGTCGTCTGGTTGTGAAAAGTCGCTCATAATGAAAAATTGCCTCGTGATGAAAGTCGACTCGTAATGAAAAGTTTTTCACAATGAAAAGTCATAGGTCTAAAAAAATCGCCTCAAAGTGAAAAGTCGCTTTATCCATTTACTATTCATGCACGTTGTCGCTGTACAAACCGTTTCGAAGATCAAATGTGCCTTGGATAAGAATTAATTTAAATCCCACAAGGCATTCAGAGTATTAGATAATTACAATCATTTAACTACAAAAGGGGAGTAATGTTTACTCCACCAACAGACCTCTAGAGCAAAATTAACTCTGATGTCAGAATATAAATAACCCCAAACATTCAACTCCAAAAATGGGAGTATTATTAACTCCCCCCTGAGTAAGTTCTACTCTGGGGTGGAGTGAAATTAATTCCGCAGCTAGAGTTAAAATAACTCCGACAAAATAACTCCACTCTTTGGAGTTATTTGAACTCGCACAGTGGGGTGAAAATGACTCCCTGAAAATAACAGTGTGGGTTTTACTACAGCAGCAGCCCATATTTGTCCAACATTTATAGTAAAACAAAGTTGTAACATGTATGCATGGAAGTATGTACATGCTAATGATGTTAAGTCAAACGCAGTTGTTCGGCTTAAATTGTAACTTTACGCAGCATTTAAACTGCCTATATTAACTGTAAAAATCAATTTAAGTTAGGTTTAGTGTTAACATAAACGTGGCGTAAATGTAAGCAACCAGGTTTACGCAACCTTTACACCACCTATAATAGGAGACAGTACATCGCCAGAAATTCCGGACATTTTGCGTCCACGATTGCTTCCGGTCTTTCCCAGCGGCGTGCGGTATGAGCATGCGCCATTCACACATTCAACATTGTTACGCACTTTGCCTCAGTGGGGTGGGGGAGGGATGGGTTTCTCCGGTTCAAAAAGAGACTGCTACGTTTAGGAGACGTGCCGCTGAACGACCTAGTTGAAATTAGCTTTCGTTTGGTGCAATTTTCATGCGATTTGGAGCTTCCCAGCCCAAAATATCAACATCCGAAGTCAGCGTATTTCACGGGAGGTATTCGCCATGGCTGGCTGTGAACTGCAAATTCAAACACAAAAAGTACACATCGAATTTGCTCCAGAGGACTGACTGAGGCTTCACAGGAGATGTTCAATCCTTCGGCAATCAGGTACGGGGTAGACATTTTGCGTTTTACCCAAGGTTCTTGTATTAAATGCAGCTTAAAAAGTGACAGTAGCCGGTTTTGAGCGTATTCTGCTATCAATCCCTTCTTACGTCGGCCGAAATTTTAAATTCAAAAAAGTACACATCGAATTTTACCGGAGATAAATATTTTTTGTACTGTTGTGTTTAGGAAGCTTCCCTCTTCCGAATGCTGCCCAGACATTTCTACGAACGTGCTTCAGTTAAGCGAAAAGCGCAATTTATTATCAGATCCCATACATTTCTTTGTTATTTCTTGAGCGGCTGTCAGCGTGAAACCTGATGCCTCTTCCGAGATGGCGCAACCGGATGTCTGAAATTTCTGGCGATGAAAGTTTCATTTAAATCGTAATTAAGATACGCTTAAATGTGGCGTAAAGGTAAACAAGGACCTTTCCGCAACCTTTACGATGCCTTTAAGCTCAACTGCATAAAGTATACTTTAAGCTCCTTTAAGCTGCTTTTATTGGTAGCTTAAAGCTGACTTAGGAACTTTAAGCACCTTTAGATGTAGCATAATTCAGCTTAAACCTGCTTTTTCGTGCTGTGTTATTCATCCGTTTTAGCCTCCCGTCGTGAATTAGCTGCCTTAGCTGTCCTCTTTTGCTGACAATTTGAATGTTAATTTAATTATTCGCTTGATTCAGCCTCTACAGCATTGTTTGATCCGCGCCGGCGCACTAGAGCCTAATTGTACACCGTGGGCTCACTTTCGGTCCCAGAATCCTTATCGTCTACAGTGTTTTAAGAAACATACTGGACTCGTTTGGTCATCCCGTAAAACATCGTCCAACATTGTTTTATCCAACATGTTGGAGTCGTTTGGTCGGCCTTTAGCTCTTCCTCAGTAGTCGATTAGTCTGTCACCAATACCTTTTCTTTATTGTAACGAGAAAATCACTGTGCTAGGATTTTGTCTGGTTTGTAATTTTACTTTATTGTCTCCGCATTGTGCAATTACCTATGTGTCTAAATGTCTAAAATTTGCTTTTTGGGCAAGTCATGAATGTGCAACAAAAAGATACATGGATTTGCTGGGGGGAGGCAGACTTTATATGACGTCACCGAATCTCTATGCCATTACATATATACAGAATATACAGCGGAACCTCCCTGAGGGACCATGGTCGCTTACTGGAATTTCTCACCATAGAAAGCCTAAGTGAGATCCTGCTTTGAGCCACAATCAGTGTCAAATAATGTAGGTTTCGTGGGTGAATAACACCTTGAGGCTTAAAGAAACCCTCTCACCGTAGATGCTTTGCGTGCCCAGTGACTGACGGCGACAATATTCGTATCATACGAAAATGGCGGATTCTCATGTTTTCCTACCTTTTATCGTGAAATAAATCAGCACAAACTCAGAAAGTGTTTTGAATACGAGAAGCAGCGGCAGTCAGATCAACCAGTCATAACGTGAGCGCCTCAGGAAAGTCGAGTTGCTGATGTAAATGTAAACTTGGGCGCGCAAAGCATCTATGGTGAGAGTGTATCTTTAAGAAATCAGCCTTGTGTCCTGTTGCACCGTACATTACATGTGTTAGTGTTTTGTCCGGTCCGGTTTCTGCAAGGAAGTTAGTCTCTTTGGGAGCATAGGGTGGTCGCTTACCGGAGATCAAAAACAGTAGAAAACGGTGAGCTTCAAAGGTGGTCGCGGTCGCTTACGAGAGATTTGACTGATAGTAATTTGACTGAGAAACCAGTCGGTACTTTGGTATCTCCCGTAGGCGACCACTTAAAGCCGAACGAAGGTTGGTCGCTTGCAGGAGGTTCTACTGTACGTCAAAATATAGTTCGCCCAAGAAGTGTAACAGGTGTGGCACTATGACGTCAAAAATGTAGTGCAGCTTCCATGACGTCACAGCACAAAAATGAAATCCATTTGACCTGACTGGTTCTCCTATGTAATATTGTAAAAGAAAGTTACAAAATGAATAAAACACGCATATGTATACAGTTTCCTAAGTCAGTAACCATTTATAAGGTACGAGACCAGGAATAAAAAAGCCCATAGGTCTTTGCGTGCCTCATACCCTAGTAAAACGTGTCGGCCATGAATGGCATTGTATACAGTTGCCAGCAGTTTTCCTGAACGTGAGGCGTTTGGGTTGACAGTACTGGAGGAGCAGTGCTTACGCTCTGAAAAACGACATATGTACCCAATATTTTACGCGCGCGCGTGGCGGAGGGGGGGGGGGGGGGGGGGGTGGGAAGGGACAATATTTTGCATAACTGTGTTCAAACCAAAATTGCAACAAAGTAGGTGCCAAGATGATTTCTGTATCATTGCTTCAAGTAAAGTGAGTTGATTTAAACACGGCTGTAGAAGTATAGTCGACTTTGAATTTGCCAAAACACGTAAGACTAAGTTTTTCACAGCACGAGCACTATTAGTTTGATCCAGTGACCCAACGCCTCACATTCATGCCATTTAAGCGGAACCGCTGACAACTGTAATAAGTGCTATTAGGACAAAATCCGTTCATCGAATCAATTTTAATGCGGAAAAAACATTTCAAAAAATATACTCGAAAGGAAATTATTTTGTCAGTTGGGTGTTCTTCGCCAAAAGTGTACTGCGAGACGATCAACACTACAATCACAGCTCATTATCAAAACTCGTTTACACACCGATCGCTGTTTTACTGCAAGATATGAGTGCAGGCGCAAAGGATCATGGGCTTTTTACCTTAGTTACCCACAAGCCAACAGGATCCGTAATGCTGGTCAGCGGCTTGTGACTACAGTCTAAACTTGCGCACAGCCGTACAACTCAGCGCGCACACAGACGTGGTTGCGAAACGTTTGGGCAACGATTCTGACGTATCGTGCTCTTGGATGTGGGTACAGCACGTGTGCAACGACTGTGTTCCGATCACTGTTGGCAGGAAATACCTGAAACAGATATTTTACAGCTTAAAACATTTCGACACCGTGGAACTACGTTCTGGACGTCACTTCCGTTGGTCAGCGTTTGTCATCATTAGGGAAGTAAATCGTTCTAACTCGAGTTAAAATTTCACCTCCTGTGTAAGCCCCGTTTTTTATGTGTGTACTGTCGCATTTTGTAATACCTGTCGCACTTTGTAATAATACTTATCGCACTTTGTGATAATACCTGTCGTACTTTGTAATAATACTTGTCGCACTTTGTAATAATACTTGTCGTACTTTGTAATAATACTTATCACACTTTGTAATAATACTTATCGCACTTTGTAATAATACTTGTCGTACTTTCTAATAATACTTGTCGTACTTTGTAATAATACTTGTCGTACTTTGTAATAATACTTGTCGTACTTTGTAATAACGCTTGTCGCAATAACCGCCAGTGTCTGGTCACTGGCACAAACAAGGTTCTGTTCGCAGAGGATAGTCTTATTGGCCTTTAGCAGCAGAAAAAGTAATATATGGAAACTGATCTGGGTAAAAATCGGATCAGTATCTAAATAGTAAAGCGCCGAAGGTGCGTCCAGGAGCATGTCCCCCGTAAAAATGAGATTTTGCTGTCCAAAATGTCATTTCCTACCATTTCTGGGAGCTTGAAACGAAATTTCAAAAAAATCTGACCGGTTTCCGTAAACCGGTGTGAACCGGTGGCTGCGGCCACAGGTACCGTCTGAAAGTCACTTTTGTGAGGAAGCCTTCCCGATTGAAAATGTTTTTTATTACATTATTACACTCACCTTGTCCTCGTCGTGTTCTTTAAAAGTTTTCCAGTTGGAACCGTCGTCGCTGAACTTGATCTTGTAAGATGTTAGCCACTGGTCCGAATTATAGCGCCCTTGTGTGGCTACTTTTGTCACGACCTTTGTCTCTCCCAAGTCGACCTGCAGCCATTCTCCTGCATTACCTGACCGGCCAGCAGCCCAACATCCTTTTCCGACCTGGTTATTTAAGCGTCCACGGAACGCCTCGAAGCCAAGGTCATATTTGGATGAAGCGGTAAAGGCTGCATCCAATAACAGTCCGTTCTCCATCCCAAAAGCTGTGCTACACGCTGTGACAAGAAAAGAAGAATGTCATACTTTGTGATGATTCGGATCCAATGAGATCAGTGTTACAGTGCCATTTTGCTATTGCCTTGTGATGTCCTTATCTGTGATGATTAAAACCTGAGCCATTTAAACTGAACCACAAACACAGAATACAACTGATATAATTAAGCTGCTAGAGTAATGGCCATACTTGATAATCCATTTCATTGGTCTAAACAAATTCTCTTCTTAACTAAGACCTAAAATCCTAAGCATTGATTAGTAACATGTTTTCTTCTGTAACAACGAGTAGTCAGCGCTAACTAAGAAAAAAACTGTACCAATGAACAAGAACCACTGCTTCTGTTGATATTCCAATCTGGATGTTTGAATGTGTCCTGTGCGAGAAGTGGACCCCGCGAGAACAGTCGAGTGGCGCAAGGAAATATTTCAGGTTTTTGCTCGTATTTCTCGAGATCTTTACCGAATTGGTAAGTGCTGTAAGCTAAGTCATCCTGTTATGATAAAACTAAGTAACAAGCCTGAAGTTCATATGCCGTTGCGCTACAATCAAATTCCACTAACTTGCGCTTACCTGAGCAGATGGGCCGTCCTTTAGTCACGTGACACACCTTCATCTTGTTGCACAACACGTCACTGCACGCCACGTAGTCACGTATCGGGTTATCTTCGTAAATCACGTGATTAACCAACTTGAGGTGAAGAGGATGAGAGAGCCTCGTTCGTGCGTTGAGTTCACAACGCTTTTGGTTGAGATGGTAGTTGATGCTGTAGCAGTGCAAGTTTTTGATGCACTGATCCATGCAGTCGTCAGCGTCGTAGCATTGCTCAGATGAAATCACGTGACCGATAAGTTGACGATTCAAAAAGCGATTGGTTCTGCTTCTGCACTGGGACGAGGCGGAATATAATACGTTATCGGCGACTAACAGGAATACGATGATGATGCCAGCTGAGTCCTTCATATCGCTGTAACCTGTGACAAAAGTCCGATGAGAAGGTCTAAATTTACATGCTATCTACCATTTACACATTGTGTAAGGGCCTGTTTACAAAGAGATAGGGTTACCTTAGCGCTAGGGTTACTCTGGTATTAAGGTTATCCTAGCGCTTTAAGATTTCCTCTTTTTTTAATCAACGTGTTTACAAAGTTATTTATAAGCGGATTTAGAAAAAAATAATTACACTGTGTTCAATGATGAATTGTTTACTTTTATATCAAGATAACTTTGTAGCGCAAAATCTTGCTGAAACTGACAACCAGAATTAAGCCGAGAAAGGGCAAAGACGTAATACAAAAGTTTTAAATCTCGAAACGATGTAAACGAAAGTTTACCAGGGTACCCCGGTTACACTAGCTGTTTTAATTTGCTTGTAGACCCGGGCCTGCTTCGACCCGGGTACCCAGATTACGGCCTGAAATACATGGGTATAGAGTGTGTAAAAAAATGTACACAATTTGTACTAAACCATGTGTCTAGATTATATGTAGATTACGTGTAAAATGTATACTAGCAAGAGAGTATGATACTAACCATATTGACATACCGTGTAAAAGGTAGAATATTTTCAGTGCATGTCCAAGGGAAATTCTCTAGAGTCCTTTAGGAAATGTTTTTGAACTTTTTATTTTTATTTTGTTTTTACTTCTATTTTTGCACTCCGGCTATGTAAACACGGCAAGGGTTTTATATTTCTTTTATAAAATAAACGACAGCAATACTACCGCAAAAACGACCGTTTTGCGGATTATCAAAGTCGAGATTCTCAACACACAAACTGAAACCAATCACAGATCGTTGTGCCGAGCGGACGAAACAAAGTTTTCAAATCTTCAAACTATGAACTTACGAATGCCGAAGAATTGAATAATCAAAGGTCATTCCATCAATGAATCTCAAATTGAACTTCCCTTGGCTCGGTTGGCGCTTCCGTTGTATCCAGAGCAGAGCTGTCTTAAACTGGCCGAGCAGCTAGTGAAGCTTCTGCTGTGCCGATTGAAGTGAGCGATCTAAACTGCACTAAATGTAAACGCAACGTTTGGGAAGCTACTTCGCTATGACTACTTTCTGCTCCACTATTCCGACCTCTCGTCCAGAACTGATTTTGATGTGGTACAAGTAGATGACCTTTCACAAGATCTTTAAAGAAATAACGTCAATTTTTCGCCGGACTGAGTTGAACGGATAAATGTGTTGCAGTGCCGTTATCACGTATGAACTTTGTAATTACTTTACGTTTTTTGTTTACACGTATTCCTGAATGGGACCGAGTTTTGATGAACTGATACTTACTGTATTTATTCGCATTTGTGGTGTAAAGAGGCAACGCATTCATCAGTGAATTGTATTTAGTGGGTCACGAGCAAACGAGATCACAACCGATACAAATGCTCTGTAAATTATCGTTCGGTTTTCAATGTTTACTATATATATATATATATATATATATATACACAGTCAATCCCGAAAAGGTTGTCCAGTTGAAATATATATTTAGGAAATTATATCTATCACGTGACTAGTCATTAGAATGGTAAAACCAAGAGCATTTTGGGTATTTCCAATTTAAAACACGATCATAGTTTTAGGTGGTCATGTGACAGATATATCTGTATATTTATTTGTTGTGTAGACACGAGTGTTTTACTGGAAAATATACCGTGCGTAAAATCCATACGAAACTACATCCGGGACCCGAATGGCGTATTTTCCATATCCTCAGTAGTGAGGATATCGTTGGCATCATTTCCCGCTTTTGCACGATTGTTTGTGCAAATTTCTCGTAAACACTCGTGTCTAATATAATAAAAAGAAAATTACACGGCGGCTTGAAGATATGGATTTTATTTTCTTGTGGTAAAAACAATATTTTACTCATTCGCGAAGCGCTCTTTCGTAAAATATTGTTTTTACCACTCGAAAATAAAATTCATATCTTCGCGCCGCCGTGTAATATCCTATATATATATATATATATATATATGTATATATATACAGCCGTTTGTAGAAATTTTGAGCCCCCAATATATATCAGTATATACAAATATCGAGTGCATTGTGGGAAGGATGATTGCTCTAAAATGCACACCAAACCGCACCAATCAAAATTTTGCCACCAAAATAATACATAAGTTTAAACTGTGATGAACCTTTTACGTCTCCCCACTTTATTTGGCTCGGAAAGCAAGTTTTTAAACGAAACTCTTCCCACAATGCATTTGATATTTGTATATACTGATATATATTGAGGGCTCAAAATTTCTGCAAACGGCTATACACACACACATATATATATATATATATATATATATATATTTATGACCCATCAAATATTTCTCGCTGATAACGTCCTCACGAGCGGACGTTATCAGCGAATAACCCCCGCCTGGCGAAGAAACGCTGTTTATTGACAATATCCGAACACAATTTTATATATTAATCACAAAAACACATTACGAGATGACTACCGAGGAGGACATCAATTTATTGGTTGAAAAAGCAGTTCCAGAAAGCACCAGAAAGCTTCACAGTCCCCGCACCATTATTTGCGCTGCGAGAGGAAATATTTGAAGGATAATAAAGACAATAAACTACTTTTGGCTTCGGAAATATGCACGGATAATTGTCCTTGGACATTATCTCTTCCTCGAAGCTCACAGTTGCCCTCGAGCTTCGCTCTCGGGCAACTGTTTGCTTCTCGGAACAGATAATATCCTCGGACAATTATCCGTGCATATTTCCTCGCCAAAAGTAGTTTATTGTTTATACATAAATAACCTCTAAGGCAATGACGTAATAATAATTATCGATTAGCGTCAAAGCGAGGTCAAACAAAGGTTTGAACGAAGCAACAACTGTACGTAACTGCGTTCACGAAAATGAATTTGAAAACTGGAAAACTTGACACAGCACGGTCTCGCGAAGCTCGTCTGCAAAAGAGAGGGGAACTAGCACGGGCAAGGCGAAATCGTGAAACAATCGAACAGCGCCAAATACGTCTAGAGAAAAGACGACAAACATTTGATAACCGACAGCATCATGAACGGAAGCGTGCAAAGGGAACAGCGCTCGGAAGCAAATCAGGAGCTTCAGACGCCGTCTTGTGTTAAACTCAGATTCTTATTCAGAAAGGACAAGCAACAATTAGGTTAGTCAGTGGAAAGCGAACAATCACCGTGACAAATATATTCTACCCGTGTCTTGTAACTCGATCACTTCAATGTATTAAAATCTGTATGCTGATCATCTTCCCTCGAAGTGTTTTTTTAATACGCTTCTGTCGCCAGTTTCGGCTACCGTATTGGCTCAGAGCAATCGGAACTTGGAGTCTTGAATGATTTAGTCAGATGTCTTATTATTTCTTTCAAGACTAAAACTGTAACAAATACTGTAATTTAGCATGCGGTGAATGCAGCAAGAATCGTTCACAAGCCCTTAGAAGTATGACTAGGTCTGAAGCCCGTGTATAATTTGAAGTAAACCGTTGAAGTTTTGCTTTGATTCTGGGAGAAATCATGTTGTTTTGAGCGCGTTCACGTACAAAACAATTCGAGCTCATTAAACATGCATGCCTGAGTCTTGTGCATGCAATCCAGAGTAAAAACAAATTGCACAGGAAGCCTATTTAATTGTACTGCCTATGAATTCAAAATTGGAAAATCAGTGTTCCTTTTTTTCCGTACTACGACGGCCGACCAACTTCAAAATTTGAATATTAAATTTGAGAACGTGCTTGGCAGACTGTATGAATTAATTTGACGTGCAGACCGTGGGAAATACGTACTTCGTCACGCAATCGACTCTTATAACACACACCATTCTTTTTCTCCTTCCTTTGCGTGTAGCACTTGACTTCGAAGAAAATATTGAGTCAACATTTCGGTAAAACAAAGGCTACTCTTGTTGGGAGTACCAAAGTAAAAGTCCCATCAATGGCAGAGCGAGGGGGTATCTGCGATTATCGTATTTCTAGTACTTTGGTACTCCCAACAAGAGTAGTTTTTGTTTTACTGAAATGTTGACTCAATATTTTCTTCGAAGTCAAGTGCTACACGCAAAGAAAGGAGAAAAAGAATGGTGTGTGTTATACTTTTGCGTTGAAAAAAGAGTCGATTGCGTGACGAAGTACGTATTTCCCACGGTCGGCACGTCAAATTAATTCATACAGTCTGCCAAGCACGTTCTCAAAATTTAATCCCCGAGCGTAAGCGAGGGTAATAATCACAACGCTAATGCAGTAGTATCGCCTTTCCTGGAGACTTCAAGCGGGTCGCCATCTCAAAATCTAATGTTCGCCTGTCAGTCTGGCGTACGACCTCGTTCCCAGGCTCTTAGGCCAGAACTGTAAACCGCCACTAAACTTCGAAAAAGTTAAAAAAGAGTTGTCTTTGTTTCGCGGCTATAGGCAAGCACGTACGTACGCATACTCAGATCAAACCAGAAATAAAATCATGTGCCTGTGTATGAACATGCATGTGTTTTCAATAGTTTGAGCAAAGAAGTCTTTATGTGACGTATCTTTCAGATGCGTTTGCGTATATTTTAGAATCAAAACCTTCCTAAGGTGTACTCTTTTATTTTTATGGTGGGCCTAAGGGCCCAGCATATAATTGTTTTCACCCGAAAACCACAGCGTAGGTATCATGACAATTGATCAAAGAAGTCCCCCCTCTAGGATTTTGAATTTTGATTGATGTGTGAGCAAAAATACTATTTTTTGATTAGATAATGTTCACGTGCAAGCGGCGTGGAAGCCTTTCTTTTCTTGGCTGAGTTTGAAAGTATGTAACGTGAGATTTTTGTTGACGTATACTTGCGCTCTTGCGGTTTTTGTTCATTATATTCACTTTTGCTTTTTTCTTCGTCCAGCTGGTTAAAACTAAGGTAAGTAAAGCAAACAAATCAAACGATACCATTTCAACAAGCTGAAGTGGCTCCCGGCTGGGTTTTTCAGCTTTAACATAAGCTCATCAAACATCCGTGAATTCATCAAAACCGCGGTGATAATAGCTCAGAATGAAACAGGCCGACTGGAAATTTAGAAAGCTTGGTAGAAGAAACGCAGTTTAGAAGACGAAAAACAGGTAAGTACTGAAGCGCAGGCTAGATTAATCGTGGCCTGCGATTAGAAACAAGTTCGAGTCAAACTGTCAAAACAATTATGCATGAAAATGAGATATGTCATGCAATTACTCCCAAACTCAAAATGTAGATTCTCTCATCCTTTTGAAGCAAATGTACGAGTGTTGTAATTATAACTTATAGTTTAATAAAGTTCATTTGAGTAAATCAAAAGCCAAGTTCCCCATACTGTATAATATTTTTTTGGGTGAAAAATTGAAAGAGAAAATTGAAGTTGATCACTCTTGGGAGTCTCGCTCTAGTCCAGAGATTGCTTATTCAACAATTCATATGGTACGTGCGGACACTTGCCACACCAAACTTGAATCCCAGCATCTGTCGCGTTTTCACGCGACAAAACTTGTTTAGGACTGAGCGAGCAACCGCTCGTGGGGGAGCTCGTTTACTAAATAAAATTCACTGTGCCGTTGTTGGACACACGCTATCGGCTATTTTATTCAGCTCAGAACATTGGGATATATTTAGGCATTTGGTTTGTTGAATGAAAGGAGACGAGTACTTCTTGGGGCCGGACGCGAGAAGGACGACGTTTTCGCTGCAACAGCCACGTTTGGAGTATCTGCTGGGCCACTGAGGTAGCGAGAATTGACTCTTTGTGGTTTCGCTTCTTCTCCCGCCTTTCGAACAAATAATTTGGCACAAAACGATAAGCTCTGTAAACCTGGACGAGAAATATGTCAACGATGCGAAAGACCAGTCTAACTGGTCATGGACAACTCCCAAGACTTGTAGAATCCTTCAATAATTTTCATTGCAAGGGCCTCTACAGGGAACAGCTCATGCTTTAAAATCCCCGCCGGGCAAGTAATGAAGTTGCGCCATCGTTCTGTATTTAATGCATAAACTCAGCCAAAACAAATTTTCTCGGTCTGGATTTCCTCGCCCACACAAATCTTTTAAGCGGCTTGCCCAAGCTTTTGGAGAGGACACTGTGGCTTTATTTGTTCCGAAATGTTTTCCGAGTTTCTCGGCCTAATTTTCCTCTCCTTCACAAACCTTTCAGGCGGCTCGCCTAAGCTTTTGGAGAGAAAATTGTGGCTTTATTTGTTCCGAAATATTTTCCGAGTTTCTCGGCTTATTTTTCCTTTCTTACACAAAGCTTTCACGCGGCTCGCCCAAGCTTTTGGAGAAGAAACTGTGGCTTATTTTTTCCAAAATGTTTTCGAGTTTCTCGGCCTGGTATTCCTCTCCACTCGCCCAAGCTTTTGGAGAGGAGACGGTGGCGTATTTATGCCGAAATGTGAGCGAACAGTTTCAGAATTTCTCGGCCTGGTTTTATTCTCCGCGGAAACATTTAAGAAACTATGGCCGAGGTTACGTTAGAGCTAAAAGCGGACTATTAGCACGCTTACAGAGTAAAGTAGTCAGTAGGAGGGACGCTTTTAATAGTCCCAAATATCCACGTCTTGCTGAAGTGAACGCGCTCAAATATCGGACCCCTGAGAGTTTTGGCAACTTTAGTGTTCGATACAGTAGGAGGGCGAAAGAGTGAAGCTTGTCATGGAGTGAAATATCTTATTAACCTCGTATTTACAGTAGACATCTATTTCTCAATTCTGCTACAGCAGAATACACTAACCTGACAAATGTCCGTGAAATTTCGTTTGCGCGTGATCTCTTGTTTCTTTTACTACGGCTCGTCCTAATGTTCGGTGTCCGCATTAATTCTATCCACCTTATTTAGTCTGAGTGCAGCTGGCAGCTGGCACTAATGCATGCATCGATTATTATAACAACGCAGATGTTTATGTCTTAGGGGCTGGGTTAAACGTCCATCTTAGCATGCGTCAAACACTTCGGGTTGACCGAAATTGTTCGATTGGCAATTGCGGTTTGCATTAGTTCGACTCGTTCGACCCATAGTCGACCTTATGCCGTTCTAATCCTTTCCGCCAGTCGATTAGATCGAGTGAGTCGATCAAAACTCAATCAGTCGATCTTAATTGGGACAAACGTCGGAACTAATATCACGCGTAATTGTTGAATTTAGTTCGACCCATGCTAAGATTACTATGATCTAACTACTTTTAGGTCTAACTCCAATTTTTTCCCTTTTTTCTTTTGCACAATATGCTATGTATATTCTCACAGAGAACATAGGATTGTTTGTGAGCAACTCGTGTATTTACTTGCACCTAAAGTCACGAAACTCTTATCGAAGGCAAGAATAATTGATGACGGCTACATGGTGATTACCGTGTAGCATGAAATTTTCACGGGAGTTTAATTTCGCGGATTGCCGATTTTTTGCTTTTCGCGGGAAAAATTTTTTCGTGAACTTGGATTTAAGACTTTACTGTTGGGAACAAATTTTCACGGATCTCAGGCAAGTTTCTGTCCGGTGTTTCACGTTCGGCACTGGTAAATAGCCACAAGGGGTATCAATTTTTCTTACATCTTGTTTATTAATCTATAATTTACAAAATGTCACAAATCGTCCACCACATCTCAAAGCTACAGTATACAGTAGGTTGGCCTGGAAAACACGTAACATATAGTGCTGGACCAGTTTAATAAATATATGGAGTAAATTTTCGCAGATTTTTTTCTCGTGGAAGTATATTTTCGCGAGATTTGATTTTGGCGAATCGTCGGAAAATCCGCGAAATTCGCGAAAATAGACACCCGCGAAAATTTCATGCTACACAGTAGGCTTCGAACACACGAGTTTGTCCTGCCTGCCGCGATTGACATTAAACAACGGTGTTCGTAGGGAGTACTTCGAAAACTACGGCTGTTACAAGTTCTCAAATGTGCTCGGCTCATAGCTCAACATAGCTCGTGAACAAGTGCCTATTGCATGCATGGCTGTGTTTTCATTGGGTAAAGTTACAGGAAAATTCCTTGATTTCCACGCAAAGCTAACCCAGTATAAACACAGCCTATACTTACGAATAAAGGTAATTACAAAGCGGAGTAATGCACGCAGTGTAACCATCATTATCTCTCTTGTCTTGCATAAACAAATATTTCATATGAGCTAACACAATACATGACCAGCTTATACTAAATCAAACTATAATCAAAGCTTAAAAGAAGTGAGCGAAAACTTCACATTTTCAGGCTAAAAAATGACAGCAAAATTTACTTAATTATTAATCGTTTTTTGACCAATGGCCCCGAAAGAATACAAAGACTAAGACTGTGCAGTGCAATAATTCCTTTCGCGAGGATTTTCACGACTCGGCGGCAGTGACGTGCTTTGCAGTTCTAGTCAGTGCTCGCTGGCATGGTTTTCCGCGTCGCCCGATCTGATTCGTTCACATCAGTTCATCCAAACAGATGTTCAGTCTTTTTTAATTTGAGATGTAAGGTGAAAGTCTTGTGACTCAAGCGTTAAAATTAAAGTTACTGTCTCTGTGGAAGTCATTGAAAACCCGACAGGAAACTGGACGAGAGATATTGTGCTAGCGACCACTTCGCAAAACTTGGCAGACATTATAGGTCGAATGTTAATTCAAAAATAAATTTTGACCACAGAAACCAATCACAAGAAAGCCATGTCATATAAATAATTCATTAAAGGCAAGTTTCGGAGCTCCAGTCCAAAGAAGAGCGAAGGGGAAACTAGAAAGACGATTCGCAGCTGTTCCTGCACCCAAGTATATTCTTGTTGTTTACAGTTCTCAGGTGACGTAACCAACATATCCCAAAATACTCTGCGGCGCGAGCAGCCCACGAAAGATAACACATACTGCATGTACCAAAAAAATCCGGGAATAGGCGACAGTTCTTCCAAGGCCTACATCTGTTTCTTATTTTCACAATTTTGTGCCATTCGCGTTTATTTGACCTGCGGCTCTGAAACTGCTGAATAGTTTCCCTTTCATGTGTTGGTTGCATTTGTTTCTTTGACGAAAACAAGTTTATGCAAATGAGCGGCGCCATACTTGCATTTAGTGGTCATGTGACTTTGTCTGAGGTCTGCATCGTAGCGACTAAATTTGTCTGTCTCAGTCTCAGATGAGGTGTGAATTGAACAATAAAGCTGAAAGCTGTGAAAAGTAGAATTTTGACAGAAGTGTTGAAGTTCGTAATGTTTGTTTGATTTTTTTAATGTTTTCTTCTTCCTTTTTGTTGAAATCGCAACTGCGAGCTCAAGGTTTGACTATTTTCAGTATGCACCGTTCTGAAATCGAATATTTGCTACTTTTCGTAATATTTCACACTTCATTCGCTGTCTGACAGAAAGCCTTGGAATTGTCGTTTTAGTAAAACTGCGAGGAATCTCGGGAAATATTATGGGAAACTCCTTATAGACTCTAATTTTCTATCGGTTATATTTTATTCGGCGGTTGTGTAATATTCCTAAACGTGAATTTATTTATAATGTGCGTGTTCGGGCAAGAAGGATTATATTTGCTTAATATGGATTACATCATGACTCCTGAGAGTGACCAAACGTGAGAATATGACTGGTTGTAATTATTACTAGAAATACAATAATCGCAGAGACCCCCCTCACTCCGTCCTGCACTGGCATATATTAGAAGTTCCGACGCAAAAAAATAAACATTGAAGTAATGTGTCTATTTTATACGACCTTTGATGTAACTGGCTTGTTGTAGTTGATGGGGCAAGCGTATTAAAATAACGTTTTACTACTTGTACTATACCAAGTGCTGAACACTTAAAGGAGAAACAGAGTGGCCTGAAATATAGTAACTTTGTGTTACTAAGCTCTGACCCAATAAGAAAACAACATATATATCAGCATCAATTTTTTTTTATTCTTAATCTTATTGTCATCATCATCATACAGCACACTAATCATTGTGTGCCCTTTTTATCATACATTTGTGTTGTATAAACTTCATCAAGTGCTCCTGTCTGGTACGAAAACCCAAAAGCATGCAGGAGCACAATCCCTTGGAGGATAAGGGAATAATAACTATCATGAACTTAATACAGGTAAACAACCCTTTCACTCCCAAGCCTAAATGCAGAATCTCTCAGCTTTTTCAAAATACATTATATAAAATAAATTATGTAGTGAGAAATGACAGTTTAGTCAGCATTCACTTAACCAAAAAGGTACAAAAAGCTATATATTCTCTATACTGTACAATACAGTACACTTTCAACTGAAGGAGAAAATTGAATTTGATCACTCTTAGGTGTGAAAGGGTTTAAACTTGTTGTTACAACATTGATTACTGTCTACCTTGGTGCTGGCCTTATATACTCACATGTTATTGCCACTTATATTACATAACTGTACTGAAGTTTTCCTTCATAAAAAGCAAACAACCCTCTAACAAATAAGTAAATAACAAAACCTTGTGTCAAAAAAGTACACATAGAAAATACTTGGCTCTGAGTATGTCATCCACTTGAGCACAGTACAGTACCATTCCAAATTTTAAGAAAACATACAGATATACCGAAATTTTTTTTGTGGTATACGCAACAGCTCAGAATACAGAGGCCAATGTTTTTGAGAACATTTTCCTTTGGCATTCTTGTTGGACCAGACAATCGGGTTGTACACGTCAGCATTGAGTTCATTTTTGGCTCCTGACAATCTTACACTTTCATGATGTCAGTGACTTGGTATATGAGGATCCCTTAACAGCACAGGAGTTGGCTTCTCAGCATGATTCCTTCACTTGTTAAAACATTTCCTTTAGCATGATCTTTGGAGATGAAAACACATGTTCACGTTTTTGTCTTTGATACATATTGCTGGAAATTTATTATACAGTACTTACCTATAAACAACATAGAAATTGAACTTCCACTTGGACCGAAGTGTAAGTTTAACCAAGGAAACTCATTCTTTGCTCCTACAAAAATCAGTTTTAAGTGGATTAATAAGATAATTCACATGATGTACACAATACAATGCACTTTCATAGCTAACCTGTACTATTCATCCACAATTGACATAAATCTTGGATGCTGGATGCAGGATGCTGCAAAGGAACTGGCGCACTGTAAATAAATACTTGTTGTCCTGATAACAGAGGCGAATTCTTTCCTCAAAACACTGCTATAAATGTTTTTGGTTATCCCCAAGCGTAATATCAAGTGTACATGGCATAAAAACAAATGCACATCATCATATGGACAGCTAAAGAAACTTCACTGCATAGATCATAAATCACTGTAAATTAATTAGGCACTGATATTGTAGTAAAAATTGGCAAATATTCTAAAAAACACAAACTACAGCTTTTGCATTGGTAAATCAAAGTACAAACACATGTATACAGTATTGTGTTCTCTTCGATCCTTGTGTATGAAAATGCAGCAAATAATAGAAAACACATTCATTGGTCTGATTAAACAGGAATTCAGATAAAACAAAATTTCACCATGCATCCTTTGTTCAGCTGTTCTTCGTTGAAAATAAACAATGACAAAGAACAATCCTTGTGTATGAAAATGCAGCAAATAATAGCAAAACACATTCATTGGTCTGATTAAACAGGAATATTTCACCATGCATCCTTTGTTCAGCTGTTCTTCCTTGAAAATAAACAATGACAAGGAATGGCCGTATTGCAATTAATGCATCATTGTACAAATTTGGCCATCAATACACAGAGGTCAAAAATGTAAACACAACCATAAAAGCCATACAGAATAAGTTTCAGTTCTTACCTGCTCCTTGCTTCCTGCTGATAAGAACGGGCAGATCACTCATATAGGCTGGAAGAGTGCTGAGGAATCCCTGAACATCCTGTAGCAAGTTGAGGACATGACCTTTGTACCCACGCTGGCCGCCGTGTTTACAGTAAACACACATGATGGGGAAAGCTCTGGCGATAAGCATTTCCTCTACTTCGGTAAGGTCCTGTAGTTCTACAGGCACTGTCCCAGGATTCATGTCGTTGTCAGCCGAGAACAATCGACACGAAGTCTTTTTGTCGCGCTTGCACTTGGTGTAGGTGTAGTCCTGCTCGGACATACTACGGTTGGTGATCGGCCATGTTTCTTTACATACCTTGCAGCGTAAGTGTCGGAGATTTTCCTCAAAGCTGTGAAAGGCAGTGAGTTCCTCCCGTACCCACTCTTTTTCGTGGAATGGAGGAGTTTCTGGATTTGCCCACCCACGGTTATGCAAATATTGTTGTTTTTGGCTGCGACGTTCCTCGATAACTGCAGCACGCTGTTGCCGGCGTCGAGTGTTGGCTTCATTTTGAGCTTGAAGCCTGCGGGTACTCCGTTCAGACGATTCATTGCTACGTCGAGAAGGTACACGCTGGCGACTGTATTCTCTCTGCGGAGTTTTCTGTGTCAACCGCTTCTCTTTATAACGCTTTTGATCGGCACTCATACGCTGTTGTCTTTGCGGAGTCTTTTCTTCGGCCCGTTTTTTCTCCTGAAGTTCCCGATTTGCTTTCAAGCGCTGTTCTCTTTGCGAAGTTGTCTGCGTTACCCGCTTCTGTTCATGTCGTTTTCGATCGGCATTCATGCGCTGTTGTTCGCTCGTTTCACGATTTCGCCTTGCTCGTGCCTGTTCCCTTCTCATTTGAAGACGAGCTTCGCGAGACTGTTGTGTTTCAAGTTTTTCAGTTAAGTTTTCCATTTTCGTGAACGCAGCTACGATATATTGTTGCTTCGTTCAAATCTAATTTCTCTAAGTTATTCCGAGTAAAACAACAGGGCACACGTGATCGATCCGGCCTTTGTTATTGGTTAGCGGGGTAACCGCGCCTAAAGTCGTACGCCAGACAGACAGACTGACTGACAGACAACGTTAAATTTCGAGATGGCGACAGGCTTGGAGTCCCCAAGTAGGCGGTATAATATTACTGCATTAGTGTCGTGAGTATTTCCCTCACTTCGTTCGGGGATTAAATTACTGATGCAGATCTTAAAATAGATTTTTGAAAAATTAACGTTTGAACAAGGGTATGTGTGGTGAATCGGCTACCATAGCTATTCTCTCTTGCTGACGTTTTGAATATTAAGGTCTGTCCAAACGAACCCAACGTCGCCGTCCAACATCATTCAACAATGTTGGATGAACATGTTGGATGAAGTTTGATATTCTTTTTGTTCTCAGGCACTGATGAACAATGCCTATTAATCGCTTGATTCAGCCTCTACGACATTATTTGATTCGCGCCGGCGCGAATAAAACATATTGGACTCGTTTGGCCATCCCGTAAAACATTCGTCCAACATTGTTTTATCCAACATGTTGGACTTGTTTGGTCGGCTTTCAGTCCTTCGTCAGTAGTCAATTAGTCTGTTACCAATACCTTTTCTTTATTGTAACCGTTGTCTAGTTTGTAATTTTACCTTATTGAGTCCGCATTGTGCAATTACTTATGTGTCTAAATATCGCTCATTAGGCAAGTCATGAATATGCAATAAAAGATGAATGGATTTGCTGGGAAGCAGACTTTATATATTTAAATACAGAATAGTACAGAATATGCAGTGAAACCTCCCGAGGGAACGTGGTCGCTTACTGGAATTTCTTGAGTTGCTGATGTAAATGTAAACATGGGCGCGCAAAGCATTTATGGTGAGAGTGTCCCTTTAAGAAATCAACCTTGTGTCCTGTTGCACCGTACATTACATGTGTTAGTGTTTTGACCGGTCCGGTATCTTGCAAGGAAGTTAGTCCTTGCACAGATAATTGCTCCTTGGTAATATAAGAAGGTCACTTACTTGAGATCAAAAACAGTAGAAAACGGTGAGCTTCAAAGGTGGTCGCGATCGCTTACAAGAGGTTTGACTAATAGTAATTTGACTGAGAAACCAGTCGGTACTTTGGTACTTCCCGTAGGCGATCACTTAAAGCCGAACGAAGGTTGGTCGCTTGCAGGAGGTTCAACTGTACGTCAATATATAGTTCGCCCAAGAAATGCAACAGGTGTGGTACTATGACGTCACAAGTGTGGTACTATGACTTCCATGACGTCACAGTACAAAAATGAAATCCATTTGAACTGATTGGTTCTCCTGTGTAATTTTAAGGAGGAAAGCTACAAATTGAATATGGTAAAAACATGCATATGTATACAGTTTCTTAAGCCAATCACCGTTTATAAGGTACAAGACCAGGAATAAAAAGCCCAAAGGTCTTTGCGTGCCTCATACCTTGGTAAAATGTGTCGGCCATGACTAGTACAGTATACAGTTGCCGGCATTTTTCGTTTTAAATGACCTGAAAGTGAGGCGTTTGGTTTGACAGAATTGGAGGAGCAGTGCTTATATTTTACGCAGGTGGGGGGGGGGGGGGGGGGGGGGGGGGGGGTCAGTGTTTTGCATATCTGTGTTCAAACCAAAATTGCACAAAGTAGGTGCGAAGATGATTCCTGTATCATTGTTTCAGGTAATGTGATTTGATTTCAACACGAAAGCTGTAGAAGTATAGTCGACTTTAAATTTGCCAAAACACGTAAGACTAAGTTTGTCACAGCACGAGCACTATTAGTTTGATCCAGTGACCCAACGCCTCACTTTTATGCCATTTCAGCGGAACCGCTGACAACTGTAATAAGTGCTATTAGGACGAAATCCGTTAGTCAGCGAATCAATTTTAACGCGGAAAAACACTTCAAGGAATTGTTTCAACGTAACTGTACTGGGAGACGATCGACACTACTATCACACCTCATTATCGAAATTCGTTTACACACCGATCGCTGTTTTACTGCAAGATGTGAGTGCAGGCGCAAAGGATCATGGGCTTTTTACCTTAGTTACCCACAAGCCAACAGGATCCGTATTGCTGGTCAGCGGCTTGTGACTACAGTCTAAACTTGCCTGAAACAGATATTTTACAGCTGAAAATATTTCGACATCGTGGAACTACGTTCTGGAAGTCACTTCCGTTGGTCAGCGTTTGTCGTCATTAGGGAAGTAAATCGTTCTAACTCGAGTTAAAATTTCACTTCCTGTGTAAGCCCCGTTTTTTATGTGTGTACTGCCGCACTTTGTAATAACGCTTGCCGCACTTTACAATACCTGTCGAGCTTTGTAATAACACTTGTCGTACTTTTTAATAACACCTGTCGTGTTGGTAATAACGCTTGTCACACCTTATAATACCCGTTGCACTTTGTCGTAACACTTGGGCGCACTTTGTAATAGACCAAGCTGTCGCACTTCATAATAACAGTCGTCTTACTTTGTATTAAACTTCTCAAATAAGTTAATTTTGCTGTCAAAAATTGTTGGGTGTCTTTTGGGGTCACGGCCTGACACCTCGGGTACTGTCACGTGATATTAAAAAACTTGTTTCACGCTAAAATCAAGCTCATTTCAAAAGGCATGGTTGCGAAACTTTTGCTGGTGTCTTTTGAGTCAATGTGAAGACTCCACAAGGCAATAGCTATGGATGGCCCATTATCTTTAACATCTTCTGGAAAAAGTTAGACCGAACCACAAAATCTGCACTTGAATCCACTGTTTTGTGTAATAACCGCTGATCGTAAAATGCATTTCCGCGGTGTCTGGTCGATCGCATCTGGCACAAACAAGGTTTTGTTCCTAAAGGTTCGTCATATTATTTTACCTTTAGCAGCAGAAGAAATAATATATGGAAGCTGATGGGGGTAACAATCTTATCAGTATCCAAATAGTAAAGCGCCGAAGGTGCGTCGAGGAGCATGGTCTCCGTAAAAATGGGATTTGGCTGTACAAAACGCCATTTCCTACCATTTCTGGAAGCTGGAAACGAAATTTCAAAAATCTGCTGACCGGTTTCCGCAAACCGGTGGCTGCGGCCACAGGGTCCTTTTGTAATTCACTTTTGTGAGGAAGCCTTCCTGGTTGAAAGAAGTTATTATTACATTATTACACTCACCTTGTCCACGTCGTGTTCTTTAAAAGTTTTCCAGTTCAATTCGTTGTCGCTGAACTTGATCTTGTAAGATTTTACCCACTGGTCATAACCATAGCGCCCTTGTGTAGCTACTTTTGTCACGACCTCTGTCTCCCCCAAGTCGATCTGCAGCCATTCTCCTGCGTTACCTGACCCAGCAGCCCAAGATCCATGTCCGCCTTGGCTATTTAGGCGTCCACGGAACGCCTCGAAGCCAGGGTCGCTCCATTCGGATGAAGCGGTCAAGGCTGCATCCAATAACAGTCCGCTTTCCATCCCAAAAGCTGTGCTACACGCTGTGACGAGAAAAAATAATGGCATACTTTGTGATGATTCGAGTGCAATGAGATTAGCGGTGTATTGCCATTTTGCTATTGCCTTCTGATGTCGTTGAAGTCCTTATATGTGATTTTTACAACCTGAGCTACTTAAACTGAACCACAAACACAGAATACAACCGATATAGTAACGGCCATACTTTTATAATCCATTTTGTTGGTCTAAACAAATTCTCTCGTTAACTAAGACCTAAAATCCTAAACATTGATTTATTTAGTAATATGTTTTTTTTTCTGTAACAATGAGTAGTCAGCGCGAAAAAAAAAAAAATCTGTACCAGTGAACAAGAACCACTATTCTGTTTATTATTTCAATCTGAATGTTTGACTGTGTTCTGTGCGAGAAGTGGGCCCCGCGAGAACAGTCGAGTGGGCAAGGGAAGACTTCAGGTTTTTGCTCGTATTTCTCGTTTAGGCTCGGGTCGCACTCGTAACTTTAACGACATTAACATCGACACTTGCATCATGCTTGTCACCAAAAAATATATGTCTACAAGTTGCCACCAAACATTAAAGAAGCCGTCAAATTGCTCTCGATGCTGAGTTATTATCGACTAAACTTTCTAGTGTGACGCGGCCCTTAGTCACCAATCCATACTTGAAACTGTGGTACTACTAACCAAATAGCTAAATAACAAGCCTGAAGTTCATATGCCGTTGCGCGACATTCAAATTCCACTAACTTGCACTTCTTACCTGAGCAGATGGGCCGTCCTTTAGTCACGTGACACACCTTCATCTTGTTGCACAGCATGTCACTGCACGCCACGTAGTCACGTGTCGGGTTATCTTCGTAAATCACGTGATTAACCAACTTGAGGTGAAGAGGATGAGAGAGCCTCGTTCGTGCGTTGAGTTCACAACGGTTTTGGTTGAGATGGTAGTTGTCTGCATAACACTTAACAGTAAAAAATCCAGGCCCATAACACTTAACAGTAAACCCATCTGGGCCCTCAACTTTGACCCAGGTACCCGGATTACAGCCTGAAATGCGTGGGTACAGAGTGCGTAAAAAAAATGTACACAATTTTTACTAAACCTTGTGTCTAGATTATATGTAGATTACGTGTAAAATGTATACTAGCCATATTGACCTAGAGTGTAAAAGGTAGAATATTTTCAGTGCATGTCCGAGGGAAATTCTCTAATGAGTCCTTTAAAGAATATTTTTGAACTTGATATTTTTATTTTTACTTCTGTTTTTGCACTCCGCAAACCAACATATGCATATCCAAAACTTGTCATCGCTCGTTCCGAGACAAAAATTCCTTTTAATCCTACGCATGCAGTGACTTGAACCTTGCAGGCAGGTATTCGATGTGATTTGTAATTGTTCCGATGGCTTTTCTAAGAGAGAGTTGATCAAAAACCGAACGCAGGGGGCAAAATAATTATATTTCAATTTAGTGAGCCTCTTCAGTTTCTTAAACCACTAAGGTAAACCAGGTAAACAATAAAATCGTCACATTCGCGGCCATACAATAATTTATGATTGTCAGTGGCATGTATGACAGATGAACCAGAATCCCGATGGGCCGTTCGGTTGTAAATGGCCCATTGTACCTGAGACCTTATAAATAATTAAAGACAGTCCAAAAAAAACCCGGCCATGTGACGATTTCATATCTGTCTTCAAAATCTCAAATCTCAAATCTCAAAATTTTATACTCGTGTGAACCTGTGTGATCTACGTCATTTTGATCAGAAACACAAGAGCTAAAGAAAATGTCAATAACGACAGAAAAAAAAGTAGAATTTCGCGTTTTACTATTTATGCGTTCATTTATGGAAAGTGCCTTCAGGTAAACGCAAAAAGTGGCATTTCTGAGCCCCTAAATTAAAACATTTCCTTGGGTAGCAGCCCCCCAGACTCTCCCTAGCGGATCGCACCTTCGGTGCTCGCTAAAGTCTTCTATAACACAACTTCACATTTTCGAGTGTGAATAAAGGCCAAAACAAGTGCAAATATGGCAGCGATATGGCACTCGTCAGGAACCAGATTAACTGGTTTATTGCCTTACGTGATTAATTTTCGCAAGCAAAGTTTCGAACGCGTCATTTTTTTTTAATCCATTTTTCAAGTGGATAGAAACATGCTGCCTGCTATATGAACAATATATTTTTGCGTGCACCGCAAAAAATTCTCGCTGCGCCCCTGCTGGTTGACACATTAAATATAGATGACGTTAAAGTGTCCTCAAAAGCTAAAAAAATAAAACGTGTCACACAGATTATAGCACTGTGGAAGAGCGACTCGTGTACTTGCAGCTTGCACCTAAAGTTATGAAACTCTTATCGAAGGCCGGAATATATTAACTGTGCCTGTGTAGGGTCAAATTTCTCCCAGTGCAGCCGATTTAATTTCTGTGGAGTAATTTAATGCCCACAGTCACACAGAATAACACTTGAAAAAATTAAAACGTGGGCCAAGCAATTTTTTTTTTTTTTTTTTTTCAGTATTGACCTTCGCTGAAATGACGCTGAAATGTCGTCAAGATAAATTCTGTCTGGTCAATTTTTTCCCACAGTTTGCCCCGATTGCACTTGTGACTTTAAGGACAAGAATGTCAACATTTACAACTTCGCAGGTGCAAACGGCGTTTTGTCACCCACGAATATGGCGATGAGTTGCTACGACAACTTCGACTCAGATCAAACCAGAAATAGAATCATGTGCCTGTGTATGAACATGTGTTTTCATTATTTTGAGCATAGAAGTCTTTATGTGACATATCTTTCAGATGCGTTTGCGTATATACTTTAGAATCAAAACCTTCCTAAGGTGTACTCTTTTATTTTTTAGGACTGAGCGAGCAACCGCTCGTGGGGGAGCTCGTTCCAATCACTGAATAAAGTTCACTGTGCCGTTGTTTGACACACGCTATCGGCTATTTCATTCAGCTCAGAACAATGGGATATATTTAGGCATTTGGTTTGTTGAATGAACGGAAACGAGTATTTCTTGGGGCCGGACGTCAGAAGGACGACATTTTCGCTGCAACAGCCACGTTTGGAGTATCTGCTGGGCTCCTCAGAGGTAGTGAGAATTGACTCTTTGTTGTTTTACTTCTTCTCTCGCCTTTCGAACAAATAATTTGGTACAAAACGGTAAGCTCTGTGAACCTGGACGAGAAATATACTGCCAACGTTGTGAAAGACCAGACAAACTGGTCGTGGACAACTTGCAAGACTTGTATAGAATCTTTTAATAATTTTCATTGCATGGGCCTCTACAGGGAACAGATCATGCTTTAAAATCTTCGCCGAGCAAGTAATGAAGTTGCGCCATCGTTTCGTATTTAATGCATAAACTCAGCCTAAACAAACTTTTTCGGCCTGGTTTTCCTCGCCTAAATGCTTTCCGAGTTTCTTGGCCTAATTTTCTCTTCTACACAAAGCTTTCAGGCGGCTCACCCAAACTTTTTCGGCCTGGTTTCCCTCGCCTACACAAAACTTTCAGGCGGCTCGCCCAAGCCTTTGGAGAGGACGCTGTGGCTTTATCTATTCCGAAATGTTTTCCGAGTTTCTCGGCCTATTTTCCTTCTCATGTACACAAAGCTTTCAGGCGGCTCGCCCAAGCTTTTGGAGAGGACGCTGTGGCTTTATTTATTCCGAATTTTTTTCCGAGTTTCTCGGCCTGGTTTTCCTTCTTCACAAAGTTTTCTGGCGGCTCGCCCAAGTAATTTGGAGAGGACACTGTGGCTTTATTTATTCCGAAATGTTTTCCGAGTTTCTCGACCTACTTTTCTTCTCCTACACAAAGCTTTCACTGTGGCTTTGTTGTTCCGAAATGTTTTCCGAGTTTCTCGGCCTAATTTTCGTTTCCTTTACAAAGTTTTCAGGCGACTCGCCCAAGCATTATTGGAGAGGGCACTGTGGCTATATTTGTTCCGAAATGTTTTCCGAGCTTCTCGGCCTGGTTTTTCTCTCTTACACAGAGCTTTCAGGCGACTTGCCCATAGAGAGGAAACTGTGGTTTTATCTATTCCGAAATGTTTTCCGAGTTTCTCGGCCTATTTTCCCTCTCGTACACAAAGCTTTCAAGCGGCTCACCCAAGCATTTGGAGAGGATTCTGTGGCTTATTTATTCCAGAATATTTTCGAATCCTCGGCCTGGTTTTCCTCTTCTAAACACAGCCTTCAGGCGGCTCACCCAAGCTTTTGGAGAGGAGACTGTGACGTATTTATTCCAAAATGTGCGCGAAATGTTTGGCAGAATTTTCTCGGCCTGGTTTTATTCTCCGCGAAAACATTTGAGAAACTATGGCCGCGGTTAAGTTAGAGCTAAAAGAGCACTATTTGCACGCTTACGGAGTAAAGTAGTCAGAGGAGGGGCGCTTTTAAAATCCCAAACATCCACGTCTTGTTGAAGTGAACGCGCTCAAATATCGGACCCTGCTGAGAGTTTTGGCACCTTCAATGTGAGGGCGAAAGAGTGAAGCTCGTCATGGAGTGGAATATCTTATTAACCTCGTATTTACAGTAGACATCTATTTCTCAATTCTGCTACAGCAGAATACACTAACCTGACAAATGTCCACGGTGAAATTTTGTTTGCGCGTGATCTTGTTTCTTTTACTACGGCTCGCAGCTTCAAACCAGTATGCCTAATGTTCGGTGTTTGCATTAATTGATCCACCTTGTGTAGTCTGAGTGCAGCTGGCTCCTTAAGAATTCACTAGTGCATGCATTGATTATTATAACAACGGAAATGTTTATGTCCTAGGCCTGGGTTAAACGTCAATCTTAGCATGCGCTGAGCTAAATTGCACTTCGGGTCGACCGAATTTGTTCGACTGGCAATTGAGCCTTGCATTTAGTTTGACTCCTGCTAAGATCGACGTTTGACCCAGAGTTCGGCGACCTATGCCGTTCTAATCGACTCCTCCAGTCGATTAGTTCGAGTGAGTCGATCAAAACTCAATTAGCCGATCTTAATTGGGACAAACTTCAAACTAATATCACGCTTAATTGTTGAATTTAGTTCGACGCATGCTAAGATTAGTACCTGACTACTTTTAGGTCTAACTCCAAATTTTTCCCGTTTTTCTTTTACGCATGCTGTGTATATTATCACAGAGAACATAGCATTGTGGGTGAGTGACTCGTGTACTTTAAGTTCGGAATAATTGATGACGGCTGCATGGTGATTACCATGTAGCATGAAATTTTCACGGGAGTTTAATTTCGCGGATTGCCGATGTTTTGCTTTTCTCGGGAAGAAATTTTCGCGGATCTCAGGCAGATTTCTATCCGGTGTTTCACATTCGGCAATGGTAAATAGCCGCAAGGGGTTTCACTTTTTCTTAACATCTTGTTTAATTTAAATCTCTAATTTACAAAACAAATCACAAATCACAAATCGTCCATCACATCTCAAAGCTACAGTATACGGTAGGTTGGCCTGGAAAACACACATAGTGCTGGACGAATTTAATAAATATATGGAGTAAATTTTCGTGGATTTTTTTCTCGCGGGAGTATATTTTCACGGGACTTAATTTTCTCGAATCGTCGGAAAATCCATGAAATTCGCGAAAATAAACTCCCGCGAAAATTTCATGCCACTCGAGTTTGTCCTGCCCTGCCGCGATTAATATTTAAGAAATATATAACGCGTTCACGTGTAATATAAACGGGAACTCGTTATATATTTCTTTTATAAAATAATTAGCCAAGGAAAATACATCACGTATCGCGTCAGCGCGTAATATACTCTCATCTTACACGGTTAGTTAGCCAATCAGGGCGCGCGTAGTATCATAGTTATTTTATAATTAAGAATTAGTTCATACTTAGCGTGCGTCTATCGAGTTATGGATGCACGCGAGAAATTGGGAGAGCACGAGAGAAGCGTAAGAGTTCAGCTTCACGAGTGCTCTCCCAACTTCCCAAGTGCATCCATAACTCGATAGACGCACAGCTAAAAGCATGAACCAATTCTTTTATAACATAGGCACACGAAATTACGAGCGAAAAACAAATTTTCATTTCTGATTGAATGCAAAATTCTCTTTCGACGCGCAAAAGGAAAAACAAACTCTCTCATTGACTGATTGAAAACACGCCACAACTTACTAATATTTCTGTCATATAAAAGTTGATGAGAGTCTATGAAAAAGATGTCGTTTAATCGACGAAAACACTGAAAGTACTGTTAACCTGGCGTGGTGAAAGCCAGGAGCCTGCGGTGACTTTAGAATTTGTGACGATGTAAATGTTTTGAACGGTACAATTGTTGAAGATAAACCCAGGAAATTCAAGTCGCCGCTTCAAAACAACGTGAAATTCACCTTGAACTATGGCAGACAATGCGGGTCTGAAAAAGCAAAGTGGTCCGTCGAAGAATGTGAACAATCATGAACGAAAGAGATAGAAATGTTTGCCGAACGGACTTGTTTGTTATTCGAGCTGCCAGCAAACTGTACTGTAAACACTGCAAGTATAGCGGCTTTCGGAATGAACGAACGCCGTTTCATTTCAAAACCACTGAAGGCTTGACGGATATTTATCCTTGCTGTGATGGATTTCACTGTCCATGAGAATTAACCCGTCGAGAAATAGGTGAATTTTGATTCATACAATTTTCTGTACCGACCGTTGAAACACAGAATTTTCCAGACTTGATTACTGATTTCCTTTGGGTGCCGGTTTGACTCCATGTAGTACAAATTTCTTCGGAAAATAAAGCTATTCTCTTCTTAGTTGTAAAGTTGTAAAGCGTCTGTTAATTTATAAACGAGAAAAGCTAGAAAAAGTCGAAAGGAAGCGGCATTTGCATGCTCACGTCATATTATTGAGCACGGGCGTGTACGATTTAATAAATTTCCAGTGGTTTGCCGTGGTGTGGACTCTTATTTACCACGATTTACGTCATCACATGGTCAAAATGTTGTGGACTCATGAGGCGCTTCGCCGAGTGAGTCCGCAACTAATTTTGACCATGTGATGACGTAAATCGTGGTAAATAAGAGTCCACACCACGGCAAACCAGTGGAAATTTGTTTTTTACCACAACATTTAGAAATATACAGGAAACTTTCGTTGTATTTCGCTGCAAAACGTGACATGCTGGCGTCAGCATCGTTGTCTGGACTCTTATTTACCACGGTAAATCGACCAATCAGAGAGCGAGAAACTAGTGTGTTGTGGTAAAATTTGTTTTTTACCACACTATTTAGAAATATACAAGAAAATTTCGCTGTATTTCGTTGCAAAACGTGACACGCTGGCGTCACATCGTTGTCTGGACTCTTATTTACCACGGTTAATCGACCAATCAGAGAGCGAGAAACTAGTGTGTTGTGGTAAAAAAAGTTTTTTACCACAACAAATCTACAAATCTATTCTATCTATATCTACTCCCCAGTAAGATACTGTAAACTCTACCTTTAAGCGGACACTTCACATTTCCCCAAGGGTGTCCGCTTAATACAGGTTTGACTGTACTTGTAGTAATCATAGATTAGGAGAGTGCATTCAAAATGGACTTAATTTACCAAATGAAATGAATCGGTAGGCAGCTTTAAAACAGTATTCAGTGGGATGGTGGTATGTGCTGTAAAGAAGACATGATAGTGTTGCCAACTGAACTGTGAAATACATGCAGTGGCAAAGACGAAGAGCAATAGCAGGCAATCACATCTTCAGCCATGCTAATGGTGCATCTTTTAAAACAGGAAGCAGCATAATAACGTGCTCTGGGTTAGTCACTGCTGAGAATATAAACTATGAACTAGCCTGCCGTAGGTAGCTCAAAATATGGAATGATTTAGGTGAATAGTTGTTAGAAACACAATAATAAAAATTACGTGAACATGAATTGCGTGACAAACAAAATAATGGATATCGCATACAGCTGTCACATAGGCAGAAGATGGCCGTATACTGCAGCCCGTAAACCGCAAAAGGTCACATGATCTAACTTACACGTTCCAATTGCTAAAGGTAGCAAAATCTGAGATAACAGTGATTGAGCTTATTGCTGCGGTATTTGATATACCTAAGGAATGCTTTCTGGTGTTGAAAACATAACAGAAATACGGAAGACGTGACGTTGTGACTTCTTGCGGTTTGAGGTTTAAGATTTGCGGACTGCGGAAAACGGCGATCTTAAACTCGCCAACTTCACAAAATTAATCCGCGCACAAGGCCTTGAGCAAAATTTAATAAATTACTCTAAATTTCTGATACCAGCATTAGACATTCGTCATTCGTGGAGCGCTCTTTCTCCCCCTCCTCCCCCGAATACAACTGAGTGGGACGGAACACTGCGCATGTGTGATAGAACGTGGACAGCAATATTTTAAAGAACTCATTTCTTTTTCTCAAATGCCGCGCTGCGTTCTTCGAGAACCATTTAGTCTTCACTCCTTTCTTTTTGTTCCAATGTGAACCATAGAATGAACACTGGATGGTCCAGCAAGTTTTGCGACGTGAAAAGATTCTGACTTTGTTTCAGCTGGCGTTGCTTTGTAGCGCGATCACTTCGCAAAAACTAGGCAGACATTATAGACCGAGTGTTACTTCAAAAATGAATTTTGACCACAAAAACCAATCACGAGAAAGCCATGTCATATAAATGATTCATAGAGGCAAGTTTCGGAGCTCTAGTCCAAAGACACGCGAAGTGAAAACTAGAAAGATATTCACAGTTGTTCCTGCACCCAAGTATATTCTTGTTGTTTACAGTTCTCAGGTGAGGTAACCAACGTATCCCAAAATGCTCTGTGGCGCGAGCAGCCCACGGGAGATAACATATACTGTATGTACCGCACTAACTATTTGAGAATAGGCAACAGTTCTTCCAAGGCATACTTGTGTTTCTTATTTTCACAATTTTGTGCCATTTCGCATTTATTTGACCTGCGGCTCTGAAACTGCATGACTAGTTTTCTTTTCTTGCGCTGGTTGCATTTGTTTCTTTAACGAAAACATGTTTATGCAAATGAGCAGCGCCACATTTGCATTCAGTGGTCATGTGACTTTGTCTGAGGTCGGCATCGTAGCGACTGAAGTTGTCTGTTTCAGGCATAAGATGAGGCGTGAATTGAACAATAAAGCTGAAAGCTGTGAAAATTAGAATTCGACAAAAGTTTTGAAGTTCGTAATGTTTGTTTGATTTTGTTTTGTTCTTACTTTTTTTACGCTGAAATCGCAACTGCCAGCTGAAGGTTTGACAACTTTCAATATGTACCGCTGGAGCAAGTGTCTTACTTGTTGCTACAAAAAGCTGTTGGAACTGACCCTTTGTCAAGTTCTGAAAGTAAAGGTTATCGAATTCGACTATTTGTTACTTTTCGTAATATTTCACACCTCATTCGCTGTCTGAGACAAAAGCCTTGGAATTGTTGTAGAATTGCGGGGAATCTCGGGAAATATTATGGGAAATTCCTTATATAGACTCTAATTTTCTATCGGTTATATTTTATTCGGCGGTTGTGTAATATTACTAAACGTGAATTTATTTATAATGTGCGTGTTCGGGCAAGAAGGATTATCTTTGCTTTATATGGATTACATTAACTCCTGGGCATGGGAGCCTATCGTGAGAATATGACTGGTTGTAATTATTATTAAATTACTGATGCAGATCTTAAAATAGATTTAGAAAAAATTAACGTTTGAACAAGGGTATGTGAGGTGAATCGACTGCCTTAGCTAATCTCTCTTGCTGACGTTTTGAATATTAAGGCCCGTCCAAACGAACCCAACGTCGCTGTCCAACATCATCCAACAATGTTGGATGAAGTTTGATATTCTTTTTGTTCTCGGCCACTGGTGAGCGATGCCTTTTAATTGCTTGATAATTAAACCTCTACAACATCGTTTGATTCGCACCGGCGCACAAGAGCCTAACTATACACCGTGGGCTCATTTTCGGTTCCAGGATCCTTATCGTCTACAGTGTTTTATAAAACATACTGGACTAGTTTGGCCAACCCGTAAAACATCGTCCACAATTGTTTTATCCAGCATGTTGGACTTGTTTGGTCGGCCTTTAGCCCTTCCTCAGTAGTCGATTAGTCTGTCACCAATACCTTTTCTTTATTGTAACCGTGAGAATCACTGCGTGGGATTTTGTCTGGTTTGTAAGTTTACCTAGTAGTGTCTCCTCATTGTGCAATTTACTTGTGTGTAAATGTCTAAATTTCGCTCATTGGGCAAGTCATGAATGTGCAATAAAAAGTGTCTGAATAGATTTGCTGGGGGGGGGGGGTGGGGAGGCAGCCTGTAGATGTATACAGAATATACAGAGTATACAGTGTGGAACCTCCCTGAGAGACCATGGTCGGTTACTGGAATTTCTCAGCATGGAAGGCCTAAGTGAGATCCTGCTTTGAGCCACAATCTGTGTCAAATAATGCAGGTTACGTGGGTGAATAACATCTTGGGGCTTAAGAAATTGATCAACCATGTGTCCTGTTGCACCGTACGTCACATGTGTTAGTGTTTTGACCTGTCCGTTTTCCGCAAGGAAGTTAGTCCTTGCACAGACATAATTGCTCCTTGGTAACATAAGGTGGTGGCTAAATGGAGATCAAAAACTATAGAAAACGGTGAGCTTCAGGGGCGGTCGCGGTCGCTTACGAGAGGTTTCACTAATAGTAATTTGACTCAGTGAGAAACCAGTCGGTACTTTGGTATCTCCCGCAGGCGACACTTAAAGCCGAACGAAGGTTGGTCGCTTGCAGGAGGTTCTACTGTACGTCAAAATATTGTTCGTCCAAGAAGTGCAACAGGTGTGGTGACATCACAAATGTAGTACGGCTTCCATGACGTCACAGTATAAAAATAAAATCTATTTGACCTAACTGGTTCTCCTGTGTGATTTTGAACAGGAAAGCTACAAAATGAATAATTGTAAAAACATGCATGTGCATAGAGTGCTGTCGTTTCCTAAACCAATCACCGTTTATAAGGTACGAGACCAAAAATAAAAAACCCATAGGTCTTTGCGTGCCTTATACCTTGGTAAAACGTGTCGGCCATGAATAGCACTGTATACAGTTGCCAGCAGTTTTCGTTTTAAATGACTTGAAAGTGAGGCGTTTGGGTTGACAGTATTGGAGCAGCATTGTTTATGCTCTGAAAAACGACATGTTTGTGTGGGTTTAGCCAATATTTTATGCAGGTGGAGGGGGAGGGGGTGGGGGCAATGTTTTGCATATCTGTGTTCAAACCAAAATTGCAACAAAGTAGGTGCGAAGATGATTTCTGTATCATTGTTTCAAAAGTGATTTGATATTGGACTTTGAATTTTCCAAAACACTTCAGACTAAGTTTGTCACAGCAAAAGCACTATTAGTTTGATCTAGTGACTCAACGCCTCACTTTCATGCCATTTAAGCGGAACCGCTGACAACTGTAATAAGTGCTATTAGGACGAAATTCGTTCATCGAATCAATTTTAATGCGGAAAAAACATTTCAAAAAATCTACTCGAAATGAAATTATTTGTCAGTTGGGTATTCGTCGCCGAAACTGTACTGCGAGACGATCGACACTACGATCACAGCTCATTATCGAAACTCGTTTACACACCGATCGCTGTTTTACTGCAAGATATGAGTGCAGGCGCAAAGGATCATGGGCTTTTTACCTTAGTTACCCACAAGCCAACAGGATCCGTATTGCTGGTCAGCGACTTGTGACTACAGTCTAAACTTGCGCGCAACCGTACAACTCAGCGCGCACAGAGACGTGGTGGCGAAACGTTTGGGCAACGATTCTGACGTATCGTGCTCTTGGATGTGGGTACAGCACGTGTGTAACGACTGTGTTCTGATCACTGTTGGCAGGAAATACCTGAAACAGATATTTTACAGCTGAAAATATTTCGAGATCGTGGAACTACGTTCTGGACGTCACTTCCGTTGGTCAGCGTTTGTCGTCATTAGGGAAGTAAATCGTTCTAACTCGAGTTAAAATTTCACCTCCTGTGTAAGCCCCGTTTTTTATGTGTGTACTGCGCATTTTATAATACCTGTCGCACTTTGTAATAATACTTGTCGTACTTTGTAATAATACTTATCGTACTTTGTAATAATACTTGTCGTACTTTGTAATAATACTTATCGTACTTTGTAATAATACTTATCGCACTTTGTAATAATACTTGTCGTACTTTGTAATAATACTTGTCGCACTTTGTAATAATACTTGTCGTACTTTGTAATAATACTTGTCGTACTTTGTAATAATACTTGTCGTACTTGGTAATAATACTTGTCGCACTTTGTAATAATACTTATCGCACTTTGTAATAACGCTTGTCGCAATAACCGCCAGTGTCTGGTCACTGGCACAAACAAGGTTCTGTTCGTAGAGGATCGTCTTATTTGCCTTTAGCAGCAGAAAAAGTAATATATGGAAACTGATCTGGGTAAAAATCGGATCAGTATCTAAGTAGTAAAGCGCCGAAGGTGCGTCCAGGAGCATGTACCACGTAAAAATGAGATTTTGCTGTCCAAAATGCCATTTCCTACCATTTCTGGGAGCTTGAAACGAAATTTCAAAAAAATCTGACCGGTTTCCGTAAACCGGTGTGAACTGGTGGCTGCGGCCACAGGTACCGTCTGAAAGTCACTTTTGTGAGGAAGCCTTCCCGATTGAAAATGTTTTTTATTACATTATTACACTCACCTTGTCCTCGTCGTGTTCTTTAAAAGTTTTCCAGTTGGAACCGTCGTCGCTGAACTTGATCTTGTAAGATGTTAGCCACTGGTCCGAATTATAGCGCCCTTGTGTGGCTACTTTTGTCACGATCTTTGTCTCTCCCAAGTCGACCTGCAGCCATTCTCCTGCGGCATTTGACAAAGCAGCCCAACATCCTTGTCCATCTTGGTTATTTAAGCGTCCACGGAACGCCCCGTGGCCACGGCTGAATTCGGATGAAGCGTTAAAGGCTGCATCCAATAACAGTCCGTTCTCCATTCCAAAAGCTGTGCTACACGCTGTGATGAGAAAAGAAGAATGTCATACTTTGTGATGATTCGAGTGCAGTGAGATCAATGTCGCAGTGCCATTTTGCTATTGCCTTGTGATATCGTTGAAGTCCTTATCTGTGATGATTAAAACCTGAGCCATTTAAACAGAACCACAAACACAGAATACAACTGATATAATTAAGCTGCTAGAGTAATGGCCATACTTGATAATCCATTTCATTGGTCTAAACAAATTCTCTTCTTAACTAAGACCTAAAATCCTAAGGATTGATTAGTAACATGTTTTCTTCTGTAACAACGAGTAGTCAGCGCTAACTAAGAAAAAAACTGTACCAATGAACAAGAACCACTGCTTCTGTTAGTTATTTCAATCTGAATATTTGACTGTGTCCTGTGCGAGAAGTGGACCCCGCGAGAACAGTCGAGTGGCGCAAGGACAGACTTCAGGTTTGTGCTCGTATTCCTCGAGATCTTCACAGAAGTGGTAAGTACTTTAAGCTAAGTCATCCTGTTTTAATAATTGTTACCGTTTACTCACTAATCAATACTTAAAACTGCTAGAGTAACGGCCATACTTGATAATCCATTTCATTGGTCTAAACAAATTCTCTCCTTAAGGGGACAGTCCTGTAAAACTAAGACCGAAAGTCCTAAACATTGAACGAGAACCATTGCTTCTGTTGATATTCCAATCTGGATGTTTGACTGTGTCCTGTGCCAGAAGTGGACCCCGCGAGAACAGTCGAGTGGCGCAAGGGAATATTTCAGGTTTTTGCTCGTATTTCTCGAGATCTTTACAGAAGTGGTAAGTGCTGTAAGCTTAGTCATCCTGTTATGATAAAACGAAGTAACAAGCATGAAGTTCATATGCCGTTGCGCTATAATCAAATTCCACTAACTTGCGCTTACCTGAGCAGATGGGCCGTCCTTTAGTCACGTGACACACCTTCATCTTGTTGCACAACACGTCACTGCACGCCACGTAGTCACGTGTCGGGTTATCTTCGTAAATCACGTGATTAACCAACTTGAGGTGAAGAGGATGAGAGAGCCTCGTTCGTGCGTTGAGTTCACAACGCTTTTGGCTGAGATGGTAGTTGATGCTGTAGCAGTGCAAGTTTTTGATGCACTGATCCATGCAGTCGTCAGCGTCGTAGCATTGCTCAGATGAAATCACGTGACCGATAAGTTGACGATTCAAAAAGCGATTGGTTCTGCTTCTGCACTGGGACGAGGCAGAATATAATGCGTTATCGGCGACTAACAGAAATACGATGATGATGCCAGTTGAGTCCTTCATGTTGCTGTGACCTGTGACAAAAGTCCGATGAGAAGGTCTACATTTACATGCTATCTACCATTTACACATTGTGTAAGGGCCTGTTTACAAAGAGATAGGGTTACCTTAGCGCTAGGGTTACTCTGGTATTAAGGTTATCCTAGCGCTTTAAGATTTCCTCTTTTTTTAATCAACGTGTTTACAAAGTTATTTATAGGCGGATTTAGAAAAAAATAATTATACTGAGTTCAATGATGAATTCTTTACTTTTATATCAAGATAACTTTGTAGCGCAAAATCTTGCTGAAACTGACAACCAGAATTAAGCCGAGAAAGGGCAAAGACGGAATACAAAGTTTTAAATCTTGAAACGATGTAAACGAAAGTTTATCAGGGAACCCCGGTTACACTAGCTGTTTTAATTTGCTTGTAGATCCGGGCCTGCTTTGACCCGGGTACCCGGATTACCATGTGATAAAGTTTTACAGTTTAAATTAAAAGTTTTCAAAATTCTGGGACACTTTTGCAGACCCCAGTGGTTTCGTTCCGATCAGTAAATATTTAGGGAATAAATGACGTCACTGATTGCGCAATATATTCCCCAAGCTCAGTATCCATGGCAACCATCACCGACAATCAATGTGTTAATTTGTAAAAAACATTTTTATATCTCACATGCTAATGTTTCATGTTTTTCTGTGAAGTAAACAGTTAAAAACATGTATGGCATATTTAGAGTGGAGGTGATACCTTAATTGTATTCAAATTTTGACATCTAATTTCGAGAAAATACCGTGTTCTAGATCATTTAGAAGACTTGCAGTTGAATAGTTCCCAGAACAGAACAGGATAAAAGGACCATTTGAGTTCTAATTGCCTAGGAATGTCACTGTCAAGCACTGGTGCAGGCCAAAATTATAGGCGCTATACGTGGAATTTATGCATTGTTTGTGCCAATAAAATAAGAGTCCCCAAAATTGTTTTTGGTGTTTTGCAAAAACCAACTATAGGTCTTCACTGGAAAATAAGATTTTGCTGCAACCAAGGTCTGGCATTGGAGATATTTAGCTTCAAATATGGCTAGTTTCAACAGTTTAGGAAATATCACGTGACATGGTCAATCATTAACCACGATTGATTGAAAACCAATTGTTAATATGACTTACAAACTTTGTCGTAAACTTGGAAAGGATGCAGCAATAAACAAGCCAAAGGAAAACTAACTCCAATAAATATCTTGCACAGGAGAGCTGTTTACTTTTTTCCTATATTTTATCAGTATTTTTGCATTTTTCCCTGAAAAAGCAGGGAGGTTTTTTTTCAAAATTTGAACCACTTGACGTTTTTAAGTGTAGCATTGAACCCTTTCAACTGGCCAAGTTTCATGGAAATCGGTGAGATGGCATGTGTCGCCCCTGCCTGGTCCTCTCGTGGATAGGCTCTTAAACTGGCCGAGCAGCTAGTGGAGCTTCTGCTGTGCCGATTGAAGTGAGCGATGTAAACTGCACTAAATGTAAACGCAACGTTTGGGAAGTTACTTCGCTATGATTACTTTCTGCTCCACTTGTCCGACGTCTCGTCCAGAACTGATTTTGATGTCGTACAATTAGTAGATGACCTTTCACAAGATCTTTAAAGAAATAACGTCAATTTTTCGCCGGACTGAGTTGAACGGATGAATGTGTTGCAATGCCGTTATCACGTATGAACTTTGTAGTTACTTTACGTTTTTTGTTTACGCGTATTCCTGAATGGGACTGAGTTTTGATGAACCGATACTTAATGTATTTATTCGCATTTGTGGTGTATTAAAGAGGTACCGCACTCATCAGTAAATTGTATTTAGTGGGTCACGAGCAAACGAGATCACAACTAATACAAATGCTCTGTAAATTATCGTTCGGTTCTCAATGTTCACTATATATATATTTATGACCCATCAAATATTTCCCACCGCGCGTGATTGATAGAATCGTGACACGTGACCGAATAACGAGCGGACGTTATCAGCGAATAACCCCCGCCTGGCGAGCTAACGCTGTTTATTGACAATATCCGAACACAGTTCTATTTATTTTAGTCACAAAAATCATTACAAGACGACTACTGAGGAGGACATCAATTTATTGGTCGAAAATGCAGTTCCAGAAAGCTGTAAAAAGCTTCGCAGTTTCCGCGCCGTTATTTGCGCTGCGAGAGGAAATATTTGAAGGATAATAAAGACAATAAAACTATTTTTGGCTTCGGAAATACGCACAGATAATTGTCCTTGGACATTATCTGTTCCTCGAAGCTCACAGTTCGCTTCTCGCAACAGATAATATCCTCGGACAATTATCCGTGCATATTTCCTCGCCAAAAGTAGTTTATTGTTTATATACAGTCAATCCCGAAAAGGTTGTCCAGTTGACATATACATTTAGGCAATTATATCTATCGCGTGACCACTGAGAAACACCGTATAACTACGAAGACATACATTAAGTCAGCATGTGTATATATATTTATGGTAGCTAGTCATTAGAATGGTACAACCAAGAGCATTTTGGGTATTTCCAATTTAAAACACGATAGTTTTAGGTGGTCACGTGACAGATATATCTGTATATTTATTGCTGCCGACGATAGGAGGCAGCGACACTAATTCTGCTTTGTGACTCAACTCATGGATGTCGGTCTGGATGATCAGTCATGTGACAACTGACGTTGCTGTTTGTGACTCGACTCACGGATGTCGGTCTGGATGATCAGTCATGTGACAACTGATGGCCAATTGAACGCAGACATAATGCTCAGGGGACCGTGAGAGTGTTTTTCTCCGACGTCACTCGAAAGTCGAAGCAAGGACTTTTTGAGTGTTCCTTCGTTGTAATGAATTGAGTATTGAAGTGAAACATCGCCTGATCTTCCTGATGATCTCTGCCAAACAACAACACGTTACATTCGCGATGTACATTCGCGATGTACATTCGCGATGTCAATCACGGGCATTCACTGCTGGCAATCCATTTCTTGTGCAAAATTCAAAGCAGTATGTACACAAGTATTTTGTGTGGAACCTCCTCAAAATAAATGGCGACTTATGAACAGATTTTGGCAAATGTAAATTCTGAAAGAGCCTTCGACCGATGAAGACGAAAGGAGAGTTGTCATGTTGTTTGAACTTACAATGGCGGAGGTACGAACTCGGATTCTTGTAAGCTTCTGATCTGTCCAAGACAGTATGTTTCTTCGTTGTGTTTACCAGAGATGGATTTGTGGAGTTTGTGAAGAAATATCGTTCAATTTCTTCGTAAAACTGACTTTGTTTATCACTACGTGGCGATGTACTTCGCACAATTATTTCCAGTCCGCTTGCTAATTTTGCTTCTATTTTGTCTGCAGATTTATTAGATTTACTTTAACAAGATCGATCTGTGAATTTAGAATATCAGTCTGAAGTTTAGAACCATTTCACTCAAGTTTTGTATAGATAAATTCGCTTTTCGTCTTCGGATGGACGAACTCTGCGAACAAAATATTTTATTCAGTGATTTATAATTTCAGGTTTTATTGCCTTTTGAATTATCTTTTGTCTTTTTTATTATATGTTTTGGTCATGTATTCTAGTTTCAAATAAATTTTAATTAGGAATGGTATCTCGCTTCTGTAATTACTGCGCATTTGGTTTATTTCTGAGAGTCGCGTTGCGTTATCGTTCCCGTACAACTTCCCATAAAGGAATTTGAAGGTAGCTGCGTGCGTTATTTCTTCAGGAGTGAATGGGTTAATAGATTTAGTTACAGTTGTAAACAAGAAAGAAACTTTCTTGCTTCCGTTTTCTGACTTGTTTTAATCAGCTAGGGTAAGCCTCGGCAGCATTCACCTGACCTTTGGTTACTTCTAGTTTTATAAAATAAAATAATGATTGTTAGTTAGGGAAACAGCGTACACATTGAAATTAACAGTTTTTCGAGAAATAACTTCAAATGGTAAATAGCTGAAAAATCGAAACACCGGAGAATTGTTTCCTTGAGAGAGTCGTGAAAAACCTGTTAGTGAAAATATTAAAGGCAAAGGAATGCTGCAGCAGACAAGCGTCAGTTAACAATATCTAAGCATATATCAAGAATAAAACAAAGGATTCTTCGTGATGATGTTTGTCAGCAAAAAAGCAAGTGCCGTTTGGACGGAGAAATTGTTTTGTCTGCCAAGTGCAGCAACTGAAAGAATTCATCTCAGACGAATAATGTGTCCAGCATAAACACGAGTCGAACCGAACTTGGAAAGATCATTTTGAGAAGAATGACTAATGAGTTTTTATCGGCCATCTTGAAATTCTGGCGCCGACATTGTTATCGGTTCCACCACCATTCATAATACAAGTCAGAACCGCTGCAAGCAAGTTGTTGTCTGATTTTTTAGTCACAATCAACACTCAGACGACTAATGCGTCCGGAGCAAAGGGTGCCTCATACTCTCTTAGTCCGGCAACACTGAAACATTATATGAAAGATCATTTTGAGAAGAATGACTAATGAGTTTTTATCGGCCCTCTTGAAATTCTGGTGCCGACATTGTTATCGGTTCCACCACCATTCATAATACAAGTCAGAACCGCTGCAAGTAAGTTGTTGTCTGAATTTTTAGTCACAATCAACACTCAGACGACTAATGCGTCCGGAGCAAAGGGTGCCTCATACTCTCTTAGTCCGGCAACACTGAAACATTATATGAATTTCGTTAAAATCACAAGAGCGACCGCGGCCGTAAGCAAAAGTGACTCATCAGCGTGGTTTGTCCTAGAGTCCGCGTCCACTAAGCTATAAAAAACGGCTCAACTTATAATAGGCTTGGGGATACAAATCGGTCCCAAATGTCAGAGTAATAAAGTTCAGTTTTATACCTAAATTGTTGCCACTGGTTTTCGGCAGCCCCTCGAGAGAGAATAAGATTATTCTTAGATTTACAATTAAGTTCGCCCTAAACGCAGCGCAAGCGAGTGCCAATTTAATGTTAAAGTGTTGCAGATCTTTCAATACAAAGCAAGTCTTCAATATTAAAAATGATAATCTCTTCAATATGGTGTTTTCTCGCACTGCTTATTGAGTCTCTCCTTCAAAGTGAAATCTAACGCAAATTTGTTTGGCTTCTGGTTGTGCTGTAGTTAATTACACGTTGGTTTTAAAGGGGCCCTCTCACCCACAATCTTTTGCGCGCCAAAATCCTTGATCCGCCATTTTTTGGTCCCCCGAAAGTCGAAAGATGAATAGCAATCAACTTCCATCCGACTCGTTTGAGCAGGATATTTAGGTTTTTTTTACCTAAAAGTGCTACTTGCTTATTTTTCTTTCAATTTATTACGTTGTTTCGTGTTGGAAACCAAATTTAGCCAGATTTTTAAAATACATTTCTAGATGTAAACCGAAACATTGAGTTGGCTGAGAGGGCCCCTTAGGAAAGTCACCCTAAAACCACAACAAACTTTGAACAACGAATGGAGCAAGAATGTGACAGTTTGTTGTCGCATAGAGTCCGCGTCCATAAAGCTTTAAAAAGCGGTTTAACTTAAGCTCTTCGGGATACAAATCGGTCCCAAATGTCAAAGTAAAACTACACAGTTTTATCGGTGTCTTACCTGAATTGTTGCCACTGGTTTTCGGCAGCCCTTCTATAGAATAAGATTATTCTTAGATTTATAATTAAGTTCGCCCTGAACACAGCACAGGCGGGTGCCAATTTAATATTACAGTAATGCAGATCTTTCAATACAAAGCAAGTCTTCAATATTAAAATGATTTTCTTCTCAATATGGTGTTTTCTCACACTTATCATTGAATCTTTTCTTCAAAATAAAACCTAACGCAAGTTTGTTTGGCTTCTGGTTGTCACCGGTGCTGTAGTTAATTACACGTTGGTTTTAATTGGGCCGTCTCACCCACTGTCCCTTGCGCGTTGAAGTGCTTGATCCATCTTTTTCAGGGTTCCCGAAAGTCTTCCGCCATATCTACCCGACTCGTTTGAGCAGGATATTAGTATTTTTTTCTTACCTAAAAGTGCTACTTGCCTATTTTTCGTTTGATTTATTACATTTTTTCGTGTTGAAAACCAAATTTAGCCAGATTTTTAAATACATTTCTTGATGTATGCAGAAACATTGAATTGGCTGAGAAGGCCCCTTAGGGATGTCATCCCCAAACCACATCGAACTTTGAACAACGAACAAAGCCAGAATGTGACAGTTTCTCGCATAGAGTCCACTTCCACTAACTATAAAAGCGGTTGAATTTAGAAGTGCCACAAGTGTGATACTATGACGTCACAAATGTAGTGCAGCTTTCATGACGTCACAGTACAAAAATGCAATCCATTTGACCTGACTGGTTCTCCTGGTTCTCCTGTGTAATATTAAAAAAGAAAGCTACAAAATGAATAAAACATGCATATGTATACAGTTTCTTAAGCCAATCACCGTTTATAAGGTACGAGACCTGGAATAAAAAGCCCATAGGTCTTTGCGTGCGTCATACCTTGGTAAAATGCGCTGGCCATGAATAGCACTGTACACAGTTGTCAGCAGTTTTCGTGACTAACAGTCCGCTCTCCATCCCAAAATCTGTGCTAGAAACTGTGACGAGAAAAGAAAAATGTCATACTTTGGGATGATTCGGGTGCGAGATCAGTGTTGCAGTGCCATTGCGCTATTGCCTTGTGATGTCGTTGAAGTCCTTATCTGTGATGCTTAAAACCTGAGCCACTTAAACTGTTACCTCTCGACTCTTTCAAACCGAGGCCTTAAGTGCACAACCTTTGTTATGTAAGTAAAATGATTTTATTAGCATAAAACTGAAAACAAATTTTCATAAAAGCTTTCGCACTAGACCTTGTTTTGAAATAGAGGCAACAGGCATCTCGGAAATTTGGCCTACTCAATGAGGCTGTAGTAATAGGAGCCTTTGAAATATTTTTGCCAACCGTTGAACAAAAAGACTCTCACTTTTAACTACCAAGATCTGTGGTCAGGGTCTTAGCTTGCTTTACACTCGCTAACTTTCGACCTTCTCTTTTACCTTGACTCTCTTTTCATTATAAATAATTGAAGACATTCGACTAAAAACGAGCCGTGTGACAATTTCATATCTGTCTTTAAAATCTCAATTTGATACTTGTGTGATCTTGTAGTGATCTATGTCATTTTGATCAGAAAAACACACATAAAATGCCAATAACGACAAAATATTAGAGCAAAATTTCGCGTTTTACTATTTATGTGTTCATTTATGGAGCCCCCAAATTAAAAGCTTTTCTTGAGTAACACTGGGCCCCTCGCTGCGCCCCTGCTGGTTGACACATTAAACATAGATGACGCTATAGTGTCCTCAAAAAGCTAAAAAATGAAATGTTCTCACAGAGAATATAGCATTGAGGATGAGCGACTCGTATACTTTGCACCTAAAGTTACGAAACTCTTATCGAAGGCGGAATATTTTAGCTGTGACGTGTAGAGTCAAATTTCTCCCGGTGCAGCCGACCTATTTAAATTTCTGTGGAGTAGCCAGTGCCCACAGTCACACCGTTACACCGACAAAACTTGAAAAAAATTACACTCACACCGATAACATTTGACAAAATTAAACGTGGGCCAAGATTTCTTTTTTTTTTTTTACCATTGACTTTCCCTGAAATGACGCTGAAATGTCGTCAAGAGAAATTTTGTCCGATGTCTTCCACATTTTGCCCCGATTGCACTTGTGCATACGGCGTTTTGTCACCCACGAATTTGTCAATGAGTTGCTACTAAAAAAAACTTCGAAAATATCAAAAAAGAATTGTCTTCGTTTCGCGGCTATGGGCACGTACGTACACAGAAATAGAACCATGAGCGTGTGTATGAACACTGGTGATTTCAATATTTTAAGCATACATGTAGAAGTATTTATGTGACGTATCTCTTAATTTTCAGGATTGAGCGAGCAACCACTCTTGGGGGAGTTCGTTCACTGAATAAAGTTCATTGCGCCGTTGTTTGACACGCGCTATCGGCTATTTCATTCAGCTTAGAACATTGGGATATATTTAGGCATTCGGTTTGTTGAATGAACGGAGACGAGTACTTCTTGGGGCCTTGTTTTATGTTTACTATATCTAATGCAATATTGTCAAGGGACAATTCGAAACAATTTGAAAGTTTATTATAAAGAATAATATTTCGGCTATCCTGGAGCGAACTTGTAATTGCAAACGGAAGAACTCAAATTTGACCTTCGGACTTAGGTTCACAATAGCCCTTTAGGAGCATAGTTCATAAATGAGGTCAGCGACGCCGGGCTCGCTACGAACGTGCCTGTCGGTAGGCTTTGCCTGCACGATTTGAGCAAGCTGCCAAGTGTTCGCACGGCATCGTGATGCACAGACACCTTCGGAGTCTTTGTAGTCACCTATGCCGCGGAAATTCTGTCCACCCTTTTCCGTTCTGATCTCATCGTGGCTTTGCTATCTAATTTAGTTGTTTACCCAAACGGAAGTTTGTAATCGCTGTACGTGCTCCCTGAGCATACTTAAACCGGTAGTTTGTAGTGTTGAGGGCAGTTGAGTGGAGTTGAGTTAGAGTTGTGACTTGGAGCCCGAGCTCTCCGTTAGTCTCGAAGCTCAAGAGCTCAGCACTGAATCACGAATAAAGAAGTCATCGAGTACAGAAGCGAGTCCCCTAAAATCTGCTCCGTAACAGATTTCTGGTGCTAAAATCCGCGGCACAACCGTTCCCGGTAAGACCTCTCAGTTTTGTAGTGAGTGTATCGAAGTTGTGAGTGTACTGCCAAGCCAGGCAACATGTAAAGTGTAAAGTAATAAGAACAATATGTAACAAAAAAAGTCTAGAAAAAAACTCGAAAAAAAAAAAAAAAAAAAAGGAAAAAAAACATTATGTATGTTGTAGTTATATAGTAAACTGATTGATGTGTCGTTCCAAATGTTTGATAATCAATGCTAGGCGTCTATTTTAATGTTCATGCAGTAAGCTGACGATTTTTCCAAATTGATCGTGATCTCGCTGTGAGTTGATACGGTATTGTTCGCGAGTTTGTCTTGGGTAATTTAAGGTTTCAAACTGTTGACTCGAAGCAAAACTAAGGCTTTGACTGACTCCTCAAAAGCAAAATCAGGTTTGGATCTGGATGAACCGGTAGCTCAATCGGTCTTGTCAGAAGTAGAATCAGATCCAGAATCAGAGTCGACGGAATCATTTCCTGACGAAATTGAAATAACAGAAAGTTTCATGGCAGACGGCGGAGACCCAACGGCTCAGGCCACGGTACCCTTAACGGCAAAAGATGTGCTCCAGCTATTGGAGGACCAAAACCAGCGTTTTACCGAGAAATGGAACGCTCAAACAATCGCTTTGGCGAAAATTGTCGAAAACTCAAGCAAACCGACTGGGCCTGCCAAGTATAATAGCGTTAAGTTACCCACATTTTCCGGTAGCTTTAATGAAGATGTCAATGAATTTTTGACCAATTTCGAACGGGCAGCCGCCTTTCATGGGTGGCAAAACGAACGAAAAGCGCAGGCGCTGCCCCTACATTTAAAAGACAACGCCAGCATTTGGTTTAACACCAGTCCCGATTTAGCCGACAAGTCGTATGAGGGACTGATGGAAGCGATGAGAAATCAATTTCACTCGGCATCCGATAAATGGCTACTTCGCCAAAAATTGAACGATCGGAAACAACTGTCAACCGAATCAGTAACGGAATATGCCGCAGACATAAGACGAACTTGTCAGCGAATCGATTTACCGCGCTCTGAATGTGTAAACCATTTTGTGCAGGGCCTGAAACCCGAAATCAAGAATTATGTAGTGCTTCAACGGCCAGGGACACTAGAAGAAGCGGAAAATCACGCAAAATTAAAAGAGTCAGTGCCCGAGCCTAAAATGGACGACAAAATTGACGATTTGGTAAAAGCGCTGACGCCATTGTTAAAATCGGCTCCGCCAGCCACAATTGCTGCGTACGAGAGCCACCAGTCATCTAGCAATCGTGTGAACGAACGACCCCTGAACCGCGACGACATTGCCCAAATTGTGCGCCAAGAATTGCGTCGCACGAGCGACAGCCGCGCCAACAACAGGGGAAACACAAATCGTAACAGACGTACTTTTGACGGCCGTCCGATTTGTAATTATTGCAACAAACCAGGCCATGTGGCCTACGCCTGTCGTCAACGGCAGGGACAACGGGACCCCAGGCTCCCAAATTATAACCCCGAGAGATATGCAGGCCAGTCGGAACAGCACCCGACAGGTCATTCCCCACCTTTAAACTAGATTTGGTCTTATGTGAACGGGAAGCACATAAGGCCTTTGTAAGACAGCGATTAAATCAAAACGTGAACGAAAAACCGGAAACGCCCGTAGTTTGTGATAAACCAGAGAGAAACAGAGACACGCAACAGCCTACGAACCAAATTGATTTTATGTCACGCGAGACTCACTTCCCGACCGATGTAAAAACGAAACCACAAAATGTAGAGAAACGAACCGAATTTAAAGGCTACCCTGCTCGCTCCGAGCAGATGGCAGCACGAATGAGACGACGACGAGAAGAGGAAAAGAAAGCGCAACAAAACAAACAGTGCGCAATTGCCGAAATCAACACTATTGCTGCCCCAACTGTCGCCGCACATGTCAAAGTTAATATCTGTGTGTCGGAAGCTCAGAATAACCCAGTCCTATTTGAAATAATTGTGCCGCGAAACGCCGAAATTGTTATGGACAATAGCCAAATTGTCTTCACAGAGTCACGTCCTGCGTACACCGAAACTAGAGTGGAATCTGAAGAACGTAAAATTGAGATTGACCAATCCGTCGAAACTGTGGATCAAATACTGTCGTATCTGAGGTTAATAGAGTATGCAACTGCGCGTATAAAGACGCCACGGTCTAATGTGGAAGTTGAAACAACTTCAAAAGAGTCAATCGAAAGTAAAGTTAGAGTCCCAGATACCCCTCCAATCGAAACGCAGCAAATGAGTCACGAAGAACAAATTTCAGATGCAGAGCAGAACGCAATTCATTTCACGTCACCGAGTGAAAGTTTAACGATCGACGGCACGATCATGGGCAGGAATCTCAAATTCCTAATTGACACCGGCGCTAATGTGAGTGCAACTAAAGCAGACGTGTGGCGTCAATTACCTCCGCCCACTAAACACCCTCCGGAACCGACGACAATTACCACAATCCGATCAGTCAACGGTCAAAACATTCCAGTTTTGCGACGGCCTGACGGTCCTTTCGAAATAGCATCCAAGCACAAGGGACCCGGTTTGACTTTCCAACACGAGAGTCACGATGAAGTATTTTTCCAAGGTGTTGTACTCACAGTTTTGTTTTTGGTGATTTGGAAGTCGGTTATTTTCAAGCAGATGGAGAGACGACTATTTCGAACATGGAAATGCTGCAAACCCATGCTTCATTTTGGACCCTCATCAGCAGCTCTAGGCAAAGAATTGCAGTGGCTCTTTCGCAAACACGAGAGGGAGAAATTGTCTCTCGATTGTTTTAGGGTCTGTCCAATAGGCGAATTAGAAAAACGATATGGTTCTGAACACTTGTTAAAACAATTGCAGCTATAACCATTATCACTGAACGGACTGATTGCGCACTGCGTTCCAAAGCCAAACCTAGCTATAATTATGTTTCATATGAATTCGAGTTATCTTTTTACATTGTGCCGACAATATCATTTTCAACTTTCAGAGTGAGATCAGTAGTTGTTCGTTCAACCTTTCGTTTTGTCTGTCAGTTTATTTTATCAACCGTTTGGACTGACACATGGTTCTTTTACGAGAACGTAGCCAGACACCTATTGATGTAGCCACTTAGCTTTTATCTTAGTCTTTTCGTCAGTAGGAATCATATTTTGTATCTAAGTGTTAGCTTTAGTCTGGCTTGGTTTTTCTCATCACTTTGATACCCCACTCACATCTCAACGATGCCACATCTGCGCCACCTGTTCTAATCACCGGCACTCATGTTGTACTCTTGGCTGATTCGCTGACTACAAACGAGAATTTATACTGGTACACAATTCCTATCTCATACAACGTTGGACCACGCAGCCGAAGTCAGGACAACGTACACTCGTTGTAAAGACAACCCACTCGTCAAAACATCAAAACGCGTGCTTTTCAGACGATCGGTGAACTATCTACGCAAGAGACGACAGGCTCTGTCAACAAGCAACACCACGATACCGCACGCCATGATACTGCGTGACCGCAAATCCAACAAACAAACATAAGAACATGTCCAACAGAACGATTCTAGTCAAACTTGCACGTACCATATGACTCCATTTCCATCCAGCGATCTCTCAGCCGATAAAGACTCGCTACTTGCTACTCCTTACTACTGGCGCAAGAACAACACCGTCCAACCAAGAACCAGATCTTCCAAGACCCTGAACTTATGTCACGCGACATATCAGACAACGACAAAAGAACACTCTCGGTTGAACCTATTGAGACTCTGAACATTGCCATTGCTTAAACTTTGTGTAACGAATTTCACATACAGTATGTTACTCCCATACTAGTCGCTTAGACATAACTGAAATTGGTAAAATTAGTTGATTTAGCATGTAACAAGTGACATGCTGTGCACGGGAAATTGGTAAAACATTGCTTTAAATTGTCGCTCGCATGTAACCCGCGAAACATGCTTTATATATCCTTAGTTTAGACGAGTTTTTCTCATTTGTTACTGTTAGTACGATACGGCATTCGCTGCCCGGTATTTTTTTATATATATTCTTAGCACACTTACGTATGCAACCACAAGGTCTCCCTCCAGATGTATTCTGCCAAATTGTTTTCTTTTTTTTTTCTTTTTAGTCGCCGGAGTCGACTTTACAAAACAGGGGGGTAATGTCAAGGGACAATTCGAAACAATTTGGAGGTTTATTATAAAGAACAATATTTCGGCTATCCTGGAGCGAACTTGTATTTGCAAACGGAAGGACTCAAATTTGACCTTCGGACTTAGGTTAACAATAGCCCTTTAGGAGCATAGTTCATAAACGAGGTCAGCGAAGCATTTGCGTGTGCAGCACAAACCGCAGGAAAGGCATGGCGCCAGGGTTGCTACGAATGTACCTGTCGGTAAGCTTTACCTGCACGATTTGAGCTAAGCTGCCAAGTGGTTGCACGGCATCGTGATGCACAGACACCTTAGGAGTCTTTGTAGTCGCCTATGCCGTGGAAATTCCGTCCATTCCTTTCCGGTCTAATCTCATTGTGGATTTGCTATCCAATTTAGTTGTCTACCCAAACGGAAGTTTGGTATCGCTGTACGTGCTCCCTGAGCATACTTAAACCGGTAGTTTGTAGAGTTGAGTTGAGTTGAGTTGAGTTGAGTTGAGTTGAGTTGAGTTGAGCTAGAGTTGTGACTTGGAGCTCGAGCTCTCCGTTAGTCTCGAGGCTCTAGAGCTCAGCAGTTTCACGAATAAAGAAGTCATCGAGTACAGAAGCGAGTCCCCTAAAATCTGCTCCGTAACAATATCTAAGCATATATCAAGAATAAAACAAAGGATTCTTCGTGATGTTTGTCAGCGAAAAAGCAAGTGCCGTTTGGACGGAGAAATGACTAATGAGTTTTTATCGGCCATCTTGAAATTCTGGCGCCTATATTGTTATTGGTTCCAACACCATTCATAATACAAGTCAGAACCGCTGCAAGCAAGTTGTTGTCTGATTTTTTAGTCACAATCAACACTCAGACGACTAACGCGTCCGGAGCAATAGGGTGCCTCATACTCTCTTAGTCCGGCAACGCTGAAACATTATATGAATTTCGTTAAAATCACAAGAGCGACCGCGGCCGTAAGCACAAGTGACTCATCAGCGTGGTTTGTCCTAGAGTCCGCGTCCACTAAGCTATAAAAAACGGTTCAACTTATAATATGCTTCGGGATACAAATCGGTCCCAAATGTCAGAGTAATAAAGTTCAGTTTTATACCTAAATTGTTGCCACTGGTTTTCGGCAGCCCCTTGAGAGAATAAGATTATTCTTAGATTTACAATTAAGTTCGCCCTAAACGCAGCGCAGGCGAGTGCCAATTTAATGTTAAAGTGTTGCAGATCTTTCAATACAAAGCAAGTCTTCAATATTAAAAATGATAATCTCTTCAATATGGTGTTTTCTCGCACTGCTGATTGAGTCTCTCCTTCAAAGTGAAATCTAACGCAAATTTGTTTGGCTTCTGGTTGTGTTCGGTGCTGTAGTTAATTACACGTTGCTTTTAAAGGGGCCCTCTCACCCACAATCTTTTGCGCGCCAAAATCCTTGACCCGCCATTTTTTGGTCCCCCGATAGTCGAAAGATGAATAGGAATCCACTTCCACCCGACACGTTTGAACAGGATATTTATTTATTTATTTATTTATTTATTTATTTATTTATTTTTTACCTAAAAGTGCTACTTGCTTATTTTTCTTTCAATTTATTACGTTGTTTCGTGCTGGAAACCAAATTTAGCCAGATTTTTAAAATACATTTCTAGATGTAAACCGAAACATTGAGTTGGCTGAGAGGGCCCCTTAGGGAAGTCACCCTAAAACCACATCAAACTTTGAACAACGAATGGAGCAAGAATGTGACAGTTTGTTGTCGCATAGAGTCCGCGTCCATATAGCTCTAAAAAACGGTTTAACTTAGCGCTCTTCGGGATACAAATCGGTCCCAAATGTCAAAGTAAAAGTACACAGTTTTATCGGTGTCTTACCTGAATTGTTGCCACTGGTTTTCGGCAGCCCTTCTATAGAATAAGATTATTCTTAGATTTATAATTAAGTTCGCCCTGAACACAGCACAGGCGGGTGCCAATTTAATATTACAGTGATGCAGATCTTTCAATACAAAGCAAGTCTTCAATATTAAAATGATTTTCTTCTCAATATGGTGTTTTCTCACACTTCTCATTGAATCTTTTCTTCAAAATAAAACCTAACGCAAGTTTGTTTGGCTTCTGGTTGTCACCGGTGCTGTAGTTAATTACACGTTGGTTTTAGTTGGGCCGTCTCACCCACTGTCCTTTGCGCGTTGAAGTCCTTGATCCATCTTTTTCAGGGTTCCCGAAAGTCTTCCGCCACTTCTACCCGACTCGTTTGAGCAGGATATTAGTATTTTTTTCTTACCTAAAAGTGCTACTTGCCTATTTTTCGTTTGATTTATTACATTGTTTCGTGTTGAAAACCAAATTTAGCCAGATTTTTAAATACATTTCTTGATGTATGCAGAAACATTGAATTGGCTGAGAAGGCCCCTTAGGGATGTCATCCCCAAACCACATCGAACTTTGAACAACGAACAAAGCCAGAATGTGACAGTTTCTCGCATAGAGTCCACTTCCACTAGCTATAAAAGCGGTCGAATTTAGAAGTGCCACAAGTGTGGTACTATGCCGTCACAAATGTAGTGCAGCTTTCATGACGTCACAGTACAAAAATGCAATCCATTTGACCTGACTGGTTCTCCTGGTTCTCCTGTGTAATATTAAAAAAGAAAGCTACAAAATGAATAAAACATGCATATGTATACAGTTTCTTAAGCCAATCACCGTTTATAAGGTACGAGACCTGGAATAAAAAGCCCATAGGTCTTTGCGTGCGTCATACCTTGGTAAAATGCGCTGGCCAGGAATAGCACTGTACACAGTTGTCAGCAGTTTTCGTGACTAACAGTCCGCTCTCCATCCCAAAATCTGTGCTAGAAACTGTGACGAGAAAAGAAAAATGTCATACTTTGGGATGATTCGGGTGCGATGAGATCAGTGTTGCAGTGCCATTGCGCTATTGCCTTGTGATGTCGTTGAAGTCCTTATCTGTGATGCTTAAAACCTGAGCCACTTAAACTGTTACCTCTCGACTCTTTCAAACCGAGGCCTTAAGTGCACAACCTTTGTTATGTAAGTAAAATGATTTTATTAGCATAAAACTGAAAACGAATTTTCATAAAAGCTTTCGCACTAGACCTTGTTTTGAAATAGAGGCAACAGGCATCTCGGAAATTTGGCCTACTCAATAAGGCTGTAGTAATAGGAGCCTTTGAAATATTTTTGCCAACCGTTGAACAAAAAGACTCTCACTTTTAACTACCAAGATCTGTGGTCAGGGTCTCAGCTCGCTTTACACATGCTAACTTTCGACCTTCTCTTTTACCTTGACTCTCCTTTCATTATAAATATTTGAAGACATTCGGCTAAAAACGAGCCGTGTGACAATTTCATATCTGTCTTTAAAATCTCAATTTGATACTTGTGTGATCTTGAGTTATCTATGTCATTTTGATCAGAAACACACACATAAAATGTCAATAACGACAAAATAAAAGAGCAAAATTTCGCGTTTTACTAGTTATGTGTTCATTTATGGAGCCCCCAAATTAAAAGCTTTTCTTGAGTAACACTGGGTCGCTCGCTGCGCCCCTGCTGGTTGACACATTAAATATAGATAACGCTATAGTGTCCTCAAAAAGCTAAACAATGAAATGTTCTCACAGAGAATATAGCATTGAGGATGAGCGACTCGTGTACTTTGTACCTAAAGTTACGAAACTCTTATCGAAGGCGGAATATTTTAGCTGTGACGTGTAGAGTCAAATTTCTCCCGGTGCAGCCGACCTATTTAAATTTCTGTGGAGTAGCCAGTGCCCACAGTCACACCGTTACACCGACAAAACTTGAAAAAAAAAATTACACTCACACCGATAACATTTGACAAAATTAAACGTGGGCCGAGATTTTTTTTTTACTATTGACTTTCCCTGAAATGACGCTGAAATGTCGTCAAGAGAAATTTTGTCCGATGTCTTCCACATTTTGCCCCGATTGCACTTGTGCAAACCGCGTTTTGTCACCCACGAATTTGTCAATGAGTTGCTACTAAAAAAAAACTTGGAAAATATCAAAAAAGAATTGTCTTCGTTTCGCGGCTATGGGCACGTACGTACTCAGAAATAGAACCATGAGAGTGTGTATGAACACTGGTGTTTTCAATATTTTAAGCATACATGTAGAAGTCTTTATGTGACGTATCTCTTAATTTTTAGGATTAAGCGAGCAACCACTCTTGGGGGAGTTCGTTCACTGAATAAAGTTCATTGCGCCGTTGTTTGACACACGCTATCGGCTATTTCATTCAGCTCAGAACATTGGGATATATTTAGGCATTTGGTTTGTTGAATGAACGGAGGCGAGTACTTCTTGGGGCCTTGTTTTATGTTTGCTGAAATATCTAATGCGATATAATAAATATCCTAACCTCGTATTTACAGTAGACCTCTATTTCTCAATTCTGCTTTATAGCAGAATACACTAACCTGACAAATGTCCGTGAAATTTTGTTTGCACGTGATCTTGTTTCTGTCACTACGGCTCGCAGGTTCAAACCAGTATGTATGCTTAATGTTCGGTGTCCGCATTAATTTTATCCACCTGTATGTTTGATTATTGTAACAACGCAGATGTTTATGTCTTTGGCCTGGGTTAAACGTCGATCTTAGCATGCTACGAACTAAATTACACTTCGATTCGACCGAAATTGTTCGACTGGCAATTGAGTTGCATTAAGGCACCATCCACACTAATCCGGATAAATTTGAAAACGGATATTTATTCATCCGTTTTAGCCTCCCGTCGTAAATTAGCTGCCTTAGCTATCCTCTTTTGCTGACAATTTGAATGTTAATTTAATTATTCGTTTGATTCAGCCTCTACAGCATTGTTTGATCCGCGCCGGCGCACTAGAGCCTAATTGTACACCGTGGGCTCACTTTCGGTCCCAGAATCCTTATCGTCTACAGTGTTTTAAAAAATATATTGGACTCGTTTGGCCATCCCGTAAAACATCGTCCAGCATTGTTTTATCCAACATGTTGGAGTCGTTTGGTCCGCCTTTCCTCAGTAGTCGATTAGTCTGTCACCAATACCTTTTCTTTATTGTAACGAGAAAATCACTGTGTTAGGATTTTGTCTGGTTTGTAACTTTACTTTATTGTCTCCGCATTGTGCAATTACTTATGTGTCTAAATGTCTAAAATTTGCTTTTTGGGCAAGTCATGAATGTGCAACAAAAAGATACATGGATTTGCTGGGGGGAGGCAGACTTTATATGACGTCACCGAATCTCTATGCCATTACATATATACAGAATATACAGCGGAACCTCCCTGAGGGACCATGGTCGCTTACTGGAATTTCTCACCATAGGAAGCCTAAGTGAGATCCTGCTTTGAGCCACAATCAGTGTCAAATAATGCAGGTTTTGTGGGTGAATAACACCTTGAGGCTTAAAGAGACCCTCTCACCGTAGATGCTTTGCGTGCCCAGTGACTGACCGCGGCAATATTCGTATCATACCATGGCGGATTCTCATGTTTTCCTACCTTTTATCGTGAAATAAATCAGCACAAATTCAGAAAGTGTTTTTAATACGAGAAGCAGCGGCAGTCAGATCAATCAGTCATAACGTGAGCGCCTCAGGAAAGTCGAGTTGCTGATGTAAATGTAAACATGGGCGCGCAAAGCATCTACGGTGAGAGTGTCTCTTTAAGAAATCAACCTTGTGTCCTGTTGCACTGTACATTACATATGTTAGTGTTTTGACCGGTCCTGTTTCTGCAAGGAAGTTAGTCTCTTTGGGAGGATAGGGTGGTCGCTTACCGGAGATCAAAAACAATAGAAAACGGTGAGCCTCAAAGGTGGTCGCGGTCGCTTACGAGAGATTTGACTGATAGTAATTTGACTGAGAAACCAATCGATACTTTGGTACCTCCCGTAGGCGACCACTTAAAACCGAACGAAGGTTGGTCGCTTGCAGGAGGTTCTACTGTACGTCAAAATATTGTTCGCCCAAGAAGTGCAACAGGTGTGGTACTATGACGTCACAAGTGTGGTACTATGACTTTCATGACGTCACAGTACAAAAATGAAATCCATTTGAACTGATTTGTTCTCCTGTGTAATTTTGAGGAGGAAAGTTACAAATTGAATATGGTAAAAACATGCATATGTATACAGTTTCCTAAGCCGAGACCAGGAATAAAAAGCCCAAAGGTCTTTGCGTGCCTCACACCTTGGTAAAACGTGTCGGCCATGAATAGCACTGTATACAGTTGCCAGCAGTTTTCGTTTTAAATGACCTGAAAGTGAGGCGTTTGGGTTGACAGTATTGGAGGAGCAGTGCTTATGCTCTGAAAAACGACATGTTTGTGTGGGTTCAGGCCAATATTTTACGCAGATGGGGGAGGGGGGTGCTGGGGAAGGGCAACGTTTTGCATATCTGTGTTCAAATTAAAATTACAACAAAGTAGGTGCCAAGATGATTCCTGCATCGTTGTTTTAAGTAAAGTGATTTGATTTGAATACGGAGGCTGTAGAAGTACAGTCGACTTTGAATTTGCCAAAACACGTGAAACTAAGTTTGTCACAGCACGATTACTGTTAGTTTGATCCAGTCACCCAACGCCTCACTTTCATGCCATTTAAGCGGAACCGCTGACAACTGTAATAAGTGCTATTAGGATGAAATCGGTTCATCGAATCAATTTTAATGCGGAAAAAACATTTCAAAAATATACTCGAAAGGAAATTGTTTGTCATTTGGTTATTATTTTGCTGAAGCTGTACTGCGAGACGATCAACACTTACAATCACAGCTCATTGTCGAAACTCGTTTACACACGGATCGCTGTTTAACTGCAAGATATGAGTGCAGACGCAAAGGATCATGGGCTTTTTAACCTTAGTTACGCACAAGCCAACAGGATCCGTATTGTTGATCAGCGGCTTATGACTACAGTCTAAACTTGCGCACAGCCGTACAACTCAGCGCGTACAGAGACGTGGACGTAAAACGTTTGGGCAACGATTCTGACGTATCGTGCTCTTGGATGTGGGTACAACACGTGTGTAACGACTGTGTTCCGATCACTGTTGGCAGGAAATACCTGAAAGAGATGTTTACAGCTGAAAATATTGCAAATACTCAAGCGACACCGTGGAACTACGTTCTGGACATCACTTCCGTTAACCAGTGTTTGTCATCATTTAATAAGTAAATCGTTCTAACTCGAGGTAAAATTTCGTGTGCAAGCCCCGTTTTTCATGTGTCTACTGTCGCACTTTATAGTACCTGTCGTACTTTGTAATAACGCTTGTCGCACTTTGTAATAACGCTTATCGCACTTTACAATACCTGTCGCACTTTGTAATACACTTATCGCACTTTGTAATAACACCTGTCCTACTTTGTTATAACGCTTGTCGCACCTTGTAATACCTGTTGCACTTTGTCATAACACTTGGGCGCACTTTGTAATAGACCAAGCTGTTGCACTTTATAATAATAGTGATCGCCTCACTTTGTATAAAACTTCTCAATTAAGTTGCTTTTGCTACCAAAAACTGCAGGGTGTCTTTTGAGGTCACGGCCTGACACCTTGGGTACTGTCACGTGATTGAAAAAAACTTTCACGCTAAAATCAAGCTCAATTCAAAAGACATGGCTGCGAAACTTTTGCTGGGTGTCTTTTGAGTCAATGTGAAGACTCCACAAGGCAATAGCTATGGATGGCCCATTATCTTTAACATCTTCTGGAAAAAGTTAGAACGAACCACAAAATCTGCACTTGAATCCACTGTTTTGTGGCCGCTAGTCGTAAAATGCATTTCCGCGGCGTCTGGTCGATCGCATCTGGCACAAACAAGGTTTTGTTCCTAGAGGTTCATCATATTTACCTTTAGCAGCAGAAGAAATAATATATAGAAACTGATCTGGGTAAAAATTTGATCAGTATCCAAATAGTAAAGCGCCGAAGGTGCATCCAGAAGCATGTCCCCCTTAAAAATGAGATTTGGCTGTCCAAAACGCTATTTCCTACCATTTCTGGAAGCTGGAAACGAAATTTCAAAAAAATCTGACCGGTTTGCGTAAACCGGTGTAAACCGGTGGCTGCGGCCACAGGACCCTTCTGTAAGTCACTCTTGTGAGAAAGCCTTTGTGGTTGAAAATATTTAATATTACATTATTACACTCACCTTGTCCACTTCGTGTTCTTTAAAGGTTTTCCAGTTCGATTTGTCGTCGCTGAACTTGATCTTGTAAGATGTTAGCCACTGGTCCTGATTATAGCGCCCTTGTGTGGCTACTTTTGTCACGACCTTTGTCTCTCCCAAGTCGACCTGCAGCCATTCTCCTGCATTACCTGACCCAGCAGCCCAACATCCAAATCCGACCTGGTTATTTAAGCGTCCACGGAACGCCTCGAAGCCAAGGCTATATTCGGATGAAGCGGTAAAGGCTGCATCCAATAACAGTCCGTTCTCCATTCCAAAAGCTGTGCTACACGCTGTGACGAGAAAAGAAGAATGTCATACTTTGTGATGATTCGAGTGCAATGAGATCAATGTTGCAGTGCCATTTTGCTATTGCCTTGTGATATCGTTGAAGTCCTTATCTGTGATGATTACAACCTGAGCCATTTAAACGAAACCACAAACACAGAATACAGCTGATACAATTAAGCTGCTAGAGTAATGGCCATACTTTGATAATCCATTTTGTTGGTCTAAACAAATTCTCTTCTTAACTAAGACCTAAAATCCTAAACATTGATTAGTAATATGTTTTCTTCTGTAACAACGAGTAGTCAGCGCGAACAAAGAAAAAACTGTACCAATGAACAAGAACCACTGTTCTGTTTATTATTTCAATCTGAATGTTTGACTGTGTTCTGTGCGAGAAGTGGGCCCCGCTAGAACAGTCGAGTGGCGCAAGGGAAGACTTCAGGTTTTTGCTCTTATTTCTCAAGATCTTCACAGAAGTGGTAAGTACTGTAAGCTAAGTCATCTTGTTATGATAATTGTTACCGTTTAGTCACTAATCAATACTTGAAACTGTGGTACTACTGAACAACAAGCCTGAAGTTCATATGCCCTTGCGCGACATTCAATTCCCACTAACTTGCGCTTCTTACCTGAGCAGATGGGTCGTCCTTTAGTCATGTGACACACCTCCATCTTGTTGCACAACGCGTCACTGCACGCCACGTAGTCACGTGTTGGGTTATCTTCGTAAATCACGTGATTAACCAACTTGAGGTGAAGAGGATGAGAGAGCCTCGTTCGTGCGTTGAGTTCACAACGCTTTTGGTTGAGATGGTAGTTGATGCTGTAGCAGTGCAGGTTTTTGATGCACTGGTCCATGCAGTCGTCAGCGTCGTAGCATTGCTCAGATGAAATCACGTGACCGATAAGCTGGCGATTCAAAAAGCGATTGGTTCTGCTTCTGCACTGGGACGAGGCGGAGAATAATAAGTTATCGGCGACTAACAGGAATGCGATGATGATGCCAGTTGAGTCCTTCATATCGCTGTTACCTGTGACAAAAGTCCGATGGGAAGGTATTAAAACTTACATGCAAAATCGTTGTAGCAGAAGAGCGGAGGTAATATTTAGGCCATCTAAATTTCGCTATGAAATTTTCTTAGTATTTTTTTTCCCAGTTAAATCAAATACCATCTTATTATTGCTGAACTAGCGGGACACCCGTAGAAATAACTTGAATTTTGGAGGCAGGTGTTCGATGCACTTTGTGGTTGTTCCAATGGCTTTTGAGAGTAACGCAGGAGCAAATAGTTATATTTCAATTTATTTTGCCACTGTTTACTCTTCAGGTTTGTAAACAGTGAATATCGTCACGTTCGCGACAATACGATAAATTGTTATTGTCAGTTAGGGAAACAGTGTACACATTGAAATGAATAGTTTTTCAAGGAATAATTTCAAATGGGAACAGCTGAAAAACCGAAACACCGGAGAAATATTTCCTTGAGCGGGTCGTGAAAAACTTGTCAGTCAAAACATTAAAAGCAAATGAAGGCTGCTACAGCAGACAAGTGTCAGTTAACGATATCTAAGCATATATGAACTGTAAAATAACGGCTTCTTTGTGAGATGATGTTTGTCAGCAAAAAAGTGCCGTTAACACTTGAGAAATTGTCTGCTAAAGTGCAACTCAAAGAATTACCTCAGAAAAGAAGATCATTTTGAGAAGAATGACGAGTTTCTATATATAAAGTTGGCCACCTTGAAAATTTGGCGCCGAAATTGTTATTGGTACTACCACTCTTCATAAAAACAACTCAGAACCGCTGCAAGTAAGTTGCTGGTTTCAATTTTCAGCCTCACTAAACAGTCAGACGACTAACGAGTCCGGAGCAAAGGGAATGATGCCTCATACTCTATTAGTCCGGGTAAAAATAGGCGTCTGTAGCACACTGAAACATCATGAATTTCGTTAAAATCACAAGTGCGACTGCGGCCGTGAGCACACCTGGCTCATCAGTGGTAATTTGTCATAGAGTCCGAGTGCACTTAGCTATAAAAATGCGGTTTAGGCTTCGGGATACAAATCGGTCCCAAATATCAGAGTGAAAAAAAAAAAAAAAAAAAAAAAAAAATCAGTTTTATCTGTTCCTTACCTGAATTGTTGCCACTGGTTTTCGGCAGCCCCTCTAAAGAATAAGATTATTCTTAGATTTACAATTAAGTTCGCCCTAAACACAGCGCAGGAGAGTGCCAAGTCTTTAATTTAAATATTAAAATAATTGATATTCTTCTCAAGTCTTTTCTTACACTGCTGATTGAGTCTCTTATTCAACGTCAAATCTAACGCAAATTTGTTTGGCTTCTGGTTGTGATCGGTGCTGTAGTTAATTACACGTTGGTTTTAATTGGGCCCTCTAAACCACAGTCCTTTGCGCGACAAAATCCTTGATCCGCCTTTTTCAGGGCCCCCGAAAGTCGAACTGATGAATAGCAATGCACTTCCACCCAACTCGTTTGAGCAGAATATTAGTTTTTTATAACCTAAAGGTGCTATTTTTCGTTTGATTTATTACATTGTTTCGTGTTGAAAACCAAATTTAGCCAGATTTTTAAATACCTTTCTAGATGTAAACCGAAACATGATTCAATTGGCTCGGAAGGCCCCTTAAGGATGTCATCCCAAAACCACTACATACTTTGAGCAGCAAACGAAGCCACAGAATCTGACAGTTTGTCGCATAGAGTCCGCGTCCACATTGCTATTTAAGCGGTTTAACTTAGGCTTCGGAATACAAATTGGTCCCAAACGTCCGAGTAAAACAAATTCAGTTTTATCAGTTTCTCAGCAGGCGCGCGGTTGTCAATTTAATATTACAGTGTTGCAGACCTTTCAATGCAAAGCAAGTCTTCAATATAAAAAACATAGGTCCGCAAAGCGTACGTGAAGCTATTTGCTAGTTGATGATAGCCTATGATAGGTAGTTCGTGTTACAACGGGGCACGAACTATTATCGAATATTATCACCGTTTGATCGGGGTTTTACACTATGTTCTACTATGCCAGCTACGTACTATGCATGACCAAACACAAATGCACAAACATGACAGTTTATTTTGAGCTGATCGACATAAAAGGAGGAAAGTATAGCTTGCCAAAATATTTCAAGTCGTTCTGTAAAAATTTCTGCGAGGACTTTGACTCGTTATAGTAGTTTCGTATTAACGTAACACACTCCAGCCAAACAAACCTGTTTCTCGTGCTCTTCGAACGGTGGTGAAATAGATTCACAGTAAAATTTCCTGTCGACTTTTCAGTCGATTTTTCATTAGCGACAAAACCCGCTAGAGAATCAGTGGCAATTTCCGGCAATTCTACTTTTTTGTTGAAACTCGAATTTGGAATCACGAAAATAAAGGAAAAACCAATTCTTAGCGCTATTCTTTCTTGGGAAAGTTGAAATACCCCAATTATTTTCTACATCGTTGTATTCGGTCTGCAACGTAAATATTCTCGACCTTTTCTGAATAAAAATCTCGATCTTTTCTGAGATTTGTTCCGACCAGTAGTTTGGGTAAATGTCAGACATTTTCTCACGTTTGTCTGTCGGTTCGTGTCTCGGAACAAGCCTTTCTCATGCTGTTCCCACGTGACTTTACAAAAAAAACAACTTCGCGCCAATTGCTCGCCGGGTATTGGCGCGACGACACGTGCACGGCAAGATGTCTTTTGTAAAAGTTAAACGAAAGGGCAAACTGGTTAAGGTAAAAATATCAGACTTAACAGTTAAAAGCATTTCAATGATCTTTAAGTATCACCGCTCCTTCGATTTCATCTTCCAGGTAAACTCCTTTAATCGCATTCAACTTAAAGATCATTGAAATGCTTTTAACTCAGTGTTAAGTCTGATATTTTTACCTTAACCAGTTTGCCCTTTCGTTTAACTTTTACAAAAGACATCTCGCCGTGCACGTGTCGTCGCGCCAAAACCCGGCGAGCAAGTGGCCCGAAGTTGTTTTATACGAAAAGTCACGTGGGAACCGCATGAGAAAGGCTCGTTCCGAGACACGAACCGACAGACAAACGTGAGAAAATGTCTGACATTTCCCCAAACCTGCTGGCCGGAACAAATCTCAGAAAAGATCGAGATTTTTATTCAGAAAAGGTCGAGAATATTTACGTTGCAGACCGTATACAACGAAGTAGAAAATAATTGGGGTATTTTAACTTTCCCAAGAAAGAATAGCGCTAAGAATTGGTTTTTCCTATATTTTCGTGATTCCAAATTCAAGTTTCAACAAAAAAGTAGAATTGCCGGAAATTGCCACTGATTCTAGAGACAATTTTTGTAAATAAACAACTCAGACAAACCACAGTCGATCTGGTCATGAAACATATCATGCGAGGTAAACCAGATTTTGACTCGTTATAATAGTTTCGTAACGTAACACACTCCAGCCAAACAAACCTGTTTCTCGTGCTATTCGAACGATGGTGAAAAGGATTCACAGTAAAATTTCCTGTCGATTTTTCATTAGTGACAGAATCCGCTCGAGACAATTTTATAAACAAACAACTCAGACATACCACAGCGATCTGCATTTGCAATTATGGCATGAAATCATGTGTCAACAAACATATCAGCGAACGCAAAAAAACTCGGAATAAGCTTTTACCTTTGCCAAAACATATGTCATGGTCACACCATGCAGCTGTGTTCCTTCTTTTGTGAGCGGAGCGTATATTCGCAAATGTGTCCAGAAATGTCGCTCTAAATGTGAATCTGTGTCGCCTGTTTGCCAGATACTACGGATGTGTCAGCCGGGGCCTGAAGGGGGAGCAGATTTCCACATGCAACCAAAGAATCGGCAACACTCACAGCCGCCATTAAATAATGCCTTGAATTTCCACGTGCGAGAGAGCCAATTATATTTAGAAAACCCCTCCCTGGAGAGGTAATTTAGCTTCTGACATTCTGTTGCAAAGTTATAACATTAGCACGGAAACCCTTTACTGGAAATCTCTCTGTGCATTCTTTGTGTTAAGTATATAATAAAAGACAAACTTTCTCACAGGACCTGTACCACGGCGGCTTTTATATGGATAACACTTCATGCTCCTCCCTCCTCAGTAGTTTTTGCCACCTAGAGGGGGAGCATTTTAATGACCTAATGAGATGGGCCGAACGGCGATTCAACTATCGCCCAAATGCCGACATAGAAGCTATTTGCATATTGCAAATAGCTTCAAAAACTAGACTGGCCTTGCCAGTGAGCTCACGGCGTGAGTTGGGTCGAGACCAGAATATAAAATGGAAAGTAGGGGACAAGAGCGGAACTCCCAAGAGAGACTTCCAATTTCTCACCATAAAAATATCACACTGTATAGAGAACTTGGCTTTTGACACCTTGCTCTTTTGACACCTTGATTAAACTAAAAATTATTATTACAACACTCATACACTTGCTTCCTAAAGGTTGAGCGACCCTGCATCTTGAGAATGCGTGACATATCTTTTTATGCACAATCGATTTTGACAGTTTGACCTTGACTCATTTCTAATCAGAGGCCACGATTAATCCAGCCTTCGCTTCACTACTTATGTGTTTTCTTTTCTTAACTCAATACGTTTCTTCTATCAGGCTTTCGAGTATTCGTGCTCTGTAACAAATATAAAATTGAAAGCGAGGAATGTCACACGAGAGATGTTTACAATATTATTGCGCTTTTGTTCACAGTGTGTTCAGTCCATTTGTGACTGCAAACTCAATCGAATTATTTCGGTGTATTTTTCATTTCTGGTATTTAATGAACATTGCGAAACAAAGACTACATGATCGAATGAAAGAAACACTTCAACAGGCAATGTACGATACGCAGAAGAATTTTATGAGGCAACAGATGTCATGTACAGAGTAAAGCATAAAGCGTCATTGTTTTACGGCTAAAGCTCACCGTAGCTTTGGTTTCTGTTTTCGCCCTGTTATCTTCCCAAAAGTATTTCGTGTCGCCACAAAAAGTTTCGTCGGGACTAAATACTTATCGGCGACAGAGATATTTGCAATACCCCAGAAGTACCATCAAACATTTGTTTACGGCTATTCTCAAAGCTTGTGCGGTGAACGCGAGCCAAAATCTTTTCCTAAAATCCAGTTTATCCGTGCCTATTCCACAGAGCCAAATGGCGTTGAATTTGAATGGGATGCAGTTTACTTTTTCGCTTCACTACTTATATGTTTTCTTTTATTAACTCAATACGTTTCTTTCTATCAGGCTTTCGAGTATTCGTGCTCTGTAACAAATATAAAATTGACAGCGAGGAATGTCACACGAGAGATGTTTACAATATTATTGCGCTTTTGTTCACAGTGTGTTCAGTCCATTTGTGACTGCAAACTCAATCCTCAGAATTATTTCGGTGTATTTTTCATTTCTGGTATTCACTGACCATTGCGAAACAAAGGCTACATGATCGAATGAAAGAAACACTTCAACAGGCAATGTACGATACGCAGAAGAATTTTATGAGGCAACAGATGTCATGTACAGAGTAAAGCATAAAGCGTCATTGTTTTACGGCTAAAGCTCACCGTAGCTTTGGTTTCTGCTTTCGCCCTGTTATCTTCCCAAAACTATTTCGTGTCGCCACAGAAAGTTTCGTCGGGACTAAATATTTATCGGCGACAGCGGTACCATCAAATATTTGTTTACGGCTATTCTCGAAGCTTCCGCGGTGAACGCGAGCCAAAATCGTTCCCGAAAATCCAGTTTATCCGTGCCTATTCCACAGAGCCAAATGGTGTTGAGTTTGGATGGGATGCAGTTAACTTTTACACACAAGTAACGAGCAATTCACTGGCCACATCTCGAGTTGTTTAGCGAAGTCAATTACGTCATCGCCCAGCACGTGATAATATGAACCAATGACCGTGTGCTGATTCTCGACCCACAAAAAGGAAAAAAAAAAATTAAAAATTTCCATTTTTAAGCTCTCGTGGGCCCCAGGCCTCCGCGAGCAAAAAGATATTCTTCTCAATATGGTGTTTCTCACACTGCTCACTGAATCTTTTCTTCAAAGTAAAACCTAACGCAAATTTGTTTGGCTTCTGGTTGTGACCGGTGCAGTAACTAATTACACGTTGATTTTAAGGAAGTCATCCCAAAACCACAACGATCTTTAAACAACAAACGGAGCCAGAATGTGACCTCCCAGGAGACTTATATATTTTGAATCTTAAAAACTGAAAATTTTTCTCTGCATAGTAAAAGTTTGATTCAAACAGCTGAACTGCTACCCTGGTTCTAGAGGTTCCTCGCTTGCCAATGAAAAGCGGCGAAGGCTCGGCAGAGAGTGGCAAAGGCGAACGGTGGCGAGGGAACTCTGGGTGCGCGAGGTAGCAACCTCACTTCCATGCCAGTTCTTCTCGCTCGCGATTGCCATTGTGTTTGTCAAACATTAACCAATCAGCGACGAAGTTCAGCTGAACTCATGGAAGTGAGGCTGCTACCTTGCGCGCCCAGAGGTCCTTTCCGCTCGCTTCGCCGCCGCCGTTCTTGTCAGAAAACTCTTGAAGGAGTAATATAAGGACCTCTAGAACCAGGGTACTGAAGTGCATAATGAAACAGTAAAAAGGTTAATAATTAGCGGTTACGTTACTTCTCTGAAATGCTGTGAATGTACAACATTTGCATTCCTATCATTGAAGCGGGATCGAAGGAGGACTAACAAAATAATTGATATTTTCACTCCCAACTCGAAAATGCAGATTCTCCCATACATTATAGAAGTGAATGTATGAGTTGGTGTAGTGGGAATCAATATTTCAATCAATTTAACTTAGAATTAAACAAGCTATCAAAAGCCAAGTCATGAAAAACTAAACTAAAAGGGAGAAATGGAGTTGACCAGTCACAGGAGTGAAAGGAAGAAGCAAACCTCCTTGAAGATCCTAGCTAATAAACTGAATAACCAATGAAATCATATACCGTAGACCATATACTTGAAATTGAGCACTTTACTTAGGCTCGGTCGCACTCGTAACTTTAACGACATTAATATCGACATTTGCATCGTTTAAAGTGGAAACAGCGCTTGTCAACAGAAATATGTCAGCAAGCTGCTACCAAACATTGAAGAAGCGGTCGTAGTGTTCTCGATGCTGAGCTATTATCGACTAAACTTCCTAGTGCGACCGGGCCCTTAAACAGATGGACTCTCCTTTGATCACGCACTGTACACCACGTAGTCACGCGTCGGGAGTTAGTTTCGTTCGACGCCATTCTTTATCGACAGGATAGATACCTATTTTAATCGGACAGGATATATTGTAAATACTTAATTAAATTTGACTTGATCCGCGTACGAGGCCGGTGATTTATCTCGTTCTGGGAGTTACTTGAAGCCACGAGTTTGTTGTGAATTAGTACTCACTGACATAGTAAACAGTTGCCGTCCGTTCAACAGTCTATAAGAGTGAACATTGTCCTTCCAGCTCGAGAGTCGTTTCCGGATGGCTGTCATTTGACGGCTAATTGGTTCTGCGTTTGCTGAATGCTTTCCGATTTCTGATTGGTTGAAACATGGACGCAAGCGTTCTTGGCCAATCAGTAACGAGCAAAACATCGGTACTGATACCCACTCTATTATCACTCTCCTCAAGGAATTACGCCACTAGAACTCCCAACTTTTGAATAGAATCTACTTTAATGATTCCCCAAAATTTTAATATAACTCCATATATGACACTCAATTCCTTCGTTATAACATCTGTTTTCTCCCCCAAAATATGACGACGACACTAAAACGTCCACTGTGGCCTTGTTGTGTCTCTGTACATCTCTGTAGTACTAGAAATCCCCCCATAAATATACTATAAAATTCTCCAAAATACATCATTTTGTCTTATATTCCTTGCGGTAAACTTGATGTATATTTGTCTCGCCTAAATATCCCCTGAAATCGTTCTTTGTATAGCAATTGCGCGCGCGTGCGTGTGTGTGTTCTTTCTCTGTTTTTTTTTTTTTTTTTTTTTTTTTTTTTTTTTCTATTCCAATCCGCCCTCCAGGGCGCAAATTGGACTTTTTACGATCATCGGTGCAGAACCTTTTCATCACCAACATATCCAGCAGAATTTATCTGCTTCTTGCATCTGTCGCCCTCAGTTCGTACTCTAGCACCTCCGTCTCCTCTCCTTCTTCCTCGCCCTGTGCGTGATTCAGTGGTAGCATCTCTATGGATTGTGCATCCCCGTTCAGCTCCAAGCTGGATTCTCGCAGCTTGTGTAGCTTAAACTCGTTGTTGTCTTGTTCTGGAAATATCAACAAACAATTCAATCCCTCACACACAATTACTACAGTTTTTAAAACAGAAAAAAATGTGTAATAACTGTGATTCGTTTTAGCGGTCAGATGGTCACGTCAGCAGACAAGTGGCAATTGCGTTTGTGCGTACGTTGTAAAGTACATGTAAAAACATACTACTTGAGACATCTGATTTAGCGGATTCCGACTCAAAACCGTAAAAAAAGGCTTTTTCAAAACTTGCATGAGCTTGCATCGATTTGGCCATCCTTTTGCAAGTCGATGCAAGTTTACTGTCACGTCGACTTGCATCTCGTTTGGCCAAGGCTTTAAGGTGATGTTACACTGGTCGATTTGCAACGATACGATGTTGCGCTAAAAATCGTTCAAGTGTAACACCCCATTGCGAACGATTTTCCGCGATGTTTGCAGTGCTGCAATACGTTGCAAGTTACACTGGTCGATTTGCAACGATACGATGTTGCGCTAAAAATCGTTCAGGTGTAACACCCCATTGCGAACGATTTTTCGCGATGTTTGCAGTGCTGTAATGCGTTGCAAGTTTTTGAAAGCGATTCAAAAACTTGCAACACCGTTGCATGAATTTGAAGCAAATCGTCGTTGCAAATCGACCAGTGTAACACCAGCATAAAATGGACGTGAAACCATTCAAGCGCGCCCTGCTGACGTAATTTTCCCTTTGTCTGTGAACCAATAAGGGACCGACCCGAATATTCCAAAAAACGAGAAGAGTATGGAAAAATCATATTGGAGAATAGTGGTGCTCACGTTTAATAAAGGATTATTTTTTATTAAATTGAACCCTGGTCACCTTTTGTCGCCTTGTGCACAACGTGTACAGTGATTCCACAGAGACAAAGAAGCAAGCCAAAAAAGTTAAGCAGATTCATCTTGTCGCCACCAAACTCGGTCGCCAAGGAAAGAATACAGATTTCCTGAAAAACAAACAAACAACGAGAAAATGACAGATGAAACTAACTTATGATGTACCAACTAAGGGTGCGTTCGATTGACCGTATTCCGGAATAGGAATAGCTAAAATGATTCAAAATTTTGCTTGTTCTGGGGAAAAAATAGTTCGGGATTGCTTTCAAAACCTTCACGCTGACATTCAAACAGTTCCTGATACGTCTGCACGTAATTCAGCTCTAAAGCAAAACATTTTATCGATCAGTATCACTATTCCTATTCCAAAATGGACCCAGTCGAACGCGCCCTTAAAGTCGATGTGGGAAAGCTAAATGAAACTTAACTGGCTTACAACACGTGCGAGTTTCCCTCTATCCTGTTGGATGAGAGGAGGGGCGGGAGATGCACCCCATCCAGAGGCAAAATGCGTCTTAGAAATGCTCCAAGATGCTGAGACATTAGAAAATTAAGGGAGGCAGTGTGGCCGAGTGGTTAGGGCGCCGGACTTGAAATCCGGAAGTCCCAGGTTCAAGTCCCGCTCTGACCACTAGCTGAATTTGCAACACGGTAGCCCTGAGTTCAAATACTTGGCCACACTATGTAAATAGCCAACTGGTTAGCCTCCGACCAGTTGGGGTTCTTAACGAGTTTGTCAGTGTTCAGTTTATGATATTTCGTTTCTGCATTTCAAGTCTCCCCAATTAGTACGGTAAGTGCTAAATACATTGAGACTTAAATAAAGTGATTCATTTATTTATTTTTTATTTATTAAAGTTAAAGCAAGAAACCGAGGACCACGACAGAAATCTCAGCAAAACAACGAGAAACATTTCTTTCGTTCTCAGGTTTGATGCGCAACGTTTGATTCAGCTTGTTTGCACCGGCGCACTAGAGCCTAATTATACACCGTGGGCTCACTTTCGGTCCCAGAATACTTATCGTCTACTTAATAAATTCCCACTGGTTTGCCGTGGTGTGGACTCTTATTTACCACGATTTACGCCATCACATGGTCAAAATGTTGTGGACTCACGAGGCGCTTCGCCGAGTGAGTCCGCAACTAATTTTGGCCATGTGATGACGTAAATCGTGGTAAATAAGAGTCCACACCACGGCAAACCAGTGGAAATTTGTTTTTTACCACAACATTTAGAAATATACAGGAAACTTTCGTTGTATTTCGCTGCAAAACGTGACATGCTGGCGTCAGCATCCGGTAAATCGACCAATCAGAGAGCGAGAAACTAGTGTGTTGTGATAAAAAGTGTTTTAGAAAATATGTTGGACTCGTTTGGCCACCCACATTGTGTCCAACAATATCTGATGGTAGACGTTGGACTCGTTCAGTCGTTGGGCCTTGACTCACCTTGAAAATCCCTGATATTGACAATGTCAAGCTTGACGTGTGAGAGAGCAGAAGAAATTCTGACACACTTAACAGGAATGCCAGGAAACAACCAAAGAGGACCATGGATGCAGACACGGACGCCACATGAGCTGAGGGAGCACTAAAGAGCTGTGGAGAAGCTGCCATCCGTGGTCCTGATAAGAGGAATCAACAGTGTTCATGCAATACTGTACATATGTTGGAATACAATAATTATCTCCTAAACCGAACTATCCTGATCCATGACTGCATTTAACTCGTGTGTTGTTTGTTTTATTTTTGTTCGTTTGTTTGTTATTGGTGGTGTTTTTAATGGGGCAACGCATTACTCTTGAGGAGGGACGCATTGCCTTTCATGCCAATTTGCTGGGGGGAAAGGTGGGGGAGTTTGTCCCCTCATCCTCTATATGGCTTAAGGCCCATGTGAAATCAGAGACAAGATTCTCCTTTTAGTACATAGTCAGCCATATGTGCTGTTCAGTCCTGAGTTAAGATTGACAATCAATATTGTTTCGTGGGTGCAATAATACTTCCAGTAACATGATTTTTGACTCCCTTTCTGGCTGACAAGGCAAATATATAATCAAATGACAGCTGTAAAGAATTGCACCTCTCCTTAATACTGTACTTGCTTGTTGCTTTCCAATTTACAAATAATATTAGAGCGCTTTTACGATGACTGTCGAAAACCAAAACCAAAGCAGTCACAGAGCCAATCAATGAGGTGAGCAAACACATTGGACCAATTAGAAGTGCAACCAAAACCAAAACCAAGTAATTGTGATTGGATTTACAAATCAATCAGCAGTGCTAGAACACGCCATGCAACTTGCTTTCTTGCATGAGAACATCACAACCAGGTTTACTTCTGCTCTTGATTGGCCAAGAATGCTGCTAAAATTGTTAGGACCAATCAGAAAGGGAGCAAATGCAAAACCAAAGCAATCACACAATCACTTTCGACAGTCATGCGAAAATGGCTCCATAAACTTTCAGCTGGTGCAAATTTTGACTCCCCTGCCAGGTGCATCCCCCACTATGAACATACCTTCTATGAACAATGCCAGTGGGGCTAGTACCAGTGTCATGAATGGCTGAAGGTGATATAATGTGTCAATTGGGTTGTGCAGACCTGCAGGTCAGAATAATCAGATGTTAGCAGGTACTAGTCACTGTCTGCTGTGCAAAAAGTAATAGCCAGACAGTCATAGCAAAGTCTCACAAATTGTTTCTTGTTCACGAGATTAATGAACAGTTAGTAATAAATTAATCTGAGTAATATTTTTTTACTTTGAAGACTAATAATATTACAAATAATTAAAATTGTCTTAAAATTATTTCAATATTGCTTTAATAGGTATATGTATGTGAATTGCAGACCTGACAACTGTCCCACTATATAAACTTTACATGGGAGTCCCTTGAGGTTGGCATCTCGAATGTGATGCATTGCAATTACCAGAGAATTTGATTTTTTATATTCAAATAAAATCTCCCAGAATGGTATTTTATATTTTCTAAATGCTGACAGGTACTGATTGGCAAGTAGACTTTTTTGTGCAGCCCTAATTTACACATCCACTGGTACTGCCATGTATTCATGATCTGTCTTAAGTTTATACCTAATGATTCCTTTTGTGTTAGGACTTGTGCCAATGTCCACCTCACACCACTAAGTCCTGATGCAGTTATCACCTGTAAACATGGCAAATAATGTTAATACTGGTATATCCACTTTTTCAGATCAGACCAACTACACATTACCAAATACTGTGGAATGACCCATATACTACATGTCAAATCACCTCTTGTACAGTACGCACAGTGACTCGACCTATAAATGTCGATCAAATACACCAAAGTGAATTTATTCGGATTCACACAGGTAAAACGCCTGTAGAATAATACATTAGATTCTTCACGTGATTCCATACTGAAGGTGAGGATTCTGTTTGAATTTAGAAAGAAAATTTCAGCTGTCAGGTGACTGGATGGCTGCATGTTTGAAAAACGGGGACATTTTGATGTCGATTGATCGGTAGTTTAACGAGTTGAGTACGGTCGAGTGGTATGTCCACTGCAGAAGTTTGTACTTTGTAAACTGCATTTGAGATGCTCGAAATGGAAATCAAAAAGAAAAAAAAAGACAGAAAAAAATTAGGAAAAGAAGAAATCCGATCACCATATTTTACAGGGGTCCCACTAGTATAGTATGAGGAACTTTATACAGGGAGGGATCAACTTCAATTTTTAGTGTTCAACTGTGTCAGTGTCTGAGCCACATTATGAGCAACATGCTAGAGTGACCCAGTAACTTACAATAAGAAATCCATTGGCATTGAACTGGGTTGACTTGTATGTGAACATAAAGAGACCTCCAGATATCAGCAGCACAATTATCATAAGGCTAAAATGCTGAGGAGAACAAAGCATAGCTGTTAGTAAGATTTAGTTGTGCCAAATGGCATGGAATCATAAAGGATGACAAGGGGTGGCAGATGGTACCTGCAGAAAATCGTGGGTCTCAAAAACTTTTGAGACAATCTCGAAATCATTTGTGATGATCAGTCACAGAGTCTCGTTTTTGTGTTTCCTTTTGTTTTTTGGATTTTCTAAAGTTGCTAAAGACTCAGTCTCCATTCGCCACCCCTATGGCATTTTCTTCAGTTCAGTTTGTGAGCTCAGATAGTTACATAGTGTCTTAAGGCGCTGCAGTACAATTCTTTACATTGTTCAAACTACACTTTTGGTTTTGCTCATCATGTTAAAACATGGTGGACAAAATTTAAATAATAATAATAATAATAATAATAATAATAATAATAATAATAATAATAATAACAATAATATAATGAATGTAAGTATATAAGGCCTGAATATATTTAGTGACAATTAACCTGTGGCACTGTACTCACAGTTTGGCACACAATGAAACAAAACATAACTTCAGAAAGCCATTATGAACAAATATGGTCCCATAGATGTTATGCAATTCACTCCTAAATTGAAGAACTCTACAAATTCACATCCACATTGATCAATCTTGAAAAAGTGATGCCAATACTGACACAACCTTCTATCTATTTCCTAAGCCAATAATTGCTGGTAGCAATAAAAATTTGCAAACCTATCATGTGGGCATTAATAACTAGAAATACGATAATCGCAGATATCCCCTCGCTCAGTAGTGGGTTTTCGGAAAGCGGGATTCTTGTTTATTTTCGGTTCGGAGATTATTTAAATTTTTTTTTGCAAACCACGGCTGTGTAGCGACGTCACCAGTCGGCCGCTAAAAAAAATCTTTTTCGCACGGCAGTCTGGTTTAGTTCAGACAACGTGCACAGTCTGCAATTTTCGTAGACACTAAGCTGAACTTCAAAATTCGCTGAGACAACATTTACACGCAACTACAGAATACTCCCGAGGCTTGAAAGCCAAGCAAAGTCAATCTTGGACACCGAATTTTTTTTTTTTTTTTTTTACTTTATAAGTTTAATACGCTTCTTCGAGTGTGACAAAATTTATAGCCGTCAAAGCGAGTCGCTTGTTTACACGCTTTCGAAGTCTCGGGACCGTGTGAATTTTGGCAAGTATTCAATTTTGAACACAACAACTTTTCAAACTGCGTTTGACGATTTTAAAATCTTTGACAGAAAAAAGAAATCAAGTCACTAAATAATACAAGGTCCGATTGTATTGAGCGAGCAAACCCGGTCACTAAATAATACAAAGTTCGATTGTGTTGAGCGAGTATCTTACGGGGTCCCGCTAGTAGACAATAATATACAATAGACTGTAATTGTTTAATTTGGAAAGCAGTGGCCGGATATTTTCTACTTTAATAGCCTTCAAAAAGCAAAAGCATTTTAACCCGGTTACATTTTATCCTTGAATACAGTGTGCCAACAAACGCGGCGACAAAACTTCACAGCATGTGTCAGACTGTCAGTGAAATTATGCAAATATGTCAGGAATCGGATGACACAATCTTGCACGAAGGCACTCTGAAATAGCTTTGAAAACTAGCGAAAAGATCACAGTATAATCCTACTTGGCCTTCATCACAGTTCCCGGGGCATCAAACGACAAAATATACGGCAATTGTTGAAATACCATAATGATAACACGACCGTCATTTAACAAAAGCGTTGTACGTTAACTGATGTAAATTTTCAAAACTCACCGGTTCCTGAAAGCCATAGCTTTAGCTCTTTTCCAGCAAAGGAAACAAAACCCAAAACACCATTGTTTACGTTCTTACGTATGACTTCAAAGTACACTGTATAGAGCAGTCCTTATACAGTACGAAAATTCCACTTTCCATTGTATTGTGTGTCGTCATCTTGTCAAACTTGGATTCTGAAAACTACATTCCTGTTATTGTAAAAGGTGAAATTTGCCACGATGATTGTTCGATTTCCACCAACTGTATTTTGCTATTTCTTTCTGAAGAAGTGTCTGCGTTTTAACACAGTACTGGCGTCTGGGATTGTGTTCAGGTCGACCAGTTGTGCCTTTAAGAATCCGTTTCACGGCTAGTAAGCTTGCCTCCCATACACCGGCAAAATATCCGGGCAAATTACAGCCGTCCGTCGAACTGCTTGGCCTTGTATCTGCATCTTATTGTACAAAATCACTTCCGTTCGTACTCTTACAGCTACCGCATGTCACTAAGAAAATGGCGGTTTACAGTTAAGCTGCCGATGTAACCTCGCAGTGGTCGCTCGACGCGGATGGCCCTGGGGACGAGTCGTACCCCACACACACACACGAACATTAAATTTCGAGATGGCGACACGCTTGGAGTCTTCAAACGATACGATTTTGCTGCATTAGCGTCGTGATTATTTCCCTCACTTCGTTCGGGGATAAATTTACTATTGAATCAATAATGACTTACCCATTTCTCAAGCCGAAATATCAGAGCACATATCAAGATAAAAATGATGCTTGTGGACTTGGCCATAGTGTACCTTTGATGAAATATGAAGACGTAAACACATTGTTATGATGACATTATTAAATATATATAGGTTAACTATCATGTTCTGAACTAGCTGTTTTCCCTATTCAAAAATTTATACATTTATTACATACATGTATAATTCTATATGAATAACTAAAATAGGCCTAAGCAATTACTACAATACTCACAATGAAACAGTGATAAGCATGAGGCTCCAGTTAGACAGACCAATATCAAGAGCACTTGCTGCAGCTAAAGATAACAATAAGGAAAATGTTAAATATACTGTATGTTACATTATTATTTTCATATGTTCACTAGATCTAAATCCAAGACACCTATCCTGAACACACGGATTCAATGCTTGTCAATCACCCTCTCCCTCGTAGACACTGTTGAAGATAAACACCTTTGACAATGCACACATAATATGTTTTGGTTGTTCACTTTCCAAAATTGAAAGGGGAGGGAGGGGGGTATGATTGTCATGTAACAGCTGGTACACAGCCTGATGCTTTCCAGATATTTTTGCCTATGACCGTAGTCAAAAGATGTTGGTCACTAGTAAAAAATCCCAGTTTAGTAAGAAAATGTTTAACCCTTTCACTCCCATAAGTAATCAAGTTCAATTTTCTCTTTCAGTCTTTCACCAGAGATATATCATACAATACAGAGAACTTGACTTTTGATAGCTTTCTCATATGACCAATGATTAAACTCTCACTACATCATTCATAAATATTTTCCAAAAGGTTGGGAGAATCTGCATATTTGAGCTTGGGAGTGAAAGGATTAAACAGCAACACTCCATGCTCATTAGAGAAGGCCATGTTCTTACCAGTAGGAAGGACTCTCTTAAAGTAAACAGACCACTCCAGCATGACTCTCTTTTGTCCAACTTTGAACTCCCAGCACCAACGTATGACCGCAGATATAACAAACACCAGTGAATAATGAACTACAGACACACTAAGGGGAAAGTGAAAGCTCTGCAAAGTAGTGAATAAACAAAAACAAATGACATCAGTGATGGATCTAGGGTTGGGGGGGGGGGGGGGGGGGGTAAAGGGTAATGTGCATTGGGTGGCTGGCGCACCAAGTTGTCACTCTGAACAAGAAAATGTGTCTAAGTCCTAAGTTGTCACACACCGAAGCATTTTAGAGTGTGTTCCCAAAATACTTCGGTGTGTGACAACTTTCTCAAGACACTGGTTCATGTTTGCCATGCTGAAATTCTCAACCACAGACCACAACCATAGCTCATAAAAGCCCTAGCTAAAAGGGCCACATTAATAACAAAACAAAGCCAACCTTTTCCCTACCCATCAATAAATTGCATAAATTATTTAAAGGAAAAATAGTTAGTACTCTAAGCAGGAGATTTGCATGACTTTGGATGGAATTTGGATGCCTCATGCATGCAAGTGTCGTAAGTCGAGGGGAGAGTTGCTGGATACGAGGTTTTGTAATTTGACTCAAATTTTGTATTTCCTGGCATACAAAATCAGTGAATATTTGCCAATTGATCAAGATTGATAACATTAATAAAATTAGTCGAATTGTTATTGGAAATCGATGAGCAATCAATGGAACAGAATTTTGACTTTTAATCGATTGCCACTGATTGCAGTTAAAGCTATCAATAATAATTGTTTATCTGCTTTCATAAAATTAATGCCAATCCTGTACCCAATAAAAGACAATGCAGCTTTGCTTAAGACGACTTATTCTGCCGTAATACTCAAACAAAATAACAGATGAATTTCTAGATGCTTTATCGAGGCCAAAGTGGCACAACTAGCTCCCTTTTCAGATGACCAAGTTGCCCACGGTCGTTTACCACTTTTAGCACATTTCCATGTTTCATCTTGCGAACCCAGAACTTTTGCCTACCTCAACATTGAACTAGACTGGTGTTGCCAGTGAGCTCACGGCGTTATTTGGGTCAAGAGCAGAATAAACTAAAATAGAAAGCAAGGACAAGAGTGGAACTTCCGGGAGACTTTCAGTTTCTCACCAGAAGTATATCACACAGTATAGAGAACTTGGCTAAAGCTAAAGCTCATCGTAGCTTTGGTTTCCGTTTTCAGCCTGTTTTCTTCCCAGAAGTATTTCATGTTGCCACAGAAAGTTTCGTCGGGACTAAATAGAGAGCTTAAGCACCAGGATGGGAGAGGACGACGGCAACGTCGGTGAAACAATAAAACATATTGCAGAAGACAATATGCACAAAGGCGCACGTGAATATGTGAAATTGACATGATCTCAGGTTGCCGTGCTCTTGTGTGCGACTCCAAATTCTTCTTTTTTATGCTGTTGTCAGGACGTGGACGACATTTTGAGAAATTACGACAATCGTTCTTCTTAGTAGGAGACGATGAAAGCAAAAAAACTTCGGCAAAAACCTAACAAATTTGAGCAAACTAAGAATAGGCAAAGTTACAAAGACATAAGGATTACAGAGACACTCTTTTCCTGGTTCCTTGCGTTGCCGTTGCTGTCCTAGTTTGCTTAAGCTCCCTAATATGTAGCGGCGACAGAGATATTTGCAATCCCCCAGCGGTATCCATCAAACATCTGTTTACGGCTATTCTCAAAGCTTCTGTGGTGAACTAAAGAATGCAAGCCAAAATCGTTCCCTAACATCCAATTTATCAGTGCATATTCGGCACAAACCCAAACGGTATTGAGTTTGGATTAAATGCAGTTAACTTTTACACACAAGTACCGAGCAATTCATGGCTCGAGTTGTTTAACAAAGTCAATTACGTCATTGCATATCACGTGATGATCTGAACCAATCACCATGTGCTGATTCTCGACCAACAAAAAAAAACAAAAAAAATAAAAAATAAATTTGCCTTCCTAAGCTCACGTTGGGCCCCAGGCCCCGCGAGCACTCATGGTAACCTTTTACCACAGAATTGCTAATGTTCAAAAGGACTTGGCATTCTTGCTCAGATATGGCAATGCTGGCAAAACAGCTGAACACGGATAGTGCAGAACGGAAACAAAAGCAGAATCAATACAATCTCATTCCCAGTTAATGCCCCTCCTCCGTGGGAAAGAGCCTGGGAGCGCGGTTGTAATCAATATGGCCGCCAAATAAGAAACGGATGAACTGGCAGAGCGTTTCCTGTGACTAACGATTGGTCATCGACTGTCCAATACCAATCAACTAACTGAAATCGATTGATGTCAATTGGATTTCAGATGATGATCGATTTTCATCGATTACGTGAGTGTTATTAATATATACATTATTGCAATACATTGCTCATGACGTTATTTTTATGAACCACAGGCATCGATACTCTCCCATAAATTTACCTTTATCATCCATTTATTGTAGAAGGTGAGGCTGATGGAGAAGGTGTAAAAAAACACAATCAGCGCAAACGTTCTGACCAAGGCAGTCAGCTTCTGGAAGCCAAACTGTTTCTTTGCCATGAACTCGATCGACACTCGTCACCTCGCCGATGTACTCAGAAGTTCTTCTGTTAGTATTTAAGTTCATTATCTCTCAACCTTTTCATCTCTCCTTCATTTTACGAACTTTGTTCGGCTGAGCAATCGGTTGCGATATTTCGGTCAGCGGTAAATGCCACGCAGTAACAGTTTATTTAGCACCCAGTCTTTTGGCCGTGTGACGTAACATGATGGTTTTCCTATCTGTTTTGTTTTATTTTTGTTTTTGTTTTGTGCCAGTAATTACCGCTTTAGAACAATTACCACTCGGCAGTTGCCATCTGGTATGCACGAGTAACGATTTGTGTTGCCCTGTGCAACGCGAGCTCAGCAACTTGCAACAGCGACTGAAAGTGGCCGCAATCGTTGCACTCAGAAAAGTAGGGCTGAATTCTGATTCGTGCGTTCAACGTTGCGCGCAACAAAAGAAAGCTGCAACACGTTTATACATCGTGCAATTTTTTTTCTGGAAAAAGGACAGTTTAACACTGAAAACTCAAACAAACAAACTCCTAAAAAAAAAAAGCAAAGAAAAGAAGGACAATAGTCCCAGAATAGCGGAATGATCACTATTCTATTGTTTTCAACTTATTTCTAGGTATACAGCGCGGAGGGCTTGGCATTTGACAACAGGTTTGGACAAAGCTAAATGACCACTTTCAAGTTGTCTATTGCTTCTAAGCTTTCAAACGAAGGCTAATTTTAATCGCATGTTCCTATTCATGCAAATCAAACCATTTTATAACTTTTTGAAATTTTGGAAGAATTTTCACAATCGAAATAAGAAAGATTGACTTGCTTATACAATCACTCACGTGAAACATCCGCATGGCAAAAAATTCGAAATCTCTCTAATAAGCTATTAACTTATCATCTATCATTCTATCTAACTACAGTGTATGTTTCCGTATAAATCTTCGAAATTTTTCCATTGTTAAATTTCACGATTAAAAAGGATGAAAATTTATAATACAAAACAAGCAAGTATCAAATCAAAATATTTCTGTTGCAGTTCGTCGATACATATTTACAGCTTCATTGATATTATAACCACATAGAATATAAAAAAGTCCAAACTGGACTGAAGTACTCATAACATTTTCTAACCAATAAAAACATATCACCACAATAAACAAAGCAAACAGTCATAGTCACGTGACACATCACGTCACTCCAGTGTCCCTTGTTCCCATTCCCCACGGAAATCAGAGTCGAGCAACCTGAAATTAAACAGGAAGCCACTTGTGATACACTTTTGCAGTGCTACTACGTAAAACAACTTTGTAGAGAGTCGACCGAAACTCCTTTCTTCCCATCAGATGTCGGCATCGTTCTCGTCATCTGTATCCCAGTCCAACGCGGCTTTCATGTCATAAACGGCCCCGTGGAGGGAGGGGTGGCTCAAATAGGCGTTTGTTACATCCACTGACAACTCGCGGGATCCAATCTCGTGCGTCAAGGCCAGCGACACGATTGGTCGCGACTTATTTATCACCATGACAACCTGTTCTCCGTCGTCACTGATGACGCAATGTGACACAGGCATATCAGGTGTGAACGTGGCAATACACGTGCCACTCATCAGGTCCCACAGTCGAATAGTTCGCTCCCTACTCCCCTGGGGGACGTATGTCAGAGCGCGCGCTCCGTCCATGGACAAGCTGACTCCTTTGACTGGCTCCGTATGTCCATCCAACTCCTGCAGGAACTCTCCCGTGTTAACGTCATAAACCCGCAACGTCTCGTCCGCCACGACCATGCGCATACTCACCGCGGACAAGGCCACGCTCCAGACGTTCTCGCCCTGACCAATCACATGCTTCACTTTGCCTTCCTCCAAGTCCCACGTGACCACAGACTTGTGAGTCTTGTGCAGCTTGACGACGTCAGCCAGGTAGCGCCCGTCGTAGCTGATGTCAGCGGTGCTCAGCTGGGGGAAATGGGCGCCGAAATGAAGCGTGTGTCGCCTTGTACGTTGCTTTAGATTCCACACCAGCATGGGGGCTTTTTCGCATGCGCAAACTGCCACCACGCCGTTCCCGCTGACCAGCACAGTTTCTATGATAGCCGTTTGGCCGGCTTTAAGCTTGGCCACGGGGTCGCCGGTCTCCAAAGACGCTAGCTTGAGATAGAGGCGGTCTCTGGACAGGATGAGCACGTGTGTGGATCCTGCTAGAGCGCAGTCGCTGAACTCTCTGGACTTGGTCAGCGGCACATCGCGCGGGCTCTCGGCCAGACGGATTGCCAAGTCACGCCTCTTGTAAAGCGAGCTGGCGCGCCGCTGAACTCTGTCCGTCTTGGCCGTGAATTCTGAGCGCATCTTCTTGATGAGTTCGCCTTTCTCCAGGTTCACCAGGGCGAGCTTGGTACCGGAGCGAATGACGGCGCGGGTGTCATCCACGACAAATATTTCGTCCGCGCAGGTGCCGTTCAGGGTGCGGATCACCTGGCAGGAGCTGAGATTCCAAACACAGATAGGTCCGTCGGTTTTAGACTTGGTGATGGCTTGTTTCTGCACATTGCTTTTGATCATCAGCAGCTGCTGTATGCTGTTCGCGCTGTCGTTATCCTCAAAATTCTCCTCCACCCCTCCCCTGCGCTCCAAATCCCAGACTCGCACCAGGTCACTATCCGACACGGTTATGACGAGCTTTAAATCGACGCTGGCGATTTGGGTGATGGTCGCCATCGGTGGATGCTTGGTGACGTGCCTCTCCTTCACACCCTTTACCAGGCTCCACACACTGATGTCATGGCTGCTGTTGGCGCACAGCATATGGCGCCCGTCTGCAGTCACAGCGGGGGACATAATGTTAGGGCCCAGGACGTGGAGGCACTTTCCTGATTCCAGCTCTAGCACCCTCACCGTGAGGGACTTTTGCGAGAAGGTGATGATTTGTCCGTTGTTGAAAGGCGACAGGAAGAGCGAGCTCACGGTGTCGTCGGAATCCTTTCCGTAGGCGTCAAATGTGTTGGTGGCGTCTTGGTCTGGTATGTGTCTTTTGTATTTTATGTCTGTGATGTTGTACTTTCGCACGTATCCACAACCAGAATTCGCGAAGACGACGATGCTCCCAAGCGCAGCAACTCTGTTATGAACGTAACTCTCGTCGTAGAATTTCCTCAGCGGCTTTCCATCGGGAAGAGAAAACAAACACATCAGATCCTCCTTTACAACAAGTAGTGTTGAAAGTTCCTCTCCTGCAACGGCGATGATCAAGGGACTATCTGATCCTGGCGTCTCCCACTCCATAACTCCTGTCGACAAATTCCACACCTGGGCACCGTCCTGACAAGACACGACCGCTACGTCCCCGCCACAGGCGAATGATACCGAGGTGACTTCTCTAGAAAACTCTATGGTTTTCAGGACATGCCCGTTCCTGACGTCCCAGAGTTTCACGGACTTGTCGCATGACCCACTTAGAGCCCTCCTCCCGTCGCCACTGAGCGCCACGCAACCGCGCACGCCTGGAAAGGCGTGGATTAGCTGTTTTCCTGGCCGACCAAGGCAAGGGATGTTGGGAATGAGAGCGGGGATTGACGGATGATGCGCCTGACGTAAAAGGCGAGCGACGGTCGGCGAGGGGGACCTGGGCGACGACAAGCGGCCTATGAGCTGCGAAGCCAACTCACGAGGGGAGAGGTTCAGTGCGTCCACTGATAAGCGCAACGTCTCTCCAACAAGCGCAATGTCCTTGTCGTCTTTGATCGAAAGAGCGTCTGAGAAATCACCAAGAAGATGGTGAATCGACGATGCCTCCAGCCTCGCCTGCAGAAACTCGAAGTTACACAGGGTCAAGCGCTTCAGACGGTCAAAGTCTTTCGCGTGTGCGAGATGATACGGCAACTCGTTCAACTTTCTCGTATTCAAGACGCCATCCTTAAAGTGCAATGGCTGCGACGCCACGTACCGTTCCTTTGCCACACCATTGACGTCTGCTTTCCGCGCTCCCTCTGTCCAGCGACCGTCAAAGTAGTCCGCCAATTCCAAGTGCAAACGAGTGGCAACATCATCCGAATTGGGCTGCAAATAGCGCTCCGAGGCGACTTCGTGGAACTGTCGGTAACGCCACGTCATCAACGAGACCCCATCGATTTGTCTTTCGGCCAGATATGAATCAATACTTGTCCGGATGCGGGACCACAATACGGGTGGCAACCGTCGGATGGGGGGGACCCAGCGTCGGAAGACCTCTTCCAGGACTTGCTCGTTACAGGATAGAATATCCTCCAGCTCAGGCTCACTGATCCCGTCCTTCGACAGAGTAATGTAGGACAATGCATACTGCACCAATACTTTTCCGTGCCTCTTTTCCAGACTTTCAAATAAAGCATTGATAACTTCTCCAATGGATGCTCCGAGCTTGGTCTCTTCGACTGGTGTGTAGGATTTCCACTGCACGGCTTGCTTGAACGCCAGTTTCAGGTAGAGTGGCAGGCGACATTGACTAAAGGCCTGCAGCACAATCTGCTCTTGATGTTCTGCGAGCCTTCGGTTCTCACTGGTCAGCCATGCAGCAAGGATGTTCGCTGCGGCTTTGTCGCTAACGTCCGGGACTTCTATAAGCTCACTGTTATCGGAAATGAGATTCTGAAAAAAAAAAATAAAAAAATGAATAAAAAATGAAGTGTTTGGTTATAAAATCGACTACTCGGATTATGTGACATCATGGCGGCCAAGTTGGACGACGAAAGACGATCCTCCCCTACCTCCCCCCCCCCCCCCCCCCTCCCCCACCCTCCCGTACTTGGCTATTATGATTGCAAACAGAGAACACCAAGAACTGGAAGCACTGTTTCGTGTCAACATTTATCTCAAACAATACTCGAAATTTGCTCTGTAGGTGTTTTTTTGTTCAGTTGTGCCTTATCCGCTGCTGCGGGATTTGAGTGTACTAGACGTTTGTGCAAGATCATCTTAGTCTGTACCATGTATAGATTGTAAACCTATCAAAGGTCTATATTATTACCCGTACAGGTCCAGAAAAGCTTCCCTCATGGTAAAAGGTGCTCAGCACTACGTGGACGTTAGGCGGCAGTTGCCGTGGTAACCAGGACAGGACCTCGTCTGCTTCCTCAAGTCGGTGCAACTGATTTAGCGAGTCCATGAACAGCAGGATAGGCTTGGGCTCTGTAGCCATCTGAAGAAGCTCATGGAGTTTCGTTGCGACATCGTGCAAATCCTTCAATTGAATGACAATAACCTACGTTACGCTGGAGAAAGAGAAAAGCTGTTCCACAGACTTGATTGCCCCTACTCCACTCCCGGAGGCACCTGGAGCGGGGCGGGGTAGGAGAAAGATCCCGGAACGAGGGTGAGAACTAAGATAGTGAAGAGGATGCAAAAACCGACGTATCGGGTGTTGCTGACATTAGTCACCTACAGGAAAAAATCGCTCCTTGAGACCATCTTCATGCAAGTATTTACTTGTATTGTACTTGCCTGTTCTATACTCGTATCGATCGATACAGAGAAATATCAACATGTCTCATATTAATACTGACATTTTAGATTAATTGGCAAATCAAAACGGTGAACAAATTCATTCCTAGACCATGTACCCGGCATGGACCATGTAGAGCGTTAGATAACGTATTTGAACACTCATTATGATTTCCTAAGATATTTCTCAGATTTATTTTCCAGGAATTTTCAAACATTTTTAACAGTGTTAGTCAGCAACTGTATTACACGCACCAATAATAAACCTGACGCCTTACCTTGGGTAAAGTCTTGATTTCCACACCGAAAACCTTCGCCAGCTGTACACATACACTGCGTATAACGAGATACATGGTGGACGAATCCGGGGTTGTGCCCAAGAACCTAACCACTACGACAGCTTCGTTTCCAATCCACGACCGCGCCAGTTTGGCTGCCATGGCAAGAAGTGACGACGTCCCACACCCCGGTGCGCCGCAGATCACGAGAGGAGTCGAAGCCGAGCTGGTCACGTGATCCTCAATCTGCTGTAAGATTACTTCGCGTCCGTAAAAGGAGGCGCTCTTACGCTGACACACCAGCGTATGCCGGGCAATCTCCTCGAAATCACGATCAGCCAATTCAGAAGTGACGCGATCTTTGATAGCATTTGTGATGCTCTTTCTCATCTCTTGGTGGAAGTCTTTACAAAGTGTGTCGATGTACTGCGCATGCTCGGGGCTCTCCTCTGGATTTAGACCGCCGGCGTCGCACCACTTCACGTTATAAGTTCTGATATTGGCCTTGTCTACAGATTGTGGAAGCGCTTTATCCTTGAGTACCTTGAGCATATTCTGTGCAGACTTGTCCACTTGCTTCACCACCTTTCTGCCGCCCCACTTGCGTCTCGACACCTCCATAATGTCCACGTATCCCTCCGAAATCTCGTTCTTTATGTTCTCCTTCAGATCCGTGATGTTTCGTTTGAACCAGAAAGCGTTCCTCTTTGAAGCCTTACTCTCGATGAGGTAATCAATTTCGTGTTCAGTAACTGGGGAAAAGAAGAGACAAAAGTGTCGACACAACTGGGAATAAAAGGGCCATGTCCGAAATGCCAGACACCTCTGTTTCAAAGCGAGGTCTGGTGCGAAAACTTTGATATGAAAATTAGTTTAATGCAGTTAAGTGCAGTTAACATCCAAGATAGGTGTAGTGCGCTCAGCGATATGCAGTCATGTGCGCGGGTGACGTTGGCGAGCGGTGTTTCTCGTCGTGGGCCTGGGCACCAAGGCTTTGTGCGATATCTTTCTATAAAAATTAGTTTTAGTTATGTTTATTTTCATGCAAATCAAAATCATTTTTATTAAAAAGTCTTCGCACTAGGCCTCTTTTGAAACAGAAACCTTGGAGCGTAACGCTAACAAAACGCAAGTGCACGAACAATCACGAAGGACTTCCTCACCTGAGATAAAATACTTGCGCGCGAGCTTTTTATCCAGAGCTTTCTTGGCGGCACTTTTAAGAGCGTGCTGCAGAGTCAAGAACACATCCCACAACTCCTTGCGCGCCTGCTCCTGCGCGTCCCTTTCTGACGTCCAATCAGGAACTGGGAACTGGGAGCTGATTGGCTGCAGGACATACTCTGGCGGTATGGCATTGTCATCGCGTTTAAACCACTGGTCTATCAGCTCGATGTCTTCCTCGTCCTCAACCGCTGCACGAAGCGCCTCAAAGTCCGTGGCGGGGATTTTTGGCGGGAACACCCGATAACCGTACTTTTGGCCAAGGAAAGTCTGTATTGAGATAAGTTAAAACGTAAAAATCCCGGGCTTATACAGCGGATTGGCATAAAAATCTCGGGCTTTAGTTTAAATGCATTGTGTTGCTACTAGTTCTGAGTCAAACTTATTACTCTTACCACAAAGGTAGGTCCCGTCGACATGTTAACACTGCTTCTTAACTCGCGCAGGCACACGTCAGTGGTCATGTGATCATCAACAGCAGCGTCTTGCACCCCCCAGCTCATGTCCTTTATATGGAAGTCATACCCATTCTCCTGGCAGAGCCGTCTCAGTTTGGGGTAAACGTGTTTCATCAAGGCAGTGCGTTCAACCCTTGAGTCTGCGGAGAGATCGGATGTGGTAGCCGTAACTTAACCCTTGTTGAGTTTATAGATTGCTCAGATGAATGCTGATTGGACTATTAATATTCTCATCACATTCCCCATATGGCTGGCTAACAGAAGAGCTTTAGGGACAGCCTAAAATTATTATTATTATAAAAACATCGACCTCAAGAGATTAAATCTAGTTCAGTCTCACCTGTGGAAGACGAGTTAATGAAAATTCTAACAATCTTTGCCAGATTTGGAACTGTGGAAGACACATCTCCCAAGAAAACATTAGCAAAGAGCTGCTCCAGCGAGTAATGTTCATTATGTTCTCCACGTGACAGCACTTGCTGGCCATCTCTTTCCACGTGCTCTACAGATAACGAGGTCCCCTGATGATGTTCTTGATCGAGAGGATAAATGTCTATGTCTGCATCACCATCCTCATCATCCTCTTCTTCTTCTTCTTCTTCTTCTTCTTCGGTATCGACAGCTTGTTCCATGGGATATATGTCAATATTTACATCATCTTCTGTGGCAGTACCTAGATTGTTATTTCCTGCATTTATTTCAGATGTGCTAACAGTGTCAACTTTCCTTTGGCCGCACAATTCATCTAGGGATGTACTTGATCCTGGTACCGTGGACTGTTTACACAGAGATTCAAATGGAGTCTCGTTCTCTGGTTCAGATACCTTGAAGCCTAGAGTTGGAGATTCCAGTGTATCCTTATTACTTGGGCCAAGAGATGAACTGCTTGATTGCTTTGTGCTGCAAAATAGAAAGAAATTTACATGCATTGATCAACATTTCAGCTGTCTTTCTCTGTACTGACTCAAAGACTTTTAAGATTGACACCCAGGGCAAGGGAGTCAGTCTGGCAATTCTACCCATTTTCCTGCCCACATTTGTTATAGTTGCCATGCAAGTTCTTCATTTTTAAGCACTATTGGTTCGAAGGTCCCTGGAGAGGGGCGGGGTTGGGGGCAAGAGATGGGGATATCTAGAAGCTGGATGGTGGATTTATTGATTTATTAGCATGATGTTGTAAATAATTCTGTGTAAAATGCTATTCCAAAGAAAGAATAACTAGAACTCACAGGTTAAGATTGACAAGTTATGCATTAATAAGCAATGTCCTGATTGGCCAGCTTTAGAAACTCATTAAAGGACTGGCCCCTATTGTGCAAAATTAATCAAATCAAAGCAATAGCCCTGTCACAAGAAAGACGGACCACATCCAAATTAGAATTGTTCCAGGAGCACAGTTGGCCCATAAGAAACTGAATAGCAAGCTCTTAAAAATCAGAAAATTCAATAAGAGACTTCAGTATACTTGATACCAGTCCTTTTCGTATTTCTATTAATGTGATTCCTGTGTTCCCGCATAAATTAAACCGAAGGGAGCCAAGTTCAGTTGAGGTTTGAGAAATATACAACACCAGTGCGACGATTGCATTTGATTAGATAGGTCGTACTCTTATTTTCAGTCGAACATTCGATAAGCGTGCATGTCGAATCGCATCTACGACAGAAATTCGACACCGATTTACGCGCGCCCCACTCCGTTGGAAGATTTTGCAAAATAAAATGCGATTTGTGCAAAATAAGCTGAGAGATTACTGTCATACAACAAACAAGTGTGATCATCAGTAGTCAGTTGCACTATAGTTCTTGGTTGCCGGATTAATTCAATTCAATCGACACATCAGCACGTTCGACGTGACCAGGACGCATGCAAGCAGATCTTTAATTGAATGCAAAACACAGTTGTGACAGGAAAACAAAGCCCTGATTCGAGTGAATTAAAGCCGTCGAAATTATAAAAGCAAAAGAATGCTATCCAGTCGAAGACTTGTGTCAGTAATGACCATAATCTTTGGTGACTGAGACATTTCCCTAAAATGCTTTACTGTGATCAAGCGAGCAGACACAGTCATATCATTATTTACTTTGCAGATTTTAAGCGCTTAGAAGATGCTAAGTTAATGCTCTATTTAACGCAAATCGAACATTTTTTTATGCAAATAAATGCCGGATCCTTTTATTGGAATATAAATTTCATTCTTTTCAATGCAATAGTTTCGAACGAAGCCCTTGGTTTCAAAACAGAACTGGATGCGAGACAAAAGTCGTGAGAACGATTTATACTCAGAAATAGCGGCTATTAATAGATACAGATACAATATACAGTAGGAGTATCAGACTATTGATCGATGTCCGGGTGAAGCTAACGTGTTTACATATAAAGACGAATTTGTACAGATGCATACGTACCTGACGACGCGATGGCCATCGAGCGCATCCTTTTCAGAGTTTTCGTCGGTTTTTATGATCGACGAGCAGCACCCCATCACTGTAAATTCCCTCTCACTCTGCGATTTTACTTTGGAATTCTATAAATGTCGATCCTTCTGCTGCACCAGGTCACAGCTCGCTCGGGCCGGTTTATAATGAACGCCATTCATTCCGTGAACCAAAACGCCGTCAGATTACATCACGTCCAATGATTCTGAGAGAAACTACGGCTAAAAACAACAAGATGCACATCAAAGTCAAACAATGCACTACTCGAAATCCCTGTGGGATACACCTTGAAAATAATTCATTGTATTTTGTAAAAGAAAACGTGACAACAGTCAGCGAGTGTAACGCAACTTTAGTTACAACTAAAAACAAACTCACTTGCTTTCCAAATGATTCATCTGATGAAGGGATCGATCGAAATCGGTCTCGGATGAGGAAGTTGTGCGTCAAAACAGATTTTCCACAAATCTCTGTGCAAATCTGCGCCCTGCGCCTTTGTTGCTTCCGGGAGTGTGCGGTGCACCCGGTCAGTGGTCAAACCAAGCCTCGTTTCAGTGTGAACTTGGCGGTAGACATGAAGCGCAGCTCGAGCAGTTGCTGAACATATCCAAACGAAATTCACTTTTCTGACTCGTTTCTAACCGAAGGAAAAGCTGGTTACTGCACGAGAGTTTCTGTTTAGCTCCTCAAGGCTTTTCCCAAACACGTCCTTATGGTAATGTCGTGATTTTCTCACGTTGCCGTGCAAAGTTGTTGACACACAGATTTGTATATGAGAAGTTTACCGTCGATATCTGTTCTTGTTTTCCGGCGTTTGCACAATAATCAGAGGAAAACAGAGTTTTAAGAGCTCAGTTACAGAAGCAAACATGGACTTCGATTTTTCCCGGGATTCGGTGGCGTTCAGCGACATTGCCCCTCCATCCCACGTTAGCGAGCTGGAATCATTCTCTGATTTCGAGTTTAGCGATGCTTCTTCGGTCGAATTTGCAGCCATAGGGATCCGTGATAACGACGATAGTCCCGAAGGGAAAACTGGAGCAGAAGACAAAGGCAGGAGAGGCAATTCAACAGAGGAATTTGACGAGAAGGAAAGGTGGGACTTGTGACTTAACAGTGCGATTTCAATCAAACTTCAGGGTCAGAGCTATCAAGCCTATTTGGTTATTGTGGTTCACTGGAGAAAGCAATCGATTAAAACTTGGTGCTAACAACAGATTGCTTCATACATACTGAGCAGGAGCTATTTATAATTCAGACAACTTATAAAATATGCATGCTGTTTAGTCGCCAGTAGAACAAGAGGAAGCAATTTATAACGAGACATCAAGTGAAACATATTTAGCATGCTGGATTTCTACAGATCGCACTTTAATATTTGGAAAATAAAAAAAAATATCTGATAAGTAGATTAGAACAGTTTTGTGTTTGCTGTTGTATGATTGATCCAATCCAGAATAGACTTTCTTCTCTTGGCCAATCAAATGCAAAAAAAAAAAAAAAAAAAAAAGCCCTGTCATAGTTTGATTCACTGGTCACACAAGCATGCTGTAGTTTTATAAGATAATGAAGCCTCTGAAATTTTATCCATGCCCTTGTGTGGTTCTAAAATATTACTTTTTTTAATTGCTGGTCAATATGCTTGAATATTTAATCTGGGTTTGATGGAAAAATCATTTGGAATCCACTCTATTCATAAGTTGAAGATAATGCTGGATCACTTTCCAATCACTTCTTACTGATATTTGAAAATATGGACTGCTAATGTTATCAATCATCTTTAGAAGATTTTTTATTGTGTTCTTTGCAGGATTCCTTCTGCATTGCAAGAACTCAATGCTGGCTCGGTCATGGAGTGTTTGGCTGCAAGAAAAGATTTGATTCCACAAGGTATTGCTTAACGTGGATCTGAGAGTACAGTACCTAACAATATTTAGAAATAACATTTAATATATAATTATGATATAATATGAATTTATAAAATTTGTGCAAATCCAATGACAGGTTACACTGAATATGTTTTACACTGTGAATAATCTATAGCACTGCTTCTAGTCATTCTACTAACATTCTACTTGCTTGATTACAGGAAAACTCTCAGACAGTGGGCACGATCAGAGCTCATTAGGAATTCTACATCTTGATTCTTTGCTAGGTATTTTGGACATACTTCTTATATGTAAATAGTTTTAAGTTATATTATAAAGTTCAATATATAAAAATAGCAGTTCATATTTTTAGGTCATGTTACTGTGGTAGGAGAACATTACAGCAAAGAGCATGAAAGTGGTTTCTCTTGAACATTTTACACAAAACTATGCACATATGTATTATGTTTTTAGAGAGCTCTGCCTGGTCAATTACATCCACTGCAGACATCTGCTTCCACAAAGCATAGTTTTGTGTAAAATGTTCAAGAGTAACCACTTTCAATGTATTTTGTAATGCCCCTCTCCACTGCTTATATGTTGGTTCAAAGAGCTTTCTCCAGGTGTACATGTACATGCTGAGTATACAATAAGGAACTTTAACAAGTGCCAGATTCTCTTTATTGTATGATAAAATTCTTGGTGAGAGATTGAAAATTAAGAAAAAGTTGATTAGTCTTTACAGTGGTGAAACAGACAAGAGCGGTAAACTTCAATTTTCTATTTTAAAAGCTGACCAGAGATGTATTGTATATTACTATATAGGACTTTACTGTAGGAAGAACTTGGCTTTTTGGCAAATAAGCAATCAGTTTTCAAGTGCTATGTTGCTCAATATTTTTCTTCTTAAAATGTTAAGAGAATCTGTCATATATTTTAAACTTAAATCTAAAACATCACACTAATCTCACAGATACAAGTGACATGTTGAACCTGACTCCAGCTCAAGCAGAAAAAAGGCCTGTGATGAACAGAACACCTATTAGTGATGAAAAACCACCAGCTCAAAATAGCCATGTAAGTAATGATGCAAGCAACACATTTGGAGATGTCCCATTTCATAACGACAGTCCAAGTGGAAAGAGTATGGCAAGCACCTCAAAGGAAAAGCGTCCAGACACAGGCCAGGTTCCAGATGACTTCTTCAATTTTCCAGCAGCTGATATTGAATCAGGTGATGCTGTGGATCAGACCAACGGGGAGGATTCACTGGGGTTTAGTCTCGGGGAAGGTTGGTGTGTTGTACAGTATATTGACAACAAGAAATTTTTGCTTGTATTGCTACCAACTGAATTTATTTATTTAATTTCTTAGTTTAATACCAAATTTATGTGCCTATTTTATAAATGTTAGCCTTGCTTGGCTATGCCTAATTTAGGCTAGACAGTGCTGTTATATTATTCTTGGTGTAGGAAGGTCTTTGTCCTTTCCTAAGGCATATATTCTCTTCTTTTCTTCTTGTTTTTTTTTTTTTTTTTTCTTTTTTTCCTTCTAGGGTATGACATGAACTTTAGACTGCCAGGCAGATCTGGTAGTGGTGATGGAGGGGAGTTTATTGACAGGATGTCACTCTCATCTAGCATGAGCTTCATCCAATCACAAACACTCCCCACTGAGAGCATTTTCAGCCTTAGCAGGTACACTGTAGGATAATATAGTCATTTAAGGGTGTTAAAGCTCACTTTCTATTGAATAAGCAAAGAATATTGCTTTTAACCCTGTGTTAACCCCTTCACTGCTTACTAACCAACTCAGTCGTTCTAAAGGGAAACCTTACCTTTAGAAAGACTCAGGAAATTAAGAAATAAAGAGAGAAAGAAAATAGATAGTCTTCTAGCCTGATGCCAGATTTTGCTGAGTACTGTAATTTTGCATCAAGTGGATTTTTTGAACCCTACATGATAATGTTGACTGTAAATCCAGATCATATAACTCATGACAAGCCAGTTCTGTCACTGGTATTTTGATGCATCCTAAATTCATGTTTCTTCATCTCCAAATGCAGTGCGAGTCGAGGCCTTGGCAGTGGCATGGATTCCAGGCCTGGTAGTGCAAATGGTGGTGATACTACTGCTGCTGATGATGATCAGGCAAACACTTTGTCACCAGACAGTCACAATGAAGAAAGGAATGGTGGACTTGCAAGGAGACCAGGACTAGAAGGAGCCAATTCAGACACAGAGGATGCTGCCTTTCCACAGACCATGCATTTGTCCAGGGATCAGAGAAATGTAGAAGCTACAGTTAGAGGTGAGGAAGTAGTTAAAAACAGTTCGAAAATAGCCGGGTTTCAAAATAACCAAGCTTGTAAAGCTAGTCAAATTAATCCAAGGGGACTAAGCTTGACTTCGAAATAACGGGGACTTTGAACTAACCGAGTTCAAAATAGCGGGATTCAACTATAAAACTAACAGAGTTCATACAACATTTTCAAATCAAAAATCAAGGACTTTTTGAGGACTTTTCAAGGACAATTTTCATTCTTCAAGGACTGAAAATTACCTAAAAACTTCTCCTCAACTGACTACATCTGAACAGTCTTCTGTGCTGTGGTGGGCAAATTTCCAGTCCATAAATTTCTGGATTGATTCAAGCTCTTCTGGTCAACTGTTGCAAAGAATATTGTTTGACCTTTAAAGGACTAGTGTCCAAATTCAAGGACTTTTCAAGGTATCATACACATTTATGGACTTTTCACAACTACTGGTAGCAGTCAAATTCAAGAGCTTTTCGATTGAAGATTGTGCGAACCCCGACTAATTATTGAAGTAGAAGTTTGGTGCCAAGCAGCATCCAGTAGCATCTCAGAAAGAACTCAGTTTACATAGTGTACTATGTATGTGTATTGTAGTTATTTAGCGTGCTATATTACCTTTGTTTAGAGTTAAGATTATTGTACACAGGACAGCTGCTATACAGCACTTATAAATTTATGCACCCACAATATATGTAGTTGGTCAGAATTATTAGTAGTAACTATAGTACATGACTGGAGCTTGAAAAAGGCTTTGTTGCAGTCCTTTCTAATTCACTCACAAAATGAAATTATTAATGGAAGTAGGGATCGGTGATTTAAACTTGTTATTGTGATCACGATGGTTGTGGTTGTGCTGCTCAAAAGAGAAAACTCAAGCCATTCGGATTGCATTTCCAGAGCTGCGGCAGTCAGCAGAGGGTGAGGTGGTAGTTCCAGGTGTCCCAGGTGACGGAGGGGGTGGGGGTGATGGAAGCAGTGGTCACAGCAGTGATGATGATAGGGGGCCTGCAGGTGAGGCTATTCTCTTCTTTATAAGTTATGATTATTCTTGGAATACCGTACTTCTGGAACTTGGATCAACTACGGGTCGATGTGGGAAAGCTGGACAGCTTCAAATTCTTTCACAGCGTCCAGATTTCGAGCACTGACTCTTAGTTGATCCAAGTGATACCTATTTTTCCATGCCAATGCAGTCAATTTAGTTCTCTTTGGATCTGGTTTTCCATGCAGGATTAGAGCCTGACATGAGCAGTCTTTTGTTGATAGAGTTCACCCAACTTGGCCACCATGATGCCACACAAAAAGCAGCTCACAAAACCCTACCAGTACACTTCCACAGTAGTTACATGAGTGCAATCAATTCCATTCATGTTGCAAAAATAAAATAAGAACTAAAATATAATGGAAAATTGATGTTATCTGTAGCAGGACCCGAGCAAGTCCAGGCAAGTCCCAAGTAAATTACGTATTAGACACTTCCTCTGTTTGAAACTTGGCTGTCTGGCTAATGTGTAATGAAAATGTTTGTTTTGCAAGTGGTAGCATGATCTATACAATAAATTGGTCTGTGCTTCTTATTTTTAATCAGGTGCAGCTTATGTGTCATCCAGCTCCAGTACAGCCCCATCTATTTCTGTCCCTCTTCATCCAAACACTATTGATGCCCTTCTGCGAGTGGGGTTGACAGTGGGGGTACAGGAACCCCAGCCAGGTTCCGCCCATGACGTATCTGGCCTATCAGCGAACAGGGGACACCCAGTAGGGGGTGCAGTGGCTGGTGGATGGACAGGAGCTGTGGACACTTCCCCTTTGCTAGGTGACACACTTGCAGACCAGAGTAGAGCTTCATTCATGAATACTGGCCAGTTTGAGTTTCAGGTTGCCTCTACACCCATGGTCAACTTTACAGTGAGTAGATTCTCCCAACCTTGGGGGAACATATGAGTGATGTAGTGATAATTGATAGTTTAATCATCTTTCATCTAAGCAAGGTATCAAAAATCAAGTTCTCCTTACTGTATGATGTATAACTCTGGTGAGGAACAGAGAGAGAAAATTGAGGTTGATCACTCTTGGGAGTGAAAGGGTTAAAGAGAGTTCAGTTAGAGTAAACGACTGAACAAATGGCAGGGACTGCTCCTACCAGGTGTCTGTCATAGAGAGGTGTCTGTCTTAAGAGGGGATGTTTCTTAACCCTTTCACTCCCAAGATCGAAATGCAAATTCTCCCAACCTTTTAAGAGGAAAATGTAAGAAATGAAGTAGTTAGAGTTGATAGTTCAATCTGCTGTAATGTGAGAAAGGTATCAAAAGCCAAGTTCTCCTTACTGTATGATATATCTCTGGTGAGAAAACTAAAAGAGAAAATTGAAGTTGATCACTCTTGGGAGTGAAAGTGTTAAGAGGTGTTGACTGTATTTGCTTTTAATGGAATGGTGTTAATCTTTCTCTCTCAGCCCGGGAGAGATGCTGATGAGGACGTTTCCCTTGCTAGTGACAGTTCAGGACTGCGCTCTTGTTATCTCTTGGCTGCTGGATCACGTCATGACACAGTAGCAGCCACACCATATGGCTTGGCCCAGGAGAGCACTTTTCACATGTCAGATGTATGTACATTATGCCCCATACTTTTTCTCGCTTTTCATACTGTATACTCCACCACACTCAAAACAATCTAGAAAAGGGCCTCAAAAATGTTAACAGGATTAAAGGGGCCCTCTCAAACACAGTCCTTTGCACGCCGAAATCCTTGGTTCCGCTATTTTTGGAACTCCTGAAAGTCGAAAGATGAATAGCGATCCACTTCCATCCGACTCGTTTGAGGACAATATTAGTTTCTGCTACTAACCTATTTTTCTTTTGATTAATTACGTTCTTTCGTGTTGGGAACCAAATTCAGCCTTGGGCTTTCCAGATGTAAACAAAAACATTGAAAAGGCTGAGAGGGCCACTTTAAACAAATTCTTGACCTCATGGACAACAAACTGAAGAGTTCGATCAAATATTAAAATCTTGTTCTAGTTCAAAACTTATTAACGAAGTTGTGTTGTACGCAAAACACAAAATGTTAAACTTATTCCCGGTAGGATTAGCCTATCGAGCTGTGAACAACCAGGCTTTGGGCTCTAAAGTTAAATTTACTCTTTTGTGTACAAAACATCAGATGTTCCCTGGAAATGAAGGAGATGATGATGGAGACCAGACATTGACGGAGCTACCTTCTCTAAACTTGGACGTGGAAACCAGTGCTTCTGCTTCTACACTTGTCAAACAACAGGCAAGGCATCAAGTTGTACTGTACTGTTCCTCCTGCAATTTATGGCTTAAAAGTTTGAGACAGCGTGACACACGTTTAGATAAAAGTTAGAGCAATCCGAACTCACGGCGGACAAAAATCAACATTCAGAGCCAGTATCCAAGCTTGCCCTGTGAAGATGAGTTGAGTGGAGCGCGGTTACTTGTTGTGCAAAATTAGCACCTGATTGTCCTGTCTGTTTTTAGACCGTTGTAGTTGACAAGAGAGACACCTCAGCTGGTTATGACAGACTTGAAGTGCACAGACGTGTGACTGATCACTCCAGTGCCCTCCAGCCAGACACTTCAGATGTGTCTCTCAGGTTATCTAAGAGTGCGCTGCCCTCTGACATGAGTGGAGTTGAGGGAGACTCGCAGCTGTGGAAGGTATAGCCTGCAGAGCAGGCATATTTTGAGCACGCGCTGAAATCGGTGCGCACGCTTCGCAATCCCTCAAAACGAGATCACAGAGATTTCGCTGTGCTCCTGGCGGTTAGATAACCTAACCATGACCATAACCTAACCCTAACCCTAACCCTAACCCTAACCCTAACGCAATCCTAACTCTAAACCTAACCTCCCTAAGCGAGGCGAAACTTCGGTGATCTCGTTTTGAGGGATTGCGTAGCGCGCTCACCGCTGAAATTCCGTGTCCCAGCCGCCATCTTGGATTGGAGAAACCGAGAAAGCTTGGGATGAGTACAATAAAGCGACCCAGGGTGCGGGACTGAGGCGGATTGGGGAAGGGGGGAGGGGCGGGGGGTATGGAAGGTAGAGTTTACATTGACTATTCTGAACTTTGGGACCTCGCAAATCCTTGTGGACCAAAATTGTATTTTAGTCCCGCCATGTTTTTGCCCCAATGACAATGAATTGAGTTTATTAAAGAATTGCCACAAGACGCTTTTCCATTCTACTCATACTAAACTTGAATCTTGTGACATTTGAACATTTTATTGTCTTTTATTATTTGATTGAACATACACTGTAAAATCCTTTTATCTGATAGCTTTAATTGGGCCTATATGCAAATTATTTATTCATAAAATGTTGTCGCTGTTTTGTAATTGCAGTTTATATTGTCAGAGATATTCTATTTTTGTTTGATATAAATACGTGTCAAGTTGGAAGAACAGGAGATTTTCCCAGCTACTCAGTTTTGCTAGCATTGTTTCCTTGTGTTAGGCGGCTGGGACGTTGTAGGCAGATTAAGAAGGCGCTGCCTTAGAGCTTACATTTATTTAGCATTTCTCGAATGTTCTGAATGTGTGATGGTTGGACCCTTTACAGTCTACACCCAGAGAAGATGAAGAGGCCGTTCGAGCTACACCTGGAATTATTTTCAAAGGAGACCTGCGTCCATCTCCAGTCAGTGGCCATCAAGACTCGGACCAGGTAGTTCTTTCACTCTGTTCTTTATTTGTTTTAGATCTTGTTGTATTAGAGCCGTTTTCGGATGACTGTCGAAACCTAAGACCAAAGCAATCGTAGAGCCAATCAATGAGGCCAGCAAAACACGTCGGATTAACTAGAAGTACGAGCAAAACCAAAAGCAAAACCAGGTAATTGCGACTAGTTTTACTAACCAATCAGCAGTGCGAGAACACGCCATCGCCACCTCCTTTCTTGCGTGAGAATATTGCAACCAGGTTTTGCTTTTGCTCTTGATTGGCCAAGAATGTTGCTAAATTTGTTAGGACCAATAGGAAAGCGTAGCAAACGCAAAACCAAAGCAATCACACGATTACTTTCGACAGTCATGCGAATACTGTTACTGTGACTCGCACTGCATTGTGATTATTAGCCAATTACAGCGCCAATCACAAAAGCTGTAAAGAAAAAACGCCACGGTCAACTGCTTTATGTGGCAAAGAAGATAATGCAAGTTTATGTAATGGACACTTCCAAACTCCCAGACAGTAATTATCTGTGATGTTCTCTTGCAATTGCACTTTGTCTGTTTATCGTTCGTTTTTTGTTGCATTTTGATTTCTTCCCTGTACGTTTACTTTTGCTAAAAGTATGTTTTGTGTGTATCTTCCAGGCAAGCCATTCGACCGTCCCCGAAAGCACAAATAACTCAGTGATAGAAGTTTCAAGAGAAGAACCTGCTGCTTTGCCCGCTGATCTCTCCTGTTTACCTGCTGATCTCGCCCGGACGGTCAATGGTCAGATCAATATTATATTAATTCAATGCTCTTGTTCGCCTTATAAACTGTATTTTTCGTTTCTAGCAAATGTTAAGACACCATTTGTAGTGGCGGATTAAAAAAAAAAAAAAAGAACAGCAAACCTTGAATCCACAGCAAATAGAGACAACAGAGCCTTGGTTACCAAATGTTCACCTCTCTTTTCAGACGCATTAGGGAGAGCGGCTAAGGTGCAGGAGTACCTGTCGAAGTTGGATGAATTGGATAATGTTCCATTCGAGAGGACCCTCACTCCAGGGGGCCCTTCTGAAGAACCTGGTGCCAGGTGGCCCTCCTACCCCTTCACTCCTTCCCCGATTGTGCCACAGGAGGGCCAGGAACACCGCAAAGGAAAAAATCCTTTTGACAGTGAAGGTAGAGTTAATTTACACGGTGCAATGTTTGCTTGCGACTGTTCGTGCGACCTTTTTGCGACATGCTGACAACACGAATCGCCGTGCTGTGTATGCCAAGCCTATAACACACGATTCGTGTCGTAAAGGTCGCAGTCGTAAGCCAAAATCGCACTATGTAATTCGGCCTTTGAATGAGACAATTTTTTCTCCAACGCAATGTTCATTGTAAGTTGCTGTGCGGTGTCAGCACCCCCCCCCCCCCTCCCCCCCCACACACACACACACTTTTTTATGCAACTTTGACGCAACACTGCAAAAAGTAGAAGATTGTTCTCCTTTCCAACAGCTCGTGCAATTTACAACTTTGCAATTTTTTCTTCGCGAGACAAGTTGCAAAGAGGGATGTTACACGCACAATTTCCCCTCCAGCTTGTCTCTCATCGCAATGGCGTTGCAAATTGCAAGAAAATTGTCTCGTGCAACAGAACCTTAGGCCGCATATCAGCTTGCTGCTGTACGTTGAGCGGTTATAATACTTTTCTCGAATGTATTCAAATTCCCGAAAAATTGGGTGTCAGGCTGACGTGCGCGCGCTGTGTTGGTTCGCGGCTTAACCAATCAGATTGCGTGCATGCACAGTAGTACTATGTAATCTATCTTATAAATTGTGGTGTAGAATTCTAGAAAATGGAGTGGACTTCTTCCTGACATTACGCGTCTTTCTGAGAACCTATTCTACATTTCTACGACCGGCCTTGTCGTTCTGTCATTTATCTTTTACTGGCGATTGTTCTTATTTACACCAGATGAAGGATTTGACTGGAGTGGAGCCGCAGGGGAAGACTTTGGCTTTGTTTCTCAACAAGGTTTGGCACGTTAACTGTTGGATTTCGTTTATCCACTTATTATAGTCACAGAGTTACCAGTGCATAGACTGTCATGGGAAATTAATTTGTATGAATTACGGGGTTAACGTTTTGAAAGGAAAACAAGTTCAAACGGTCATTGAAAGGTCATGGAAAGTCATGGAATTTGGAATTTGTATTCCAGGCCTGGAAGAGTCATGGAATAAGGAAATTATGTTCAGGTCATGGAAAAGTAATGGAATTTTATAGTTTTATCTGAATTAGTTAAGAGCTTTGTGTCAAGCATCGGAAATCTGTGGCTGCCATGTCATTTTGCTTCTTGTTTTGAGATCATGTGCCCATGTTTCTGCATGAAGCCTGAAGGCATCAGTTTGATACAACAAGAACGATGTATGCGAATATGAAAGTGTTTCTTTAAAGACTCGTGTCAAAGTCATTCCAAATAACTGTAGTTTCATAGCTTCGCACGCGGCGTCACTCAAACTTCCCAAGATCGCTAGATCGTACTGCTGGACGGGGATTTGTGTAGGCTCATAAAGGTTTAGAACATAACCTGAGCCAATGTCTTATAAATAGCATCTAGCGTAACCGAATGTTGTTCGTTTGTAATTGTTGAGCAATTTCTTGAATTATCGACCGTATTATGTAGATGAACGATTGGGAAGAAATGGGAATTTCAAAATGTACACGAATGCACATGTTTTGATAAAGCGTGTGTGCAGCTCTAAAATTCTCTAGAATGTTTACGCAGGAATATTTGCACGAAATGCGATCTCTAGCATTAATTTTGCAATATACTTTTGCTGTTATACTCATTTTGTGTGAAAGACCTAGGCTGGAAAGGTGTGATGAGAAAGGTGTACAGAAATGCCCTGTGGTGACACATAAATGTCCTTTAGGTGATGCAGCAGAAATATTGGATGCAGACGAGAAGCGTTTCAAACAGGACCAGCTTGAAAAACCGGTATGAAGAATTGCTGGGGAGATGGTTGTTGGGGCAAAATAGTGAAAATACTGCTTCAGACTTGTTTTGACGAAGCTTGTTACGATCTCTGCTCTAAACTGTTAAAGGGCCCTCTCAGCCTTTTCATTATTTTTGTTTCCATCTGGAAAATCCAAGGCTGAATTTAGTTCCTAACACAAAAGAACGTAATTAATCAAAAGAAAAATAGGTTAGTGGCACTTTTAGATCAAAAGAAACTATTTTTCTCCTCAAACGAGTCGGATGGAAGTGGATTGCTAGACTTTCGCGGGCCCCCAAAAATGACGGAACCAAGGATTTCGGCGCGCAAAGGACTGTGGTTAAGAGGGCCCCTTTAATGATGATAAATTATTAGGAGAGTTGGTTGTTCTGGTTTGGGTGACCGTTAAAAAAATGAAAGATGGCCTATGCGAGATAGTGGTTTTAAGGTTCCACGTGCACACTCTCACTCCCTTTCTATCTGTCTTTATGTGTCTCGATGTATCTTTTCTTTCCTCACAGCCTGTTGGCAGTAGTTTCTTTCAAGATCACGACTGGACCCTTCCAGATGAGAGCAAGATTTATGTAAGAGCTTCCCTCATGGAGATGTTTGGAATGGAAGAGCCAGAAAACACGGGAGAAGGCCGCGTTTCTTTGGGAAAATTTCTTGCTGCAGGTTCAGAAGAACTTGGATCGTTATCAAATACAGATCAGGGCAGACCCAGGGTAGGGCAGTTACATTGAGTACACTAAAAATATTATTCTCTAATCACTCTGCAGTGAAACGAGAACAAATCATCTTGACACTAATATCACTTCACGCACACAGCAATCAGGAATGGGCATTCGTTTATTGATAGCCAGGCTTACAATACCACGGACAGTACACAGTAGTCATTTAACAATGAGGACTATTACATCCATTAATATGTAGCATCCACATCGGTATTACAATAGTAATTCTTCACAGAGAGAATAATAATTCACTTGCATACATTAACCAAACTAAAGAAATTTGACGGAAGGTAACGAGAAATGCCGTCGAGTGGTTACCGCATGCAAAGCAGGCCTTTATATGGCTTCTCAAGAATAGTCATGCACCTGACCTAACAATTATGTGAACAGCATGAATACCAACAGGTCTGACCTCATGCGACAAGCATGCATTCCAAACGTGACAAAATACATTTTCTGTATAGATATCGTTCTGTGGTCTAAAAATATCATAAAATTCCTTTGGAAATATTTTGAACAACCCATCTTGCTGTAGCTAACTGAAATATTTCAAGTGTTGGTCCTCCTAGTCTCCGTTTCTGCCTTCCTATTTGTCACCTAATGCGTATTCGGTTTTTCTTTTCAGCCGCACTTTGGTGGAAATAGAGAAATTATAACTCCACCTCCGCGACCACCTCCCAGAGTCATTTCCGACTTCGAGGCAGAAAACAAGGAAGAAGGGCGCATTTCTTTAGAAGAAGTTCTGACTGCATGTTCAGAAGACCTGAGATCGTTATCAAATAAAGATTTGGGCAGAGACAGGGTATGACATTTACATAGATTGTACTAATGATCTGAGGAAAGAAAGGGTTGTATTAGGACCATTCAAGAGACTGATACATTTGTCAACGAGACTTTAGTTTACCTTGTTAGTGTTTGGAGATTCTTTTGGACAACTGTCATGTACAGAAATGAGTTGGAAATGTTCTGGAAGATTGTTGGAAGGCTAACTTTTATAGTTTCGTTACATTTATACTGTGGACGTTTTTGATGCTGTAGCTTCACGGAAATCCGTTGTAAATATTCTAGAAACACTTATGATAGTTTGAAACTTGCTGTGCTATGGAAGTTTTCCAGTGTGTTTTCTTCTAGTTTCCGTTTCTGTATGGCTATTCTTCTATGATTCAGAAATACCATGGAAATTCTTTGGTAATATTTTAGAAACCCGTCTGATAGTTTGGAATGTGCTGTAGTATGGGGGTTTTCCAGTGTATTGTCCTTCTATTTTCCGTTTCTGTGTGGATATTCTTCTATGGTCTAGAAAGACCACACATTTCCTTTGGAAGTATTTTGGACAACTGTCTGCTATAGTTACGTGTTAAGTATTTGTACGTTTAGTCTCCTTTTCTGGCTTTCTATTTGTTGTTTAATGTTTAATGCTGACCCATTCTTCTTTCAGTTGCATTTAGATGGAGTCAATTCTGATTCCTTTGGGAGCCCTTGTGAAGAAGATCGTGATGCCATTCCACAAAAAACGAGACCGAACGAAAGTCTAAAGTTCAGTGATTTGCTTCCTGAAAAGGACCTTCATGGAAAAAGCGGAGAGATTAGTTCAGCAAGTGGGACTAAAGAGAACGACCTGGACAATTCATCCAGACGACGACTTGATATCGAGAGAAGTACTGATGGAGTACAGATTTCCACTCAGGCAAGTCTTTTGCAAGACAAAGGAAAGTCAAACGGGGATAAACACCTCAACAAAGACGAGGTACCAAGGCACCGAAAAGGAAGTCGGGACAGTTCTTACAGCAGCAGTAGTAGCAAAAGCAGTAAGAGTAGCCAGAGGAGTGTCAAAGGCGTGGTAAACAAGCGAAGGGATGGTGTTGATCGAACTGACAACGTGGCCTCTGTGAGTGGCAATGTTGAAAGGCAAGATAGAGGGGCCAACAGTGCTCCCAGGAAGAGAGGAGCAGGCAGGAAACAGCCTCGTCCGACGGATAAACCAAAGCGTGTTGAAACAGAAGCACGTGAGTCCGAGAATACTATTTCTTCTCGTGGTTATGAATCCCCTGAATCCTTGTCAAATTTAGAGAGAGCCACAGAGCGGCCCAGGTCACAAGTAAACAGAATTGATACACCCTCGACCACTCCGTTCACAAGTTCCACTATTACAAGTGCTGCTTCTTCTTCTGATGTTAAAATACCAAGTGCGTTAAACAGCTCAGACGTATACTCTCAAGATATAGTTGGTTTTATTTCCAAAGCAATCAAAGTTGACCCTAATGACCTTCGCTGGTTAATGGACGCTGCCAAATCCAGAGTTTCTGAGAAATCATCAGGAGGGAGTTCGTTTGTACCAACAACTGCAGTGTCAAGGTCTGGAAATCCGGGCGAACGTGAGGCAAATCCATCAAAGGTTGCAGAGAATGCTCACCGACTAGAAGGAAACCCCAACGGAGATGCCTCCATGTTTTTGGCTCAGCCAATAGGTTCTAGCAGTCCTGCAACATCAGGTTCTCCCGAAAGGGTACTTGTTTCTAGCAGAGGTATGACAGATGAGTTAGCTGATTTGGAATTCTCACCGGCAGGTGCTACAGCCAGTGACGAGGCGAGCTTTTTTTCACAGTCCCCACTTTTTCAAGATAACCCAGGAAAACAACGATGCTCAGACGAAAATGGGCGTCCAGCGATTACAGAAGTAAAGATTGCCGAGCAGTATGATCCATCAGGGAAACACACTGCTCCTCTCACTTCCCCTCGTGCCCCTTTCAGCAGCGCCCATATCATTCCCGAGTTTGGAGAAACTTATACTGTAAAGAGTATCAGGAGGCCTGTCTACGTTAAAGCATCCACAGTGGACCCTTTAAAACGCCGGACTAGTGAAATAGAAGATAGGCTAGATATGTCCTTGTCTGCGTCAGAATCACTTCCAATGAGTCCAAGTAGAGGCGCATCCAGAAAAGAAAGTTCAAGGACAGACATTTTGACACCATTTGCTTCAGAAAGGCAGCCTGTCCCGCCTGATTCGTTTGACAGTGCAATTGGAAACATGTCTTCTCACAGGACATTTGAGGACAGCAAGTCTAAACATAGTGCGACTCTGTCAGATACAGGAAATGGCGAACTGAGCAAACCAAAGTCAGACACTAGACATATTTCGGATGGTCAGTCATCAGTGGCTAGAATCGAACCAGGCAGTCAGGGTAGAGCACCTTTGGACAAAACTCTTGGGCCACAGTTCATGGACCATTGTAGGCCAGTTGAAATATCACACGCGGCAATGATCACACCGGCAGGGATTCCATTGCAGATCCCATCTTCTATCCAGTTTGTACCGCATGGAACTACTGTGCAAGGTCTGCAAACGGGCTTCGGCCATGCAATGGGTACTTTAGGAATGGGATCACCACTCTATTCTCTTAATGCTCCTCATTCTTTTGGTACCCCTCTGGGGTATACATTGCCAGCCATCCAGGGGCAGCCCATTAATGGTTGGGGACCTCGTGTTGCACCAGTTGGTGGCTCTATTACCCACTTTCCAAGTTACGGATTAATACCAGGACATGGCACACACGCACAGCCATCTGTGAACACTGTGTCGGCCACCCGAGGGCCAATTCCTTCTACTTTAACCACAGCCTTCGATCAAATGCCTATGCAGGTAAATGCAGGGACTACATCCCAAACAAGACCTTATGTCAGCCTGTCCCAAGTCACAATGGGCGCTGTCCGTGGGTTAGGTGCGTCACTACCCCAAACGCCTGTGATTGTACCGGGAGAAGTGAAGTTTCCGCCAGTTTGCTGTGTGGGTGTTATTACTCAGACTGTTTTGCCCCTGCACAACTCTAGCAGCAGATGGATGCAGTGTGGAGTTGGGGTAGTGGCATGTGAAATGAATGGAGAACAGGTGAGTGTTTGTGTTAAAATTTGTATTTCGGAAATAAATATCATGGTTTAAGTTATTTGAAATTCTTATTTTCAAATGAAGAGGTCCGATTTTTCCGACACAGACCCCAACTCAACAATTACTTTGTACGCTTTTCAGGTTCCTGTCTCTGGCGAATGTCCTTTTTCTGTTCAGTCAAAAGTCATCATCGCTCCTCACACCACAGACAACATTAAGGTGAGTACAAAGGAAGAACCCACTATGGCATTAGGGACCTCACTTTACGCAAACTGCGACGGCGACTGCAATCCGATAAAGTTTATTTCTCTCACGACTATTGGGCAAAATAACCAGCTGCTTTATCAGAGACTGGAAAGCTTTTTCTTGCTCAAAGCACGTTTTGAATGTCCAGTTGTAGATGACACCCTGCCACTGTTAGATGACAAAACAGTTTTGATTTAATAAAAAAATAGCTTAGTCATGCTTTGAACAACTGTTGTCAGTTGTCTTTGTCTTCCTACGAAACTAAATAAGTGCGCCTGTCTTTTTTTATTCTTGCAGGTGAAATTTGAGCCTAAGCACGCAGGTGCTTTTAAGGTGAAGCTTCAGGTGGTGTCATCTGTGGTTGTTAAGGAGTTCCAGTCTGGAGCACAGGACCTGGAGTCAGTGCCGTGCACTGTTTCTCTAGATGTGCTCACAGAAGAGCCCAAAGTAGAGGTTAGAAGTCTGTTCTGCTTGTGTCTGCCAGTTGCGTTGAATCAGCTAAGTTTTCCCTATGTAACATTCACGTAAAGAAAAGATGAATCTGAGAGGGAGTAGCTAAAATGACCCAAAGTTTTGCTTGCATTTTGAATATCTCCCGATTCATCCTAACCCTAATCAGCTCCAATCCAAAGTATTTTACCGATCAGCAGCGCTATTTTAATTCCAGAATAGACCCAATCGAACGCGCCCTAAAATACAAAGATGCAACATGTCAACCAAAGGTTGATGTGATAAACTTAACGCCGTAAAGTTGGCGTACGCTGACGTTTCAAGCATTAGTCTTGTGTAGAAGCAAATTCACTGGGTTTTAAGTTGGTCGTTTTTGGGGAGGTTCCGTTTTGGTAGTCTGAAGAAGTACTTTCTAAGTGTGTACTTACAGTCTTTGTAAATATGCACTGGACTTTCCTAAACAGCAAGGCTCTGTAAACAAGCTATCTTGTTTGAATAGATTTTGGCCGAAGATAGCAAAGTGATCGATTTTGGTGAGATGGTCGGAGGGTCAAAACAGTCCAGACCATTACGGCTCATCAATAAAGGCAGAGCTGCAGTTCCGGTCAGGATCATTCTCTCGGCAGTAAGTAGAATATATTTGCTTTTACTGAATTGACATGTATGTCTCGTCTGTTAATTTTGCGACCTTGACCCCAGCCTTGTCAATAAGGCCTTGTCACTTCACCATGGTCTTAGTGTATATTGATTACAAGATGTCTTCACTATTCAAATATTTTGCAGGCTACAGCTTACTAGCATTGCTTCCCCTTTGCAAAAGCTGATTTTTGTATATCTTATGTGGCTATTTCGTGTATTGAGCGGTTTCGGAGGCTGTAGTAAAAACTTTCAACCAGTCAGAAAGCCAAAATTATTTTTTGCTCGGTTTTACTTTCAAGAAGAAGCCAAACAAGACCGCTAGTAGCTTTTGCTGTTGTTTCTGATCGGCTGAGAATTATGCTAAACATGTTTGAACTAATCCAACAGCGTAGCAAAGGCTAATCTAAAGCGGTCACGCTATTGTTTTTGACATTTATCTTAAAACATTCCAAACAATTTGCATGCTACAGCTTCCATGCATTGCTTCTCTTTTGTGAAAGCTGTCCCTTGTATATAGAGCTGTTTTCAGATGACTGTCGAAAGTAATCGTGTGATTGCTTTGGTTTTGCGTTTGCTACGCTTTCTGATTGGTCTACACAAGTTTGGCAGCCTTCTCAACCAATCAGGAACAAAACCAAAACCAAAACCAAACACTTCTCACGCAAGCGATGGCGTGTACTCGCACTGCTGATTGGAAAGTAAAACCAAACGCAAGACCAAACGTGAATTACTTTGGCTTCTGATTGGCTGAACTGTTTTCTCTCAGTCTCTGTGATTGGCCTGTGTGATTACTTTGGTTTTGGTTTTCGACAGTCATCCGAAAACGGCTCTATTGTGTGATTATCTCGTGTATGTCTTTACTTTCCAAACATTTTACAGGCCACATCTTCCCTGCATTGCTTCTCGTTCGCCAAAGCTGACTCTTCTACAGTGGATGAAAAAGCACCATTTTCTTTACGGGGGCCCGGTATGCCACTGTCTATCCAGACACTTACTGTTCCAGGCCGGTCAGATATGGTACGTCATACTAACATATGCAGTAACATTCATCGAAAGCAACTTTGTTTGTATACTTTTTACATGACAGTTTTTCCTCGTGTAGGTCTTTGTGATCGTTATGCAAATACTGCACTTTTCTTCTAAGGATCTTGGCTTCGTGGTGACTTTGAGGATGATGGATAAAAATGGACTTGGTGGTGGTTGCGGGAATGACGAATAGACATGGTAGTGGTAGAAGTGAACGTTATGGTAGGGGTAACGATGGACTTGAAGGTTTTGGTGTGGGGATGGTGTATGGAATAGTTTTGATGTAAGTGATAGTGATGGTAGAGGTGGTGGTGTTGGGCGTGATAGTAAATGTAGGGATGATGTTTGGAAATGGTGGCGATGGAAGTGAGGGAATAATGGTTGTTATGATGGTGGTGATGGATGTTACGGTGATGGTGATGGAAATGGTGATGATGGACATGACGGTGGATGTTGATATAACAAACGAAAATGGTGGTGATGGAAATGAAGGGCGGGTGATGATAGACTTTATGGTGACTTCCGAAATGGTGGATGAAATGTTGGTGATGGAAATAGGTGGTGGTGGATGAATTTGGTGATGATGAAAGTGTGGGTACTGGTTTCGGTGGACATAATTGTGGGTGTAGAGATGGTGGATGAAAATGGTTGTGATGGAAGTGAAGGTGGTGGTAGATGCGGTGATGATAGACGTGATAGTGAATGTGGGGATGAGGGTGGTGAGGGGTGATAATGGTAGTGGCAGTGAAAGTGGTAGTGGCCCCAGTAGTGTCTTCATTCTCAATGGGGTTTTCGTTAGCTAACTGGTTAATGTCGCATTTCTGTTTATAGAACGCCAAAGTGGAACCTATAGTGGTTTGGCTCTTATTTCAGGCTCCGCAAACCGATCCAGATGGTACGTTTGAATACCACATTAGGCAGTTGTTAGGGTTTATTATTATTGGTGGATCTATGTTTGGCTAGCAAATCGACAGAACATGTATGACACCGAGGTCCGTTCGTATTATTTTCTGTTTAGACTCAGGTCCACTTCGCCCACCTGGAGAATATTCTTCTCGAGTGGATGTTGAAATTGACTCAGCCGGTCAAGGTTAGCAAGTTTCATTCTGATTTGTCAATCACTATTTGTCATTCTGTTTCTTGGATTTGAATTGTTTTATAGGAAGTGGAATTTCATTATTCTGTCACTCTTCATTCTGATTTGTCAATCATTATTTGTTGTTCTGTTTTTTTGGATTTTAAGTGTTTGATAGGAAATGGGATTTCTTCATTCTGTCACTTTTCATAGTTGATTTTTCCTTGAAAGCAAGATTTCATGTTGTTGCTTTATTATTAGTGCGGTGCAGTTGCTTTATCTTCCACTTTATTTTATTGTTTCAGGGCCAACGATTGCTAGCATTCTTACAAAGGCGTTCGTCGGAGTGGTCAGGCTTCACATACCACGCAGCAACTTAAAAGTATTTTAACAGACTGCTTAATTTTCTATTTACGTACACGTACACACGCACGTACACCCATAACTTGCCATTGGTTAAAATTGTTTTTCAAGTTCCCATATTGTAATTAATGTTCAATTCTAGACCCCCATCAGGCATAACGTTTCCCAAACAGCCAAGTTCTAAACTTTGTTCTAAGGTCCTTCTCTTTTTACGAAACACTCGCACTAGCATGCATGCATGCAACGTACGCATGCATGATTAATTTAATTGAAACAGTGCTTCTGCTTGCGTCTAATGTGTCCCTTTTGTCAGCAGGCACTGAAGCTCGTGGGCATGCCTGGCGAGAGAGTAAACCTTTCTTTGCCCCTGCGCAATGCTGGAAACATTCCATTCCAAGTAGAACTGAAAGTCCTTAAACATCACGAGTTTTTCACCATTTCACCGAGCCGGCTTCGTCTAACACCAGGACAGGTATTATGGTGACAATGACATGGGTTCACGTTTATGTACAACTAGTGCTTTTGCAGGCGACGTTTAGAAGTTTCCAAGGATAACTCTGTCTTAAAACGATTGTATATAAGTAATATGCAATACCAGTTTTTATTCTCTGTATGTATACCGAGCCTCGAGCTTAGATAATTAAGTTCTGCTTGTCCACCCTCTGTGCTCACTCGCGCTTATGTTACGTCACAGGAGAATGATGTTATTGTCCACTTCAAGTCAGCTGAACCTAATGCAGTCATAGCCAGGTAAGTTGCCACACTGGAAAAAGTGGAAAAATGGAAAATAAAAGTAGAATAAAATGGAAAAAGTAGAATAAAAATAATTTGTCTAATAGAGTGGTTTTCGGATTCGAAAATTAAAACCGAAGTAAGTACAGTGCCAGTCACGGAGACTGTAAGAAAGATTTTTAACCAATCAGACCAACGAGCAACCCAAATAGTTTTTGTTTCGTTTTATTGTGAAGAAGAGGCCAATCAACAGTGCGAGGAAGTGCCATCGGCTTTGCTGCTTGTTTTCGTAAGAAGGGTGCAACTAGGTAGTTTTGTTCCTGATTGGCCTAGAATGAAAACTTCTTTGGACCAATTCGAAAGCGTGGCATGCGCAAAGCCAAGGTAATCACACAATTACTTTCAACAGCCTTCCGAAAACCACTCCAAATAGCCAGACTTTTGTCCAATTCAAATTCAAAACCCTCTGGAAATATTTTAAAACTAAATCTGATAGTTTATTGTCTTTCAGTTTGTTGACCATGACAGTACTGCCCAATGGTCCAGAGTACGAATTGGTGTTACAGGGATCAACGACTGCGATGAAAGATGATAGGTAGGGTGCTCCACATCACACCAACTGCTCCATCAGATAATGGCGCGGAACAGTGTGGTTTTTGTGTTGTGTGCGATTAGTCTCCTCTCAATGCTGTCTTGAAGTTGAGTGCTGTCTGGTCCTGAAGTACTTATTATACGTGGTATTCGGCTGACTGTCGAAAATGTTGGCGATATTGGACATTTAAATACACTTATCACATTCAGCTAGAACAATTGTAGCTTTTCATAGTTTCAACGTACTTTGTACTTTATCATTAGTGGTTATGGTTGTTTAAAGTAGTTTTGCTTACAGCTTGCATACTTCTATTCTTTACAGCGCTTTTCTACTTTGCAACAAGTCCGTGGTTTGCTGGGGTGGGGTCCGAATGGGAAGATCTGCGTAAGTTTAATTTGCCTCCGCGACGTTTTTGTTTTTTGCTTCGTTTATTGCTGATGGGAATACCACGAGCTTAAACTTGCAAAGTGTGTCTTCGTCATATTATGTTTTCTTGGTTCACATTGTCTCGTGATATGTAATGAAGTGCAAAAATATACTCGGCTACTCTTGCCTCCGGTTTGCACAGAAACGCGACAAAAGTTCCTCGCCGAGGACCCGCGCGTCCCTACTTTCGTTTTTACTGGGTACGGGTTCTGGTCTTGACCCCACTGTAGTAATGCATCATTGACGCCACGAGCTCACTGGCAACTTCAGTCTTGTTTTTTTGTTTTTTGTTTTCTGATTTTTGTTTTTGTTTTCTTATGTTTTTGCTTCCAGTGAGTATACTTGATGCGCTACTGAGACAGGTTTCTTCGCTGTGTTTGTGAAGTTCTCTCTTTTCACTTTCGCGTTTACCTCCAAGGATCCGCGTAGAGAGGAGTTATTGGCGGGGCTTGCACAGATGCGAAAATGTAACAATTTAATGGCCTTGTATTAATCCATGCAACGTCCTTTATTTTGTGTACAGACAACAGAAACTCATTTTAAAGAACAAATCCAGTTCGCCAACGAAGAAATTAAAGCTTCGGCTCTCAATTCAGGGGAACCACTCTGATTTCCAGGTTTGTGGCTTAGATGAGCCAAACGAACTGTACGTTTTAACTTGCGGATATGCGTAGGACAGAAAAATTAAAGTGAACACATCTGTATTAGGCGATATATCGGTATCCGTGGATTAGCTGTTGAGGCTCATTGATCTCTCTCAAGTTTTACTTGCGCATATGCATAGGCTAAAAATATTGTAAACATCTAATTTGGAGGTAAGGTAAGCATGCCTACAGACGATAGATCACGATAAATCTGCGGGTTAAGTCGTGGAGGTTCTATCATTGCCTTTCTCGTTTGCAGTTGCTGGTATGATATGCAGAGAGCTTAAATTTGTGAGTGGCACATCTATATTCGTGGTTAGGTACATAGACCCTATCATTAACTTTTTCTTCTGCTTTTGTTGTTGTTACTGTTGTTGTTTGTTTGTTTGTTTGTTTGTTTGTTTGTTTGTTTGTTTGTTTGTTTGTTTTGCGTGACCTTAGGTGCAGAATGTATTTGACACAATGGATAAAGAATCTCAAAGTTCGTTGATGACTCTGGGACCGCAGGTGAGCAGCAGTTCTAGCACAATCATGTAGAATTTTTTCTAAAGAAATTAAAAGCTGGGTAGTTAACTCGTGTAAAAGAGTGGATGGAGAAAAGTCAATTGCAGCAATTGTTTTGAGTCTAACTTGCTTAAATTTCATTTAGCCTCATAAAAAATAAATAATTTTCTTCCGTTTCTTTGTGTTTTTCTGTGTGTCTGTCTTTTTTGTTTGTGTCTCGTTCACTGTGTTTCTTTGTCTGTCTCTGTCTTTTGCTACTGTGTTTGTTTGTCTGTTTGTTTCTCTGATTTAATCTGTGTCTTTGTCTCCGCTTGCCTCTTTCTGTGTGTGTATTCTTGCCTGTCAGTTTGTTTTTTCCTCTATCTGTATTATGCTTGTTATACTTTATTTCTTATGTTAACAGGAGGAGCTCCCTGTTCATCTTCTCTTTGCGCCGTCGTCTGTTGGCTTGATCTCCAGTGCTCTGATTATGACGTCTGCAAACGGGGGAGGAATCAAGTCAAAGGTGCATATGAACAAACCAAATGTGCGAGCGATGTCATAATTTACTGTTAACTCAACTTTCACTTGACCAAGGGCTTTCAAAATAAGTGAATATAATTGGTTTTTAAATGCAGAGCTAACCCTATCATTCTGACAACAGACCCACTCTGCCCACCGTTATTTAAAGTTCTATATGGTTTTACATTTTACATTTCCTGTAACTTTGTTCTTCACAAACGTGTGTTTCATTTTGATTTAGTGTACTGATCAGTTATTTTGTCCAGGTTCCTTTGTACGGTCATGGAGGGACGAGCGAGGTGGTTGTCCTTGACACTCAGCAGGTGAATAAAGGGTACACGACTTCCATCGGAGAGGTAAGGAGGCTAGCGTGTTGAACCACATGCTATGGCACCCGTAAAGCTATCCACAATGCTACACACACAAAGAACGCTCAGTCCCTGCTGTCTGCGTGGCGCAGGGATACACCATTCTGTCTGTGCTCATTCTTTTACCCAATTCTTTTGAAAAATCAGTGCATTTGCCGTCTTTTGATAGTGTCTGTATTTGCACTCTACCCAGGTTTCCCTGGGGAGGAAAAACACCATCCAATTGACTGTACGGAACTCGGGAACACGAGCGGCGTTTGTGAAACTGATTTGCTACTCAGGTGGGGAGTGCTTTGTAGCTGTTATATTTGGTAGGAATGTCGGACGTTGTATTCATCAGCTCAATTTGGTATTTACGAACGTTTGACGTGTGTTGTCCACAGATCTGGAATCCCTGGCTGTGTATCCAACGACTCATACGACTGTCACTCCGAACAGCTTTATTTTGCCTGAGAGGACATCCAAGGTTAGTGCCTTTGTGATCAATACAAAATTCTGACCCTTGTGGAAAGTCGGTTGATTTGAAGTCAGAATATCATTGATTCAACCTTGCATTACCCCCCCCCCCCCCCTTTTTTTTCTGCAATGCATGCGACCAAACACGAGTTTACATAGATATTACATTGCCCTCACTTTATGTTCCACCGAATATGTCAAACTTCCTTCCTCAGGGGGAGGCTTAGGTCGCAACACGGACGGAATTTATGGATGTACTTCATGTCTGTCTTTTCACAGAACGTGTCGGTTAGTTACCAACCATTAGAGAGAGATGCAAAGAAGTGCCGCAGGGAAAAGAGCAACGTGGCTTCTCTGGCAATTTACTCTGGTGACGAGACGATCAGACGGCAGTACAAAGCGTAAGTTCTGTTTTTTTTTTTTTTTTTTTTTTTTTTAAAGCCTAAGTGCTGTATGGGGACTGCAATGATTTGCTGCGCGTTTGTGCCTTGATCGACTTGACTGTGCGTGTTTATTGTCCTCCTAATCTAGCTATCTAAAGAAGAGTGGCAGATCGTTTTCTGAGACGTGGGCTGAAGGATTCCATTTGCTTACAGGATTTGAGGGAAAAGACAAGGCCATAGAAGGTATTATTAAACAACTTATGAATCGAACAAGCTATTGATGTCTTTTGGGGCTTTCGTCACTTTAGGCTCGTCCAAGGGAGTCCAACATCACCTAACATTATTGGCATGTTGTCAAGATGGCATGGAACCTTTATTATTTTAAAAATTATCTAAAAAAATTTGCAGAAGTTACGTATTCTTTACCAGGGTAGAAACGCTTGTCCTGAATGTGTATATATTTTTTTCTATAGCTGTGGACTACCCCCGGGTGCCGCGCTGGGACCATTTTTTCCAGCGTCAGGTGAACAGAGTCGTGGTGTTCTTGATGGGGTCTCCTCCGATCATTTATAAGCCAAACAGATCACTGGACGTCGTCCCTGTACCAGACACAAATGGCACACAAGCATCGTCATCGGCACAAGGACCACAAACGGCATCAGCTCCAGCACAAACATCGGCTCCAACACGAACTCGTAAAGGGGCGCTTCGCGACCACGCAAATAGTAAGTTGTAATAGTAATAGTAATACAATGGAACCCTGTTATAACGAAGGCCAAGAGACTGCGAAAATGTGTTTGTTATAACGGGGGTTCTTTATGTCGGGGTTCTGTTCCATACATTTTACATGTAACTTTGCCGGCCGGGCTGAAGAATGTCTTTCGTTATACCGGGGACTTCGTTATAAAGGGGTTCGTTATATCGGGGTCCCACTGTAGGAGGTTTTAGAGTATACTGCATGTATGTGTGTGCCATTGTGTAGGATCGTCAAAAACAGAAGTAAACGCATAGGTCCTGAAACTTCACACTTTCACGATCTGGTTTGTGGCAGACTAGAATTTGACTTGTCGTTGTACAGCATGAAAAGGAAATCGAAACACAAGTTTACATCATTCTGTGCTAAGACTGATACTCGTATTCTTTATTGGAAACTACTATAATATTGCGGGATCACAAAACTAGCAGAACCTGAACACCTTTTTATCCAGTGTACCTTCAGCAATAAACTGGAAAATAACTAAGGATCAACATTTATGCGTAGGGTTGTGTGAGACAAACAATGTTATCATAGCCTACCCACCCATCCCTCTTACGGTCAGAGGACAAAGGATGCTCCCTTGATCATAGTATGCATATTTGATTCATAGAGATTACTTCATGGAAAGTGCGCGCGTACGGTTTTTATTCACGAGTTGTGAAGTATCATAAAACGAACGAGCGAGGCTTTGCGAACGAGTGAGTTTTATGATACGAAACAACGAGTGAATAAAAACTGTACAAAGCACTTTCCATGTTTTCTGTTTATTATATACATACTGAGACATTTATGATGGGACCGGGAAACCCTTTAAAAGTAGTGAAAAATCGTCGTTCGCAGCTTGTGATTGGACGAACGATTTTTTTCACGTGTGAAAAGCGTCGTTCGCGGCCTCTCATTGGCTAGAACTCATTTGCGTACGAAATTTTACGATATGGCTTTTTCGTGAGTATGTCTCAGTATGTATATAATAAAAATTATTCCTATGCAGTATCCAATGAAGCGGACGCGGACACCTGGGATATCATTCCAAAGCATCTGGTGCTTTCTATGCCAGAGACAAGTGAGATCATTGTCTTATGCTTGATTCGATTAAATTGCACAGTCGTTTTCCTTAAATGTTGATTTTCGTCTCGTTTTGTTGTTATTATAAAGCTGGTTAATAAAGTAAAATTCTAAAACTATTTTTCGTCCCTGAACGGTTTTTCACAGTAGGTAATCCATAGGGGTACCCATTTTTGTGGATTTTTGTTGCACTTTCCCCGTTAAATTTGGAAGTATGTTATCTGTGCTGTGAAAGCCGCTTCTGTGAAATGGGCCCTTGTTTTTTCTTGTTTTGTTTTTTTGTTTTTTGTTTTTTGTTTTTGTTTTTGTTTTTGCTTTTGGTTTCTATCTAATCCCGTTGTAAGTGTCAGTCTGATGGGTTTTTGTTGTGTTGTTGTTTGCTTCAACAGAAAATGGAGCCCAGAGACTTCAATTGATCAATTTTTCTGAAAGGGATCTTGGGTAAGCATACGGGCAAATGCACCACTAGTGGAGTAGGGCAGGGGGAGAACGAACCTCTTAGTCGTGAGTCCAGGACTTGAACAACCTAACCTCATAGCTAACAAAATATTATGTTGTTTGACCACAGTGAATTTATAGAACGATTATCTGACCCAGCTTCTCGTTCTGCTTCTTACATTTAGAAGGTGTCACATCTTCTTTTGTTCTGCTTGTTATGTTGTCACGCCATTCATTATTTTGCACTGCTCATCCTGCAGCTTTGAGTTTATTTTGCCGGCCCACTGTCTCGTCGTTACCCCGGACAGAGGGAAGTTGCCGTCAAGGTACGGGAATGTCTAAAAAATAACAGCGGTCTTTCACTTGATTACTGCATACGTACACGCACGCGCGCGAAGAGGAGCACACAACGTGCAAATGAAAAATCAGAGTAAAGCTGGTGTTACACTGGTCGATTTGCAACGATACGATGTTGCACTAAAAATCGTTCACGTGTAACACCCCATTGCGATGGGCAAATCGTCGTTGCAAATCGACCAGTGTAACACCAGCTTAACGACGCAATTAGTTGCCAGGAAAACGGTTCACCACCTACAGAGGCTTTGGCCACAATACAGCTAAAGTCTTTCACTATCAGGTTTCTTTGCTGACATTTATAGAGACCCTCTCATTGTAGATGCTTTGCGCGCCCATGTTTTTATTTACATCCGGAGCTCGACTTTCCTGAGGCGCCCACGTTTTGACTGCTCGGTCTGATTGTCACTGCTTGCCGTATTCAATACACTTTCTGAGTTTGTGCTGATATATTTCGCGATAAAACGTAGAAAAACATAAGAATCCGCCAGTTTCGTATGATACTAAAATGGCCGCCGTCAGTCACTGGGCGCACAAAGCATCTACGGTGAGAGGGTCTATTTTAACCATACACAAAAGCATCCGCCCAACGACAACGTCAAGACCTTTAAGTGTACTCACGGAACGCTTTTCATTTGACCAGTCGCACTTTTAAGTTTTGGTTTGGACGTTTTCTTGGTCCCATTGGAGGTAAAGGTTAACTTTACAAACTAAGGCTTTTTGTGTTTCTTTACCGTCAACAGGAGCCAAGTGGTGGTGATTATGAGCACGAGGTCAGATCTCGATGGGCTAGCGCTTCCTTGGGGTGGAACGGTGTATGTACAATGCGACAGAACCACTAAGGTATATTAGTATCTACCTTGTCGTTGTTGTGTTCATTCTTGTCTTTGTCGTTGTTCTTGCCGTCTCTGTCTTTGTCATCCTTGTTGCCATTCATGTCGTTGTTGCCATCCTAATTCTTGTCTTTGTCATTGTTGCAATCCGTATCGTTGTTATTGCCATCATCAGCATTGCTGTCGTTGCGATCTGTGCCGTCGTTATTTCCATGCTTGGCATCCTTGTCTTTGCCGTCGTTGTTGCAATTTTTGTCGATGCCGTCGTTATCGCCATTCTTGTCGTTGTCGCTCTTGCCGTGACCGTGTCGTCGTTTCTGTCATCTATGTTCTTGTTGCCGTTCGTACTATCTTTGTCATCGTTTTTTCCATGCTACTCGTCTTTGCAGTCCGTGTCGTCATTGTTGCCATATCCTTGTCGTCGTTCTCGTCATCCTGTTCTTTGTCGTCGTTCTTGTCATTCTCGTAGTTCTTGCCATATTTGTTTTTGTCGTCGTTCTTGCAATCTTTGTTCTTGTCATTGTTGTAATTTTTGTTCGTGTGGTCGTTTTTGCTCTCCTTCTCTTTGCCGTCGTTCTTGCTATCCTATTCTAGCCAATTCCATAGCAGCTTTCATGACTGTCCAAAACAATTGTGTGATGCTTTAGTTTTGCGGTTCCTGCACTAAATTGGTTGAAAGTAAGTTCGTCAGCATTCTAGGCCAATCAAGAAAACACCCAATTGGGATTTTTTCATGCAATCAGGCAAGCAAGGAATGGCGTTTTCTTACGCTGCTGACTGTTCTCTTTAATAAAAACCAAACGCAATTTCCTTTGGCTTCTCGTTGGTCATAAAGAATGTATGGTTGTTGTGATTAATGCTGTCACAGCAGTAGTACTTACTTTGGCTTTGGTTTTACATAAGTTCGTAAACTGCTATAGAGCGGTTTTTGGATGACTGTCGAAAGTAATTGTGCGATTGCTTTGGTTTTGCGTTTGCTTTGCTTTCCGATTGGTCCACACGAGTTTGTCAGCATGCTCAGCCAATCAGGAACAAAACCAAAACCAAAACAAAACACTTCTCACGCAAGCGATGGCGTGTGCTCTCACTGCTGATTGGAAAGTAAAACCAAACGCAAGACCAAACGCAAATTACTTTCGCTTCCAATTGGCTGAACTGTTTTCTTTCAGTCTCTGTGATTGGCCTGTGTGATTACTTTGGTTTTGGTTTTCGACAGTCATCCGAAAACGGCTCTAATGCATAATGTATAACCTTTAATTTTCTTCAGTCTATCAGAGTGCAAATCAGGGAGGATCTTGTGCTGGATCAGTCACCGTACCACCCCGGCTCCACTGCTCTCCAGTCTCTTGCAAAGAACACTGATCCCGCCACACCACACCGACCACTCAACCCTAAAGCTAACACTATCCCACTAAGAGTCTCCCCCAAGAACGTTGAGTTTCCGGATACAGGTGTAGGGAAAATCTCAGGTAACAGACATTAGTAATACATCCATAACACAGAGCACATGTTCAGCACTTGGCCAACTACAGAATGCATACACTGGCCCATTGCAGCTGTGTTTTACCAAAGTATACCTTCAGAAAACCCTGGTATTGTCAGACCTTATACGGCAACTTATACGACACTGTGAAAGATTAAAAAAGAGTGGGAGAAAAGAAAAAATTGCTGCATTTTCTTGTTGGGATGAGGATTTTTCATACACCAAACCTACGTACGTACGTACATGCATACATATATGCAATGCATCAAACATGTACAAATCTCAGTTGACAGCATTGGTAAAGTAAAAGATAATGATTGAAGTACTTGCACACCCAATAGATATGAACATTTTTTATTTATCTTGTGTACTTTAGGAATATTTCTAGGTAATTTACTTAAAATATGGATTCAGCTGGTACCATACAAACCAGTAGAATTTTATTTATTTATTTATTTTTTTAGTTGCGTGCGTGACGGTGCAGAACAACGCCTCATATCCTCAGCAATGGATATTGTCTTCTGTTGCTCCGGCATATGTAAAGGTAACACCATTTGAGCAACGAACGGTCTCTGTTGAAATTCTTTCACTGATTTATTATAGTGTATGCCCAAAGGATCATAGGCTTTTATTTTTCTTATTTTTGTTACCCACAGTTGAAGTGGACTTAAATTTCCAACTGCCCAGGGGCTATGTTGTCCAGTACATCCTGAAACTAGTTTCTAGTATCGTTTTCCTCTTACTCGTAAGGAGAACCTTCCAACATCTCATGACTCAAACTAAGTGAAACATAGGGCTCTAATTAGGACTGGTTCTTGTCATATCTTGCATAATTTGGACTTATTGTATAATAGTACAAATTGGGTTATGGGTATGAGACTATCCTTTGGGTGTCTGTCAGTTGGAGTTGTTTGACCTTTTGTCTGTGTGAGTGTGCTGTTTGATTGTCTTTGATTCTACATTTTAGGCACCAGTAGATACTGGGTCCATCTATCGCACAACATATAAGGCATTCAGCTTCCACAGTCAGTGTGGAGTAATAAATGCTGGAGCTACGTTAAAGGTACAATTTCCCAGAGAGTTTTTATCTGTAATAATTTTATTTCTCTTGCAACTGAAAATATTTTTAGAAGCAAAATAATGTATGAATAGTACTTCCTCTTCCATTGTTATTTATTCCCACAGCTTGCAGTGAAGTTTCAGCCTCTTAATATTGGAAAGTACTCTCAATTCTGGGACATGCAGGTAGAGTGCATTGTCTGTGGTTTACGACCAACTTTTATATTCCTTGTTTTTGATTGCCTTGCAAACCATATCAATAAGAGTACAGACAAAACAGATGCACCATACTGACCCCCTCATTTTTGTATTAGACAAAACCAGAGAATGCCAAAAGGGATGTGAAAGTGAGGATTGCACTCACTGGGCAGGTAAAGTCTAAAAATGTTATTACACTATACTGTAATTTGTTGTTGTTGTTGTTGTTGTTGTTGTTGTTGTTGCCACTATATTTTAGTTGCCATTGTTGTTGATGTTATTTATTGTCATTTGTCCCAGTTGTTGTGTAGTGAATAAATATTTTTACCACAACACACTAGTTTCTCGCTCTCTGATTGGTCAATTAACCGTGGTAAATAAGAGTCCAGACAACGATATGACGCCAGCGTGTCACGCTTTGCAACGCAATTCAACGAAACTTTCCTCTCTATTTCGCGAAGCGCCTCGTGAGTCCACAACATTTTGACCATGTGATGACGTAAATCGTGGTAAATAAGAGTCCACACCACGGCAAACCAGTGGAAATTTATTAATTATCAATGCACTGGTAAAACCATTTTGATAATGTTAACATCTATTGTGTGGTTGCTTTTCTCAGGCAATAAAAGCACTTCCCTCTGCAGAAAGAAATAAACAGAAACTTGTGAAATTGTTTCATGAAGCTGCTTCTAATGATAAATCACAACAAGCAAGTATTGATGACAATCCTGTCACACATCCAAGGTAGGTTTTGGGTGAGGGTGGGACAGTGAGGGGTGAGCTGCCGATGCTTTACGGTGAGCACAAAGTAGTTAACACGTCAGGCTTATTCTTTTCTGTTTATGGATCAAACAGTGGAGGAGCGAAGTTCAAGCACAGTACTAGGGGCTTGTATGTTGAAAGTGGAACACTGGAATTCCCAGATACTTTTGTTGGTGAGATGGGCGAGATGAAGGTCAAACTTTGCAATGAATCAGAAAACAGTTTTCGGGTGAGTTTATAGCAGAGTGACACCGCGGAAATACGGTTTTCGGCAGTGCGGTTACCTTGCTGTTGAGTCAGCGGTTATTGCACAAAACCGTGGAATCAAGTGCAGATTTTGTAGTTAAATGTAACGCTTGTAAAACCTTAAGGCTTGGCCAAGAAACTTAACGCTTGGACTCGATACTAAACTGTAAGTTAGTTCAATGCATTTTCTATAACATAAGTTGTGCATAAGAAAAACGACGCTTGCACACGATGTGAATTTCACCTCAAATTATGAGAAGAACGTATTTCCGTGGTGTCTAGCGGAGTAACAGGTAAACAAAACAAGGCAAGGAGGCCACAGAATAGTTGAACATCCTCAAAATACCAAGTGTTCAAAAGTTAGCTTGTTAGTCGATTTACGTACGGTGTTATATTTTTGCAATGTCAATATCTTATTAATTCTGTAAATTATTTAATTCCTAATTGTACACACTTTAAGATATGACACATTTATTGTATACATATTTATTATCATCTTGTAGTTAATTAGTTACCTCGTAAAGTAGTTAGCATTTATGAAAAGTATAAAAACTATTTATTACTTATTGCTTTTTCATGATCCATTCAATTTCTTATTTGCAGCGGTTGTTTTGTATTGTCTAGTATCCCCAATAGTGATGCTAAAGTACTTCTTTAGACAAGTTCCCAGACAAGTCACTTACTTTTGTGGAGTTATTTGTATCACATGGAAACCAGATCAGAAAAGTGATTGGCCGTTAACTTAATTATTTGGCACAAAATGTCGTGGCAAAACCTGCAGAACTGTACATGATTCAGAACTGAGTTTAAGTAACTGTTGTTTCTTTGCAGGTAAGGGTAGCTAAGCCAGAGCATCCCTTTTCTGTCATTCACAGAGAGTTTGTTATTAAGTAAGTCACTCATTCTTGTGTCAGCCGTACTCTTATCGCTGAGTTCAAATTGGGTATAACCCTCTTCAAATGTATCCCACTTGATTTTTAACCCTTTAACTCACAAGTTTTACGTACCAGAAACATATTCTTTGTTTTGCAGCCACGCGGTTTTCACTGGTCACGTGTCCGCTCACATCCTCCAAAATAACAGATTGTACTTCTTTGACAGAAATGAAAAGAACATACCTGAATTAGTCCAGATGCCTTTTTTTTTTTTTTTTTGAATGGTGGAGCGGTTTGATAAGAGTTTGTATGCGGCCGCCATGTTGATGGACCAGGTTGTCCTCCAACATGGCGGCCAATAACTCGCAACACGAAATGAAGCTGGTGTGCGACTCTGTTTGATTCTTACTTCACATCTTTTGCAGTGCCAATTTTCAAATTTTTCGTGAAGGAAAACTTTATGGGAAGTTTTATGGAATCTTTTTCTGACGCCGAGAAATGGCGTGTACACTTTTGTTGTAACTGAGCTGTAATGGGCTGAAGAATATAATTTGCTATACCGAGGTTTTCGTTTCGCCGAGGTTCGTTTTATCAAGATTTCACAAAGGGTTTCGATGTGTTGGTAAGGCTCGTTTCTAGTCTCCCAGGAGTGCGCAAAAAGGACTGGGAACAAGCTCAAAAGAGACTGGGCACGGCCAAAGACGCCATCTTTGAAACGGCGAGAAGTACGAAATGAAGATAGCTGAAGGAAGAAGAGGGTGGACTTTTAACTGGGATTTCTGATAATAAATTGACAACGCCATCCGTATTTTTTTCAGCCCTCGCCACTTTATGCGGATCCCTGTGCAGTTCAAGCCACCTCGTCCTAAAGAGTCGTACACCTCCCTGGTGACATTTGCTGCTATGGAAGACATAAGTATTCCTGTTCTTCTGAAAGGAAGAAGTGCACCTAAATAACATTGACTACAGTTCAAGTCAAAGTAAAAACATTTGAAATGTTCAGAATTCACTCACCTCATGCAGGAAATTTAGTGTGAGTGATAATTTCCTCCTAATTATTTCTCTTTTGGTCTTGTGGAGCATCTAACTCACTGTTAATTAAATGCTGTGGGGCCATTTCGATGAAATATTACAAGTGTATTTTACAAAATAATACATGCAATTGGACCGATATCCTTCCACAACTTTAATGAAGCACATTAGCTGTAAGCTATGGATTGGAAATAATATCTGTAATATCTTACAGACTTACCTGAGCATTTTATTTATTTATTATTATTTTATTAACCATTTTTTTTAATGGTCCAACTTGTAAAATACATTTGTAAATGTTTCTTGATTTGAATCCTGGTCTCTCTCTTCCACAACGAAGTTTTCAGCAGTCAAAAGGAAACAGAAACAAAGCTAAACAAATCCTCTGATGTTTACATAACAAACTACCAATCATCTTCAAGGGCATTCTCGGTACAGTTTAACTGTACCGAGATTGCCTTACTGAAGAAAATTGATTGCAATGCCAAGGTAATTTCAGGTATGCCAAACCTAAAAATAATGTGAAGCATTTAGTGGTTGAGGGAGAACCTTTACAGGTTCGATATTTATCTTTGTTACCGGTAAATGTACATTTTGTATTTGTATTTGTATTTGTATTTTTGTTATCGTTTGTTTATTTTTGCTATAGTATTCTTCTATGTCTGAAGCATGAATTTATGTGCCTATATGTCAATGACAGATGGGATATCTACTGTGTAGAAAACTCTATTTTTTGTTAAATGTGGACACAAACTGTGACATGTGTTCCATGGAGGAGAAGTCCCTTTAGGAGTAAAAAGCTCTCTGCAAGTACAAGGCATTATTGTAATTTGAAACTTGCAGACACATGAGCTTTAGATGGGGAACAGATCTTGTATGATTGTATATACTACATAAAATCCCAACAATGTATGAATAGCAAAGTGGCTGTATTTATATATAGATTATTGTATAATGTAATTTATTATTTGTACACAAAACAGATGCAGAATAAAGTTATATAACATTCTTGAATATCCCGAACCAACAATGAAACACAAATGTGCAGTGTGAGTTTAGCTGATGCAGAGTGTAGCCCAATACACTATTTTGTGCACCAAACAAAACCTGTCCACTATAATATAAGACTACAATGACTCTCCTGGCTCAATATTATTATACAAGCATTCCTAACGCAAATGCCATCACACAAATGCCTTTACAATCACCTTCATACAGTCTTGTATGCCAATGATCTGTTGGTCTGGAATTCAACAAAGAATTTATCATTTCTTTATTGATGTAGGTCAAGCCTTGGTTACTTCTTTGGGGACAAATAACAGTATAGATAGCAATAATTCCCTGACCATTTATGAAAATGCTTGAGTACTCCCCTGACCATACAACAGTTTACCAACAAAATTTCCCAGTTTCTCCTTGTTGGGTGGTGGGGTCAAAGTAACAGCTGGAACTGATGGATGTATTGTATTGGCCAAGCAAAAAAAAACTATATCCTGTGTCTCTTTATTCAAAATAAAGCAAATTAAGTACATCATCTGCATCATCAATTTGATTAAGAAATTTAAACAGGAGTCTCTGCACATCTTGTAAGAACTAAAAAAAAAATTAAATTTCTATGCATTTCCTTTTTTTAACACAATGCATACACACTAGAAAAATATTTCAATTTGATAATTCAGTCTAACATGGCATGGTAGCAATAAATAATAATAAAAACTTCCCAAAGAATAGTAGAAAAAACAAAACACTGTGAAGCAAGTCACACTGCATTGGCAGTTTAGTGCTCATAAACCTGGTCTGATGGGTACTAACACTGGCCTTAACAGGTGGTAGATCTCGCCTTAACCCTTGTATCATGCAATCAATAACATCGATTTTATGACTCCTGAAATTTCATATGGAGTGATGGATTTTTGACAGGGGACCAACTAACATTTATCAACCTGTTCCTTTTGCACCCACATAATTTTTGGACAAAATTCTGTGCAATATTTCTAAAGCCAAATCTAAAAGTTGTTTAGAATCTCTCTATTGACTCCTGCTCATCAATCTATTGCCTCTGGTGGCCATTTCATTTGTCCTAAGAATGAACTTCGGGCCTTGGTGTATCTGCCATATCTTTCCAAGTTACACTGGCTCTGACTTGACCGCCATCCAACTTCCTCAGATGTTGACACCGGGAACTTTGCAACAGACCTTCCAACTGACAGCTGAGTGGCTACATGGGCATCTATCGGAGGAAGCTTCAAAGCTTCACGCCTTTGCTTTACACGCACTGCTGCTGCTCCATTCTCTACACTAGAGTCTTCATTAGCAAGCTGAAATGAAGTAATTTCCAAACAGCAGTCATCATGATAGTACCTTGCTTGTTTGAAAATGAACAGCAATAATCATAAAAAGTCTTTAACATATTTAATAATCGTAATAAATTATTACGATTATTATAATATTTTTAATATTTTAAGGTTTAATTCAAAGATATCAACTTAAAGTTAGATTTTAAACCCACTGTTCGACATAAATAGCATCAAATATCACAAATACAGTGGATTTAATATTTTCAATAGTTTAACATTATTTACACCGCAACCCTGTCTACTTCATAAAGAAACAATTATTTAATTCAAGTTACAAGACCTTCCATTCCCCTCTATGCCTAATTTCAAGCATCGCGTGCAACAGTGTAACACATTGCAGCAAATTGCGTCAAAAGCCTCAAAGGTAATTTCATGATTCGGCTTCAAACAAGATAAAAGAAAATATATGTCTGCATGCTATCAAAGAGTTTCAAGCATTCTTTTGTGTATTCTATTCTGCCATCGAGCTCGCGCGCAGGAAACCATTAGAATGCCGTTCGAATATGTTTTCTTACACAGCTACAACAAATTCTAATCTCAAGTGCAATCATATTCACACTAAGCAAGACTCTATGCTGTAAAAATTAAGACGCACTTAGATACCTCTTTGTATTGACCGATGAGAAAGCCCCAGTTCTCGGGCCAATGTTTCATTGCGTTGTGCTCATGACCGATATGATCTTTCCTGTATTTAGGCAAAACAAAATCAAATGTTAGTCAGCTCTGATTTAAAAGTATAACGTATCGCCGGTGAAGATCGTGCTAATCAGTCGCGAAAGCAAACATTTCACCCGACAGCAAACAAAATGTAAACGAAGTATTGAAATTTTTTGGAGTCGGAAATCGAAGCCTTCACGTACCAGATTTGGTCTTGATGGACAAAGTTGAATCCCGCTTTGTTCTTCCCGAACACCATGAGAGAGGCTTGACGGGAAAAGATTTTGATAAAACTTACAGCGTCTTCGTAAACCAGTGCACTTCACCGCACTGTGTCAATTGTGTACCCCCAGGAGCAGACAGCGTAACCATGGTGACACAACCCTCATTTGCATACGAATACATGTACTTACCACCAGATTTGTTCGATATAAAGAAATAAAAAAAGATAATTATTGATACCTGACAGGCAACGCAGGCTGCAAAAGAGTAGCCTCGGAAATAGAGTCAAATGAGGTTTTTAATTAATTCTCAACTTTCCACCCCTCCCTTACTGACAGACTCCACTTTGGAAATCGGTCAAATTGGCCCCGGGAACTATAAATTATTTGAAAGGAAACGTGCTCTGACGAAAGCAAGACATGCTGCAAGGAAACCATTACCCTGGGTCGCCCATTAGCTGCTTTATGTGTGAGCCAATCTTGTCTTGACTTCTAGAAATGCCTTTCATTGGTGGTAGGATTATTTTATTGTTTTGCTAACTCATAGTATGTGGGGACCTGTAAAACAGATTATGACAACCGCAAACGACAACGGAGGCACAATTTTGGGAGAAAAAAGATTCTAAAATTTCTGACTCAAGACGGGGACAGAATAGCTCACAGATCCAATATTTGGGTAATGGCCTCCGGGTTCTGCACAAGGCTAATACGTTCTTTCCTTTCTATACTAGAATAGATTCAATAGACTCGGTTCAGTGAAAAAATAAAAAAAGGGGGACAAGGAAACATCAAGATACGGTAGTTTATATCACAATGCACTATTATATACAGTGCGTGAAATATTTTCAGGTCCAGGTCTTTCATTTTTAGTTATGCAAAACTTTTCATCTCACCTCTCCACGACAATGAGAAATTTACTTTTCCTGTAAATGGCCGGAACATTTGCGATAATATGACTGTTCCTTGTGATTGTCTTTGTTATTGCAGGCGGCAACCGCCTTGGAATTAACTAAAAGAACATAATACTTCTTAATACAACTGAACAAGCAGTTCACATGAACCTAAAGTGATTTAACTGAAAACCAGCCGGCTATCAGAGCGATGGAAGGGGCAGAAATACAGCATCGCTTGTTGCCATCATGGAGAATTTACACTGACTAAAATAAATTGCTCAGTCATGGCATAAGAAACTTAATGAAAATCATTTACTTTCAAAAGCACGTCGCTCATCCGGCTCCCTTTACAGCTGTTACGGGGCTATAACAGACTTTAGAGTTGAAGCTCACTTTTAATGCACTTCAGCGTCGATGTTCCGTTTTCAAGAACAAGTCTCACTATGACTCAGTACACGTGCAAGAGTACTCGAGTGCCAACTCCAACGCCGCGCTAACTCTGGGCTCGGCCCGACTCACTTCAACTCTCTAGAGGAGCACCCATCGGAGCTGTTCCGCAGAACATGTGTTCCGTTTTGTTTTTCCTTCACTGCTGGCTGAGAAAAATAGCACTCGTTTCGGGCTGCTGGCAAAATTGAGTCTTCTGTGCCTTATTCTTTGGATTCAGCTTACCAGCACATTGTGCAGTATTCTGATTATGAGTCTTGCATAGCCTACGAAAATAGACAGAGTTTCCGCCTGCCGCTTTGTGCGGCCGAAAAATATGTGATTCTAAAGCCTGGAAGCAGTACTTTATTATTTCCGGCTGGAAAAAATAGGTGATTTTGATCATTTGCTGGGAGATTTTTCTGGGATTGCTCTGCTGGGAAATCACATTCGGAAATTGCCTTCCTGGGAATGTGGAACACCTTTGTGTTTGCCAGCAACAGAAAAAAAAAAAAAAAAAAAAAAAAAAAAGCCGAAAAGAAGTATTTTTTGGGAAGCAATCCATTGTATTTACACAAGGAAATCTATTTTGAGAAATACACTTGTTGGGTGCTCTCGTCTCTAGTTTCGAGCTGATCGTTTTATGCTCCACAATTGTTAAGTCGTCCTAACGGTTCCTAATTGTTTTCACACTAGTCGAGTTAAAACACAAAGGATAGGAAATGGATTTCTGTTAGGACCAAGTTCAAAGTCACATTCGGAACTCATATTTCCGAATAGACTGCAACGCAGTCCCTTCTTTCTCTTCCGACCAGTGAGCGACGGGGACCTTCGCTCGCTCCAGTTTCCGGGCACTGGTCGGAAGAGAAAAAAGGGACTGCAGTGCAGTCTAATTTCCTAATGGACTTTTCCGCTAGGATGTCGTTAAAACTCGTTGCTAGCCAAAGCTGGAAACTAACCAATCATCTTTGCGATATCCGAGCCATTGAAATGCTAAATCAATTATCTAAAAAGTAAGTATATGTCCTGAAAACAAAGGGCATTCTGAGCGATGGGGTGAGTGGCTCCTCTATTTGATTAAATCACACCAACACATTCCGATGGATATGATTGGCTGTAGTTAAGATCTGAAGGAAGAGAAGGTGCTGGCACGCCTACGACAGTGTGCGCACTTACTGTCGCTCATTTCCTAAAACAGGATCTTCGATTAACAACAAGATCACTTAGATTTCCTGAGAAAGGCCTCAGTGTTAATCACAGTAAACAACAACGTAACATTTGATTATACCTCTATTCTTAACTCTTCCAATTGTCAACAAAAGAGCTCCAATTCACTAATTTATTCGCTTCCAAAACTACGGGAAGATATTCCAATTTTAACCGCTACTAAAACAGTGCCTTTGCTATATGGTTAACTGTTCAAGATCGTAAGATTAAATCATCATCATGTTACACATTTTAGGCTAAAAGTTACTTGCTAAAAACTGAGAATATGTCTAAACAAAACCTTTCGGCGATTTTTATTATGTTCCACAGAAAAACGATCTTTCTCCACGATTATTGTACAAAGTCTAGAGCCGTTTTGATGCAAATATCAGTAATTAGAAAGAAAGATAATAAAGATGACAATGGATGATGTGCGGCCGGCCATAAAATACACAATAGTGCCATTTGCGCAAAAACGGAAAGCAAGCCAGAGCACATTTGCAGCTGATCAATGGAGGGTGTTGTCAGTTCCAGTTTACACTGATGCGCTTGTTTTCTTTTTTGGTTTCAAGCCCAAAGTTTTTTCGAACTTAGTTACCACAGGAAAACTGGGTTGTCTCACTGTGTTATACACACCGTTGATGCGAAAATATGACGTCGAATTCCTCCTCGAACTGGACAAATCAATCATTTCTCAGGAAATCCTGCGGTTTGGGCGCGGAAAATCAATCGCTTGGTACCAGCACTGTAATAATCTTTTCACTTCTCTCCTCCTCGGTACTCTTAATTTCTACTTTTAGCAATGGCTTTCTGTGTTACCTGTTAATTCGTTGTAGGCAGCTGCGAACAGCAAACAATATTATGGTGGCTGATCAAGTGATCGTGAATCTATTCCACTTAACAATCAATGGCCCTCTGCTTTTGTCCTCTGATTTTCTTGGTGTAGACATCATTCGAGGCCGGTTATGGAGTTTTTTTATGTTTGTTTTGCATATCTACTTCTCCTACATCTCCCTAACCACCATGTTTATGATGCTGTTGGACCGATATTTGGCCATCCAATATCCATTCAAGCACAAGTCTACCAAGAATACGAAAACTGTACTCGTGGCAATTTGCGCCAAGTGGTTTCTGAGTTCGGTTCCAATAATTATCATATGTGGTCCTTTGTACAAGATTGGTTTAGGCCAATACCCAGCTTCCTACTACATAGCGGTTTACAGGAAAGAGCCTATTTTCCAGATTGGCCGCTATTTCATCGGATTGCCAGTGATTTTTGCAAGCATCTGTCTATACATGATGTCGAGGCATAAGCTTAGGCAGAGCAAGAACAAACTGACAGTGCCTGAACTTTCAAAGCAACGAACGACAGACCTAAAGAATGAAAAAGCACTCACGACAATATTCCTCACAATCGCCAGTTTCTGCTTTTGTTACGCTTCCTGCTTTGTAATAATTGCCGCCGCATTTCGACCCTTCGGGAATCTAAGGTTGCAGCTGTTCGTTGTGTACACTCTACTCTTCATTCCAGGTATGGTAAACCCATTTATATACTTCACCCGGATGGCGTGCTTCAAAGAGGTCATCAAGGAACAGACGTGTGGCTGTATTTGTTTTAATGGTCAGACGCAGAATCCGCATGAGTCGGGCGCCCCGCGGGCTTTCCCGCTTGAAAATACAAACCACGCATCCGGCATTCAGAAACTCAGCTTCAATGGACAGGACGTCGAGAAACTACGAGTTATATCTGTGGAACGGGGAAGGACCAGCTCGAAAGATGTTCAAATTCAATACACTCACTAGTTTCTCGCTCTCTGATTGGACGATTTACCGTGGTAATTTATAGGGCGCCATCGGTGCCAAAATTATAATGACTTTTAATTTTGATGGATACTTCTATTTTTGATGGTAACATTCCTTGAGTAAAGTCGACATTTTCTACTCAAATCGTTTATTACAATTGTCTATCTTGTGTGTGTAGACGGGTAAACTTTTCATTCGGGGCGAACCTTCTAACACACTCGTCAGCTAATTTACACAACAATGATTGCTTTATTAGCATCTCATCATTTCCAACCTACGTTTTAAGATATTAAATAGAACAGACTTGTTTGGAATAAAGAATGGTGACCTCATGGCCACTCAAACACGTTAATCTTATAAACCTAATTTATCATTTAAGGCCGATTATATCACACTTTAAATTTAGCATTTGAAACAAACCAAAAAGCATTGCCTGTTCAAATGTCCTGACCGAGTAATAATATCAAACTTTTATTTAGGACGGTAGACTGACATGCCTTGCGCGCGCTCCAGGTATCTGTCTTCTAACCAGGCCCGGAGGTGGTTAGCTCTGAAATGCTCCACACTAGTTCTCAAGTACATTACTTTGTTGACTTCCTGTAAATCTTTTTATGGACCGTATTGTTACACAACAAAAAGAGTTATTGTTACGGACAATTCGGGCAAAGATATGACGTCACAAGATCCAAAATGGCGACGCACCGGAAATTCAAACGAGCTTTTAGCCGGTCAGTGCACAATTTACAGAAAATTAACACAGGAAAAGATTCAAGCGTTAATATAGAACACTTGAGAGCACACCGTGTTTTTACTGGAGGCCCCCTTAACGACGAACATGCAGATAAGTGATTGGGGAGATCACAAAAACAGTCGAGGAGGACGACGGCAACAACTTCGACAAAACAATATGAATACAATAAAGTTGCAGAAAGAGAACAAACGAACGTGGATATGTGAAGTAAATCTAATGTGTTGCCGTACTTCCATGTGCGACTTCAAATGCTTTACTTTCAATAAGTTACTTTGTTTCGTAAAACGGGAACAACTCGGTTAGCCAAAGATTGTGGTTTTGTAAAAACAAGGAAAGGAGACTATTTATGCTGCTGTCTGACGTTCCCGACGTCCTCTCCGTCCTAATTTGCTTCAGGTCTTTACTATAAATGGAGTAACATTAAAATTAGCACTTCAAATTAGAAACTATCTATGATAAGACTCAAACAGTCCATGACTCAGCTGAAAGACTCAAATGAACCCTTTCACTGTCAACATGTTGTTCTGTTGACTCCGCTTATGAGCGAGAACGCTGCTGCTTAAATGCACTCATTAAGAGCTTTCATTTGCGTGGTCACACTTAAGGTTTCATTTGACAGTTCAGGAGTCGAAAGTGAACACTCATGCTAAATATTCTCATTGAGACTATTTATTTGAGTGGTCACACTTAGTTTTCACTTGACATTCAAAAATTTATAGTTTGGGTGAAGTTAAACGAGGATATTTCCACCTTTCTAGGGTGCTTTGATAGCAAACCTGATCACAATTAATTTAACGGCAGCGCGACCGTGAATTTCGTCTTTGGCAGTGAAAGGGTTACAGGACTAAATTAAGCTTGAAACGCCAAGCGTATAGATCCCCCTGTCGAGGGCATATCTTGTCAAACAATGTCGAAGGTAACATTAATATTGGCAAAAGATTCAATAACACTGGGCTTGTAAAACATTAACGCTCATTTGGGTGCTCCCTCAAATTTTCATAACGAAGAATTTAGATCTGAGCAAGTTACGATACGCTTGCAGATATATAATATATTTTAAAACTTGCTTTCCCAGAAGTAATGCTTATCTAGTAATTAAGGGGGTATAATTATCTTGTATTGTTCGATCGCTTAACCCTTTGATTCCTGAATGTGATTTACTTCAATTTTCACCTGCAGTCTCTCAACAGAGGACAGTCATAAAACAGGGAGAATCTATCACTTGAACACTCGTTCAAAATGAAGTTTATTGAACTAGCAATTCTCCTTACATCGCTCATACATGTTCTTAATGGTTTGGGAGAATTTTTCATGAACTCAGGAGTAATAATTACTGCTCAGAAAAAACAAAAACAAAAACAAAACAGTGTGACCATAAAACGAAAGCTGTCCGTGTTTCTATTGAAAATGTTTTGCAAAATCCTTTAAATTCAAATTTTAGAAAAATGTTCAAAAATACTAAAATTATGACCTCAGGAATCAAAGGGTTATTGCAGCAGAATTCTCTTCAGGGTCCACTACTCACTGAGTTTTCAACAAGCCTCCGCTGACCAACCGACGGGCTCCGGCCCGCACTCACAGACATAAATTACATTCTCTATTCCTGGCATTCTGTCCATGGCGATCTTAAAAGAAACCTTTCTTCTTGTCTTTCTTCTTGTCCTTGTCTTTCTCCTTAGAGAGTCCGTCGACTGACCTGCAAAGGTGACGCCACACATCCAGTTAGCATAAACTTCAACTCGCTCTGACACCAAAAATTCCTAATATACCGGACCTAAGACCTTACACAAAGAGACCGTGCGAGAGTTTAGAGAATTTTACTGTTTCGCTTCTACTTTTTTAATTCACAAAACGTTTAGGGCATGTTTGATTGGGCTAAATTCACAGTAGGAATTATAGCTGCACTGAAAAGAAAAATGTGCTGGTTAAGAGTTCCAACTTAATGGCACAAATGTATTGGCAACTGTGCATAATGTCTGGGTAAAGGTATTTTACAGACAACCTAAAGTGAAACTGATCACAAAACAAAGAAACGTCCCGGTCAATCCACAGATATTCCAGGAATAGGTTTAAACAAAATGCAGCCGGCTCTCTCTGTTCGCTTTTATACAAACAGCAATGCATTATCCACTGCGAATCAAGCACGGTGGAACTTCTACGCATCTGACACTCAACACTTTCACTCCCAAATTCATAATGCAGCTTCTCCCAACCATTCAAGAAGAAAATGCAGGGGTGATGTAGTGAGAATTGATAGTTCAATCAGCTTTCATCTGAGCAAACTATCAAATGCCAAGTTCTCCTTACTGGGAGACGGAAAGTGAAACCTGATCACTCTTGGGTGTGAAAGGGTTAAGAACTCAGGCAACTATTAAGGCTTAAAATCAATCTTCAACACGCGAAGGTGTTTAATTGAGCAAGTTCCAGAATTGTGCAGTGCACGAGCAAAAAAGGCTGAGAAGAAAGAAGACGCAAATTCGGGTCACTTCGAACTGCGTGCATAAGAAAATCGAGTTTGGTGTATGCGTCAACTTTAAAACAATGCCGTGTGGGCATGTTTAATTCGTCAAAACTGCACATTGCACTCCAAAAGTAACGACGGCTCTTTGTTTCGAATTGCATGACGACTACTTACAGTGTCCATAAAAGAGTACTTTGTTTGAATTGCATTTACGGAGAGGGACCATTCTGACATACCGAACTAAATGCTTCAAAAACCTTCGGGTGCTCTGATGATTTCACGATAACAAGTTTTCTGAAGGCCTCACGTTCCGGGGAAATTTTGGACAAATTGTTACCTGATGCAAACCACTGTTTAACACCGAGAAACACTAAATCTTACAGAAGTTAGAATTCCCTGAGTTGATTGAGGCCTGACTGGAAGAGTGTAACTCTTGTGGCAAGTGTTTTAACGCTTAAAAGCGAGAAGCCACTTACCCCCCGAATGCATTTTCTCTGTTCCACCAATGCCCACCTACACCGAAGCTGTTAGTAAAGAGTTAGTACGTCAACGAGAGGGTCAGAGTTCATCTAGAACGTTAGGGAAGAGGGTCAAAGTTAACTTAGAACGTCAACGAGAGTCAAAGTTTATACAAAATGTCAACCAAAGGGTCAAAATCAACATCAACAAGAGGGTCAAGCTTCATTCATAACGTCAACAAGAGTTAAACTAGTTAGTCTAAAACGTTGACAAGAGGGTCAAAGTTCATTTATAACGTCAACAAGAGAGACAAAGTTCAATTAGAATGTCAACAAGAGAGCCAAAGGTCACTGGGCTATGCCACTGATTTCGTGTTCATTTTTAACAGTCAATATATTTGCTGCAGAATAGGAAACGAAGCTTTAGAGAGAAAAGGGCAGTCTTGAGACATTCAAACAAAACCATTGGGCCAAATCTTTGGGGTGGCGGTCTTGTAGAGATCTAATTTTCGCTTGATGCAAGACTCAGTCGCACACTGATTCAAAATGTAATCCAGGTGTGAAAAAACAACATGTTAAATATTTACCACAAGAAATGCAGAAACTCCGTGACATAGCCCTTCTGAAAGGTTAGACAGCTGTTAGACGGACAGCGTTTCAACTTAGCTAGCGGTGGTCGTATGGTTACAAGAGCGAAGGAACAAAAAGCAAGCGGTGGCTGGTGGAAAATGATAAACGAGCAGTGAACCTTGAAATACGAATCATGAAATGACCAGTAATTATAAACGAGCTGTGATCCTTGAAATATAAGGGTTCATGGAGTCACCTAACGAGCAATGAGCCTTCAAATACGAATCATGGAAATGGAATCAGAAATGATAAACGAGCTGTGAGCCTGGAAATACGAATCATGGAATGACCAGGGATTACAAACGAGCTGTGAGCCTTGCAATACAATGGCTTATGGAGTGAGCAGAAATGATAATCGAGCAGTGAGGCTTGAAACACAACGGACCATAAAGTCACCAGGAACGATAAACGAGCTGTCCAGAAATGATAATCGAGCAGTGAGGCTTGAAAGACAACGAACCATAAAGTCACCAGGAACGATAAACGAGCTGTCCAGAAATGATAATCGAGCAGTGAGGCTTAAAACACAACGGACTATGGAGTGACCAGGAATAATAAACGAGCTGCGAGCCTTGAAATACATAGAGAATATTACAGGGCGGCGCGAAGATATTATTTTTGAGTGGCAAAAACAATTACAAACGAGCGCAGCGAGTGAGTAAAAATATTGCTTTTGCCACGAGAAAATAAAATCCATATCTTCAATCCGCCGTGTAATTTTCTGGTTATTATATAGACACGAGAAAATGCACAAAAAACCATGCAAAGCGAGAACTGATGCCATCGACATCCTCACTGGTGAGGATATGGAAAATACGCCACTCGGGTCCCGGATGCAATTTCGTATAGATTTTACGCACGGTATATTTTCCAGTAAAACACTCGTGTCTATATAATAAAATGGTTCAGTCACCAGGAATGATAATCGAGCGACTATGGAGTGATCACAAATGATAAACGTGAACCTGACACAGAAAGTTCTCGTGGCTTTTTGCACCATTATTACAATTCGAAGAGTCCAAAAGCAGGATTTAAGGTGCTACGTCCTTCCTCTGGGGGACGGTGTGCGAAAATCCCAAGGCGTTCCTTTGATTGGTTAGTTGAATTTTATGTTTATTTTTCAGTAGCTTTAGGTCGTTTAATTCACAAGGAAAACGCTTTTTTCTTTCTACTCTTGAAGACAACATATTGGTAAGGTCGAACCAGAGACAATTGATAAGAAGTTTACACATATTAGACGTTTTATATCAATCCAACAGTTTATTTAAAGAACAAACAATGTAAAGTGTACATAAGCCCAAAAATGATATCTTCACAATCGATTCTACATAAAGTAAATAGTTGACTATTAGATTATTTCTGTGTTTCAACATTGCGCCTGTACGTTATAGAGGTTTATATTTCGAATATGGTAATGACGTGACGTCAAAGGAGTAATTCAATGTTATTTCTTTCTCTTCGTGATTGGAACTGTTTCCAGATTCATACAAAGTATTTGGTAAAATCATTTACACAGAATTCAAATATAAAATAGACGTTGATAAAATGTCAATTATCTCTGCCAACAAGATTTTGTATAATATTGTTCCTTCTTTGACGTCACGTCATTACCATATTCAAAATATAAACCTTTATAACTCAAAGGCGCAGCGTTAAAACGCAGACTTATTCTAATAGTCAACATATTTCCGTCATGTAGATTCGATTGTAAAGATATCATTTTTGGGCTTATGTGCACTTTAAAGCATTACAAAGCTACAGCATTAAAACTGTTCAGCAACAAAGCTTTTAGTTACAGTTGGTTGCGCTAATTACAAACAAACGTTTAGATTTACAACAAAGTTGCGATAAGTTGCCCACAATACACGGCGACCAGTGTTTAAAAATAGAGAAATAAGAAAAGCGGCTTCAGTCATCAATACAACAAAATACAAACAAAAAACACAAGGAAATCACGAACGCTCTTGCAACTAAATTACTCTTGCCGTTACGCCGCAAGTAGAACACAGTTCTTTTAATCAAAGATCGTAACCCTTGCTGAAATTTACAAAAACCTTTATCGTCTTCACGTTTAAGATTCAACACGTGATACATGAAATTCAATAGAAAGTTTCAAAAGAGGGGCGACTGGTTTACGCCTTAGTTATTATTTATCCGTTCCTAAACACGAGGCTTCCGATCTTTGAGGAGGGCCGTTTGGACCGTCTGTGTAAACAAAGTACACAAGGGATTATTCGTCACTCTCGTTTAATGAACAGTTTGTACTTCTGCAAGTAAGCGATTTGGGCACCCGTGTGCATGCTTACTTACGTGGTGCTTGCTACCTGCAAGTATACTTCTGCTGTACTTCAATAAACATTTACATGTGCATTTTACGAGTTCAACCGTTGTTTTAACACCACTAAATGGACACGAAAGTCTGTAAAAAGTCAAGATACTGGGCTCGCTTGTTCAAAGCTAGCCCAGAATCAACGAAGAATCAAAGAAGTTCTTTCTTTTATACTTTTCGCCAACAACTGCAGAGCTTGGATCAAAGGACAAGCTACTGAAAGTATCTCCTTTTTAGGGTTTTTAAGAGCTGGACGTCCTTTCGTGCTTTAAAAGAAAACAACTGCCTTTAAGTCTCAAATGCATACTGTTTCTGTAACAGTCGCGTGGCTGTGGTATCAAATTAGATCAAATTAGAGTGTTTTATAGTGGGGAAACTGGTCCATCTCGTAAAACACACTTATAAATGCTTATCCGTTCAGCAGATTACAGCTTGTTTTTAGACTGTATCAGCTAAAGGTTCCTATTGGTATGACGACGCGAACGTTTTGAATGTTAGCCCTTCGTCCGAGCAAAAGACGGTGCTTCTGCTCTACCGCTGGAAACATTTGTTAAGTAATTGTTATTTAGTAATTAAGTTATTGTTATTTAACAGCCCTACGTCGATTTTTTAAACTCATATCATTCATTCTTTCATTTACTCTTTCGACAAAGAGACAGAACTTTACATTGTATGTTAGCTGCAAAAGCATTTTATCTGACTTGCATGTTTAAAAATTGTTTTAAGTGGTAATGTTATTATTATGACAAAAACATCGCTTTCTTTCTTAATGTAAAGCTTTTGAGATACTTAGTTTCAGACTTGAATTTAAAAATTAGGCATACAATTAAACTCTAAGATTCCTCCAGATACAAACAAACAATCAGGTTGGCTGAAAAAACGAGAATCATGGAGGAAAAACCTATTCACATCACGGAGACCACTTCCTCCCACGAGAATAAACACAAATGTGCACCGTTCTGTGATAAGGCTGGCAATCGTTTTCACACACCGAACAATAAGAGTTAATTCCCACATTTTTATCACCAAGTACATTAACTGTAGCGTGGAGTGCAAGCAAAAAAAAAAAAAAAAAAAAAAAAAGTCTGGAAAACGACATGGAGTGACCGACACGAGTGTTGCATGACAGTGTGTGATCGATGGCTGATGAGGTGCGGGTGCCGTACACCGTTTGGACACATACAACTCCACAAGATACCTTAATGTAGTGACTTAAGGTGCAAGTGTTCCTGCAAAGCTTACGAAACACACCAGGGTGTGATGACTCCTGTGCATGCTGGGCGGTGTGCTCACAACACCTTTCTTCAGAGTGCTACAGTAGCTAGCTGTCCTGCTCAGTCAAACCTCTCATCAAGACTGACACGCATTATTTACTTTAAATGCACATACACGCATGATTCAAGAAAGCTACCTGACACACAACAACAACAACAACAACAACAACAACAACAACACGGTGCTCTGTGAATTGCCAGTGTAAATTCAACGGCAACTATACGCCGAGAACACTCTATACTCTGCGAGGACAGAGGAGTAAAGCAAATGAAGGTAAAACATATTTCTTACTTCAGAGTCTCCTGACGCCCAATATTATCAATTATGAGACAAACACTGAGCTCCTAAATACAAATTCTCCCAACCATTCCACAAGAAAATGTATGAGTGTTGCAGTGAGAACTAATGGTTCAATCAGCTTTCATCTGGGCAAGATATCGAATACCAAGTTCTCCTTACTATATGGTGTATCTCTGGTGAGAAATTGAATGAGAAAATTGAAGTTGATCACTCCGTCCTAGGGCCCGGTTCTTTGAAGCACGATTAGGCTAATGTCATTATATATTTAGTTTGAAATGAGAAACTCTTGTTCACACGACGATTTCCTTGCTATGTTTTGAGCCATGACAATCCTTGCAGTTAGTCTATGGACAAAACTCTGCGGTTTGTTGGCCAAAAGCACGAGGGAATAGAGTTAGATAGTCGACTCTTGAGACAAATTTCTTCTTTCAATAAATAATAACTGATGAGTGTTTTCAGTATGGAGTAAATGGCAGGTGATCTCATCAACTCTCCTAACACTACTCATACGTTTTGTTCGAGGCAAGTTGGGAGAATTAGGATCTAGCTTTTTGGCCTGAAAGGTTGAAAGTTCCGATAACTCTGACGCAGCACATACCTGACGGACTTGTTGGAGGACTCCCTTTCAAATCCTTTCCTGCCGTCTACCGCTTGTCCTTCCTCGTACGTCGCTTTTTCTTTCTCGAACTGCCGCCGTTTTTCTTCCAGTTCCTTGAGCTGCTGATCCAGTTGCCTTCTCATCTGCTCATGCTTCTTTGCAAGCTGGAAAGAAAACCAAGGCAGTCAGCAATTTTCTTTTTCTTTCTTTTGCTAATGGCGTGCGAGTTTGTGTCTGTAAAAGATGCTTGTATGTTTGCCATGACAACTCGATCACTAAAAGTGGGAGGAGCGCTGAATGATAAGTCAACTCGGGCACATGCCCATCAGTCTGCACCTCATCTTCAGAATCCTTCAATTTCTTTTTCTTTTCCTTCACTTTCGATTCAAACACTTGTTCCATTTCTTGTTGCATTTTCTTGAGTTTCAACTCTCGTTCCTCTCTCTCTGCCTCCAGCTGTTCAAGCGGACTTCTTGTTAGTGTCGCGCTGCAAGAAACAACCGCATCACAAATTCAAAATCTGGCTGAAAACAAAAGACTGAGAAAGAACCACGTCACCAATTCAAAGTCCGCCCGTTCTCCTAACGTCTTACTAGTAGAGGGTGTAAAATGCACTTCAGTCACTACCTTGTTGCTAGGTAACAATGCTCACCTGGAGGGATTGGCTGAGGATGAGCCAACTGTCATTGCAGCTAACTTCTCGCATCGGAAGTTCTCATAATGGATGTCATTAGTAACATCTTTCAGGTCTTGCATGTGTGTTCTGTGTGATAAGATAGTAAAGTTGTAGAATACTACTAAGGCTTGTTGGCTGCTAATGCTAGTCAGTGCATCAGAGAGGTAGTTTTTTTTTTTTGCTTCTGACAGCCATGATTACCAGGCTAATGGGAAGACCCTTGGGGATGAGCATGACATTGACTAACATAGTGCAGGCACATCAGTCCTGGCGGTAAAATGACTGTAGGAAGCAATTTGCTAAGGTTTATGTTTTGTGTTTCAAATAGAGTAGTTGTTTAGTGTTGAAATTCAGTGAGTCTAAAAGATTCAGTTTTGTACCAGAGGCAAAAACTGGTAAACACAATTGGATGACATCACTGACAAGCCACACACATGCACTGTGTGTAGCTTACATGTAGTAACACTTCACCTTACCTTATTAGCATATTTCTTAAAGCAACAAAATCGCAGTGATCCACATTCTCCACTGAAAAAAAAAAAAAAAAGAGAAAGAGAAAGATTGTGAGAGACTTCTAGCTGACACTGAATACTCTACTCATTCGTTACATTGTTGATACTGGTAGGTGTCGCAAGCTTGTTGTTTGTGTAGGCACACATTTTGTTTCGCTGCAGAAGTTACAGTTGTAGATAGTACCATACCTTCAGCCACACCCCAGGGGTATACTCTGGCACGTACTCGCTTGCCATTCACTTCAAGCACGGTGTTACTACCAACTACCGCGAATGGTATTCTGTCCTGTAAGAGACAAAACAATAGCATATGTATGTTGCTGGCTGACAGAAAAACATGCAAACAAACAAAATAATAGAAAAACAGGAGTGATGGTAACATGAAGAGGTTCTGGGCCTCTTTTCACAAGCTGTCATGATAAGATACTTCCTAGGACTGACAAAATCAGGAATTAAACTATTTAAACTATAAATCACAAACACCAATGATTTCAAGCTGAATGTACATGAAAGGCATTGTTGAATCACACAGACAGGCGCTTAAGATGAAGGTTCACAAAAAGTTTGACATTTTAATCAGCTAAGAAATGTTGAAAGCCGATGTCAAATGGGTTATTTACTGACTCAAATGTCAGACTTAATTTTCGCAAAGTATTAGGCTTGGCCTGCAGTATGCAAGCTTTGGTGTTTAAACTGGGCCTTAGTTTATACTGACCTTCATACTGGCAGCTGACACATCATCATCATCTTCTTCACCAGAAAGTTCTGGAAATTTGTAGATACCTATGTTGTTCTCCTCGATCTCCTTTAAAATCTACAAGAGAGAAGATTATATTTAGTCCTCTTCTTTATTTCAACCAATATTTAAAATAGATAACTATTTCACTGAATAAATGAATATGTATCAATCAGTTTCATACATATTTAGACTTAGTGTACATGTACCATATCACCTCGCCCTTTCCATGGAAATGATCGATGCATAACTCTTGGTACAATAATTATAATTATACAGTATTACTAGCGAGACCTCCGTATAATACAGGGAAGTTTGCTTTAGCTATAATCGTACTGTATGTGTGGTGTCATAAAAAAAGAAGATGGAAGAATTTTTGGAACTTACTTGTTGTTTAAATCTTGAACATTCCTCTTGTGTCAAGGTATCTGCTTTTGCAATCACAGGAACAATATTTACCTAAAAATAGACAACATAAATAGTATGTCAGATGCCTGGTATGTTAAATATCAGACATTTTGTGGTGCTGCACTTCCACAGGACATACATATAGGAATGGGGATTGCAAGCTACCTAAAATGGAAACAGAAACAACAACATACAAAGAGAAGCTGAAGCCCAAAATTTCTGTGGTTTGTGCTCTTGAAGAACCCTTGTCAACTTTAATAAGTGGGCAGGTCTTTTTCACCAAATTTGGCTGCCTATTGGGCCCAACTTCAGGAAATGTAGAAATTATGAGAATGTGCCATTTTCAATACTAATAAAGAAGAATGACAATGATAATGATAATGATAATAGTAATAATAATAATAATAATAATAATAATAATAATAATAATAATAATAATAATAATAACAATAATAGTAATAATAATAATAATAATAATAATAATAATAATAATAATAATAATAATAATAATAATAATAATAATAATAACAGTTCAATAATGACAATCCAAGTACACAGAGGATAGACTGGGGAAGGCTGAGCATTATAAAAGTATATACCACCATATTTACTTTCAGTTAGTAGATAAAAATATTGTTCACTACTTATTAACTTTGAGTTGTTCAACCTGCATACAGTACCTTGTTGTGCAGTCTCTTCATAAACTCAATATCCAGTGGTTTCAAGCTAGAACAAAAAAACATAGCTTAAAACAAATTACACATTCAAATAGCACACCAGTAAAATTTTCATACATGTACTAGATGTAATGTAACAAGCTGGAGTAATTCTAGCTGTAAAAGGCCTAATTTATTATTTCCCAATATATTACTGGTGAAACTAATTTTAACAAGTACTTCATTTTGTATTATTGAGACATTGTCAATAAAATGATTGCCTTTTGATATGATGTATATATGATAAACTTATATTTATTATATGAACTGTGGATAGGAATGTATTGTGACTTTGATTTTTTTTTCCAGGCTCATTGCAAAAATTGCTTCAGTTGCTTCACTCACTGCGATAATCAAATTCACAATTAATTGATCACTTATTAATGACAACTCTCATATCATTTGTACTGATACATGTGTAAATGATGTGTGTGGATGATGGACAGTTAGCTTGATGCATCACATACCAGTGTCCTGTTGGCGCAATGAAGTACAGGCAACAGTGGATTCGGTTGTCTGGAAATGGTGTTCTCTGAACTCTTGACTCAGCATTAAGATATTCCTCAAACTTATTATCTAAGTACTCTATGATAGGTTTCCAACTGAAAAAAAACAGAACGCAATAATGAATACCTCTAGTAGTCTACTGGAAAATATTGTGAATAGCCAGTATGTTACAGTACAACAGTAAAGAAACAAGTGAGACCCTGTAAAAATATGGTTGACATTGGATTCTTTTTTTTTTTTTTTAATTTTTTTCCCTTTCTTTTTTTCCTTTTTGAAATCTATTTTGAGTTTATAGTATCAAAGTACAAGCTTCTCTGTAGTTATCAGTAGCACTCGGCGAAATGTCAATCAGTCGACAATCTCCCTGTTTTTGAGATGGAGCAGCATCAGCCCCACATCCAGTAACAGCTCTTACAGCTCAACTTCTCTTTCTAAACTCACTTCCTAAACTCATTTCTAAACTTATTTCCCTTATTTCCTACAAACTGATTTTGAAAAGAATTAGTGGTTGACATAATCATTTCAGCAAAAATTTAACCATGTAAATCAACCTTTACAATCATGTACTTCAAAAAGCACTACTTGTAGGTTAGAGGTTTTTTGGGGTACTACGCTGATTTCAGAAAATTCTGTAACAGTTTAAAATGTCTTACCAGTCAGTATTATCCACTGCATCTCCATAGCCAGGGGTGTCAACAACCGTCAATCTTAACCGCACACCTCCCTCCTTCAGTTCAACCGTTGATGGTTTAACCTGACAGAGATGATGACATTCTTCAGTCTACTGTATGTAAACAGGACTCTGAATGGATTTTGCAAATGGTTTATCTTTAGTACAATGCAAATTCATCAAGATCTGCCTACATATGGAATAAAACACTTGCTGCATCTAAACTGCACACTCCACTTCACAACTGTAGATATGAAATTCACAAAACAAATTTACTTTCTCTTGTGCTTGTTTTGCATACTCTGATTTTCATTTGGGCATACGTACCACAAACCAACCAAATTGTGAATTTGCTAAAATAATAATGCACAACTTCTGTAGGACTTACTTCAACTGTTTTCTTCATCCGTTCATCAATGCTGGGGTATGATGACGGCGTGTAAAGATCAGTAAGGAAAAGCGAATTCAGCAGTGTGGACTTTCCAAGGCCACTTTCACCTAAAAGGAACAATCAAATGCAAACTTAGATAACTCAGATAACTCCACTGTTAAGTTTATAAAGGTTGCATGTACAGTAGGTACCATAAATTGCACACACAAAAGTTATGTACCTGGATAAAATAATGCACAATCCATAACACTAGTAATATACCAGTTCAATTTCAGCCCTGAAGTTAATTCGCCAGGGACTCTCCAGTGCGGTTTTGATTCATGGACAAACTGATAATTTGCTCCTTTTACTACTGCCTCACACACCCTCACACACACACACTTTTACTATAACATTTACAGTTTCTCCAAAGGGTTCACAATCCTAGGAGGGAGGGGGAGAGGGGACAAGGTGCTAATATTGTCTGGTGCTTGTCCCATCAGTATGAGGCAATGACTTTTGATTGGTTATAATTATATGCACACTAACAATATTGACAAAAATCATGCTGATACCAATGGAATGTTCATCAGCTACTAAAAGAAATCTGTGTCATGCTGACACACATGCTCTGTCAATTAGATTGAGTTGGATGTGCTAGGAGTATGAGATATAAACCTCTCGCATTTTTCCATTATTCTTTGGACAAAAACCTTATATTTTTAGCTAAAGTTGTTTTTCAAAGTGCTTGGTACAGTACACTGTACACCTATGAAACAGAGTATATTGCCTGTTCACAGCATGGGGTAAATTCTTTAAATTTCCTAGTTATACAAAAATTAATAGCAGTAACTGTTCTTGTGTTCTTATTGGTTCTGCACCATATGCAAAAAAAGAAGAAAGAAAGAAAAACACACGCACACACACACACACACACACACACACACACACACACACACACACACATGCAAAGACCTCATCTTGGTTGTCACAAAACACACTCGGCACAAAGAAATACCTGTTCATATACAAATATGTACTAACCAGTTTAGGATTACAGTGTTTCTGACTAAAGCCATGATGTGGTCATGGGGTGTATAAACTAGACCCAAAAAAGACCAGCAGCTCAGAATAATAATAAAGACCATTTTTCCCCAACATAAAAATTGAGGTAAAAAAAAACTCATTATCATTTGCATAGTTTAAGCTTGTAAAAAATTATTGTAACAATGCTGTTTTACATAAAACCGAGAATGCTCGGGTTTGCTTTTTATGAGCCCTAAAAAAGGGCCCTGTAAAATTATTTCAACACCAAAAATTGACCTGATAATTTTTTTATCCAAAAAAGGGTCACAAATCAGTAATTTTAAACCCAATTAAGGGCTTTGCACCTCCCCGTCAGTAATATACCTGGAGACCCATGAGACTGCCCCGTTATGTAGCTCAGACATTTTACTGTATTTGTAAAAACTAGATGCCTTTCATTTTTTGAGAGTAATCAACTTCAATTTTCTCTCAACCAGAAATAATTTAGTGCTGTGCAGCATGGCGAAAATTGGCATTTGAAGCTATAGTGTAGTTCAAATTAACGCACAGTACAAATTTCTCAGTACAGTACAGCAAACCCGAGTGATCATGCAACTTCAATTTTCACCTTAACTTTTCACCAGATATATCATACAGTGTCATTTATATGCCTGCAAATGTGAAGGTTTCGTTCACAACAACTTCCTTTATGCATTTTTAAGCTGGAACAAGCTTTTTAATCCATCTTCGAACAAAACTCTGCAGTTTATTGGCAGAGGTCGAGAGAAAGAATTTTGTTAATCCTGGATTAGCTTAATCGGCTTTCGAAAAACCAGGCCCAGATGATTAAACTATCAACTTCCACTACATCACTCATACATTTTCTTTAGTTGGGAGAATCTGCAATTTGAGTTCGGGAGTGAAGGGTCTCTTCTAACATATTTAGGATAATCTTTTTGTGAGCTGCTCACAGAATAAGAGAGGGTTGTAGTATAAATTCAGCACAATAATCTGCTAAATTGTGTCACAAAAGAGCACTGAATTGACCATGGTAATTTAATATGGCATTGAACCTCAACTGGACTGGAATAATAGCTCAAGTGTGTTGGTCCTTGTGATATCGCACTAAATATCTCTATAGCGTGACATCTGCACTGAGGGTTGTCAATTCATTAATTTACTTGGCAAACAAAACCACACAGGGTGGTCGATAAGCGCTTATTCTCTGGTAATATTGCTGTCAATGAAGCGACTATACATTCGCCACGTGTGAGAATTTGAAAAGACTTAATCAAGTACTTTCCAAGTCAAGCAGATGCTACTTGTGTGTGGCACCTTCAACCAACATATCGACTTTTGTTTAAATGCAAATTTCTTTCGCTGTTTCTTCACTTGCACGGTCCTCAAGAAAGACACGATTAAATGTCAGATTCGCTATATTAAATTTCATGAAAAAGACGTCCGATGCAAAATTTAAGGACTTTCACATATTTCAGAAGTAGATGACAATGTAAAAGTCAAGAATGTACTTTCACGATCGTGAATATTCGAATTCCACAAATTTCAACCATCCAACAGACGGTAATATTCGTTCCTCGATCAAGAACGGTGAAAATTTCACGATTGTTTTGGAGCACTGATGACAAACACTCAACAACCCAACAATTCAGAGGAACATAGAACTGTGAACTCGTGGAAAACAACTTTTTACCAACAAAATTGTCATGCAGCGATTTCACGATCGACTGCGCGCATTTAGGAATTTGATCCAAAATTCTTCCGTCATCCTGTAGATTTTCAGATTTTACTCTCAGTCTTTCACAAGTCTGATACAGGCCTTGGTATTCATTCATCAATTATTTAACACTATCTATCATTCATGAGTCAGAGTACATAGTACAATCATGCAGGTGCTTGTCAAGAGCGACATAATATGCTAAAAATACAAAGTTATGGATCGATTTTGCCGGCAAAAACCTACAGCTAGAGGTACTGTAAATGGTAACTGAGGAATGCAAAATGACAACCAGGTGTGGAAAGTTTGTCATCACACTTACCGACAACCATAATTGTAAATTCGAAGCCTCTTTTGACGCTCTTTCTGAAGACCTGGTTCGGAAGATTGGCGAAGCCCACATACCCTTCCATCCCTTTGGCACTCTGCACACAGTAGAACACAGGATTCGATAAGTACAGGATAGCGGGTCGCGATCGAGAGATGGTCAAAATGGACTCAAAAAAACACCGAAGTATACCGGAGTCTCAGCACTCACCGCTTTCGCAACAGCAAGTCAGTCGTTTTGAGCACAGGTTAGCCGGTGATTCGGGAAGAGAAAAAGAGCAATGCAAGTTAGAAATTCGAGCCAGAAAGGCAGTTTAAACTACACACAATGATCGGCTTCATGTATTTCTCTGCTGGACAAGATCGCCGGGGTGGAGTGGTCTGGGGTTCTGCAGCATTCGCTAACAATAACTGACCAGAAAAGCTAATGAACTGAAAAGAATCTAAGGCTCAAAAAGCTAAGAAAGGAATAGATTCTACCTACCCATGTCAAACAGCTGAATTTGTTGGGGTACACCCAGTTCTGATGCTGATTCAAAAACACGGCTGACACAAAAGATAATACGCTCTCCAGTCTGCGCATGCTCCTTACCTACTGTTTCCGGTGTAGCAGCCGGAAGCAACAGACGAAACCGCGAACAATCTTTCTGCAATAGCGCATTTCCGGTTCGCAAGGAGTCTCATGAGATTATATGAAAAAGCTTTCAGTTTTTCATTATTGTCCACTTGATCAAAAGCCAAGAGAAACATCTGAGGCTCCTTTAGATGGATGTTTCCTTTTCCATCGCCAGCGCTGTCTCTACTCGTTTCGTGCTCATGCAACAGGTGTTGTGTATTTGAGACAAAAGACAAAACCGAAGCGGCGACCGCTAAGTGGGCAAATAAGATTTACGCAAACTAAGACCATCACATTAAAGGAGCTTTAGTGGACCTACCGCTTGTGCCTCCACCAGTTTTGTTTTCCAAGCGTTATATGTGTACCCATGTACTGTGAACGGCTTCATTCCGAATAAAAATTTGCTATTACCACAATTACTATATATGTATTGATGTTTTTCTAAGCAATTATGATTGTAATTTGCATTTCGTGACATCACTGAGCGTGCATGTGAAGCGGCAAACAAACGTGATTGCGCGGGTGTTTTGGGTGTGGCCGCGTTGCTTTTGGCACCCGTCCGGTTAACCCCGAGTTCCGTACAAACAACTTTCTAGACCTTTTCCTTTTCGGTTGATGAACGGACGGCATGCAAGACATACAATAAAAAGACAGTGTCGGCACAAAAAAATCGCCAACTGTTCGCGAGAAAATGAAGCCTTTTCTTGAATCGTGACTGTTCCAACTTAAGTACCCAAGAAATCGGTGGTATTACGATTAATACCCATACAGTGTCAAACGGTCAAACCACAACTAACAACAATAAATCAATAACACCATCCGGCACTTTATAATATGCAGCTACTTTATCGGCTTTGAGGCGGGCACTGAATCAGACAATACTCACCAACAGCTTATCCCAACTGATTCCAAGGATTGTTTTTCTGTACGACAGTTCTGCGATGGTTGATGGTTTCCCGACAGGAAATGAGAATGAAAGAAGAGCCAGTAATATATAATGTATGACCTTACTTTGAGTTTCGCTAATTATACTGGTTGTAAACTCATTGTTTGACCTGATAATTGTTTCTTGGGTGGGCAGGGGAAGTCCTAAAGGAACGAAAGAGACGGTGTTAACTATTTGACGTCACTGGCGGAACTTGATCGCCCTGAAAAGTTTTACATTGCAGGAATCTAACTCACGGGAAGTTCCAAACAATGCGATTAATTAACTGATAACGTTTTTTGAACATCCGTAAGCACTGCAGCGCAAACATTGAGACTCAGTTCTCTGTCGAGTTCACTGAGTCGCATGTCATTACAGTTTCAGATGAGACGGTCAGCGCTGAGAAATTTTGGAGAGTCGCTTTGGCAGTGAATGGCCGGTTTCACTCTGTTCCCCAAGTTTTATATACATTAAATCAATCATGTTATCATTTTATAAATATGGTATTGAAATTGTACCCGACAGTCATCTTCATTAAGTATGATGGGCTAAACTAAAAAACTGCTTTGGGTGGAGTTCCCAGGCTCTTTACTTTAGGGCCGTAAGAGGGGCTACCATGTCCCAAACTTTAAGCAAGAACTCGTATACATACTTGCCAACATACACGATCCCACAAGCTCCGCCGCCATGCTTTTACCACCGTGTACACTTTCAGAGTAAAGTGTGTAGTATTCATTCATTCATTTTATATGCATGCATACAATACGGGTTAAGTTACATGTTTATTGTAGGTGTAGGCTAACTATTAAACTGAGTGAATTCCAAAGAAAAAGAAAATGCTGATGACCCTCAGCTGCACCCCAACGAAATGAGTAAAGATGACGTTGCATCTGAACTTGAACCCCACTTAGATTTGGGTGCATGCAACTGTCTCAGGAGTAATTCTCATCAATGAAATTATAAATTTCAGCGTAAGCCCGTTTCCCCCCTTGCTTCTTGTTTGACTGATTTCATTACCGCTGGTTTCGTGACTGAGGATTGTCACGGAGCGGTATCAAACAAGACTGAGTAGGAATTGGATACACCCTGTAGAAGGCGCGGGGGAGGGGTAAGTGAGGCAACTCTGAGCCTTTCTCGTGTAGAGAGCATAATCCTTTGATATCTTGTGAACTGATCTTGAGCAGTCTCATCAACAAACAGCGACCAATTGTCCCAGGCCTTTGGTACCTGGGTGGTCAGACCGTTTAAAACAGGGGCGGTTTTGTGTGTCCGCAGAAGAAAGATCTGATGAAAAATGAATGTTAATGAAACTTTTGAAAATGAAATGGTAAGTAAACTGCGTCGAACCGATTGAAGTGTTTTATTTCTCATAATTGATATATGTAGTAAAAAATGTGAGCACAAAATTAATAAAAAAAATGTCGAAAATTACGTGAAATAAAGTAATTTGGCTTCTGGTTGGTTAAAAGTGTTTCTTACAGACTCGGTGATATGCTGTGCTTTTGGTTTTGTAAAACTGAATCAAGACGTGATTGCACATGGTGAACGAACTTTCACTCGCTCGACTTGCAGAAAACCATTAACATCGTAAAGGAAGCCAGACAGACCATAAAAACTAGACACACAATAGAATGCCGGACGTGTTGGCTACTGATTGACGTACAATACACCCTCTGCAACAGACCTGGTAAAACCCGACCTGGTGAGATATTTTCGCCTCCCTAGGGACATTGTAGCCTACCTGGGCCCTGGTGAACTTGTTCTTATTTTACCTGCCTAGTTTTTGTCCTCCGGGTGTCCTGGTGTACTTTATACCTCTCCGGGGGAATCTCAATAAAACCCCAACCTGGCGAAGTTTTTGCCGAAGACCTGAAAACATCCAGATCTCACCAGGTCTGTTACAGAGGGGTGTTACAATTCAGTTGAATCTAAGAATTAAATGAAAGGTAACTGTCTCTAGTAACCCAGGTGCAGGCTAAGGATGACAAAACTAACTAAAAACAAGATGAACACACGGTCTCCAATCCGCTCCAATCCTAAGCTCGTCGGGGCGTAGCCCCAATGAGCAAAAAACAAAACGAAAAAACAAGAGCGCTTCCTAAAACCATAACAATAGTGCGCGTCAGACAATAGTAAAATATGTAAAGAACAATAATAAACTAGTTTTAACTAAGTCAGTCCAGGTAAGTATGTATAAGCTAAAATTGCTTAAAGTCGCAGTTTCAAACCATGGTTGTGCCTCGCATGCACCAAGCCAAGATTATAAAGCCTTTGGGAGGGATTACCTTGGAATTAGACCTATGTGCAGGATTACCTCTCTTACCTTCATAACCTCTTGACCGAACCTAATGTAAATGAGCAAAAGGCATTAGAGGTCGTTTGCGTGGTTCGGCGCATGCGAAGAAGGACGTTTGAAATCATGCAGAGAACAAAGTAAGTATTGCTCTTGATTCTTAATTAAAACGATCAATTACTTAGTATTTTTCCAGCACCGTGTAAAATAAATGTCGCCACAACTTGGCAGTTTACTTCAATTTTTTTCTACAACAATATATGGCTTATTTCACGCATGAAACTTTCGCGACACTTTAATTTCGCGAATTTCTTTATTGTGAAAGAATCACGAAATTAAAAAAATTGACATTAAAGTGACCTAGAATATAAGAAAATTTCAAAAATCGCAAAATAAATGCCGCGAAATATTTAGCTAAATATGACACATTCCGCTATGCATTTACGCATTTAAAAACAGCCAAAGACAAATATATAGGGACTCAGACTAAAACAATTTCTACTATGTCTAGTTTAGTAACTGTCAAATGCACCCCGAGAGAGCAAAAAATCTGTAAGTAGGTTTTAACAGTTCTGCTTAAAGTTCTTGTTGATTAAAGCGTACTTTAGTTATTCTGCAGTTTGTCTTACTTTGGAAAAGGAAAACAAACAGATTAAAAGGGCCCCGGAGAATTGTTTCAATTTTCTCTTTTCATAATCTCTGGAGAGATATATCAAACAGTCAGCGGAAACAACTTGGCAATTAATAGCTGACAAATAAAGCTGATTGAACTATATATGTCTCTAGTCATTGAATCTTCTTTTGGAATAAGGCTGTAATTGACCAGTACTATGAGCCCAGGAATTAATGACATCCGTAATTATTGAATGCCTACAAAAAGGCCAGATCTCGATGTATGATGGGTAATTTGGGTTAGAACAAATAAACATGGCGGCGATGCGTGTGAGTTTCGAGTTTAATAGTGAAATCGCTCACAACCAACCCATCATGCATCAAAATCCGTAATATAGTCTATTCAAACTGATGTTACCTGAAATTATAAAAATGAGAACGCGTCAACTTCTAAAAGCAACACATGGCAGTTACAACTGACTGATAGCGCCATATTTGGGTATACGAGAACTAAATCTGATTCAATTGCTTTACAGGCAAGTAACATCCTATTCAAATCCGCGGAAACGTTTCGTAAAATAATTTACAGTGATCCGAGGTTGATGTCATGAGTTGCCAAAATACCAATAACTCCAATAAGTACTGAACTATATTATGACCTACCAAAAAGAGTCACATCTTCTCCCAGCAGGACGAAAGGAGCCCAGTAACGGGGATGGCGAAACTTCTCACTGACTTCTCTCACGGTTTTGATGGCTTTGTTGAGAGCCACGTTTACACTGTCCCCATACCATAGGCTTTTGTAGAAACCACACATGAAGCCCAAAGTGGCCAAATCGTCAACCGCCCATAGTGTTACGAGAACTGCGCGAGCTCCAGCTCCGAGAAATGCACGAGCGATGCCAATTACACCCTCTCCTCTGACTTCACCACGACCGCTGTAACAACAGCTAAGAACGACCAGCTTTGCTTTTATGCGTTTACGTTCAAGATCAGAAATCATCAGCATAACATCTTCCTTGGACACTGGATAGTTTCTGTCAGTCCCAGGGCGAGGGGCAAGCAGGATCTCTCCCCTCTCTGCATCTCCGTGAGCTGCAACGTGGATTAAATTGGCGCTCTCAACTTTCCGTAGGAATTCCTCTTTGGTCGCTTTTCGTCCCATCAGTGGCTGAACTCCGAGTGCTTTAGCGACCATTTTGACAACTTCCCTAGCGTTTTGTAGTCTCGGCACATCAATGATCTGGTCACCCTTTTGAAGTTTGCCAACATTTGGGTCTCCCATTACTAATGCTTCGCCTCCAGGTTCATTTGAGCGTTCCATTGTCATCTTTGCTATTGCTAGTGACGGAATAAGTCTCACTTGTAAGGAGTCTGCAACGTAGTGCCCGTTTGCATCTACAAGGGCTGAAAATGGAACCAAAGCGAGCGAACCATGAGGAACGACAATTGCTCGTGACTCCACTATATACTGGCGTACAGGATAGAGAAGAAGCTTGTATAGGAATTTTAGCAATCCATTCAGTAGTAATTTGTCCTGTTCCTGCTTGTCAGAGGCCTCAGCTTTGTCTTGATCTACTGAGTCTGTCACCCTGGCTATTTCCTGCTCTTCTAGAGGTGCAAGATGGAGGATTCCAGGCTGAGTTGCAACTGATTGGGAAGCACTGGAAAATACCAAATGTGCGACACCAGCCGTCGCAGATTCTAGTTTCCTCTTAGCAGAGTTCTCCACTTCTCCTGAATAAAGGAACGAAAGGGAGCGGTCTTCACACCTGACTGCCCCACACGATGTCATCAATCCTATAGTCGTCTTAATCAGTGTGTTTAAATCCAGATTAAGGGAAGAAAAGGAAATCTTTGTCGTGGAATTTTGAAACGTTACATCTCCATTTGGTTGTATGACCCACGTGTAGATATCCGTGGATGTTATCGAATAGTATAAGACCGTACTTCTCAGAGCCTTCACCACTTTCCGGATTTTAAGGAGGTCTAAAGCCTTCTTTCCAGTGGCGGATGCATGTCCAGAAAGATTGGTAGTGAGCATTAGATCAGCTAGAGCTCTTGAGCGTCCTTTTTCAGCAATAATAAGAGCGTCGTCTCTTTTCCCTTGGACCAAAAGATTTATCATCAGTGCTTTATACGTGGCTATAAATGTGTCGATGACAGAAACTTTATCTTCATCTCGCTTTGGTACATTTTTAAACAGCTCTTCACAACATTCTACGCCGTTTCTAAACATGAATTCAGCCTTGTTGTGCTGAGCGAGCGACTGATAACAAGACCCAAGGTTAGTATAAGCTGCTCCTTCGCCTTTCTTGTCTCCAATGTTCCTTGCGATTTTCAAGTTCATTTCCAGATACTCAATAGCTTTGTCGTACTGGCCAAGAGATTGATAGCAAGCCCCAAGGTTGCCATAAGCTAATCTTTCGCCTTTCTTGTCTCCAATATCTTTCGCGATTTTACAGTTCATTTCCACATACTTCATAGCTTTCTCGTACTGGCCAAGGTGAATATAACAAGTCCCAAGGTTGTTATAAGCTGCACTTTCGCCTTCTTTGTTTCCATTTTCCTTTGTGATTTTCAGGTTCATTTTCAGATACTTAATAGCTTTGTCGTACTGGCCAAGAGATTGATAACAAACCCCAAGGCTGTTATAAGCAGCTCCTTCGCTTTTCTCGCCTCCAATATCTTTTGTGATTTTCAGGTTCATTTCCAGATACTTAATAGCTTTGTCGTACTGGCCAAGAGATAGATAGCAAGTCCCAAGGTTGTGATAAGTAGTTCTTTCGCCTTCCTTGTGTCCAATCTCTTTTGTGATTTTCAGGCTCATTTCCAGATATTTAATAGCTTTGTCGTACTGGCCAAGAGATTCATAACAGACTCCAAGGTTGTTATAAGCTGCTCTTTCGCCGTTTTTGTCTCCAATCTCTTTCGTGATTTTCAGGCTCATTTCCAGATATTTAATAGTTTTGTCGTTCTGGCCAAGAAATTGATAGCAAGACCCAAGGTTGTTATAAGCTGTTCCTTCGCCGTCTTTGTGTCCAATCTCTTTTGTGATTTTCAGGATCATTTCCAGATACTTAATAGCTTTGTCGTACTGGCCAAGAGATTGATAACAATTATTAAGGTTGTTATAAGCCACCCCTTTGCCTTTCTTGTCTCCAAAATCTTTTGTGATTTTCAGAAACATTTCCAGATACTTAATAGCTTTGTCGTACTGGCCAAGATATCGATAACAAACCCCAAGGTTGTTATATGCAGCTCCTTCGTTTTGCTTGTGACCAATCTCTTTTGCGATATTCAGGTTCATTTCCAGATACTGAATAGTTTTGTCGTACTGCCCAAGATGATGAAAACAAGTTCCAAGGTTGTTATAAACAATTCCTTCGCCTTCCTTGTCTCCAATCTCTTCTGCAATTTTTAGGTTCATTTTCAGATACTTAATAGCTTTGTCGTACTGGCCAAGAGAATAATAACAGCTCCCAAGGTTGTCATAAGCAGTTCCTTCGCCCTTCTTGTCTCCAATCTCCTTTGCGATATTCAAGGTCATTTCCTGAAACTGAATAGCTTTGTCGTATTGGCCAAGAGATTGATAACAGGTCCCAAGGTTGTTATATGCAATTCCTTCGCCTTCCTTGTCTCCAATCTCTTTTATGATTTTCAGGGTAATTTCCAGGTACATAATAGCTTTGTCGTACTGACCAAGAGACTGATAACAGGTCCCAAGGTTGTTATAAGTAATTTCTTCGCCTCCTTTATGTCCAATCTCTTCTTTGATTTTTAGGTTCATTTCCAGGTACATAATAGCTTTGTCGTACTGGCAAAGAGACTGATAACAATACCCAAGGTTGTTATAGGCAGTTTCTTCACCTTTCTTGTTTCCAATATCTTTTGCGATTTTCAGGCTGATTTTCAGATACTTAATAGCTTTGTCGTACTGGCCAAGATATCGATAACAAACCCCAAGGTTGTTATATGCAGCTCCTTCGTTTTGCTTGTGACCAATCTCTTTTGTAATTTTCAGGTTCATTTTCAGATACTTAATAGCTTTGTCGTACTGCCCAAGTGATTGATAACAGCTCCCAAGGTTGTTATCAGCAATTCCTTCGCCCTCCTTGTCTCCAATCTCTTTCGCGATATCTAACATCATTTGCAGATACATAATAGCTTTGTCGTACTGGCCAAGAGATTGATAACAGTTCCCAAGGTTATCATAAGCTGCTCCTTCGCCCTTCTTGTCTCCAATCTCTTTTGTGATATTCAGCCTCATTTGCAGATACATAATAGCTTTGTCGTATTGGCCAAGAGATTGATAACAGTTCCCAAGGTTATCATAAGCTGCTCCTTCGCCCTTCTTGTCTCCAATCTCTTTTGTGATATTCAGCCTCATTTGCAGATACATAATAGCTTTGTCGTATTGGCCAAGAGATTGATAACAGTTCCCAAGGTTGTCATAAGCTGCTCCTTCGCACTCCTTGTCTTCAATCTCTTTTGTGATTTTCAGGCTGATTTCCAGATACTTAATAGCTTTCTCGTACTGTCGAACAGTTTGATAACATGTCCCAAGGTTGTTATAAGCAGTTCCTTTGCCTTTCTTGTCTCCAATTTCTTTTGTGATTTGCAGGTACATTTCCAGATACTTTATAGCCTTGTCGTACTGGCCAAGAGATCGATAACAAGTCCCAATATTGTTATAAGCAGTTCCTTTGCCTTTCTTGTCTCCAATCTCTTTTGTGATTTTCAGGCTCATTTCTAGATACTTAATAGCGTTGTCGTACTGGCCAAGAGATTGATAACAAGTCCCAAGGTTGTTATGAGCAGTTCCTTCGCCTTTCTTGTCTCCAATCTCTTTTGTGATTTGCAGGTACATTTCCAGATACTTAATAGCGTTGTCGTACTGGCCAAGAGATTGATAACAGTTCCCAAGGTTGTTATATGCAATTCCTTCGCCTTCCTTGTGTCCAATCTCTTTTGTAATTTTCAGCTTCATTTCCAGATACTTAATAGCTTCGTCGTGTTGGCCAAGAGATTGATGGCAAGTCCCGTGCCTATTATAAGCAGCTCTTTTGCCTTCTTTGTCTCCAACCTCTTTTGAGATATTCTGGCTCATTTCTAGGTAACTGTTATGTACTTTTGGTAGAATGATCGACCTCAGTTATAGTCAACAAACTTCCAGTGACCTAAAAAAATTAAGAGCTTATTCGATTGGGAATTATTCCGGAATGCGAAGAGCAAATGTCAATCGGGTAAAATTAGTTGGTTTGGACAAGAGAGCTATTGGTTTGGACAATAGCCAAGGTGATTGAGATGCATCAGGAGCTATTTGAAATACTAGGGTGAAGGTTTTCAAAACAGTTTCGAGCATATTTTCCCCTAGAACAAGCACTGAACCATTTGTCATTTTAACCTTAACAAAAGAGGCAGGAATTAGTATAGGAAATTGTAGCAAATGAAATACTGCAGCGGAACATCAACTGGAACGGAACATCAATAGAATAAAATATAACAACGTGACTAAACCAATCGAGTATACGAGAGTTCCAAAATCGGCGTATACTTCAGTGTTGCAGTTTCAAACTCCGAAATACTCACCTTAGCAGCAGTGTGCCTCTGTTTCCTTCGATTGACTAGAATGACAGTTTTGGTGACACCCCAGGAGCTCGATAAATAGGTTCTGTTCCGTTAAAACAGATAAAATAAAATTTATTATAACATAGGGTAGTAATTATAAGTCACCTGCTAATTTCCACTGCATTTCGAGTTTTGATTACAATTAAACGTTATTCTTATCTAATACGCAGAGAAAGAAAATCTAAATTTATATATGATTTATTTATATATATATTAATATACTTTTTGTGTGTGTGTGCAATACTCTATTTAACAACGGAAAACTTTTTGATCAGTAAGGTAGTGAAGCACAACTATGGCTTCTTGAGGCGAGGCTTACCTTTTATCCCACTTACTATCTTGAATGACACTTTTTATCCCACTTACTATCCAACTGCCAAGAAGACTGAAGACTGTGCACACCCTGTTTATACACATGGGGTTAAAGAACACCTTATTACACTTTCTGTGAAATTGGATAACTAATGCAGTTCCTAAATTGGAAAGTGATAACATTTCTCGGGGCACTCCCGCATGCACAACAAAATAATAAATAGCTAAACCTGGTGTTCTTTGATGGGTTTAAAGATAGTGACCGGTGTAACAACATCTAGCTTTGTGGTTCGGAGACACACTTCAATTCTAAAGTAGTAGTACGATAAGTTGCGTGATTTTAGATTATTTTTGTCAGATATGGGATTGTTAAGTCAACATTCGACTCTGAAAGCTCGAAACTTGCGAAGTGATTTTGGTTTCGAGTGTAAAGTTTTCATACCTCGGGGACTTTTATCGTTGGTCAATGTCATTTAAAGCATAAGGGCACTTCGTTCTTACCAGTAAAGCCAAAATATTTTATGATACAGCGAAAATCAAAATAGAAATAGTTTGGTTGAACCAATACTCGAAAGATGTTTTTACTTTGATTGAACTAGAACTTTGAAGTTGCACACTTTCACGTTTTCGCAGCCGGACACTGCCGTGTAAGTTTTCTTGACGTTGAGTGGTGTTTAATTAATGGCGGCTCTAAAAGGCACTTAATATTAGAACTCTACTCATCAGCTCTTGAAACTCAATTTATTAGATTTTATAAATATATTTAGCGTTAGTAAGTAGTACATTTTACATTTTGCTTTGGTTATCAGACATTTTGCGGTGTAACAGATCCTGTTAAGCTCTGTTCAAAAAGACTGATGAGAAATAACAAGAACGCCGAAGTCAAGCAGATCTGTGCCAAGTCAAAGTCACATGTGCTGGTCTTAAAACTCTGACGTCACGGTTGTCAAGGAGTGTTTTGTTTTTGTTTTGTTTTTCTCAGAAATAGTGAGTGTGATGTCATCTATCTAAAAGTATTTTATCGACCTGAAAACGTCGTATTCAGATAGGAATTGTTCTTTGTAACAGAAACAAACTATCAACTCTCACGTGGTTTTTCGAAGGAAGCCAAGGTAATCTATGTTTCAATTTTAGCTTTACGAGGCATGGCGTTTCCAAATTTCGGCCGGCGCGCGTTTCTGTTCATCGACTCCAGCCTCGTTGTGCTCCAGCTGATCGCGAAGACCAGCAAGACGAAAGGCCTCCGAAGAAAAGCGAGTACCACCCGGACGGGGACGAGCATCATCCGACAGGTGATCCGCTGGAAAGGTTCCTTGGGGAAAGAGACGGAAAGGCAAATACGACCATGATCATGACCACGATCAGTGCAAGAGGGGTGTACTTAAGGGTCGTGACGGGCGCTGGGGTGGCAAGTGAAATACAATAATTATTTTTCATTTCAGTTTTTGACTTCAGCACATGCCATGCATGCTCATATTAGCTCTGCTGCGTACACGTCCTGTTAATATGTATTTGCTTTCGTTCTCCTTGAGTGACGTTTTGATAATCTATAATCGCTGAATTGTTTTTGGAAGGATCCCTTAATGTGTGAACTTAGAACCTGACAGTAGTGTACGCGTGGAAGTGCACAAAAACCTTCTAGTCAAGTAAAACTACCTCGGAATGAGAGAGGCTTTAGCCCAAAATGGAAGACAACTGCATTTATTCAATATTTGAAACTGCAACTTCTATAACACTTACAAACATCTAGAGAGCATAGACTGATACTAGGAACCTGTACAAAACATGCACCGGCCTTTTTTTTTTTCTTTTTTTTTTTTTTTTTTACTGTGATACGGTTAAAAAAGTGGCTACTGCTAAACCCGGCTTTTCGTTTTTCACTGTGCTACGAACTGTCCAAACTGACAGAGCTCGATGCTATGTGTTTGCTGATGATTCATCAATAACTTGAAAAACCTCAGCTCGACTTTACCCAAAGTCTCAAGTACACCGCTTTTCCACAGCGCCCCGGTGTTTCATCATCTAAAACATAAGTCGACGATAAATTAAAGAAGTGTGTTAAACTGAGAGGCTCTTGAATTTCTGTTAGCTAGACGGGTCAGACTAACTGAACTTAATATGCAAAGTTAAGCAAATCTTATTCAAGTTTACCGAAGTAAATTCAGTGATACAAAGAGGATTGTAGAGTACCCCTCTGTAAATCACTCTTGGTAAAGTTGACATCCTCCCAATAAATATTTAGTGTTATTATTATTATTATTATTATTATTATTATTATTATTATTATTATTATTATTATTATTATTGTGTCGGACTCCAGTGAGTAGCAAGAAATGTCTACCGAGCGCACGAAACGTCCGTTAAGAGAGATTCTAAGCCAATCAAAGCGGTAGTCCTGCTCAATCAGGGTGCATTGCGAGTGTAAAAAGGCAAAAGGAGTTGTACTAGAACAAATGAATTTGTAATGAAGTCACACATCGCGTTTAGCTCTGTCAGGTTTAGGTGGCCGTGTAAGGGAAGCGGGCATAGTTATGCATGGGCACATTTGCGGTTCTAGTAGTGGTAATACCCGCTGCAGGAGGTATATTTGTAACAACCACTCCTACTCTAGAAGCCTGTGTAGATCTGCAACAGCAGCAGTAGCAGCAGGAAATCAGCAAAATCAGGATGACGAGACCACCGATGACGATAACAGCTTTGGTCACGGTTGAACTTTTTATCCACCAGTCGATGGTACCTGAGAGATAATAAGAATAATAAAGAAAGAAGGAAAGAAAGGAATACAAAGGAAAGAATAGAAGAAATGGGTAAAATTGTCAGAACTAATGAATCAAGCAACGAGCAAGAACAAGCGAGAAAGTTTTTACTATAAAGTAAAAGAAACAATAGTGTAGTAGTGTAGTAGTTGTGGTAGTAGTGGTAGTAGAGTGATTTCAATAAACCCGTGAAACAGATACTACACTATTAGAGACTATTAGAGACACGTACACACTCCAAGTAGATGTCAGACTATACGGCAATGGCCACTATGTTTATTTGTCACCGGAAATTCTTCTCAAAAGCTCCTACAGAAAACTCATAGTAAAATAGACTCTTGCCCACCTAATGTTAGAAAACAATGTGGGCACTTGATTGGCGTGTTGAGCTGTGCGAGAGGAGCCTAGAATTGTAATTTTCCGCGTAATTTGCAAAGCTAATGAGCCTGCATGCACTAATGGCATTTGGTAGGTGAAAGGACAAGAAATTGCCTTGAGTTGACGTCGACTCGCATGTTTTTAGTGACGTTCCGTAGATATGCCTTCAATATATTTGTATCGACGCGGACATTAACACTCGCTAGCTGTCGGATCGCGGCCACTTCGGATATTCAATTTCCCAATATCGCGACATTTTGTTTCGAATCAAAAATATAGACAAATACTCTCTACTAGATACTAGTACACCCTCACTAATAAAAACTGTTTCACGGGTTTATTGAAATCACTCTAGTAGTAGTAGTAGTAGTAGTAGTAGTGGTAGTAGTAGTAGTAGTAGTAGTGGTAGTAGTAGTAGTAGTAGTAGTGGTAGTAGTAGTAGTAGTAGTAGTGGTAGTAGTAGTGGTAGTAGTGGTAGTAGTAGTAGTAGTAGTAGTAGTAGTAGTAGTAGTAGTAGTAGTAGTAGTAGTAGTAGTAGTAGTGGTAGTGGTAGTAGTGGTAGTAGTAGTAGTAGTAGTAGTAGTAGTAGTGGTAGTAGTAGTAGTAGTAGTAGTGGTAGTAGTAGTAGTAGTAGTGGTAGTGGTAGTAATAGCAGTAGTAGTAGTAGTAGTAGTAGTAGTAGTAGTAGTGGTAGTGGTAGTGGTAGTGGTAGTAGTGGTAGTGGTAGTAGTAGTAGTAGTAGTAGTGGTAGTAGTAGTAGTAGTAGTAGTGGTAGTAGTAGTAGTAGTAGTAGTAGTAGTAGTAGTAGTAGTAGTAGTAGTAGTAGTAGTAGTAGTAGTAGTAGTAGTAGTGGTAGTGGTAGTGGTAGTGGTAGTAGTAGTAGTAGTGGTAGTGGTAGTAGTAGTAGTAGTAGTAGTAGTAGTAGTAGTAGTAGTAGTAGTAGTAGTAGTAGTAGTAGTAGTAGTAGTAGTAGTAGTAGTAGTAGTGGTAGTAGTAGTAGTAGTAGTAGTAGTAGTAGTAGTAGTAGTAGTAGTAGTAGTGGTAGTAGTAGTAGTAGTAGTAGTAGTAGTAGTAGTAGTAGTAGTAGTAGTAGTAGTAGTAGTAGTAGTAGTAGCAGTAGTAGTAGTAGTAGTAGTAGTAGTAGTAGTAGTAGTAGTAGTGGTAGTAGTAGTGGTAGTGGTAGTAGTGGTAGTGGTAGTGGTGCAGTTGTAGTATAGTTGTAGTAGTAGAAGAAGCAGTTCAGTACAAAACCGGATAAAAGAGTATAAAAAAGTAAACGACAGGTAAACAACAGATGCCAAAATAAACACAGAGACATGTGCAAGAGGAAAGGCAATTGCTGAGCGAAAGGTTCGACAAAGTTAGCAAACACACAAACAAAGAGTCTTTGCTCTACTGAAGGGCTAACACTCTTGACGTGGACGTGCGTTCAGCATGCAAACACCGGCTAACGCAGACCCAAACTAGTTCTTACAGGGACTATTACCGACTCCAAAAGTACAGGAGGCCTTGGATGAATAAGTGAAGTTCGAAGACCTCAATAGGATCTTGCGGGCTTACCACACTTGTCCGTAGAGATAGAAAGTATCCCTTCCAAGACTTTGACCTTCACAGGGTAGACTCCATTGTCACCTATTTCACCGCCACCCAACAGGTTCACCTGCAAGAAAGAAAGGCGTGAATTATTCCAGCTTTCAGATTCGAAAACTTCGACTACAATATGTAAGGGAATCAAAGTCATGCTTACCGTCAGGGTTAACTGATCTCCGTTATCTTCCATGACCACCTGGATATACACTCCAACCGAAAACAGACTTCCCAGCGGTGTGAATGTAAACCCTGGCACCTTGACGATTTTTCCACTCGAATACTCGTGTGACCAATCGATACCCAGATCCGGTACTTTGATGGTGGTTGTTATGGTGACGGGGCTTTCACACTTGTTTATCTTCACTCTAAGAGTTACGTCCTCTTGCCCAAAATTGACCCTGCACGTGATCGTACTGCAGTCTCTACTGACTGTACAGTCAGTACAGTCATCACCCAAGGATTGCCGAGAGAAGTCTGGGCAGTTTTTGTTGTATTTTTGAGCTGCTGGAGAGACAGGGTCAAAGACGGAGAGAATTAGGGATAGAATAGACCGGTTTTGGAAATAACCTCCGCACTGATTACTTCCAAAACAGTCACAGTCACTCACGTTCTTTAATGTTGCATTCGCTCACTTCTCTCGCTACAAAAAACTTGATCGCATCACACAACACTGTTTTCTCATCGACTTATTACAACACAAACACACACCCTATGAGATTGACATTTTCCCGACTTACACGCAGTGCGCACGTGATTGTATGAAAAGGTTAATTAAAATCCGGCGGAAGTCTTTTGAAATGAAATGTTTACACACTCGATCAGCCTAGTTTCCAACACCGGGAGAACAGAATAGAACAGAATAGACCTTTATTTAGACAAGGTAGTTTCATAAGTTACATATTGGACTGCTTTACATGACAGACGGTATTGAGTAATCAGTGACGTCACATATATTGTATACTTTTAAGCCAATCACTCTCAGTATTAACCGATTAGAACTAAACGTCAGGCATACGAAAGGACTAATGGATTTTTGAAATTTAACGTTTTTAAGTTACCTGCACCGGCAAAATTTGTCATTTTCGGACGAAATTTGAAAAAATCGTATAAAAATTGGAATAAAAGATTCGTTCTTGGCATTTTGTACATAGATGACGTGGGCACAATAAAATTATTTGGTAGAAGATTAGTAAGCAACACCTTTTTCATAATTGAATTATCTGTGCAAACCTCTGCTGACTGGATATCATACTTTCGCGTTTTTCTACGCGGCAATAAAAGATATGTCAATAAAACTCACATATTATTCTAATCGTTTCTTAGAAACTTTCTGTGCTTGGCACACATCGTACCTTTTTTTTCAAGAAATATCAGAACGGATAGTTAAGATTAACGAAAAATTGGAAAGTGAAATTGTGACGTCACACGATCCTTTAGAATGATTTGCTTTGACTTATGGAAAAGTTTTAATGAAATATATATAGCCAATCCAAAGAAAGATCAGTTTAAAGTCTTCTACCTGAGGTGTGAACAAGGAATCGATCGAAAAACGCCAAGAATCTGCGATGATTTTGTGTTCTTCCAAGCTGTCGGTCCCCGGGGTGTCGGCCATCTTGCTTTGGATTCCGCTGGTCAGAATTAGCAAGAGCCTCGATTTAACCCCAAACGCGTTTGTTTTGCTGGTTGCCAAGGGCGTCATTCAACCGGGGCGTAATGAATTTCGATTGTTAATCAATAACGCGCATTGATATCGAGCTGTGGCGGCTGTTCTGAAGCGGAAGGCTGTGTATATCGAAGAGTCGTCAAATGCTTGAGAGATATTGCCTGAAACGTCTGGAAAAGCCCTCGGAAAGCGGCGCAGAGGTTGTTCCCGGCAAAAAAATTCTGTGTCCGTCTAATGAAAGCAAGCCTGCGGCACATAGCCCCTTCTCGCCGGGCGAAGTAGAGGAACTCCCATCGAAGCAAGCCTTCGCCAGGCGGGAGTCGATACAGCCATACAGAATCGTATCACGTAGTTGAAATAATTGTTGGGCGAACTCCAAACGATCGTACATGTATCAAAGGCAACACTACAGCGATATGCGTTGTCTGGAAATTTCTGGCCGAACTCATTCGGAAACGCATTTGTGTCCGGTGCTAAATTTATCGATTTGTATGCAAAGTATTTGAACAATCCTTCCTCCCGGGTCTGCACACTGTTCATTTAAATGGAAAAGCTGGACGGATAATACAAAGCCGGGTACAAAGTCATCAAATGGAAAGCATTCATCAGTTTCAAGTACAGCAAAAGTCGCTCGGGTCTCATACGGTCGGTCTTTACTCTTACAGTTTTAAAATACATATAAAACCGTAAAAAAACACAGATAGAAGTGAGATTCCAAACGATTTAAGTAGGCCGGTAGATGCTTTCCAACGCGCTGTTTACGCAGCTAAGCTCCATATTCACTGTGGAACAATGAGTTGTGACTGGCCCCTGCTATGGTTGATTCACACCCTTCGGGGCAACCGACCCAGCGTCTTGTTGTATCGGGAGCTCGAATTTCGTCACAATTGTCAATGCGGAGTTTATACGTGTGACAACGAAGAGAAAATACATTTTTTGGATATTAGGCACAATAATCTATGACATCGTAGAAAATCAGACCTTTTAAAGCACTTAAATTTTGCCGGTGCAAGTACCTTAAACTTAAGTTGAAAGGAGCGATCTCAAAATGTTTGAGCTTACAAGATCATGAAATCTTCATTTGCGATGGCTTAATTGTGTACTAGAAATGCGATGAAAAGTAAAACGAGACTGTGTACAATGCTTGCGATTACAATCTCCTCGCCTACAAGAATTATTATTATTATTATTATTATTATTATTATTATTATTATTATTATTACTATTATTATTATTATTATTATTATTATTATTATTATTATTATTATTATTATTATTATTATTATTATTATTATTATTATTATTATTATTATTATTATTATTATTATTATTATTATTTTGCTGGCCGCCTTACAAGGACAGTCTCGCTCTGGTCCAGAGATTCGGCAATAAAGAATTTTAATGATGCGTGCGGAAAACTGCCATTTCGAGCGCCACATGCACATAAAGTTGTGTTTATTTGATGGCACAAAACCAATTAGTCCACATACTATGCTTTTATTTCGAAATGTGTTTTTCTCGGTGCTTGGTTTTTACCTTTCATCCACATTAAAACCAGCTTGAAAAGGGAGATTTTTAAAAACGGAAAATTTGTGAATAAGTGGTTTCCAATGTGGAAGCTTGCGAAACGGATGCGTTTTCAAATGAAAACAAATCAGTGTGGACGGGTGAGTTCGAGAATGGAAGCTTTTGAACGCACGAAAACGCACAACTGGGATAAAATCTGTCAATTAACGAGAGATAGGTAAGCTTTGAGCTGCGACGCTGCTTTGAGGTTTTTCGAAGCTGGGTTGCTTGGCCGCATTCTAAATATTACCATTTGAAGCAAGGATAGGACTACACAACAAAGAACCCATTAATTTTACCACCTGACCTTAAGAAAGGTGGATATAGGCTGACTGTTCAAATCCGTACCTTCCACAAGGAGATCTTGTCGACTAATGAGCAATAAAAAGAACGCCAAAGCCAGCCAGTTCTGTGCCATCTCGAACCGCACACAGCAGCTGAGATTTTTTTTCTTGAAACCCTGACGTCACTGTTGTCAAGAAGTGTTGTGTTTTCTTTTTCTCGGAAAGAGTGGCAATGTGACGTCACACTCCTAATTTTTATCATCAGATAGGAATTGTTATTTGGTTAAGAAAAATAAATATGTTTCAGCTCTCACATTTGGTGTAGGTTGTTTGATTTACAATATGTTTAAAATATGATGAATTTCTTATCTTTGATCACGAGTCGAAGACGAGACTAACTGGAAACTGGGAAAGTACCTGGCCGGCGTTCGCAAATTTCGGCGGGCGCCCCCTCTCTCGACGAGTGAATAGTTTAAACTTCTCGAAAGATATAAAATCTCCCGCTTCGTCCTGCTCCAGCTGATCACGAAGACAAGGGATACGAAGAGCCTAAGAAGGAAGGCGAACACCACTTGGACGGGGACGAACACACACCCGACAGGTGATCCGCCGGAAGGCAGGGGACAGGCGTCCTTGGGAAAAGACTGAGGAAAGACAAAAACGGCCATCACCACAAGAGGGTTGGACCTGTAATACTCATGACGGACGCAGAGGTGGTGACTGAACTACAGGATTTTCAGGTTTTACTTCAGCGCACCTGCCACACATGATCATTACTAGTCTGCTGCGTACACGTTACAGTAATATGTGTTCGTTTTCTTTCCTCTTGAGTCATTTTTTTGTTCACTGTGCAAATTTCTAAATTTCTGGTCATTTTGTGAGTGGACCACGGTGCGGAAATTTGTACTGCACATTGATATTTGGTTGGAGAAATTTTACTGAAACAGTTGCAGCGCCTTTATCGCAAGCTACTATATTTAGCTTGACATATCGGTTTCAGTTTTCGTTCTTTGGAGACATATACCAATTTAAATTAGAAGTGAAATATTAAAACATGCTCATGATAAGTGTTTTGTTTCATAAAGGAATAATGCAGGGGACGATGTGCTGAGACAGGTTCTACGTACCAAACCTAATAAAGAAAACAAGTACTACATACAAATTCTTACCTCAAAGACAAAACCTTTTGATCAGTAAGATAATGAAGCACAACCATGCAGGCACTTACATTGCTTACCTTTTATCCCACTTTCTATCCCTGCGACTGCCAACAAAAGACTGTGCACACCCTTTTCATACACATAGGGTTAAAGAACACGTTGCACTTTCTGTGAAAATTCGATGACTCATGCAGGTCTTGATACATTCAGAGAGTGATATAATTTTTCAGGGCACTCGCACATTCACAACATAAAATAGCTAGAACTTATCTTTTTCATGACAGAGGTTTAATGGTAGTGACCGCTGTAGCATCTAGCGGTTTTCTTGCGGAGTAATTTTGGTTTCGAGTGAAAAAGTTTCATACTTCAGGGACTTTTATCGTTACTAGATGTCATCTAATTATAAGGGAACTTTGAATGAGCTAGAATTTTGAAGGTGTACATTTTCACTGTGTAAGTTTTCTTGACGTTGAGTGGTGTTTTATAATGGCGGCGGCTCTAAAAGGCACCTAATTAGAATTTCACTCATCCGCTCTCGAAACTCAACACATATGATTATATAATTAAATTTGGTGTTAGTAAGTAGTACATTTTACATTTTGCTTTGACTATCAGGTATTTTGCGGTGCAACAGATCCTATTCAACTTTTGAAAATGTTTTAACTAAAAAAATGTCCGAGTCAACATTTGAACTCCCATTTTATTAGAGATCGAAACTTGTGGAGTGAGTGGTTTCGAGAGCAAAGTTAAAGCTTTCCTATTTCTGGGACTTTTATCGTTGGTTGATATATGAATCGTTTAACTAATGGTCATTCAGATTGGTGGGGGTGGAGGTGATACCTCTAATTTGGATGCAACGCAGGCTACGCCTGAACCATTGTCTGAGTGAGTAATATTATCATCAATGAAATTATATATTTTAATGTCAGCGCGTTTTCCCCTTTTTTCTCGTTTGACTGGTTACATTGGAATACCGCTGGTTCGATGTTTGATGACTGAGGATTGTCACGGAGCGGTATCAAACAGGATTGAGTTAGCAGTAGCCTTTGCAGGAGTAGGAATTGGAGACACCCCGTAGGAAGGCGCGGGGGAGGGGCTAGTGAGGCAACTTTTAGCTTTTCTCATGTAAAGTTCGGATTTCTTTTACTGAGGTCTGGGTTAAGGGCAGCGTACCGGCATATCCTTTGATTCTTGTTATCTGATCTCGAGCAGTCATTAACAAACAACGACCACTCGTTACAGGCCTTCGGTACCCGGGCCAGGCAAACCATTTAAAACAGGGAGAGGGGGGTTGGTGAGTGTGCGACTGCATCGTACCGATTAAACTGTTTTATTCTTCATAATTGATATACAGTATGTGCTGTAGAATTGTGACCGCGAAATTCATAAAAGGGGGCGGGGTAGGGAAAAGAGCCTGGGAACGAGGATGAGAACGTGTTGACTACTGATTGACGTACAATTCAGTTGAATCTAAGAATTAAATGAGAGGTCACTTTTTCTAGTAGCCCAGGCGCAGGATGACAAAACTAGCTCAACCAGCAAAAAAACAAGGGTTCTTTTTAAACCATAACAATAAGATATGTACATAAGAGAATACAAAAATATGTACCAGTACTGACTTAGTTAAAACTAGTTCTGTAAGTATGTATAACCTAAAATTTCTTAAAGTCGTTTCAAACGTCGTTCCCCACAGTGCATCGAACCAAGAGAAACGATCAATTACTTAGTATTTTTCCAGCACTTTTTAAGCAAATGTTTTGAAAACTTGGTTATCTTTTTCAAATTTTTTTCTACAACAATATATGGCTTATTGCATGAAACATTCGCGACACTTTAATTTCGCGAATTTCTCTGTTGCGAAAAAGTGTCACGAGATTTAACAAGTATTGTCGCGGGAAAACGCGACAGATGCTGGGATTCAAGGATGTTTTGGGCTTTTGAGACTTCATAACAGGGCTTGCGATCTCTTGTGGCGAAGGGCGTGGGATCGAGGGCCTCGGCCTCGGTTTAGTGTCTTTGAATCAACTGGGCCGAAAGCAGGGAACATTTTTGTTTGGGGTTTTGCTTTATTTGTTTGCCCGTGCATCGAATTTGTGTCAGAAAAACGTAGGTAAGTGTGTTCCTTTTTCGTTTAATCGTGTTACGTGTGCGTCCTTATTTACAGTTTTCAAAAGACGGTGTGTATTATAAATAACTGGGCAGAGTTTATAGCAGCATCAGAATGAAGTTTCTAGGAACGAGGCTGTTGGAAAGTTGAAAGATCGCAACCGTTTTGATAATACTCGATGGACATCATGTAGTTTTCTGTATTTCGAAATGATGTGCGAAGATGTCCCGCAAAAAAATGTGCGCTCGAAGGGAGATGAATCGAAAATATTGTATGTAGCGAGTTGCGTTCAGTCTATATTTCTCATGTGTGTTCGAGATGCCTAGTGTTTCGAGATGGGAGGTTAAACTTGGCGGTACTTATTGTATAGACATGAGTGTTTTACTGGAAAATATACCGTGCGTAAAATCCATACTAACTACATCCGGGACCCGAATGGCGTATTTTCGATATGATGGCATACATTCCCGCTTTTGCACGGTAGTTTGTGGGTTTATACCTCGTAAAACTCGTGTCTATATATAACCAAAAGATAATTACCAGGCGGCTTGATACGGATTTATTCTCTCGTGGTAGAAATTATTTTTACTCACTTGCGCAGCTCTCGTTTGTAAAATATTGTTTTTACCACTCGAAAATGGAATAAAATATCGTTTCCTCCAGGAAAAAAGCACAAAATAATATGCGTGAAACAACAACTTTTTATTTAGAAGTTTTTTTGTCAATTTATAAAGTACATGTACATTGATTGCAGTACAATTGGTCAAGTCAACATGCTGAATTTATTTAAAATTCAGAGGGAGGAAGGAGCAAATGTACAGTAGGATGTATAAGGGATAAATTTCAATTCAAAATCCCGTAAAAAGCAGAATACCACTTACCATCTTGTTAAAGATTGGACTTGATTGACAATTTTTAAAAGATGGTGAGGAAATGCTAAGTGGGCGATTCATAACTACAATATGTCCTTGCTCCTTTACCCCATCTGTTTCTATGTATAGTGTAGTATTTGCAAAACAACATTTCCTGGTTTCTCAGACTTAACTAAACGTACATTAGTATATGGGTTAACTACTAGAAATTTGCATGGAAGTATTAAACACAACAGAGTACCATGGGGCTTTAGGGAAAATCTTCCTTGCAAAAATAACAAAGAATGGGTCTAGTTTACCACTGTTCCTGTTACTTTTTCCCCCATGAAAATAGGATAGCGATAGGATATTTTATGTGATATCAAAATAATGCTAGTTACTTTAATTATTTTATAATGGAAACAATATGCAGTTGGAAAAGAATATTTGACTTAACAAAACTGAATGGTAGTCACAATAGTTTAACATTAGGTGGTATACATAGTTCTATGTTACTTTGATCAAAACATTCAATACTGCACAATAGAACTTGAACATGGCTCTGATATTACATTAAATGTAGAATTTAGTGTGATGGAGACTTGAGCTACTTTCACCATCATGCATAGCTCACAAGGTCAAGATGTTTTGGTGGGTCACATTATCATAAAACTTTGTGGTGAGAGTGGACAACTGCTTTTTTTTAGCCATAGTACAATATTGTAATAAAACAAACCCAAGCTCAGCAGGGATTTACTTCACAGACATTTGAGGGAAGAAAAAAGTACTATTTGTTGAAGTGCATGATCGTGAAAGTGGCTTGTACTGAGAACATTTCTATTAAGAGGGATTTATACAGTTTTAAGGAATGAAGCAAAGATAAATGTACTGGTGTCCTTTGCTTTGTTTCATGTTTTCCATGTAGAAAAAGTACTAATGGCTTTTGGTTGATACTTGTGGTACTTACATTACATTCATGTATAAAGGACTTCCTGTTTTGCGTCTGTTATGACATATTTTGTCCTTTGGCATTTTTGTTGTGTTGCCAAGTCAAACAGTGTTTTTCTGGGCAATGTTCTCAAAGCTCAATATCAATGGCCACGTATTCAGTCTCTCCATGTTTTGCTGTGCGCTTTGTGAGCAGAAGTGACATGTCCCTATTTAGGAGTTTCTGAAGTGTTGCTTTCTTGTTTTCAGGAGACAGTGGGACAAATGTGCCAATGTTGATCAGAGAGGGAGCATTATCATGGTAAAGCTTTACTTGTTCATCTATGCCATGGAGTTTCAAAAGGAAGATGATCCTGTCTGATGCTGTAACTTCTTTGTTGCATTTGGGGCAAAAGGATTCTTGACCCATGGACACTACTCCAGAGCGACACATTTGGCATGCTGTGTAGGAGGTGTGGTCAATGTTGGTGATCTTTGTCACAAGCTTCACAGTTTGGCCAGGTTCTACAGCTGGCAGATCTTTTGGTTCAACAGTGGCATAGTCTTTATTTCCAAGGAGGCGTTTGGATGCTCTCAGGGTGACCAGGTCATTTGGATCCACTAACAGGTACCACTCTTGAAGGTTTTCAGCGGAATGGGATGATTCATCTGTGTATGTTATTTGGTCAACTGACAAATTCACCCGACCAAGGAAGGACTTTACCAAGGCATTTTTTAAGGTGACCACTTTGCCTGGTTGTACATTAAACGAAGTTGCTGCCTTTTCCCACAGTGTGGCAGTTACTTGGATTCCAGATCATCTGCTAGGGTTACTTCTTTTTTTAGGACAGGGTTGCCTGTGTGTGTAGTTATTTGAGTTGTTGCTTCGTCTCCATTGATGATTACCGCCATTACATCAACTCTCTTGTTAACTTCAAAACACAGGTTTTTTATTTTGGTGTACACTGCTGCAGGGGGTGTAATGTCGGTTGCTGCTGGCACAATGGATACTCCTGATGATAATTCAAAATCGACAGGAATGAGGCCTGCTTTTTGGAATCGTTGAGGAGTTTTCTTTACATTGAGGTTTTTGAATGTGTAAGTTTGTCCTGGTGCAAGTTTGTTGTTGAAGTATTTTGCAGTGTTATTCCAGGAAATCAGCCTTGCCCTTTGTGATCCATCTGTAACAAAAACTTCCAATAGTACTCCTCCTGAAATATCTCGAGTGCTTTTGTTTTCAATCAAGCATGTGATATTAACTGAAAGGTCATCTTCAGTTATTTCTGCCAGTGGGGTGGTATCTGGTGCAGATGTTGATGCAGATGGCACTGTAAATTAATGGGAAGTAAATGTGAATGTGAATTTGAAAAAAAAGTTACTAAATACTTTTTTACAGTACAGTATATGTAAATTCTTCTCAGTTGTATTTTTTGATAATTTTAGGAACAGGAGTTGGTGGTATTGTGGCAGTTTTCTTCATGTTCATGAGATTTGTTTCTGCTAAGACATAAATTTATATTTATTGATAGGGCATAGCTTACAAGGGTGGTAATTTTGTGCCTTGTGAGAATGTTTTCTGAATATTTATGCTCAACTTCTTTGTAGGCTTATGTCAAGTAAAATGAGTATGTTTTTTTTTTTAGAATTTTTAGTTTGTTGTGCTAAATTTTGATTGAAAAGCTGCAGCTTTGTGTTGAAATGAAATAACAGGAACAAGCTGCTTTTTGCCTTTTTAGCAGTACCTGTTGCATGAAACTTTTTTTTGGATGTTATTCCACTGAGTCTAACTAGGTACACTATTTTTAGTTCAATTGATCAATGAGTGAATTGTGAGTAGATAAATGTAAAGAACATGAATGTTGCAACACTATAATGTCATGCATTAGGTTACATGTACAATAAACTATTTGATTGTCAAGTCTATTGCAGTGGTACATAATGATATTATACTAACCCTCATTGTTTTTTTTGCCTTCTGGTGGAGGTAATGTGGTGGCAAAAGCTGTAGTTGCTTGTTTTGATGTAGATTTCACTAAATGAGAGAATCATAAGTATTTATTAGGTACTAATACTTATGAAATTATATGGTTTTGTGGTTACAGTATTAAAACTACTTAACCCTTCCAAGAGTGATCAAGTTCAATTTTTTCCTTCAGTTTCAGCAGCACAAATATATCATTCAGTTAAGGAGAAATTGGCTTTTGGTACCTTGCTCATAGAGCCGTTTTCGGATGACTGTCGAAAACCAAAACCAAAGTAATCACACAGGCCAATCACAGAGACTGAGAGAAAACAGTTCAGCGAATCAGAAGCCAAAGTAATTCACCTTTGGTCTTGCGTTTGGTTTTACTTTCCAATCAGCAATGCCAGTACACGCCATTGCTTGCGTGAGAAGTGTTTGGTTTTGGTTTTGGTTTTGGTTTTGGTTTTGTTCCTGATTGGTTGAGCATGCTGCCAAACTTGTGTGGACCAATCAGAAAGCGTAGCAAACGCAAAACCAAAGCAATCACACGATTACTTTCGACAGTCATCCGAAAACAGCTCTATCATAACTGGTTAAACTATCAATTCTCTCTGCACTACTCATACAATTTCCTCTTAAAAGGTGGGGAGAATCTGCATTTTGAACGAGTTGAAAGGGTCAAGAGGATGCAGTGGATTTGTGCATGCATGTATAAAAAATATATATCTAGTTTATTACCTTTTGTTGAAGTGGCTAGCTTTGATGTTGGTTTTACTAGAATCAGAAAAGAATAGCAATATTAATTTAGTGGTAGCAACTAGATAATTGAAGATAAACAGGTTGTTTTATCATATACATGGATGAGGTATGACATGAGTTGTTACTTGCTGCTACACATCAAGTGATTTTATCAATAGGTATTTTGTGCATTGGTTGTGGTTTAGGGTGTGGAAAAACCTGGAAAAGTATTCATACTCACTTTTTCGTGTTGATGGTTTTCTTGTTTCAGGTTTTTGTTGATTTCTGCAGTTGCAAAGTATTTCACATAAATTTCTTCAGTTTTGATACATCATGACATATGTAGGTTGTAATATTCCAAAACGTTTTTAGATGCAAACAATTTTGATGGCACAAAGTCTACCAGCGATAGTCCATTTAATGTTTTAATTCTACTCAGTGCTACATAAGCCATGCCAGGTTGTTTAATGTGTTGACCAAGATCAATAACTGCTTTATCAAGAGTTAGTCCTTGTGCTTTATGAATAGTGCATGCCCAGCAAAGTTTTAATGGTAACTGCACTCTTTGCCATATTGTCCCACTGCGACCAAAAAACTTGACTGCCATAGGTGTAATTTCAACAGGTTCTCGTGGCATATCATTTAATACAGCGCCTACAGAACAATTGTCAAATAAGATAGACACTGATTGAGGTATTTCACCTAATACAGTTTGTTTATCAGAATTCCAGTTGAATGCTACTACTGTACCCATGGCACCATTTACTAGATCATTTGGGACATTTATGTTTCGAATCAGCATAACCTTAGCACCTGCACATAGTTGTAAAGTGCTTGGTAAACCAGATGATTTTGTGTCATCTGAATCTATCAACATTTCTGGTGAATTGGTTAGTAAATCCTCAGATTCAAAGCTTCTTTTGTTTAAGAGATGGTTTGAAGCTTGTATTGTGTACAGTTTGCAGTTACTTTTGTTTTGTAACATATTGATTTTGATTTTGTTAAAATGGTCGCACTGCTTATTTAATGGAAACAATCGTATTGCATCATCAAATGATTGATCCTTCTCATAAATCAAATGCCTTTGCAGCAGGACACCAATGTCAGTTGGTGATGGGTTTCCAATGCGTACCCTGTTTAGAAGATCTGCATATGTATCATCTGATGATTGCCTTTCATTTCTTTTCAGGTGTTTAATAAGAAACAAGTCATTCCAAAGATGAAAAGGACAGTGTGATTGTGGTGAGAAAATGTAAGATCCACAGACAGGTTTTAATTGTAAGAAATCCCCAAATGCAATGATGTTTACTCCACCAAAAAAGGAACCAACAGGTGCATCTTTGATTTCATTCAGCCTTTGGTTAATTTGGTTCAGTGTACGATAGCTGACCATGCTTATTTCATCTACAATGACATTTTGCAAGCTTCTGTGCATTTTTCTAAGTTCATGTAGTTTTTCATTGGTGAGTGCTGTGCATTCAGTTGTAAACATGCCTGCACGTTCTACTGGAAGGTAAAATGCACGATGAAGAGTAATGCCACCAATATTATGTGCAGCAACACCAGTTGGAGCAGTTTTAATGACAGATGGCAGCACTGAATTGGCATGTCTGAGCAAATATTCATAAATTACAGATATTAGGAAAGATTTACCAGTACCTCCTGCCCCTGTAACAAACATGAAGAGTGGTTTAGGCTTATCTAGAATTTCTCCAGTTGCATTAAATGACATTTGATTTTTGATATGTGATACAACACAATCAAACACTTCTTTTTGATCTGTGTTAAGTTTTTTAAGTTTGTCTACAAATTCAGTATCTGTCATTGTGAATGTGTTCAGCATTTTCCATGCATAGTCATTATGAGAAGGCAAAAGATCTTTTAGGTCTTCTGTGGTCCTTGAATCATCAGGGTTGTGTGTAGTATCTTCTGGTAGAAGTATGTTTTGCCAAAGTGACTTAGTTGAATCTATTTCACATTTTTCATTAGCTATTTGATGTGTTGTGTTAGGTAGTAGAGATGAAATGATGTCATCAGCTTTGTCAGCCATTAAGACTCTAAGTTGCTGGACTGCTCTTTCAACATCATCTGTAAACGACTTAAACATTGCAGAGCTCATTTCAAATTCTTTTGTTTTGTAAAAAAAAGCTTGCTGTGCAGATGTGAATGGCAGTAGTAGTTTGTTTTCATCACGCCATGGTAAAAACAAAAGGAGCATTTGGTAGTAGTAGTCTTCACCATCCTTGTATGGGGTGATGTATGGAAGTCTTAAGCAAGCAAGCTTTGTCCTTTTGTAAATCATTTTTCCATTTGACAGCAGCCATGATGTTGCTTTTTTGGATGTAGAGCTTGTTTTAAAGTTAGTAGCAAATGATGCAAGTGACATTGTTTCAAATTCTTTCGTTTCAGGTCGTTTTGGGTACATTTGAAGAATACCATCTATAAACACTTCTGTACTGTTTGGTGGAAGCTCATCTAGTTCATTTTTTGGTTTTAGTATTCTAACTCGCTTAGGTGGTGGTTTACAATTGATAGATACTGTGTCTCGAGAAGAATCTACTAGTGGTAGACCAGTTATTCTGAAGACTGCTTCTTGTGCACTGAGTTCTCTTTCACTTAGGATTCGAGATCCAAGTTGAGAAAGTTGTTTACGGAAACTCATGTTTTGAGATTGTTTAAGTTGCTGAATTGTTTCATAGATTGCAAGCCTTAGTTGTGCTGGTTCTGATTTGCATATGTAAGAACATACATAAACAGCTATGCCATAGGTACAACCAACAAACTGAATATCCATGTTGGCCTTCCATACCTTTAACACAGTTGGATTATAAGCATTGACACAAGTAGCATTAACACTTCTTTTTGTTTCATAGAAATTTGCAGAAGATAGTGGATCGATGTTTGGTTTGATACGAGTTTCTGAACAAGGTTTTCTTGGGTAATTGAATCTACACAATTTTGGTCCTTTCTTGCAGGTTGTGGTGTGTCTGTGTATTTGAAGTTGTTCCACAAGGTTTTTCAGTTCATTGTCATTGTCTGGTATTTCAGTACATACATACTTGTCAATGAATTCTGGTAGTTTTCTTCTTCCTTCAGCTTGTGCTATATTAGGTGCTTGTTTTATCCACAGAAAAATATGCAAGTGAGGACTGCCTCTGGCCTGAAACTCTACTCTAGTGAAATAGTCTGTAATTTCACCAAGTGGTTTTGATTTACCTTTTAGAACATATCTGAAAAATGCTTTCCATCGTTTAACAAAGTGATGTGCTGTCATTACTGGGTTTGATCTTACAAAGTCATTGTTTGATGCAGAGGTCTTTACATCTCCTGTGTTATCTAATTTCAAGAATGCAAGAAGATCTTCCCAGTGACAGTCATTTGCACTGAGTGTTACAAACCATGTAGGTGGGCCAAGAGTTCTGAACTTTGCAAAAAGATCAAATAGAATATTTTTCCAGTAGGCACTTGTGCCTCGTATCTGTTTCATGTAGGAAAATGAACTGTCGTTAATGAAAGGTTCTACTTTACCACTTTGAAAGTTTGACGCTGTAACATTGCCATCATGATGGTTTGGAGACTTATCAAGTGGTGGAAAAGACAATCTTAATGCTATGGATATTTGACTTTGGAGCTTGTGCTGTTCAAAGACATTTACTGCCCAAAAAAGATAACTTATATCTTTTCGCCAAATAGGATTTTCATTCAAAAGCCTGGCTTTAAAGTAAGTTTGTTCCGTAAGTTTTATAGGTCTTTCTGTTTTTAAGCCATTTTTTCCACATGGATAAAGCCATGGAAAAGAGAGTTCTTCAGTCTTTTCATGGTTGAATATGTTTACAGGTTTAGAAGTTGCTTTTGGTAATTGAACAGTAGGAGTTTTTTGATTTTGTAGTATTTGTTCTACATTTTTGTCTGGTAATACATAATCTTTTGGCACAAAAGATATCTCAGTATCAATATCTAAACTTGTGGAAACTGTATTTTCGTCAGACTGGCTAACTTGAGGGATTACCTTTATGTCACTGTAGAGTGGATTGTTCAATTTTAACCACTGCAATGCTCGTTCGATTTTTATTTTGTTAACCACATTATCAATTGATATTTCCATAGGGTTGCTTGAATGTGAAAATGGCAGTACAATGATGTTATCACTTGCTGTGTTTGGTAGTTGTCCATACAGTTGTTGAACATCAACCGGAAAGTTTATTACCATACCCTTTTCACCATATTGTCCACCTGCTGGAAGACTGATGATGGTCAAAAATGGGTGGATGCGACAAATAAATCTTTTCTCCAGAAAGTTTAGTTTAGTTAAACATGCTGGTGCTTCACCAGCAGCCATATTGTTATGGTTACTTTTTGCAATAGGCTTTCTATTTTGCAGTTTTTTATGGCATGTTGAACAAACATTCTGTAGGGTATACTTAGTAGCATCACTTTCATTCAAATTAAAGTGCCTCATATTCTCTGCAGATACAATGCAATGACAGCATGCACAATAATTAAGTTTTGGCACATTGACATTGTTGAAGAAGGCTTTGAATGTTTCTTTGACTGAAGGACATGTAGTTTTGTTATTTAGGTCTTTTTCACGAGATGTATCTGTATGGGTTTGGCAAGGTTTTTTTCTCTTTGATAACCGAGCTTCTTTTGCTTCATTTGATTCATGTTTGCGTTTTTCGTGTGCCTTTTCTCTTCGTTTCTTATTTTTCAATTGTCTTTTCAAGATGTGCTTTGATTTTTGATTAACATCATTGCTTTGTGGTACTTTAACACTTTTTTCATTAAACTCAGTGATGAAAGTTGAATTATCATCAATAAATGTAATTACAGGAGGTGTATCTTGACTAAAATGTGTCTCTTCAGGCAGGCATGGAACAAAATGATTTGGTTGCCAAAAGCGAGGAACCTGGCCATCACATCTTGTCCACATGATGTGCAGTTGATTATGATTAAATTCATTTACTCTTGGGAAAATAGCTCTGTTCAAGGCATGTCGTACCATTGAATTGCAATGTATGCCAACTTTTTCATCTGGATAAATGCTTAATACCTTTGTTTTTAATACAGATGAAAGAGCACAAATATGCCAAACACCAACCCAAGAATGGTTTCTGAGAGACTCTAAAGCACATTGTAGTAATACCTGCTGGCAATTTGTTTTATCAGTCATGTCCAAATATGATAATTGTTCTCCACATGAGTAGTGTGCTATGTATGAGATAATGGATGGGTCATGAACTTGGCAAATGTTGTATTCATTAAGATAATACTCAGTAAAAAGTATTAGTTCTAAAAAACTCCGTACTCTTAGCTCTAAGTGATAGTTTTCTGTTCCAAATGCAAGTATGCTAAAAGATCTAAAACAGCAGTTACCATCACCCACAACTTTTAGGGGAACATAACCAAGAGGAGCATCAAGAGGAAAAATTCTTTGTGATACATGGTCAACATTACACATATAGTTGCGTGACCTGTGTAAGTTTGATGTATAGTCTGGAATTACATAGTTTTTGTTTTCAATAGCTTGCCATTCTTGCAAAGCAACCACTCTTAATTCGTGAAGTCTGAGATGCAATTTGTTTTGTAATCTGGAATGGCAATTTTTAAAATAGTCTTGCCTGTTTTTGTCTGCCATTGTACATTGACAACTGCAAAACCCCTGTCAAAGAAAAGATATAACTTCATTAGCTTTATTAACTTTAATCTTCTCAGTTTCTTGCAGCTATATTAGTGTATATTTATGGAGAATTTGAAATTAATAACATGAGATAAAACCTGATTTAAGTACAAGTAGCAATTCTCATTCCATCACTTATACATTTCATTCTCAAGTGTTAGGAGAATCTATATTCTGAGCTCAAATTAACAGCACTAAATCAATATTGAGTATGAGACCTTGGTTAATTATTACTATCAAATACTTCACATTGTTTAAATTAATACAAGATGTGATTTGATTGGCTGTTAATCTAGCAACAAAACCTTTCAAGATAAGCCATTTGGTGAGTGAAATATACAAGCTGATCGAGGGAAACTAACTGTGTACAGCAGCAGAACTAAAGAAGACGTTTTTACGCAAGTTATCCTAAGGTAGTTGTTATTTTGTGCTGTGTTTACACAAAGCAATCGAAGCACATAGACAGCGGTGTAACATTTCGCTACGGTATTTCTTCTGAAGAGCAATTACCGAGGTTTCTATAACGATTATCGTCACGTGCGCTTGGTATGTTTGCTGTAGTAAACTTTAATTATGCTTTCGACGAGGCAAACGTCTTTCGTGAAAACACGGGCTGGTATAAGTGCGCTTCTTTCTCAGGGTTCGAATTTCAAAGGTTTTTGAGCGCTGACTCCTTCAGAAGATCGAAAAAACAACTGCATCGATTTGTGCCACAATAATTCCGTCTTGTATCGCAAGTTGAACAATAAGAGGCATTATTTATCGATTTCGCCCTTCGCTGCATGTGGATATGAAAATCTGTAAATACTCTCGTGGGTTCTATTATTGCATCATGTGTTCTAGTAAATGACGTTTGTAAAAGCTGTGCTTGAAGGTTTTGTTTATTAAGTTATGTATATCTATTTTATGCTTCTATTTACCCTGTAGTCCACGGCTTCTTGGCGTGTTTTCATAAACTACGTCATCCCGCGCTCAATCCAAGGTATAAATTCCTTTCATCGCTACAATTATGCGCACAGTTTTCGTAATCAACTCGCGGCCACCTACTGAAGTTGTTTTTCTATTTCTACTGCACATAGCATTTTGCGGATGGAACGCTAACATTGAATTCGCTTGTCGATGAGATAAAAAGCGCGAACTGCGAATTCTGTGTGTAAACAACCATTCGCGAAGTGTCCCTTTTTTATACTGTTTAGTGCTACCCGTCCTTATTTACTTTCATCGGTACAATTTTTAATGCAAAAATCGTGAACGGCTCATAAAAAGCATGAATTTTACATCACGAAAACGAAAAATGTACAGCGGCCCTACGCACGTAATTTGGATCTATATCAAGCACGCAACTAAAATTTGACGCGAACATGATTTCAAACAGTACAGAGTCAGCAACAGACAAAAAAGTAACAACAATATACCACCTGACTGCATTTGTTCTGTTTCCTAGGCTAATACACTGTAAGTACAATTACCACGGCGAAAGGCATGCTTTATTCATTGGCTTGAAAAATTAAACGCTTACCTTCAAGTCCTTTAACAGAGCAATAGCGATTGTATCTAAAAGAAACGTTTTAGAATTAATTGTGCACATCGCCAAATAGGTATTTAAGCTAAAAGTATCTAGGCCGTTTTGTCAAGTTCACGCTGGTCCCAATTCAGGTTAAAAACAAACAAAATGTATTAAACGAATGACCAAAAATAACCTTAATACAAAGATAAGCCACACTGAATCAAGCCTGAATACCGGTAGACGACTTATTTTTCAAGCGAGTGAATTTGTAAGTGCGTCATTAGCCATTGAAGTTAGGAGGTGAATGTCGTTACTGCTGTCCATAAAACTATAATGTGCGCGCCACACATAAAACCGCTAAAGCCCCCCCCTCCAAACCTTAAATCTCACAAAAGCTTGTCATTTAATCAAAAACATTCAACTTAAAAAGCATTCACTCACCTTTCTTCAATTTCACGCCCGCGCTTTATGCCCCACAAACTAATTTTCACTTGCTGCGCTCCGACGCCACCCTTTTTTCACGTGGCCATAAGCCAATCAAATTACAGCTTTATGCTTATTCCGTCAATCAAACTTTAAAATCCTAGAGGGGGGGTTTCTTTTGCCAATTGCAGGGTTACCTACGCCGTGGCTTTCGGGTGAAAACAATAATATGCTGGGCCCTTAGGCCCAGCATAAAAACTGAAATTAAAGGTGACCTAGAATATATTATAAAGTTTCAAAAATCGCAATTATAATGTCGTGGATATTTGGCTAAACATAGCGCCCCTAGTAAAAGAACAGTCCGTTTTGCATTTACGCAGTGGTCTAATTAAACATTCAAAAATAGCCAAAAGCAAATATATAGGGGCTCAAACTAAAACAATTTCTATGTCTTGTTTAGTAGCTGTCAAATGCAGAATGAGAGAGCAAAGACTGTAGGTAGGTTTTAATAGTTCTATTTAAAGTTCTTTTTGATTAAAGCGTACTTTTATTATCATGAAACTTTCTTGATTTGGAAAAGGGGAACAAACAGATAGAAATGGCTCTGGATAATTGTTTAAATAATCTATTTTATAATCTCTGGAGAGAGATATCAAAAGTCAGCGGAAACAGCTTGGCAATTGATAACTGACAAACGAAACTGATTAAACTATAAATTCTCCACTACATATGTCTCTAGTCATTGAATCTTCTTTTGGAAGCAGGCTGTAATTGACTAGTACTATGAGCCCAGGAATTAAAGACATCCGTAATTGAATGCCTAAAATATGCCAGATCTCGATGCATGATGGGTAATTTGGGTTAGAACAAATAAACACGACGGCAGTGCGTGTGAGAAGTCACGGTTTAATAGTGAAATCGCTCACAACCAACCACCATGTAATGGAGAAAATTTGCCCTGATTACCCATCATGCATCAAAATCCGTGATAGTGTCTGTTCAAACTGATGTTACCTGAAAATATATCGAGAACGCGTCAACTTCTAAAAGCAACAGTGGTGGTTGCAATTGACTGATAGCACCATATCGGGATGTAAGAAAACTAAGTTTTTAATTAATTCAATTGTTTTACAGGCAGGTAAAATCCATTTAACATCAGCGGAAACGTTTCGTAAAATACTTTACAGTGATCTGATGTTGATGATGTACTGTCTGATTTGTAATATACTTGTCGTAATTTGTAATATTTGCCGTGATTTGTAACAAACTTGTCGTGATTTGTAATAAGAAAGCTGCCGTGATTTGTAATACACCTCTGTCGTATTTTGTAATGAGAAAAGCTGTCTTGATTTGTAATAAACATTGACGTAATTTGTAATAACAATCAATCAATTCACTATATTACAAATCACGACAATTATCACAAATCATGACAGTTCAGCTGTCATCAATAAACTGCCAAAATATCAATAACCTCAAATAAAGTACTGAACTATATTATGACCTACCAAAAAGAGTCACATCTTCTCCCAGCAAGACGAAAGGAGCCCAGTAGCGGGGATGGCAAAACTCCTCACTGACTTCTCTCACGGTTTTTATGGCTTTGTTGAGAGCCACGTTTGCACTGTCCCCATACCATAGGCTTTTGTAGAAACCACACATGAAGCCCAAAGTGGCCAAATCGTCAACCGCCCATAGTGTTACGAGAACTGCGCGAGCTCCAGCTCCGAGAAATGCACGAGCGATGCCGATTACACCCTCTCCTCTGACTTCACCACGACCGCTGTAACAACAGCTAAGAACGACCAGCTTTGCTTTTATGCGTTTACGTTCAAGATCGGAAATCATCAGCATAACATCTTCCTTGGGCACGGGATTTCTTCTATCAGTCCCAGGGCGAGGGGCAAGCAGAATCTCTCCCCTCTCTGCATCTCCGTGAGCTGCAACGTGGATCAAATTGGCGCTCTCAACTCTCCGTAGAAATTCCTCTTTGGTCGCTTTTCTTCCCAGTAGTGGCTGAGCTCCGAGTGCTTTAGCGACCATTTTGACCTCTTCCCTAGCGTTTTGTAGTCTCGGCACATCAATGATCTGGTCACCTTTTTGAAGTTTGCCAACGTTTGGGTCTCCCATTACCAATGCTTCGCCTCCAGGTTCGTTTGAGCGTTCTATGGTCATCTTTGCTATTGCAAGTGACGGAATAAATCTCACTTGTAAGGAGTCTTCAACGAAGTGCCCATTTTCATCTACGAGGGCAGAAAATGGAACCAAAGCGAGCGAACCATCAGGAACGACAACTGCTCGTGATTCCACTACATATTGGCGCACAGGGTATAGAAGAAGATTGTACAGAAATTTTAGCAAACCATTCAGTCGTAATTTGTCCTGTTCCTGCTTGTCAGAGGCCTCAGTTTTGTCTTCATCTACTGAGTCTGTCACCTTGGCTATTTCCTGCTCTTTCAGAGGTGCAAGATGAAGGACTCTAGACTGACTTGCAACTGATTGGGAAGCATTGGAAAACAGTGCAAGATGTGCGACACCAGCCGTCACAGATCCTGGTTTCTTCTTAGTGGAGTTCGCCACTTCTCCTGAATAGAGGAACGAAAGGGAGCGGTCTTCACACCTGACTTCCCCGCACGATGTCATTAATGCTATAGTCGTTTCAATAATCGATGAGTTTATATCAATACCAAGGGAAGAAAGGAAAGTCTTTGAAACTTTGGAATTTCGAAACGTTATATCTCCATTTGGTTGTATGACCCACATGTAGACATCCGTGGATGTTATCGAAAAGTAAAGGACGGTACGTCTCAGAGCCTTCACCACTTTCCGGATTTTAAGAAGATCTGAAACCTTCTTTCCAGTGACGGATGATCCAAAAAGATTGGTAGTGAGCATCAGGTCAGCTAGAGCTCTTGAGCGTCCTTTTTCAGCAATAATGAGAGCTTCGTCTCTTTTCCCTTGAACCAAAAGATTTATCATCAGTGCTTTATACGTGTTTATAAACGTGTCGATGACAGAAACTTTATCTTCATCTCGCTTTGGTACATTTTTAAACAGCTCCTCATAACATTGTACGCTGTTTCTAAACAAGATTTCAGCTTCGTTATGCTGAGCGAGGGATTTATAACAAGCTCCAAGGTTGCTATAAGTAGTTCCTTTGTCTTTAATGTCCTTTGTAATTTTCAGGCTTATCTCCAGATACTTTATAGCTTTGTCATACTGGCCAAGAAAATGATAACAAGCCCCAAGGTTGTTATAAGCTCCTCCTTCGCCCGTCTTGTGTCCAATATCTTTTCTAATTTTCAGGTTCGCTTCCAGATACTTTATAGCTATGTCGTACTGGTCAAGAGATTGATAACAACTCCCAAGGTTGTTATAAGCTGCTCCTTCGCCTTCTTTGTCTCCAATCTCTTTTGTGATTTTCAGGCTCATCTCCAGATACTTAATAGCTTTGTTGTACTGGCCAAGACATTGATAACAAGTCCCAAGGTTGTTATAAGCTGCTCCTTCGCTTTCCTTTTGTCCAGTCTCTTTTGTGATTTTCAGGTTCATTTCCAGATACTTGGCAGCTTTGTCGTACTGGCCAAGAGATTGATAACAAGTCCCAAGGTTGTTATAAGTATTTCCTTCGCCTTCCTTGTCTCCAATATCTTTTGTGATTTTCAGGCTCATTTCAAGATACGTAATAGCTTTGTCGTACTGGCCAAGAGATTGATAACAAGTCCCAAGGTTGTTATAAACAGTTCCTTCGCCTCCCTTGTCTCCAATCTCTTTTGTGATTTTCAGGCCCGTTTCCAGATACGCGATAGCTTTATCGTACTGGTCAAGATATTGATAACAAGTGCCAAGGTTGTTATAAACAGTTCCTTCGCCTCCCTTGTCTCCAATCTCTTTTGTGATTTTCAGGCCCGTTTCCAGATACGCGATAGCTTTATCGTACTGGCCAAGAGATTGATAACAAGTCCCAAGGTTGTTATAAACAGTTCCTTCGCCTCCCTTGTCTCCAATCTCTTTTTTAATTTTCAGGTCCGTTTCCAGATACGCGATAGCTTTATCGTACTGGTCAAGATATTGATAACAAGTGCCAAGGTTGTTATAAGTAGATTCTTCGCCTTCTTTGTCTCCAATCTCTTTTGTGATTTTCAGGCTCATTTCCATATACCAAATAGCTTTGTCGTACTGGCCAACACATTGATAACAAATCCCAAGATTGTTATAAGTAACTCCTTCGCCTTCTTTGTGTCCAATCTCTTTTGTGATTTTCAGGCTCATTTCCAAATACCAAATAGCTTTGTCGTACTCGCCAAGACACTGATAACATCTCCCAAGGTTGTTATAAGCTGCTCCTTTGCCTTCTTTGTCTCCTCCAATCTCTTTTGTGATTTTCAGGCTTATTTCCAGATGCTTAATAGCTTTGTAGTATTGGCTGAGGGATCGAAAACAAGTGCCAAGGTTGTTATAAGCAGTTCCTTCGCCTTCCTTATCTCCAATCTCTTTTGTGATTTTCAGGTACATCTCTAGATACTTGATAGCTATATCGTACTTTCCAAAAGATCGATAACAAGTCCCAAGGTTGTTATAAGCGGTTCCTTCGCTTCCCTTGTCTCCAATTTCTTTTTTGATTTTCAGACTCATTTGTAGATACTTAATAGCTTTATCGTACTGGCCAAGAGATTGATAACAAGTCCCAAGGTTGTTATAAGCGGTTCCTTCGCTTCCCTTGTCTCCAATTTCTTTTTTGATTTTCAGGTTCATTTCCAGATACTTAATAGCTTTGTCGTACTGGCCAAGAGATCGATAACAAGTCCCAAGGTTCTTATAAGTAATTCCTTCGCCTTCTTTGTGTCCAATATCTTTTGTGATTTTCAGGCTCATTTCCAGATACTTAATAGCTTTATCGTACTGGCCAAGAGATTGATAACAAGTCCCAAGGTTGTTATAAGCAGTTCCTTCGCCTCCCTTGTCTCCAATCTCTTTTTTAATTTTCAGGTCCGTTTCCAGATACGTAATAGCTTTATCGTACTGGCCAAGATATTGATAACAAGTGCCAAGGTTGTTATAAGTAGATTCTTCGCCTTCTTTGTCTCCAATCTCTTTTTTGATTTTCAGGCTCATTTGTAGATACTTAATAGCTTTATCGTACTGGCTAAGAGATTGATAACAAGTCCCAAGGTTGTTATAAGCAGTTCCTTCGCCTTCTTTGTCTCCAATATCTTTTGTGATTTTTAGGCTCATTTGTAGATACTTGATAGCTTTATCGTACTGGCCAAGAGATTCATAACAAGTCCCAAGGTTGTTATAAGCAGTTCCTTCGCCTCCCTTGTCTCCAATCTCTTTTGTAATTTTCAGGTCCGTTTCCAGATACGTAATAGCTTTATCGTACTGGCCAAGATATTGATAACAAGTGCCAAGGTTGTTATAAGTAGATTCTTCGCCTTCTTTGTCTCCAATCTCTTTTTTGATTTTCAGGCTCATTTGTAGATACTTAATAGCTTTTATCGTACTGGCTAAGAGACTGATAACAAGTCCCAAGGTTGTTATAAGCAGTTCCTTCGCCTTCTTTGTCTCCAATCTCTTTTGTGATTTTCAGGCTCATTTGTAGATACTTAATAGCTTTATCGTAGTGGCCAAGAGATTCATAATAAGTCCCAAGGTTGTTATAAGTAGTTTCTTCGCCTTCTTTGTCTCCAATCTCTTTTGTGATTTTCAGGCTCATTTCCAGATACTCAATAGCTTTGTCGTACTGGCCAAGAGATTGATAACAAGTCCCAAGGTTGTTATAAGCAGTTCCTTCGCCTTCTTTGTCTTCAATCTCTTTTGTGATTTTCAGGCTCATTTCCAGATACTCAATAGCTTTGTCGTACTGGCCAAGATATTGATAACAAGCTCCAAGGTTGTTATAAGCATTTCCTTCGCCTCCCTTGTCTCCAATCTCTTTTTTAATTTTCAGGTCCGTTTCCAGATACGTAATAGCTTTATCGTACTGGCCAAGATATTGATAACAAGTGCCAAGGTTGTTATAAGTAGATTCTTCGCCTTTGTCTCCAATTTCTTTTTTGATTTTCAGGCTCATTTGTAGATACTTAATAGCTTTATCGTACTGGCTAAGAGATTGATAACAAGCCCCAAGGTTGTTATAAGCAGTTCCTTCGCCTTCTTTGTCTCCAATCTCTCTTGTAATTTTCAGCTCCGTTTCCAGATACTCAATAGCTTTATCGTACTGGCCAAGATATTGATAACAAGTGCTAAGGTTGTTGTAAGTAGATTCTTCGCCTTCTTTGTCTTTAATCTCTTTTGTGATTTTCAGGCTCCTTTGTAGATACTTAATAGCTTTATCGTACTGGCTAAGAGATTGATAACAAGTCCCAAGGTTCTTATAGGTATTTCCTTCGCCTTCTTTGTGTCCAATATCTTTTGTGATTTTCAGGCTCATTTGTAGATACTCAATAGCTTTATCGTACTGGCCAAGAGATTGATAACAAGTCCCAAGGTTCTTATAGGTATTTCCTTCGCCTTCTTTGTGTCCAATATCTTTTGTGATTTTCAGGCTCATTTGTAGATACTCAATAGCTTTATCGTACTGGCCAAGAGATCGATAACAAGTCCCAAGGTTGTTATAAGCAGTTCCTTCGCCTTCTTTGTGTCCAATGTCTTTGGTAATTTTCAAGCTTATTTCCAGATACTTGATGGCTTTGTCGTACTGGCCAAGAGATTGATAACAGGTCCCAAGGTTGTTACAAGTAGTTTCTTCGCCTTTTTTGTGTCCAATCTCTTTTGTGATTTTCAGGCTCATTTCCATATACTCAATAGCTTTATCGTACTGGCCAAGAGATCGATAACAAGCTCCAAGGTTGTTATAAGCATTTCCTTCGCCTCCCTTGTCTCCAATCTCTTTTTTAATTTTCAGGTCCGTTTCCAGATACGTAATAGCTTTATCGTACTGGCCAAGATATTGATAACAAGTGCCAAGGTTGTTATAAGTAGATTCTTCGCCTTCTTTTTTTCGAATCTCTTTTTTGATTTTCAGGCTCATTTGTAGATACTCAATAGCTTTATCGTACTGGCTAAGAGATCCATAACAAGTCCCAAGGTTGTTATAAGCAGTTCCTTCGCCTTCTTTGTCTCCAATCTCTTTTGTGATTTTCAGGCTCATTTGTAGATACGTAATAGCTTTATCGTAGTGGCCAAGAGATTGATAACAAGTCCCAAGGTTGTTATAAGTAGTTTCTTCGCCTTTCTTGTCTCCAATCTCTTTTGTGATTTTCAGGCTCATTTCCAGATACTCAATAGCTTTATCGTACTGACCAAGAGATTGATAACAAGTCCCAAGGTTGTTATAAGCAGTTCCTTCGCCTCCCTTGTCTCCAATCTCTTTTTTAATTTTCAGGTCCGTTTCCAGATACGTAATAGCTTTATCGTACTGGCCAAGATATTGATAACAAGTGCCAAGGTTGTTATAAGTAGATTCTTCGCCTTCTTTGTCTCCAATCTCTTTTTTGACTTTCAGGCTCATTTGTAGATACTTAATAGCTTTTATCGTACTGGCTAAGAGATTGATAACAAGTCCCAAGGTTGTTATAAGCAGTTCCTTCGCCTTCTTTGTCTCCAATCTCTTTTGCGATTTTCAGGTTCGTTTCCAAATACTTTATAGCTTTATCGTACTGGCCAAGAGATTGATAACAAATCCCAAGATTAGTATAAGTTGCTCCTTTGCCTTCCTTGTCTCTAATCTCTTTTGTGATTTTTAGGCTTATTTTCAGATACTTAATAGCTTAATAGCAAGTCTAAATGCTGGTATAAGCAGCTTCTTTGCCATTTTGTCTGCTATTTCTTTTGTGATCTTCAGGTTTATTTCCAGGTTTTCAATGGCGTTGTTTTACTGGCCAAGAGATTCTCAACAATTCCTAAGGCTGTTATTTGTATAGAGACAGGTTTTCCGTACCACAAGTAATAAAGGAAACAAGTACTACATAAATATTTCTTTAAGCTAGCTTTCTTTATTGGAGCGGCACATGAACAGATTGTGTTTAGGCCTTTCAAGAAAAATATATGACAACGTGACTACACCAATCGAGAATGTGAGAGTTTCAAAATCGCCGTATACTTCAAAATCGCAGTTTCAACTCGGAAATACTCACCTTAGCAGCAGTGTGCCTCTGTTTCCTTCGATTGACTAGAATGACAATTGGTGACACCCCAGGAGCCCGATAAATAGGTTCTGTTCGGTAGAAAAGCAACAAACCACATAAGAGACAGATAAAATAGAATCAAAGGAGCAAGGCAGCTGTGAGCTCGCGAATTTGCAAAAAGTACATTTTTTTTTGTGGGAGTATAGGTTTTTGATAGAACTGGCTCAAGGCCACATTGTAAAATTTGCTCAGTTTTAGGAATGTAGAAGTTTGCATCCGTTTCCGCGGGCTTCCACTTTTGCTGAACCGCGTATTCGATTTTATAGTCTCAGTTTTGAAAACCCTCACATGCGGCCGCCATGTTAGTGGAACTCGGATCGGAACACGAAATGAACCTGATATTTGAATCAGCTTGATGCTATGTTACTTCACATCTTTCGCAGTGCCAATTTTAAAATGTTTCGCAAAGAAAAACTTTATGATTCAGACACAAGCACGCTTTTAGTCGGCCACGCGCGTGTACATGGCTTTGTTGTCACGGTATTCAAACGTCCATAGCTTCCGATAGTTATTTTGTATCGACTCAGAATTTTGCTTTAAGTCTTAAGGCATGAGTCTTGAACATATCAATGTATTGGACTTATAGAATACGTTACTTTTGAGATGGCTTTTTATGACGTCACATGCAAACCAAGAATTGAAATGCCTGACTAATTTGCATACTGTATGAACTTGTAAACATTCACCGGAAATGGATATTTTTGGCTTTTTTAAAGCCGAGATTCAGTATCTTTCGACCTAGTATCTTCCAAGCCGTATTTACTGTCACTACAGAAATTTTGGCGGATACTAAACCAACGGCTTCAGATTTGTTTCGATAACGCCATCGGTGCTATGATTGTTTACCTTCATGGCACCGTGCCAAAATGTCGCAATAACAAAGCAAAACACAACAGAGTGAAACACAACCAATTAGCTCAGAATCAATGGCCAAACAAACTTCGAAGACATGACAAACCTTCAAAATAAGAACACGTTCCGAACAAAAATATGGTCGCAACAACTACGACAACATCTTGCTTTTAAACTGCGTTGTTCGACACACCCTGTTACGCGACCTTCATCACGCCCAAATTTGGAAAACCGCAACTGCTTTATTTGGAAATCAGTGTTGACAACAGAGGGAATGGGAAGGGAAAGTGATTACTATACCTCGCAAATCCCACAAAGTGGGATTCGCGAGCTAATTATCCATTTCTTTTTTTCTCCCTGGTCTCTTTAATCTCTATAGATTTAGAAATTCAGTGTCGCCGGATGTTGACACGAGAAATTTTAGGGTCTCTTGTATGAAGCGTTTTTGACCTTTCTGATGATTTTTGGCGGATTCGGTATTGTCAAAGGCATGCGGTAGTATACTAGAAATACGATAATCGCAGATACTCCCTCGCTCTGCCATTGATGGGACTTTTACAGAGTAGCCTTTGTTTTACCGAAATGTTGACTCAATCTTTTCTTCGAAGTCAAGTGCTACACACGCAAAGGAAGGAGAAAAAGAATGGTGTGTGTTATACTTTTGCGTTGAAAAAAGAGTCGATTGCGTGACGAAGTACGGATTTCCCACGGTCGGCACGTCAAATTAATTCATACAGTCTGCCAAGCACGTTCTCAAAATTTAATACTTAAATTTTGAAGTTGGTCGGCCGTCGTAGTACGGATAAAAGGAACACTGATTTTCCAATTTTGAATTGATAGGCAGTACAATTAAATAGGCTTCCTGTGCGATTTGTTTTTACTCTGGACTGCATGTACCAGACCCCGGGAATGCATATTTAATAGGCTCGAATTGTTTTGTATGTAAACCCGCTCAAAACAGCATGATTTCTCCCAGAATCAAAGCAAAACTTGAACGGTTTACTTCAAATTATACACGGGCTTCAGACCTAGTCATACTTCTAAAGGCTTGTGAACGATTCTCGCTGCAATCACCACTTGTCAGATTACAGAAAAATAAGACATCTGACTAAATCCTTCACCAAGTTCCGATTGCTCTGAGCGAATGCGGTAGCCGAAACTGGCGACAGAAGCGTATTAAAACAATACTTCGAGGGAAAATGATCAGCATACAGATTTTAATACATTCTTGAAGTTATCGAGTTACAGGCTATACGGGATAGAATATATTTGTCACGGTGATTGTTCGATCGATTTCCACTGACTAACCTTTGTTGCTTGTCCTTTCTAAATAAGTATCTGAGTTTAACACAAAACGGCATCTGAAGCTCCCGATTTGCTTGCAAGCGCTGTTCCCTTTGCGGAGCCGTTTCTTCGGCACGCTTCCGTTCATGATGCTGTCGGTTATAACATGTTTGTCGTCTTTTCTATAGACGTATTTGGCGCTGTTCGATCGTTTCACGATTTCGCCTTGCCCGTGCTTGTTCCCTTCTCTTTTGAAGACGAGCTTTGCGAGACTGTTGTGTTTCAAGTTTTCCAGTTTTCCATTTTCGTAAACACAGCTATGATACACTGTATCTAATTTCTCTTATTGTGAGTAAAACTACAGGGCCACACGTAATCGATCCGGCCTTTGTTATTGGTTAAGCAGCAATAGGAACTGGGGACGAGGTCGTACGACAGACTGACAGACAAACATTAAATTTCGAGATGGTGACACGCTTGAAGTGTCCGAATGATGCGATACTACTGCATTAGCGTTGTGATTATTTCCCTCACTTCGCTCGGGGATTAAAATTAAATTAGTGAGCTGTAAACTTCCACTGCATTTCGAGTCTTGATTACGATAAACGTTAATCTTATCTTACGTAGTGAAAGAGAATCTAAATTTATCACAGAAATAGTGCTTCTCGTGGACTACATTTTTGTGTGCCAGTGCAATACTCTATTTAACAACGGAAAACGTTTTGAGCAGTAAGACTGGAGCACAACCAGCCACTTCTTGTGACGAGGCTTACCTTTTATCCCACCAAAACTCCACTGCGACTGCCAAGAGAAGACTGTGCACATCCTTTTTATACTGACATGGGTTACTTAAAGAACACCTTATTGCACTTTCTGTGAAATTCGATGACTCATGCAGGTCCTTATAGGGAAGTTATATCATTTCTCAGGCCAATCGCTCCTATGTAGCGAAAATAGCTGTACATGTTCTTTCATGGCCGGTGTCAATGGTAGTGACCGGTTAACAGTATCTAGCTAGTTATGTTTCGGAGACAAACTTCCTTTTTATACATTATAATTTTATTAGTTATGTGGTTTTCAAGTCAACATTCGACTGTAAAAGCTCGAAACTTGCGAGTGATTTGGTTTCGAAAAACTTTTGATAATTCAGGGACGTTGTTTAATAATAAGGGCATTTTCCGTTTTGACCAATGAAACCAAAATCAAAATAGAATTAATTCGGTTGAACCAATACTCAAAGATCTTTCACTTTGAATGAACTAGACTTTTTAAGTTTGTACACTTTCACTGACATTTTTGTGTCAGTAAGTACTACATTTTCTGGCGATATATTAAATTTATTTGATTTTCACATTCAGTGGTGCAACAGATCTTTTTCAACGTTTGAAAAAGTTTCAACTATAAATAAATTTTCAAGTCAACATTCGAAACCCCGTGTTAGAGATCGAAACTTGCAGAGTGAGGTCGATATGAATCATTTAACTTTGTGGTCATCTATTCATTGTATCATTATTTATAGTCACTGCGTTAATCAAAATAGAAATAGTTTGACAAACCGGATCAGCAGCAAAGTCCCAGCCGTGACATGAAAGGAAAAGCTGGTCTCCCTCTCCAAAACAATCTCTGAACTCCAGGCCAAGGGGGCATATTTTAGTTTCTCGTTATGATCTACATAATGCTTAGTTAAATGTTTGGCTATTATGCGACCTGTGGCTGGCTACGTTTCCGATTGCTCGTTTTGCTTGAAGAATATTAAAGGAGGCTGCTTCTTTTAGCCAAAAACAGCCGTGTCACGAAAGAACATGAGTTTAGGACCCTGACCGTCTACAAAAGGTGCTGATGATGTTGATGCATTTATATGGCGCAAATTCCATGTGTATATGTTTAAACGCGCTTTACAACGATTTTTGAAATAGTGATATGGTAGTGGACGACAGTTCACAACACCGGGAAAATTCCCCTGCTCTTTTCGAGAAGTATGTGAGTTCTTTAAAGTCCCTCACTTGGTTCAATGAAGGTCAGAGACTATAGGTCAACGGCTTAATGTCCCCACCCAAGGACGGAGGGTAGCTCAGGCAGGAACATAGTTCTTCCACTTACGGCGTTAGATTCCCGGGAATCGAACCCGGGTCGCGTCGGTGAAAGACCGGCGTGGTAACCGCTCGGCCACCTGAACATCCAAGCTTACCCAAGCAGGTCGATCAGTTTTATGCGTATTTTTGGAACATTGCTTGAAAATTTTTCCTGCTTCTAATTAACGTCCGCGAATGTCTTGCCGGTGCAAAAGGACCAGAATTGGTTTATTAAATATTGTGGCGACAAAACGATTTTCCTTCGATGACACAAATCCAATGACAGAATATATTACGAAGTGCGGGACTGCGGGTCACTGGCCGCCAATTATACTGTTAACGATCCCACGAATCGAATAACAATATTAATCACGTGGGTGAGCGAATCGGAATGACTAATATAGCTCACGCCAAAGGAAGAGTGACATTTGGCGCATAAAGCCCTTGAAAGCTCGCGCGTGTGCAGACAATGATGCGCCTGGGCGCGGATGGCCTGAGGACGAAGTTGGTTGAGTGTGTGGTCAGCGGTGTGCAGATGAAGTACAATATTTGATGTTACACAATGTGCTATTCGTACTTTTGCACTTCTGGGAGCTATTGGTGGTTTATCAAGATGCTGCTAACGGGAATGAAAATAGCAGTATCTCCTTTACCAAGATGTGTTCTGAGCAATCCCCGCTATTTGCATCTCTCCTCATTTACTTCTTTCATTAAAGTACCAGCCATTTTGCGCCGTGGTAACAAACAACCTTCATCAAAGGAGGAGGAGCAAGGCTCGGTTACACGGGAGTACTACGTGCCGCGCAGGTTTATTCCCATGACCAGGCGCGCGCTTGTACGCAGAATATTGGAAGAAGAACAGCTTATCAACCCCAGAGATAGAAACCGACTTCAGGAGTTCTCAGATGTGCTTGATAAGGCCATCGCCGGCACACTTCATGGTGTCCTGGGAGAGTTGAAGGTGGGACGTCACAATGTTAAACTTGATTCGCTATCCGTACCCTAATGTGTTACATAACTGACTGTATAGGCCCTTTCTCCTGCATAGAGTGGGATAATTGTTTTGAGATTGATCCTTTTGGTCTGACTATTAACAGCAGTGTGATCTGTCATCAGGCTCTTTATGATCCACTGAATCCGGACAAGGAGACACTCAAAGTGATGAATTACAGCAATAAAGACCGGCAGGATAGTGAGTTTTGGCTGCTTGAGAAACTCTCCCAGCTTATGGAAAAGGCTCATTTCTATGAGCTTCCAAGAGAGGAGGTGTTGAGTGCCCTGAAAGAACATGATGCTGGTAATGGGGTTCTGGTCAGTGTAAATCCAAAGAAGTACGAAGTCTTGCGAATTTGGGTGGTGGGAAAGGAAATTGAACCTGTGGAGAAAGGGCCATGGTACACTTGGATTTTCTCAACGGCAAAACAGTGGATCTCACCATCACCTCAGACAGAGAGGTACAAAAGAGTAGTGGTGGCAGTCCGTGCCAAAAAGCAGCAAAAGCTCATGCTGAAATCCTTTAAGGATATAAGCTGCCCAAATATTGAGTACTTGCTTCCAGATGGAAAAATACGAATGAATCGTTTTGACCAGAATGTGATGTTTGCCACTGTAACTGTTGGTGTGGCTAGTGTTGCGATTAAGCTTGTCTCCTTCCTGGCTGACTACAAAGTCTCCTGGACCTACATAGCTACTGCAGCTGCTGGTATCATCTTTTTGAGGGCCTGGACTACTTACAAGAATAAACGGAACTCATACCTGGTAAACCTGTCACGAACTCTGTACTTTAAGTCCATTGCCAATAACAGGGCACTACTGTCCCTGATTGCTGACCGTGCTGAAGATGAGATGTTCAAGTCCACTCTCTTGGCCTACTGTTTCTTGCAAGCCTCTCAGGGGTCTACCGATTCAGGCATGTCTATGATATTAATACAAAAGTTATGTTGTTATTGCCTTTTTTTTACCTGCATGCATTGATGTTTTCTTCTTCTCATTCTCCATTTCTTTTCTTCTTTTTCTTTCTCATATTTCTGTTAGATTTTTGGCTTTTTGACTCTGGCTTTTTCTTCTTCTAATGGTCCATTTACTACTATACAGTCTACATATGTGTGTATTTAAATAAAATGTGACTATTTTACTGTGCTTTGTATATTGTAGCATTATATTGTCTTTTGAAATGTACAGTACTTGTATTTATTTATTTATTTATTTTTCAGTATCAAATAATACTCATAAAAGTAAGCACAAATTAAAATAAAAGCTATAATATTGTTGATGTGCATTACAGTGGAGAGTGGATCCGCTGAAGGGATAACAGCAACAGAGCTGAAGGAGCGGATAAATCAGTGGATGAAGAACAAGTTTCAAGTGACATTAGCCTTTGATCCTCGTGAACCAATTAAGCAGTTAGAGCATTTTGGCATCCTTCAGACCAAACAACAAGGTTTGAGCAGACTTATGTTTTCTTTGATGCTGTATGTGGTTGGGGGTTAGGGTCAGGGTAGCAAGAGATGCACGACTTACCATTTCCCATAATGTCCTTTGTACTGATACTTGTCTGAACTCTATCCCTTCCAGGAATGATCAATTCAATTTTCTTTGTCAGTTTCTGATGTATTACAGTGCTCGAAATTGCTGTGGTCGCCCAGTCATCCGAGACGACCAAAAGTTTGCTCGGACAACTGGTTTTCTGCCAAATTGATAGTCTGGTCTTCTAGGAGAAAACCTACTGGGCAAACTAATTCGCATATCTGTACAACTTGGATTTTTTTAAATTTCGAGCACTGTATTATGAAGTCTTGTTACTTTTCTACAGATGAAAGGATTAAATTATCAATATTCTTACTACATCCTCTTGAATGGTTGTAAGATTAATCTGCAATGTGAGCTCAGGAGTGAAAAACTTAATCTTTACATGTTGCACCAGGTGACCAGCAACTACTGAAGGTCCTCCCTCTGTTTGATGCTGTTGTGAAGATGCCAATACCCATGAGGGTCTTGGAACCTGAAACCTACAGGATGGAGGAACTAGATGTGGACGAAGCTGAGGCCACCACAGAAGAGGAAATGGAGCAGAAACAAGAGAGAGAGAGAGAAGAAATGGAGGAGAAGAGTCTGAGGTGGCACTGATGGCATAACTCAGTCAACAATGTTTATAATCCTTTAATGTGCTTCCTTGAAGACTACATTTTATGCAGACATTTGATGTCTTTACCAAATAATTTAAACAGTCATATTCAAAACATTATTTCAAGTTAGCATATTCAGCTGAAAGATACCATTTTTTAGAATCATGTGATTATAAGTTCTGCCAATAAATTAGTAGCCTTCGGATCTTAGGATTTCCAGCATCATCTGCCTTTACATCAGCTGTTTGATCACATTGCTGTAAAGCTACTGTATATTATTGTAGACAAATACTGTAGACTTCCATAAATAAACCAAGCAAAATCCCTCCAATAATATATTAAGTCCCCTACCCTAAAAAATCCAGATGCTTATACCAATGGCCTGCATGAGCCAACTTGACTTGTACATACATTACTGTTAGTATTATTATGTACTGTTAGCAGATTGAACACCCAATCAACCAGTCTTGAAATGCAGAAGCTTAGATGGCCTGGTCACTTAGAGCTTGTGCTTGTGCTTGCTCAGTTGTTAAAGTCAAGCTTGTGGCAGAGCCTTCTTCTTCTTATGTTTCTAGTTGGGAAAATCAAAGGAGGTTCAGCATGCAGAGTACTGTAAATATCCCAAAGGCAAAGTCATTTTCCATGAAAGTCTTAATATTCTAGAGAACTCTGTTCCTTTTGCAAGCCCTGCACTGGCGTGACCTCTGATTGGGTGTCGTGCAGAAATAGTACAGCAGTGAACCAATAGCACACAAAATTATCACTGCAACCAAGATAGTGACACAAAGTTCAACAACATCAAGTCTAAAGTGTTTTGTCTTTATATGCGAAGATGCAGTTGTACTGCTGTCACTTAAGATTGTTAGTGAATTGCCTTGCACATGAAGGCTTCCAATTCTCTCTTTCTTTGCGTGTCGACTCAAAACATTAAGCACTCTTCTTTCGCTTGTTATGTTATTGCTTGTAATTCTAATTCTAGTTTGGATTTGTCCAGTATCCACTGACACAGGACTCACTTCCAGCAGCTGTATGCCAATTTTTGTAAGTCCTGAAGTGTTGAACAGTCCAGAGAAAGATGTCTTAACCTCTCGGTCAAGTGTGACGAAAGCAGAAGATTTTCTCTTGGCAAATTGGGGGTCCCAAGTTTTGTTAAGAACTCGCAAAGAGATCACCACAACATACAGGCACAACCTGCAGTCACTGTAACAGACGTTGCAGCAGTTGTTCACACAGCTCCCCGGCGATAGAGCTTCTGAGATGGTACTGTTGCAGTTATGGCACCTCGTACTTTTTTCCTCTACACTACACTCGTACTCCTGACCGCCAAGACATGGCAAAACAACATTGTCTGCAGGCAAGATGGTAAACAATAACCAAGTAATTATCCAGGAAATCGGTGTAGCCGCATCTCTTTTACAGGTTGTTGTCATTCCTGAAGCACGGGTTGAATACCGTTAGTTACGAGACTCTTCTGAAAAATCCCTGTTGACTTCGATCGCCATGTTGCTTGTTGTTGTTATCCCAGTATGCATTGCGGGCTTACTGTATTGAAAAAAGATGGCGGGCCAGCAGGACGATGGTATTAGCGTAAAAGATCTGCATAATATTATTACTGCGCCGTCCAAGGGGTTCTTCATGATGCCATCTGGTCCATATAATGAAGTGTTTAGGGGAATTTACATTGGTGAAGAGTATGTCCGACTTTTTCATGTTTTTGCACTTTTATATTTATTTGTGCACCCAGCTACAAGCTACAGAATCTTTTGCACCGTGTCCATTTAGGAATTTTCATACTCTTGCCGCGGTCTTCGTTAGCTAAACCTAAAGTGGGCCACCAAACATGATGATGGCAGAGTAAAAGCCCAAAGCAAGGCATGATACAGGTAGACAGGCAAGTCTTCTAGGGTTATACAGCTCTAAAATCAGATGCCCATGCAAAAATAAGACTTAAATCCTTGAAAACGATACCCTTTGAATCGGTACATACTCTGCCTCTATATGGTTTATATATGGGAGTACCTCCTCCCACTGACCCTCCAGAAAATTTCCCTACTCAATCTGCCATTCCCTCATTATTACCCTAACTAGATCACTACAGTCAAACTGCACTATTTCGAACTCGGTTAATTCGAAGTCCCCGTTACTTCAAAGTCAACCCGAATCCCCTTGGATTTACCATCATTTTTTCTGTCATTTACTGTCTGCTCTTTTCAAACTCCCCGCTGTTTTGAACTGATCCTTGTTCCCCTTGACGTAAGTGGGACCCCGTTATTTCAAAGTTTATGTCAACTTTTATGGACAAACAACAGAACACATCAAAGAACAGCTGGAAATATCGAATTTTAATTGAAATCATGCTGATTTATTAGTTGATGATGTAACATTGCTTGACAACTTGCAGTGCCATCAGCACCCCATAAATTTGTCTTGATATGCTTTAACATGCTTACAAACTGTTGAATCGATCCATCTTGTTAATTATTAATAGCAGCTTGTAATTTGATGCTACAATCAAATGCAAAATGGTTGAGACACTTGCAGAAAAAGACCCATTCTTCTCTTCTATTCCCTCACTCTCATCTGGATTTTATTTGACAGCATCTTTCCCCCCCTCCCCCGTTTCAATGTTGAGTATCCAATATCACACAACGAGATTTCAGGCCCGAACAACATTGAGACGGGGGGAGGGGGGGCAGAAATGAACAAAACTTAAAAGCCAATAAATTGCTCAAAATATGCACAGTGTCTCAACTACTTTTGCATTTGATTGTAGCTTGGTTATTTCAAAACCCCACTGTTTTGAACTTTTTTTCATGTCCCGTGGGACTTTGAAATAATGGGGTTTGACTGTACATTAATATATTCTACCCAGGCAATCATAACTCTCATTTGGTCTTCTTGTAATAACCAACAGTTTTCATTGCTGCATTGCTCACAGGCGGCCCAATCTTGTTGTGAGATTAAGTTAGAATTGTTTTTGAAAACTACAAAATACCAAATTAATCTTGTTCCTTGTGTTGCTTTATCTTTTGTGTGCTGTTTTCACTGGAGCTGATCAGAGCAATTCTGAGCCATAGTTCATTTGGTGGTCAGGTCCCCCTGAAAGAAACTTGTTTGTCGGATTTAAAATGGATTGACTAATTCTATTCTCTAATTGATTGCTTGATTGCTAAATGTTTATTTATTCCCAGGTCTGTTGCTAGAGATGAGTGCCAGCTCCAGCAGCTGGGAATCACACACATCCTGAATGCAGCATATGGACAAAAGAAGAAATTCTATTTTGTCAACACAGGGCCAGACTTTTACACATCAGGCATTGTGTTCCACGGAATTCCAGGTGTGGATATACAGACGTTTAACTTGTCCAGGTATTTTGATGAAGCAGCAGACTTCATTGCACAAGCGGTTGGCACAAAAGAGGAGGGAAACAAGGATGGCAAAGTCTTTGTGCATTGCCGAGAAGGCGTAAGTCGTTCAGCTACGTTGGTTCTTGCTTACATGATCAGAGATCAAAAGATGGGTGTGAAAGAAGCTTTGGAGATGGTGAGAAGCAAGAGGGAGGTAGTACCCAATGAAGGGTTCTTGCAACAGCTAATTGGGTACTCATCTAGCCTGGGGAGAGACTGAATGAGCAATGATATAGTAATTTTGATATGTCAAAGTTACTATGGTATAAATAATGATTTTAATGCAAATTGTATAGATTTAGTAACCCAAAGTCACAGCTTTATGAGGCAGTATAGAAATAGGATGATTAAATATATAGTTGTTGTTGGGTAGTGCAAAATGACCACCAATGGTCCTGGTTTCCAGGCTCTTTTCCTTATTCTTGAAAAAAGAGGCTTGGGACGAGTATGTATCATCAATCAGTAACTAGAACTAAAATATTCAAGCACGTAAAATAGTACGGCTGAGGGAGCAAACTTGTTTTTCTTTCCTCGTTTACAGTTTTACTTCTCTGCAACAGCCTGATGTATACGTCTCCTTTTCAATACGATTTTGCTTCAACAAAATTTGACGAAACTAGGGCGGCAATGGTAGATTCTGCTCCCGCGATTCGATGCTGAGCAAATGTTGAGGATTGTTGACTCATGGTGCGAAACTCACTGGGAGGGGGGGGGGGGGGGGGGCTTTTGGATGGGAGTGTGCCGCCCTGGACTGAAAACTCTTACCCTATTTCAAACCAAAATTTGCGATTATCGACCGTTTTTCAGACCAAAATTTGAGACTCGAAGAGAAGTCAGTAAAAGAATCATGGTACGACTTTCAATAAAAGTCTTTTTTTTTTTCTTACCTGTTGAATTTTCCTGCCTTAAATTCGGGGAGACTGGCAGAGACCGACCGAACCAAACTGTAGGCTTCCGCCCCAAAGCGTATCGGCGCTTTCGAGCATTTCAATATGAAATAAAGTATAGATTTTGTCCACCCTATTCCAGACCAAAGAAACAAAATCTATAGGTACGCTATAGCTTATACCCCGGGAGAGGGTGGTCACGGCTTACAGCCACATCAATCTTTGGGTGATACGTCATCTGGTATTGGCTGCAGAAGTAAAAGTAAAGTAAACAACTTTTATTTATACACGGTGGTGGGGCCGTGTTGGTGGAAGAAAGCAGACAGGTTCGGAGGGGAAAAACCGTTGGAGTTGCCTCCGCGGATGAAAAACTTTCCTAATACTTCCGGCCGTGGGGATCGAACTCACGACCTCCTGGTTCAGAGCTTCACTTTAAAGTTCCTGGCTCTACATATTTTTCTGTCTCAGTTTCCTCTTTCTCTGGACGTTCTATTTCTTTCTGTCTCTTCTATGTAGTTCTTCGCTTCGTTCTTTATTTCTGTGGGTTCTCGCAGTTTCAGACTGTTGTTCTCTTTCTAGATGTTTACTTTGTCTTAGCTCATGGCAAACACAGACTATGAACACAGACTTTGCTTTGCGTCTTTCTTGGCTTTGTCAGTAACGCATATTAATATCACCAGTTCAATTTCTTGCACACCTGTTGTACGTCAATTTATTTTAAGAACTTTTCAGTGCATCCCTCCATGCATATCAGTGTTAATAGTATATTGTCGTTGACATTAACGCTTCTGAACGCGACTGTTGTACAATATTTTTCAGTTCACTTGACAGTTTAATAAACTTAACCAGTACTTAGGTATACTCTGATTGTTCTCTTTTCTCTGCACTCTGCTACAAAACAGCAGGCGATTGGAAGCCCTCGATTGTTTTCGGGAGTGCGGTTAATTTGAATACCGTAAACCACAAACGACCCGTTACAGATCGTAATTGCGATTATACTGTATTAACGAACTCGCGCGGTAATAACGATTTTTTTTTTCATATTGTACTATATTTAGTGAACATTACCGCTGCATAATTAGAGCTAAAGCATTGTGCTGATGTAAATTGAATGTTCACTTTGCACCTTATGACAAACACAGAAAGACTGATTTATAAAACTGCCATTATTCTGACTGATGATCAGTGGCCTACCCCGCGTTCGGATGCGGCGCAGGTTGATGATCAGTCGAGGGAAAGTATGCATCGAGACGACATAATTATTCTGGCTGCGGTTTTTGGACAAAACTCCATGTCACAATTTAGCTATGACACGCTTCGGGGCAAAGTGGCGCGTGAAAGTTTTTTATGCCAAAATAAATTATTCTGTACCTGTTTTTGAATAAAGAAGTTGTTAAGTTTACAAAATCGTATATTCTTTTCTTTTATCTGTTGAATAAGAAGTGTAACACTTCAATAGTCATTCAAATGGTGGAATAGTCGCTTGAGACTGAACAATCTCCGCCTTTTATGAATATACATTATGGTTCTTTATTTGAGGAGCATGGAATGTAGAGATGTTTGACCCAATTAGAATGATAAACATCAACACAGGCCTTTGTATTAACTGACTGTTTATGGATAAAAGAATATTGACAACGTTGGCTTCTCATTTGCGTACTTGCTGCGACTGAGGTAACTTCAATCAAGATGTCCACTTTTAAATCATCGATGCTTTGCTGGCGCCTAATGTTTGGACTTTTCGTAGTCCATCTCGTTGCTTCAAACCCGCGTCATGGACCTGTTTTTCACCGCCTGCTGTCGGGTCAGTATAGTTTTGTTTTAATCAGTCTGTTCTGCTATTTTTGGCCGTGGCGGTGCTAAAAGCAAAAGTGCCACATAGTTCTTGTTTAAACGGCCATTTTTTTGAAATTATTCTCAAACTAAGAAGGATTCTTATAATTCTTTTTTCTAGATATACTTCAGATGGATGATGCGAATGATGGTAAGCAGAGTGGCCACACTATGCATAATTTATTCAGTTCTTGCAAAGATATCTTACCAGAAATCTTTTTTGCCGCCATTTTCGGAATTCTTTGTTTTCGTCGTTGAACAGGTCAGCTTGGAGTCTGCTAAAATCATTTAACAAATAGAAGTCGAGGTTTGGTATCTCACAGTCATGTTGTGCGCAGAAGAGTCATCAAAACTAATGTTTTATAGCAGCTGTGATTTGCACCGTTGTTTTCGTTGTACATCGTTCTTTCGTGTTTCGGTTAATTTCGCGCGACTTATTAAAAAAATAAATAATAAACCCACAGTCACAAACAAACCCCCTTCTCATTTCAAATGTTCTTGGGAAAAAAAAAAAAAAAAAAAAACGTGAATTGATGATGCATTAAGAATTTGTTATGCTGATTTGAAAGATTAACCGAAACTGGAATCCTGATTCTTAGCAGAACCCTTGCGTGGCGCGGTATAGCCGTTGCTCTGAATATATGTCTTTAGTGTTGCTGTTGTTTCCTGATATTTGTGGAGCTCAAAAAGGGCGCGCGGATCACAACGACCTATAACGATCTTCGCTTGTCAGTATAACTTTGACTCATATTCACCGCAGCGTTAAAATTGCCCCAAACTTATGAACTACAGTCAGTTGCTATCAATTGTGTAGGAGCCTAAGATGTACTGAAGTGTACGTGGCCTAAAGTAGAAGAGCAATTTAAAATTGAACTCAACGAGTTTTTACCAAACTCCGACACGGCTTATTGACCGTTCAAGTGCGTCTATCAAGTATGCGGGTTTGAATTCGCCACCGCAACCTAACCAGACAGTGCAGTCATACAGATAAGAAGGATATAGAGATTACTTCATGGAAAGTGCGCGCGTACGGTTTTTATTCACTCGTTGTTTCGTATCATAAAACTCACTCGCTCGCAAAGCCTCGCTCGTTCGTTTTATGATACTTCACAACTCGTGAATAAAAACCGTACGCGCGCACTTTCCATGATGTTTTCTGTTTATTATATACATACTGAGACATTTATGATGGGACCGGGAAACCCTTTAAAAGTAGTGAAAAATCGTCGTTCGCAGCTTGTGATTGGACGAACGATTTTTTTCACGTGTGAAAAGCATCGTTCGCGGCCTCTCATTGGCTAGAACTCATTTGCGTACGAAATTTTACGATATGGCTTTTTCGTGAGTATGTCTCAGTATGTATATAATAAATTATTTGTACGCCACGTGAAACAACCTAAAACTTGTCCTATGTGCACGGGACGCAAATTTCTCTTCTGATCAGCTCCTTAATGAGAGTAATGTTGGCGCCGAAATAACCGTCCGTCAGCACGTATTGAAGCGATAAGTTATTACAATTTATGATAAGTTTTGTCATTTGTTGATAATTTGTTTGTTCACTGAATGGCAGCGCGCGTTGTACTTCATGCCGCTCGCAAGGTTAACTTTATTTGTGTCTGCTCTTGACCACTTCTTTCATTCTCTGTTTTTTTATTTTTTTTATTTTTGCACGATATGAAATAATTACTGGCATTTGCTCACACAGTCGTACATGTAATGCACGCCAGTGATGCGGGAAAGAAACCAAGTCGTGACTATCTGATGACTCAATATGTTTGTTTTTTAGATTGTAAAAACGAACGTGACGACTGTGAGTTGTTAAAGGACATGGCTGTGGGAGCGGGCGAAACTTTAGAAGAATATTGCCTACGCAACAGGCAAAACACAGCGGTGAAACAGTGTGCCAAGACCTGTGATTTCTGTGAGTATAACGAAGAGTAAAGTTACGTTCACATCCTTATAACTCCTACCCCTTTGAAACTGTCCTTCTAAATTCCCTCCCTCCCCTCCCGCCTCCATCCGAGGCAATCATTCGCAGCGGTCGCGCTCTCGGTCTCGGTGAATGAGAACCTACATTTTGATCTAGTCCAAAAACTAATTTAGTCTCTTGGCCAATAATATGCGCTGTTATGTTTTTCAGGTAAACCGCCAGCCCCAGGAGGTGAGTTTTTCTACACGGATACAGATTGATAGATTTTCACTGCTAAAGGATAAGTTGAATCAATTTAGAGAACTCGCAACTAACTTTTAAACTATTTAATAATTATATACTACTTTGTCATATACAGACCGAGCTTGCCGATCTGTTTTATCATCATGAACTGAACTGTTAAATAAAGGTGTAAAGATGTGACCATCAATTACTACGATCTAACGTGAAATAGTAACTTTTCAGATTAGGAACCTTGGGTTGTTCCGATTGGTTGAAGACTATTATTAGCATCTCCTATGATTAATCTAACTCTGTATTATGACAACCTCTCAAATGGGTTATGCTAGATTGCGCTGCCATAGCTGCTGTTCGCCTTGGAAACGAATGGCCGAAAGCACCTGGACATTTTATCAGGCTTGACAAGAGCTATGTTTCTTTTGTCCAGCGTGGTTCCACGAACCGTCGTGTTAGGCCCAATTCAGAGGCCGATCTTTTCATGAGCCGAATTTAATTCGAATTTGGGTCGACCTAAATTGATCAATTTCGCCTGTTGATTCAGACGCCGTACTTATTTGGCCGAACTTGAATATGAATGAAAATGAAATACACTAAAATACATTATAATACATTATGATAATTAGATTCGGCTCATGAAAAGATCGGTGTCTGAACTGGCCCTTACTTCAGGTCAAAGCGTCATTCCTGACATGCCTGCTTTTCTGTTCAAAACGAGAACTAGTGCAAGAGTTTACAATGAAAATATATTTGATTTACATCAAAGGAACATGCAAGTGAAACTAATTTATAAAAAAGGTTTCGTGCTAGATTTGAAGCAAAGGCAGACTTAGGCATCTCTGAAATAGCCTATTCAGGACACTGAACAGAGCCATGACTGTGTAATGACTTAGCTTTTCTTTCTAGATTGCAAAAACGAGCGTGACAACTGTGAATTGTTAAAGGACATGGCTGTGGGAGCGGGCGAAACTTTAGAAGAATATTGTCTACGCAATAGACAAAATACAGCGGTGAAACAGTGTGCCAAAACTTGCGATTTCTGTAAGTATGACGAAGAGTAAAGTTACGTTCACATTCCTCATAACTTATACCTCTTCAAAATCGTCTTTCTAAATTCCTCCCCTCCTCTCCCCCCTCCATCTGAGGCAAATAAGGCTCGATGAGCCCGCGATTTTCCGTTGCGTTCAACGAACTGAGGATCGGTGCACAGTGTTTTATTTTTCAAGAGCAGCTTCCACGTAAAAAGGAAAAGCGCATTATCTATATTAATATATTTACAGGGTGAGTGTGTTTGTTTGCTTGTCCGCGTTAAACTACTACCGCTGACCAAATGTCACGCAGACTTTCTGTGGTTGTTTAACGAAATATCTGAGAAGGGGCTAGAGATTTCTAACTTCCAGCTAAAATGAAGCGAAAAAAAAGGGGGAGCTTTGCAATTGATTTGCGGCTTGCGCCAATTTGCATTTAGAAAGTAGAACCCCGCTATCTCGAACAGAATCCGATTTCCTTTGGAAATAGACTTGGTAGAATTTTCCCTAGTTGGTCGAAGCCCGCTAAGTATTTCTCGCTTCCCACGAGAGTTCGAGATAGCGGGGTTTTACTGTAGACAGTTTCTGGTCATTTTCTTAGCGCACAATTATGAAAACTCAAATTGGAGTTTTTCCCCAAACGCATCCATCAATACCAGTTGAACCTTCTCTCTCTCTCTCTGCATGTAGCTCTCTTTTTGCAATCGAATCTGCAACCGAGCAGCTGGTTTATTATAACTGAAACCATTCTTAGCGGTCTCGGTCAGTGAGAAGCTACAAGGAAGATTTTGCTCAAACAAAAAAAAAAAAAAGGAAAAAGAACCTTCAATCTCTTGACCAGTGATATGCGCTGTTATGTTTTTCAGGTAAAGCACCAGCCCCAGGAGGTGGGGGAGGTGAGTTTTTTTACACGGATACTGATTGGTGGATTTTCACTGCAAAAGGATAAGTGTTGCATTTAAATATTGAACTATATGAACTATTGAACTATTTACGTTCAGTTTATGATATGTGGTTTCTACATTTCAAGTCTACCCAATTAGCACGGCAGTGCTAAATGCATTGAGACTTAAATAGAGTGATTTATTTTTTCATTTTATTTTATTTACTTATCACATACATACCGAGTTGATGCTTGATCAGGGCTTTGTTCATACATATGTGTATGTACTTTATCGTATGCATGTTTTGGTGAAAAGAGATAACATCTGGCTGGATTTTCTTACAGAGTGCAAAGACAAACGTAAGGATTGTAACTGGATATTGCAAAGTCACGCAGAAAAAAGTGGGAAAAGTCTGGATGAGTACTGTGAATTTTGGAAAGGCGACCCCGCCGTGAAGGCCTGCCCGAAGACCTGCAATTTCTGTAAGTAAAGGCCATGGATTGACGTGTACACAAGTACAACTACAGACTTGTTATGCTTTTTACCCAGAATCCCAATCTCCCCTTTACTGGGGACATACTACAGTGTCAAGAACTTGGTTTATTTTGATAAACTTCTCAGATGAAACCTGATTACTCAATCATTTTCGTTTTGAACGGTTGGCAGAATTTGTAGAGAGAAATTACTCAAGTTACCGCGTAGGACAAAGGAACATACCGTAATTATCTAATAGGCCCAACTCCCTACCTTTCCCACATCCAATTCAACTTCATATAAAATTGGAGCCGACTGGAGATGAGGATCCCTCGGCACCAGAAAAAGAAGAAAATAATCGAAATTATTTGAAGAGTTTGAAAGCACCATTGCCAGGATATGAAAATGGTACACAAAACTCAGAACTGATCTACTGTGTGTTGTAATTGCAGGTAAAGCGCCAATTGACCCCATTGGTAAGAAACTATAAAGACTGACTTTGTTTGTCACCTAATTACACAGCACTTAGTGAAATGTTTGTTCATACACCAGCGACAAACTACAAAAAAATTACAATGAAACACTCTTGACTACGATATATCAACTATACTATTGGCATTGTCTGTTGTTCTGAAGGTAGAACCTACCTACACCAGCCCACCTAGTATCTACCTAACTCACATACCTGCCTATACCTATACCAATACGTATTTACCGTTTTGCCTTCACATACCTGTTTACTTAAACCGATTTACAATCTTGGATAAAACCTGTTGAGACACACTTTACCATATTAATTGCGTATTACCCTTGGTTAGAACATAGTTTCCAAGTCTGCCATTCTGGCCTTAGCGGAAATGAAACCAACAGTTAGGTGGTGTAATCTCTCCCGCTTGAATTTTTTTTTTCTATTGTCAGCATGCAAGGACGAGCGTGACTGCAGTTTCATAGTGAAAAATGTTGAGGACAGTGGGGAGACTCTGGAGGAGTATTGCGAAAAGTGGATCGCGAGGGATGACCCCGCCGTGAAACAGTGTCCCAAGACCTGCAAAGTTTGTAAGTGTTGATGAAACAAAAAATCAGTGCATAGATACAACATGTATGATAATAATAATCATGGTCAAAATTGGCGGGAGCGACGATTATACCCGGTTTAATTAATGTTGTATAGTCGAGCACTGTTCGATCCCTTCCTGCACAAGGAGCAAAGATTGATTAAACGGGAGGGGGAGGGAGCTGAACCGATGCCAATGGCATGAGTCTCCCCCCCCCCCCCCTTCTCCCCCCGGGAATGATTCCCTTATAGATCGCACGGCGGACGAAACCCGTGTGTTCCGCTTGCGGTATCAATACTCCACACAAAGCGGCCCAACGAAGTTTGAACATTATTTTTGTCATACATGCAGACTCACACACAGTCATATAATGCACGCATACATACACGCACACAAACATACATACAAACATACATACATACATACATACATACATACATACATACATACATACATACATACATACATACATACATACATACATACATACATACATATGTACACGTACATATATACTTCACCTCTCATGTATTGTCATTGTTTTTTCCTCAGGCCCTTAGAGCATTGAGAGAGGGACTTTTTCTTCGCTCATAGTTCAAGTTGTTGCACTTAGTTTTCTGTAAAGAGTGTTTTGCATGCAAAATATTTGCATCTTTATCATGTATATTATAACGTTGAACCATTAGATTTATTGGCTAGAAGCGCGAGAAACTGTCGTGAGGATTCCCGCGTACATGAAGTACGTTTCTTCGAAGTAAGAGCCACTTGAGCTGCAGGAGACGCGGAAAGCTGGTAAAAGAAACTGAAATCGGCCTGATCCGAGACACCTTCCTTCCTGAGTCACGCTTTTGCGCCAACTATTCACTTTATAAATTGAAGTGAGCCGTTTATGAGAAACCACAACTTGTTGTCTGGGGTAGAGTGAGCCTGGGGGCAGGGATACTTTCTCGTGCACGTTTACAGTTCACTGTGGTATAAAGACAAATGCACGAAGAATTGGCGAGCCCAAGGGGCCCCAACTTTCCCAGTCAGAGACAATGTTTTCTCCGTATAAAAGGGGCCTTCTCTTCCAGTTGCTAAGGCGACCCAGCTATTTTTACTGACTTCAGTGCTCTCTTTTGAAGAAATGTACTTCATGTAGGCGCGCGCGTGGGCAGGGCTCAGGACTTGCAGCGTCATAAATGTTAGAGTTCTTTTAACTTTTTGCACGTGTCTGTGCATGTTTCATGCTTTATCATTGGCCTTATAAGTATCGTTGCGTTGCATGTGTATTGCAATAATTAAAACAGTGCTTTTATAATACCTGGCTGTGCTTTCAGATTCTTCGTGTGAGATGTGCACTCATCTTATTGAAGCACAAGAAATGGGGGAAGCTACCGACAGTATTCGACAGTATTCGTCCAGTACTTTTCAAACATCGTCCCAGCCATATTACTAAGTAATATGCCAGATTTTTCCAATTTTCTTCGCGTAGTCATGTGCCTCACAAAAAGCGAGGTCTATATTCATAGAATGAGCAACAACATATTATTCAGTGTGAGTTTACTGTATCACAGACGGCTGTTTGCGCGCGTTTTTGTACATAACGCACTAAATGTTCTCGCAACCCTTGGCAATTCATGCGATGAAATTTCTGGAATCAGCTTAATATATTGACTTAGTACATGCCTCAACCAAGTTTCAGCAAAATCGTCGGAGCAGAAGTAAATTTCATGACGAAATTTGAATGGCCTTATTACCTCCGCTCTTCTGCTCCGACGATTTTTCTGAAACTTGGTTAAGATACGTATTTAGTCCATATAAGCTGATTCCAGAAATTTAAAAACAGTATACCAGCAATATTTTTCACTGGGTGCGATTTTGTTCAAAAAGTGTTGTCGACTGTGTGATAATATCACTGAAAATATCACGGAAAATTCCCCAGTTAAATCGAATTATATCATTTTATTGCTGAATGATAGCTGCAAGTTTCTTAAAGTTTTATAGGAATTGCATTATAGCCAAAAAAGTTATGATCCAAAGTTTGTCGTGGACGAGTGCGCCCGATAAAACACCTGAGTCACCTTAAAAAGCTCACCGGATTCCGTGCACAACTGGAAGGACCGTTGAACTCTCCCAGCGAGATACGGAATGATTTGTCTTAGCAATGGGCTATTGTTTTTGTTGGGCCAATTTGAAGCTCAGATCCCTGCACAATTGGAAGGACCGTTGAACCCTCCCAGCGAGATACGGAATGATTTGTCTTAGCGATGGGCTATTGTTTTTGTTGGGCCAATTTGAAGCTTAGATCCCTGCACAATTGGAAGGACCGTTGAACCCTCCCAGCGAGACTACAGAATGTTAGCGATGCTATTGTTTTTGTTAGGCCAATTTAAAAGCTCACATCCCTTGTGTAAAATAACACAATCTTTTGTACACTTCGTAGCAGATACTTCAGAGTAGAGTAAGAAAGAAAGGAAGAAAAGAAAAACAAAAAAACAAAAAAACAAAAGGCAAGACGTGGCACTCACAATGCAAACTAAATTCTCGTGCCAGTATAGCTCAGCCATCAAATTGGAGCTTAGTTCTGATTTGAATATAAATGCCCGGTCCCTGGATTGATGCACAATGCCTGTGTTCAGTAAAACACAGTAAAGGTGTTTATTGAAAGAAGTATCGTGTGAAGCTAAAGAAGTAAAAGGAACAATAAACAAGTTTTGTCGCGTGAAAACGCGACAGATGCTGGGATTCAAGTTTGGTGTAGCAAGTGTCCGCACGCACCATATGAATTGTTGAATAATCAATCTCTGGACTAGAATGAGACTCCCAAGAGTGATCAACTTCAATTTTCTCTTTCAATTTCTCACCCGAAAAAATAATATACAGTATGGGGAACTTGGCTTTTGATTTACTCAAATGAACCTGATTAAACTATAAGTTATAATTACAACACTCGTACATTTGCTTCAAAAGGATGAGAGAATCTACATTTTGAGTTTGGGAGTAATTGCGTGACATCTCATTTTCATGCATAATTGTTTTGACAGTTTGACTTCGAACATTTGTTCTAATCGCAGGCCACGATTAATCTAGCCTGCGCTTCATTACTTACCTGTTTTTCGTCTTCTAAATTGCCTTTCTTCTACCAAGCTTTCTAAATTTCCAGTCGGCCTGTTTCATTCATGAGCTTATGTTAAAGCTGAAAAACCCAGCCGGGAGCCACTTGATCAGCTTGTCGAAATGGTATCGTTTGATTATGTTTGCTTTCCTTCGCTTAGTTTTAACCAGCTGGACGAAGAAAAATGCGAAAGTGAATATAATGAACAAAAACCGCAAGTATATGTCAACAAAAATCTCACGTTACATACTTTGAAACTCAGCCAAGAAAAGAAAGGCTTCCACGCCGCTTGCACGTGAACATTATCCAATCAAAATATAGTATTTTTGCTTACACGTCAATCAAAATTCAAAATCCTAGACTTCTTTGACCAATTGTCATGATACCTACGCTGTGGTTTTCGGGTGAAAACAATTATATGCTGAATCAAAAAGAACAATAAAGAGACAAAACAAATCGGAGGTGGCTTATTATAATTAGAGTCGATAAAATCGAGCTAGCGCGGCTACAAACTGCTCATTTGGCAAAAGCCATCAGTGGAGAAGGACCGATTGTTGAAAATTTCGAACTCTAAGCTGCATAAAATGATTTGGATGCTCACTCTTGGGCTGTTTGCCCTTCATTTAGCCGCGTCTAGCCCCGTACAGAGATTTCCAGCGTTTTTGGGTGAGTGAATAGCTCTTTTTCGTTTTCATTTTGAGTTTGTGAGTGCTGATAGTAAACGGCTGTATCGAAAAGGTAGTTTGCTTTATGGGCGGCTTCCTAAAACTGTTTCTCCCTTTTTGGCAGGTCGATCCATGCCGATGGATGAAGGGAAAAGAAGCGGTGAGCGTGATCGGATTTTTTACAAAGCTGATTTTTTAAAATTTATTTCAGACGGCTAATATTGAAGCAATCTCAAACACTGCGACACAGTTCATAAAACTTCAAAAAATAAGTTTTGTATACTGATACTTCCGGGAATTACTCTGCTCAAATAAATACCGGACAGTTCACGGCTCAGTCTCAAAATGTCCACAGTTTCAAATTAGGAGTTAGTAGCTGCACATTTAGGGAATGACGGTTGACAAAGAGATTTTCAAAAAGTCGTCGGCACTAAGAGCGCGAAATATTATTGGTTTGTACCGTAACCGCGTATATGCATAAAATGATGATTTAACTTGCGGGCCTGATTGGCCCTTGACTTTTGGACATTTTGTACAAGGCCTATTCAAACAGCGAACACAACAAAAGGCGAAAATAAGTATTGATTTATGATCAAAGTCACTGGCGTGGAAAAAGGATTAAAGTTTCTTGTTCAGGACAAGCGGTCCCTCGTGGTATACCATTAACACCACCTATTTGAAATGGCAATAGGCAAAATAGGTCAACAGCTGGCACACTCCTGTGTGAAAAGTAAATTTTCCTGCTTTGCCATGCATGTAAAGATCACTGTGTGTGAAGGCGATTGACAGCAAAACATCGACCACAAACCAAGATTTTAGTGATAGATAAATCGGTTTTATGTTCCGAGGGCCATATTCACCAAACTTGCGTACAAACAAAAATGTTCGTAAGTTATGACCACGCATCGTAAGTTCGACTTACGCATACTTATCTTGCTCAAGATATTATGCGTAAGTCATTGTTCTGCAGTCATATTTTACGAACATTTTTGTTCGTACACAGGTGCGCCGTTTCTCTGTGAATTATTCCGCAAGCTTCAATATTAGTTTCGTAGTGTTTTGAGCGCCAAAACGAACATTCCAACAAAGAACCACTGCAATGATAATTTAGACCGTTGCACATTTTTGTCTATGCACAAAAATGTGCAACGGTCTAAATTATCATTACAGTGGTTCTTTGTTGGAATGTTCCGGCTTTGGCGCTCAAAACACTACGAAACTCATTGAAGCTTGCGGAATGTCGATAATAAATGCTGATCAAAACTGATAAGAAAATAATACTAAGTTTCTGCAGGGCTGATTTCCTTCCACTCTTCCTTCTGTCTTTTCGTTTATACATTTGCTCTTTTTTCTTCCTTTCTTGTTTAGTTTGCGAGGATACGCGATCTGATTGTAACTGGATCAAGGAGAATGTTCAAAACTACATTGAAGGATACTGTCAAACCTACAAGGACATGATGGAGGGATGGTGTGCGAAGACCTGCCAACTTTGTAAGCAGCTTTATTACACCACGGATATTGCATAGCTGTTTCTCTTTTTTACTCCCAACGTTTGCCTGTCGTCTGTTTTACTAGTGAAGTCTCTCACCAATGGTTTTCTTTTTTTCCTGTCAAAGGCGGAAAACCACCCGCGCCACCGGAACCGGAAACAACTAAAGCACCTACCCAGAAGCCCAGTGGTAAAGTGCGATAAGCCCATAGCAACAGAAAAAGCACACTTCACACAACCACACTAAAATAAACGCATATATACGACAAAATGTAGGCATAAATTACGCATTTTATAGCATCTGATGTTGAAGCACAGACAATGAGCTATTGACTGACGGTGCTTCCTGAAACAAACTGGCTGCAGAAAGAAGTAAGACACTCTGGGGTTAACTCGACCGCTCAAATTACTCAGCCGTGAAATCGGCCTTTCATAAGAGTTTGATGTTACCAACTCTCTGATACATACTGATTACAATCACTTGCTTTTTCTATCAGGAGTTTCTGGATTTGAAGCAAATTGCCTGGAAGCTCACAATGAGTTCCGCTCAATCCACGACTCGCCTCCCCTCACATGGTCCGCAGAATTGGCGAGCGACGCTCAAGAGTGGGCCAAACATCTGGCGAACACCAACGGATTCTACCACGATCCCTCTCTGAGGGACATCGGTCAGGGCGAGAATTTACTCTGGTTCAGTCCTCCGAAACCTTTGTGTAACGGTCCAAAGAACGAGGAATGCGTGACTTGTCGTGAAATGATAAAGGACTGGTACGATGAGGAAAAGGACTGGAACTATGATAGCGGCGAGGGGAGGCCTGGGACTGTGGTGACGCATTTCATCCAAGTGGTGTGGAAAGATAGCAAGCAGTTGGGTATGGCCACCGCTGTCGCTAACAACAGGCTCGTGGCTGTCGCGCGATACACTCCGAAAGGAAATTTTGGGTTTCCCGAAGACTTCAAGAAGAATGTTGGATTTCCCAGGTGGGTATATAAACCATATATATATATATATATATGTGTGTGTGTGTGTGTGTGTACAATCATGTAGTATAATTGAATGTATTGTATGTACTGATGTATTACGGAGTGTATGTATGTGCGTTTACATGTATTGTACGTACATGAAAACACTTTGAGGGCACCTTATAATTTTTCAGACTGCTCACTTTACTTTTCCTCGTTTTCAGCCCGTGAAGAGATGCATGGCAGCCATGTTTAATTAGCTGCCATAAGTCTGGATCCCTCACACTGGGACATAGAAGATTCGTTCCGATGGAAAATCGCAGCAATACTGAATGGCGTGTGTGTGGAGCTGATTCCTGTACATGCCTTTATTAGAAAGGAATCCTTGTAAATCTGTCCAATAAAGTATGTAAACTGACGCACGTGGTGTACTGTTTGGTCACATGACAGTCAAGCGGAATCATGGAACTCACAGTGCATTTAATACATATTATATGAATACGACATGGTCTTGGAACTGTTAGCCTGCAGTTCCTACATTTCGAGCGACCTGGGTTATTTGTTAGAATTCCACTGTGTTTTGTCCACTTTACCACTGAATACGTCATTTGCGCTCTTTTATTGTTTTTTTTTTTTTTTTTTTTTTTCATAGGCGGTCTGGTTTTTTGGGCGAAGTGTTAAATACAGGCACATCACTTAAGATCATCCCTTTCTCTTCAGTTACGCAATTCACTTCTAAACATCTACATGTCTGGTCTTTATAATACCTAGTCTCATTTTCTATTTTCTATTACCGTTAATTCAGTCATATTTAATTATTAAAATGACCGGGAAACCGCGGTTGTCCCAAATCGAGGCTACTGTTTGTACACAGTCAGTCTTGTGCCTTGCTTGCGTCGGGGGTCAATGATCTGAGAACTTGCAGGTGGAACAATCATTACTAAAGGGACTACCGACAGAGAGAACAGCGTCGCTGAAAGGCTGCTGAACCTTTTTTTTTCTTTGGGGGGGGGGGTGGGGGCGTGCGGGGGGGGGGGAGGGTGCTCCTCCTCTTAATTTTTTGTGAACCCTCAAGTACAGAACTTATAAAACCATGCGGCTTGTCAGAGTGATCAATCAGCCCAATTCAGACGCCGATCTTTTCATGAACAGGGCTTCAGTGTTCAAATTGGGGCCGACCCAAATCAAGAAAATCCCGCCTTTTTGAAGCAAAATTCATCAAAATTTATTATTATAATTTCTGTATTAGCGAGCGACGTAATTAGATACGCATGATTGTTTTTTGTGTTTGCGGTGGCGTCAAGTAGCCGCCACTAGGTTTGTTCGCGTCTTTCTGCCTTCCCTTGTTTGAAACGGTGTCATTAGCAAACGTTATCAGAAAGGAAACACAAAATGTGAATATGCAAAACTGCTCAAAGGCCAGTGAACTTTCACCACAAGATACAGAATCAAGAGACTATGGCGATTTAATTAGAATCGAATATTTTAGCTATGATTAAACAACGGTAATGGGAAATTTATATAATATAAGGCAAGGCACAGGACAATTTGGTGAACACTTACGCTGCGGTCGGTAACTATGTGAATGCCAAATCGAGTAAAGAAAAAAAACAACAAACAAACAAACAAAAAAAACATCGGTACAGCTGGAAATTAACACCAGACCACATCCAAGAAACAAGAATTTAAGCGCGAATGGCAAGTGATTAATGCTAATTGGTCGCCACTTTTGGAAACCGAACTACAGGCGTCGTGTCGCTTAGAATAGGTTCAACTTGGAGCCAATTCAGTAGATTTTGACAGTGTATATCTTTTACAAGTTGGACCATTATTCTAACACCACTAATCACTTAATATGATATAATCTCTTGTACTCTTTGCAGAACTTGTGTTTCGGCGGCAAATGAACAAAAGGAAAAAGACAAAACATGGCGGCATTAGTTTCAATGCAAACTGAATTCTTGCCATTCCTTCAGCCATCAAACTGAAGCTCAGTTTAGATTTGAAAAGATGCCTCCTGCATTGATGCACAATGCCTGTGTTCAGTAAACACAGTAAAAGAAGTATCGCGTGACTCTAAAGAAGTGAACAGAACAATAAAGAGACAAAGGAAACCGGGGTGGCTTATTATAATTTGAGTTAATAAAATCGAGAGCTCGGCTACACAGCTATCATTTGGCAAAAGCCATCAGTGTAGAAGGATCGATCGTTGAAAATGTCGAACTCGAAGCTGCATCAAATGATCTGGATGCTCACTCTTGGGCTGTTTGTCCTTGATTTAGCCGCGTCTAGCCCGGTGCTGAAATTTCCAGCGTTTTTTGGTAAGTAAATTGTTTCTTTCTTGCTTCCCAGTTGCATTTGCCATGCAAACCTGTACACGTTGTAGATTTTTTTTAATGACTGTTTCGCCATTTTTTGCAGATCAATCCACGCCGATAAAGGAGAGGAAGAGAAGCGGTGGGTATTATCAGATTTTTTTTTGCTAAACGATTCGTCTCAGTGGCAGCCATATCGATACGAAGCGATCTCGAACAAAGTGACAGTTCATAAAACTTACTTAATTATTTTAAATACCTTATATTCGACATTCTAAGTGCCTGGCGAATTATATCTGTCTCAAAAGATCTACGGTAACTGTTTCAAACTAAGAGTTAATTCTGCGCGCGTATTTAGGGAGTGGCTGTTAATAATGTGAGTTTCAAAAATTCAGTTACAAGGCGGCAAAATCATACACAAATTAACATGTTTATAACATATAAATAGAATGGATTATTTAATTTGCGGTTCCTAAATGGTCTTAATTTTGGACATTTTGACAGGCAAAGCCTGCTTCATATGCAACAGCGAACAGACAAAAATAAGCGCTGGGTTTATTATCAAGTTCATTGGCGTAGAAAATAATACGTTTCCCGCCCAGACAAGCCCTCGCATATAATTAACACCTTCCCTTTCAATTTGAAATGGCAATAGGAGTTTCGCTAACATCAGAAACGACACTCGTGCGAGTAAAATAAAATTTCCCGTTTCCAATATATTAACAAGTTTAATATGTTTCCAAAGGGTAAAAGCAACTGATGGAAATTGGATTGGATTTGTTACAGAATGCAAAGACGAACGGGAGGACTGTCACTGGATAGTGGAAATGAACGGAGGAATTGAGGAAATTGTGGACGAGTACTGTCAATATTGGAGACTGAGAGGCGACCCCGCCGTGAAGGCCTGCCCTAAGACCTGTAATTTCTGTAAGTAGAGAAGATGAGTTGCAAGATCAAATTACAGATTTTCTCAACCAGTCACGAGCAAAAGTTCACTAAGACCCACTTGTCAAAAGTTTCCAGGAAATTTTTTTCTCGGGATCTTCTTTACCAACTACACATCGACCCAGTGATTTTTACTTGTTTTTGAAGAGGTGAGTACTTCATGTATAGAGTGGGTATTTCTCAACGGCGTTTGTCTGTTGTCTGTCTTGCTAGTGAAGTATTTTACGAGTGCTTTTCGTCCTTTTTTTTTCTGCCAAAGGCGGAAAAGCACCTGCACCGCCGCAACCGGAAACAGCCAAACCACCTGTAACATCGGAACCGGAAACAGAGAAACCACCTGTCACACCGGAACCGGAAACAGACAAACCACATGTCACACCGGAACCGGAAACAGACAAACCACCTGCAACACCGGAACCGGAAACCGCTAAACCACCTGCTCCGCCCAGTGGTAAAACAATTTTTCTTCATGTTTAATTTAAAACTCTCTAGATGGCTTTACAACTCCGTGTCGAAGTTCGTGTCTGGGACTGTGACACGCATCGCAACAGGAAAATATACTACACACAACCACACAGTAAGGAAACGCAGATAGACAAGCGGAAAATAGACACGCAATGCGCATTTCATAGCATCTGATATTAAAGTACAAGCAATGCGCTATTGAAATGCACTTCCTGAACTAAACACTGCATGCAAATGACCGACGGACAGACGGACGAGCAGCAGCTCGACCAATCAAAAGCTCGCTCGTGAACCTTGATACCTATCACTTGCTCTTTTTCCACCAGGTTTATCCGGATTTGAAGCAAATTGCCTGGAAGCTCACAACGAATTCCGCTCAATCCACGACTCGCCTCCCCTCACATGGTCCGCAGAATTGGCGAGCGACGCTCAAAAGTGGGCCAAACATCTTGCGAACACCAACGGATTCTACCACGACCCCTCCCTGGGAGACAAGGAGCAGGGCGAGAACTTACTCTGGTTCAGTCCTCCGAAACCTTTGTGTAACGGTCCAAAGAACGAGGAATGCGTGACATGCCGCGAAATGATAAAGGACTGGTACGACGAGGAGAAGGACTGGGACTATAATCGCGGCGAGGGGAAGCCTGGGGCTGTGGTGACGCATTTCACCCAAGTGGTGTGGAAAGATAGCAAGCAGTTGGGTATGGCCGCCGCCGTCGCTAACAACAGGCTCGTGGCTGTCGCGCGATACACTCCGAAAGGAAATTTTGGGTTTCCCGAAGACTTTAAGGAGAACGTTGGATTTCCCAGGTTAGTTCTTCCATGTATTTGTGTGCACGTCAATCATGTACTATACATGTGTGTATGAACTAAAGTTTGGTCAATAATGAGGAACCTGGCAAAGGCATTGTTTGGACAACGTAAAATAATACATTGAATAAATTACGTTGTGGGGACTTAAAACACACTTTTAAACAACGCAAGTCCCTGAATTCCACCAAAAACCTGCATGTGTGGTTCGTTTGTGGGTAAGTATGTCAGAAAGTGTGTAAGTGATATGTGCATGTCGTTATATACTGCGCTCTGTACTCATGTTCTACACTCTGTGCTCTCATGTGCGCTCTTTGAGTGCATCTTTTACTCTTTCAGTCTGCTCACTGTTTTCTTTTTCTCGTTCTCAGCCCGTGAAAGGATGCATGGCAATGTACTTGGCGATGTGGGTGCTTCAATCTAGATTTCTGTTTGATGTAGTCTGCACCGTAGACTGATTTTCTTTGCTAAAAAATCACAGCTGGGTAGTACTAGCGTGTATCAAGCTAATTTCTTTTGCAGTTATTAAAAATCCTTGTAAAACACTGTCCAATAAAAGATGTGTAAACTGACACACGTGGTGCACAGCTGTGGTCACATGACACGGATCTCGGCGCGTTACATTAATTCGTGCGCACGTATTTACGTGAGACATGAACGGTCTTGCAGCAGTAAAGAAATGTCCCAATTGTAATAGGGTATGTTGCTATTAGTTTAACTCGCATGTTCTAAATGTTTTCATGCAAACTGTCAAACTCATGTTTATAAGAGGTTTCGCACTGGGTCTCGCTTTGAAAAAGATGCAAGAAACATCTCGGAAATGGTAACATTGTTCTCCGTGTAATCTCTTTGAAAAGAACAGAAGTAACTTATGGTGTTCCCGAAACAGATAAGTCTTCTTCCAGTTTTAAACACTGTATCCCTGCGTTAAAATAAAGCACGTGTCGGCTTGCTATGTTGAGTTTGAACGACGACGTGGAGCATCCACTTTATCTTAATTATAAAGCGATTTATCCAGTAAAAAGTGCCAACTCTTTCAACAACTGGGCCCTGTTTTCGTTTCGTGTCGCAGTATGGTACTTGTTTCCGCAAGAGCAGTACTAACTATTTTGGTTCAATTCTGTGAAACCCAGCAGGTAAAGTTAGCACTTTTACTATAAGTCTTAAAAGCTGGTTGGTTCACACGAGCGCATGAGAATGGTAAATGCGCTTGCGTTTTGAATGCTCTACAAATTATAACGTGTGAACCGGTCGCTTGCGCTGCCTTGCTTTACTCATGCAGTGAACCAGCCTTTACGGTAATTATTTCCAACAAAGGCGTAAAGCAGGTATTTACTGCTAAAACAACCAGAAATGTTTGAGACCCACATTCTCAACCTGACGGGTAAGAACTTAAGAGCTCTGTGAAAGATCTTCCCTTTTTTTAAATATAATCTTTATTCAAAAAGCCAACAACAACGGCACCTCACCAAGAAGTGTTTTTCAGTAGGTGGGTCCTGATAAAGCCTTCCATTTCAGTTACACATTTAATTGAAGTAAGCAGAAGAATACTATCGTAAACACTTGCATGTGTAGATCCACAGTAACAGCAAGTTTGTCGCACTTTGTGTAATATGGGAACTCTTCCTTTTTAGTCGTTTTACAATGATGAAGATTGTGCTGGTTTTATTCCCATTCTTTATGGCTCTCGTGATTGAATGCCAAGGTAACGATATATGACGTTGATTATAGTTTTGATGATACGTTTAAGAACTGCAATCTTATGATTCGAAAATTAAGTACTATTTTAATTTCGTAAAATTCCTGTCAATAGTATATACCAAAACACACGAAAGAATTAAAGATGCAATATAACATGTTATAGCATAGGAAATGAGAAGGTGGTCAGTTTATTACTAAGAAGAGAATAACTTAACTAAACAATAACATTTTGCCCAAGTAATCGTACCTTTATCTTGTTACGCTCTTTTTTTTTTTTTTTTTTTTTGAAATAATGGAACTCATTGGTCCTTCCCTTTGTTAGCGTAAGGTCACGAGACTGTTGTGTTTGCGACAGGTTTAAATTCATCAAAGTTTTGTTATGTGTTCTATTTCAAATGATACGCATCGCAAGGAAAAACATCTTCACACAACCACATAAAGATGACGCAGACAATAGGAAGAAAATAGAAACATAGGAACTCAGTGCGCATTTCATAGCATCTGACATTAAAGCACAAGAAATGCCCATGCACTGTTGAATGTTCTTCCTGCGCGAAGCCGTGATAAAGCAAGGTGGGCGTCAAGACGAGCAGCAACTCGCCGAGTCAAAAACTCGTGAACCCTGATACAATCCCTTGCTTTTTCTATCAGGATTATCCGGAATTCAAACAAGTTGCCTGGAAGCTCACAACGAATTCCGCTCAATCCACAACTCGCCTCCCCTCGCATGGTCCGCAAAATTGGCGAGCGACGCTCAAAAAAGGGCCAATGAATTGGTGAACACCAACGGATACAAGCACGACCCCTCCCTGAGGAAAAAGGGGCAGGGCGAGAACTTCTACTTTGAGACATATCCGATTCCATTGTGTGACGGTGCAAAGAACGAGGAATGCGTGACATGTCGTGACATTGTAAAGGACTGGTACGATCAGGAGGAGGACTGGGACTATGATCGCGGCAAGGGGAGGCCTTGGACTGTGGTTGACAGCTTCACTCAAGTGGTGTGGAAAAATAGCAAGCAAGTGGGCATGGCCACTGCTGTCGCTAACAACAAGCTGGTGGCTGTCGCGCGATACATTCCGAAGGAAATGTTGGGCTTCCCGAACACTTCAAGAAGAATGTTGGACGTCCCAGGTTGGTTCTTCATTTATGTGTACGTCTATCATGTATGCATTTGTATAAGTATATATAGACAAGCGTTTCATCAGTAATGAGGAATCAGGATAAAAGTTGCTTCAGTGTTTGGGCAACGTATAACAAAACATATAATTGCCTATAAGCCCAAAATGATATTTTACAATGTTGACTATTAGAATATTTCTGTGTTTCAACGTTGCGCCTATAAGTTATTATGAAGGTTTTTATTTCGAATATGGTAGCGACATGACGTCAAATAAGGTATTCCACGTTGTTTGAGTTTGTCAATGTGATTGGAACTGTTTTAAGAGTCAACAGCAACAATTTTTGAACACTTCAACTAAGAATGTTGGACCCAGGTTGGTTCACGTATTTATGTGTACGTCAAGCATGTATGCATCTGTATAAGTGTGTATAGTCAAGCGTTTGATCAATAATATGGAACCTGTTGGGCAAGGTAACAAAACATTAATTAAAACACTTTTATCCAATGCAAGGCCTCCTGTAACACCGGAACCGAAAACAACGAAACAACCTGCTCCTCTCAGTGGTAAAGCAATTTTACTTTATTATGTTCTATTTTAAAAGCGCCCCAGATGGCTTTACAACTCTGTGTCGAAGTTCGTACGAACTGCGACACGCATTGCAAAGCCTAAACGTCACTTCACACAACCACATAAGGACAAATGCAATATGATATTGAAGCACAAGCAATTGACTATGCTTCCTTATTTAAACAATGAAAAAACAACAACAACAAAAACAGGCGAGCGACACACGGACAAACAATGGGACAGACAGACAGACAAACGAGCAGCACAGTCGACGAGTCAAAAACTCGCGAACCTTGATACAATCACATGCTCTTTCCGCCAGGATTTCAAACAAATTGCCTGAAAGCTCACAATGAATTCCGCTCAATCCACAACTCGCCTCCCCTCACATGGTCCGCAAAACTGGCGAGGGACGCTCAGGAGTGGGCCAATAAGCTGAAAACCACAACCGACCACATCGGTCACGACCCCTCCATGGCGGTCAAGATGCAGGGTGAAAATATATGGCATAATACTTATTCGAGTCCGGCACTGTGTGATGGTCAAAAGAACGACGAGGGATGCGTGACATGTCGTGAAATTGTAAAAGACTGGTACGATGAGAAAGAGGACTGGGACTATGATAGCGGCAAGGGGAAGCCTGGGACTGTAGTGGGGCACTTCACCCAAGTGGTGTGGAAAGATAGCAAGCAAATGGGCATGGTCGCCGCTGTCGCTAACAACAGGCTCGTGGCTGTCGCGCGATACACTCCGAAAGGAAATTTTGGGTCTCCCGAACACTTCAAGAAGAATGTTGGACGTCCCAGGTTGGTTTTTCATGTATTAAATATGTGTACGTCCATTATGCACAACGTATGTGTGTACGTAACTATGTATAGACAAGCATTTGGTCAATAATTGGTGAACCTGGGATAATAGTTGGCTTCAGTGTTTGGGCACCGTAACAAAACATTAAAGTGCCTATAAGCTCAAAAGAATATTTTACAACCGATTCTTCATCAAGTAAGTAGTTGACTGTTAGAATATTTCTGTGTTTCAACGTTGCGCCTATAAGTTATTATGAAGGTCTTTATTTCGAATACAGGTATTAATAAATTATTCCTTCTTTGACGTCAACGTTAATGCAGACATATTCCACTAATCAACTATATATTTGACATAGAATCGATTGTAAATATGCAAATGCATCATTTATGGTCTTATAGGCGCTTTAGTTAGGTTGTAGGGACTTATAAAAAAACTCTTTTAAACAATGCAAATTCCAGCATTCCACTAAAAACCTATATGTATGTGTGGTTCGTTTGTGTCATTATAATTTATACATCTACACTTTGTGAGTGCATCTTTTATTCTTTCAGTCTGCTCACTGTTTTCTTTTTCTCGTTTTCAGCCCGTGACTTTTCATGGCAATGTACTTAGTCATGTTGGGTGCCACGTTTATTAATTAACTGTCATAAATCTGGATCACTTTTCAATGTAATCTGCACCGTAGACTGATTTTCTCAGTTGGAAAATCTCAGCTGGGTAGTACTAGCGTGTGTCAAGCTGATTCCTTTTACAGTTATTAAAAAAAATCCTTGTAAAACACTGTCCAATAAAATGTGTAAACTGACACACGTGGTGCACAGCTGTGGTCACATGACATGAATCTCGGCGCGTTACAATAATGTGTGTGCACAGTTACCATGGTGAGGCATGAACGGTTTTGCAGCAGTAAAAAAACTGACTTCTCGTGCTAACCACAAATAGAGTCAAATGTTCCAATTGTGACAGGGTATGTTGCTAATTAGTTTAACTCGTATGTTCTAATGTTTTCATGCAAACTGTCAACCTCATGTAATAATAATAATAATAATAATAATAATAATAATAATAATAATAATAATAATAATAATAATAATAATAAAGATTTATTTAACAGATCCATAATATGGCTCTTCCCTGTTAGAGATCTATCTAAAAACTGTCTAAAAAAAGAAATGTATAAGCTAAGCTAAATGTAAGCTAAATGTATCAGTAAACATGAAGAAAAGTAGCACCTGAAGAAAGATCATGTGGTGTTTGTGGGCTTATTTACATGTAAAAAAAAAAAAAAAAAAAAGATTATGTGTGCCTTGCTTTTTTTATGTAGATATTCCTTAACTGATCTAATGAAAGTTCTGTAATTTGTGCATTTTTTAATATCTTCTGGTAAAATGTTTGAAAAGTGTCGTTTTTAAGCTCGCGTTCAGCACGAAGTGCTGAAAAGCGAAGCTTCATGCGATCCAGTCAATTGGAATGTGTCCCGGTGCTGTCAACAATGGATTCCAAATGTGGAAGTCGTTCTGTTCCCAATTTGGGCAGTATCGATATTATCGACAACGCAACAAAATCTAGAACGCGATCGTCGAACTAGTTTTTGCGGTGGCATTTTTAAGTATCCCACCTTATTGCAGTTAAGACTGCGTCAGTCAGTCAGTCCGTCATGCTGTGTCAACATTTGCCTTTGAAATTTGAGCATCATCGAATACGCATGAAGAAACGAAGAGATGGGAAGACGTTTTCTGGAGTTATTTTGATTGTTATCATTGTATTCCTGAATTGCCAGTAGATCTGTTGCACTTCAGAACCTTTATCACAGAGGTTTTGGTAATTTCTCGGTTTGACAAGCGTAAGTCAAAGTTGAAAGACCCGTGACCACTGATAGCCCTGATCGCGATCGAGCGACTTCAGCTTGTCGAAATATTTCTATCGTTTGATTATATTTGCTTTGCTTCGCATAGTTTTCGCCAGCAATGAAAAATGCTGTAGAGAACTGAGAGAAGAAGAATTCGAAAATGAATTTGACCAAAACCGCAAGTAATGTCAACAAGTTATCAGATTTCACTTAAACTTATTCGACTTGAAATTCAGCCAAAAGAAGAAAGGCGTGTTTTCTTTAAGCACGTATTTAGTTTGAATGCAGCCCAGGCTAGAGTATCATGGCCTCTGATGAAGTATGTAGATGTTGCATATAAGCTGTGCATGACATGAGTAATGAAGTCACGAATAGACTTTTTTCAGTGCGACTCCGGAAGGTCTCCTTCCGGTTCAAAGATTTGGCACTCGGTGAAGGATTTTAAATTCTCCCAATTCGAGCGTCTAAGTTTATAATTTTCACCCTCTGCCGCCTTGTATTAGGGTTTTCAAAACTGAGACTAAATCGAATACGCGGTTCACAAAAGTGGAGGCCAGCGGAAACGGATGCGCACTTCCACATACCTAAAATTAAGCAATTTTTACGATGTGGCTTTGAGCCAGTTCTATTAAATACCCACTCCCGCAAGAGTACTTTTTACAAATTCGCGAGCTTACAGCTGCCTTGCTGATTTGATCTGTTGGAACAGTCAGTCTGACTGAGATGCTTGATCGCAGTTCTCGGGCACAGACCACGATTTCTAATTTTAAATAATCTGGCCAAGTTTCGGGGTAGTGTAAGGCTTTGAAACATAATTTGAGGAGATTCAAATCCCTTCTCTCGTTGATTGGGGCCACCCAATTTTTAGTATGTCCTGTTGATCCTTTACATAACGACCAAGTACAAAGCTCGCGGCAGCAAACTGGTCTCGTTGTAGACGTCTTAATAGGAATTGTGGAAGTGGATGATAGACGAGATCGGCGTAGTAGTTTTGATAGGATTAATGTTTCGGCCAACTGCTTTCTGAGCTCATATGGAGCTAGATGTTTGAGTTTTCTTAGTACGCGTAGTGTGGCATAGCATGCAGATGTTGTGTACTTGATGTGGTCGTCCCACTTAAGATGTTCGTTAATATGGACGCCAAGCAATTTGCAAGATTTAATCCGGTCTAGTTTGTGGCCATTTACAGAAATATAAGGGTCGTACTCATCGAGATTGTGTACTCTGGACATTTGTTGGGTAGACAGGATCATCACTTTTGTTTTCCCGTTATTAAAGGCTAGACTAGAATCTTTGGACCAGATGTTGAGCTGTTCAACTGAATCAGATATGATTTTACTATAGTGTTGCTTAAGTGTCGGGCCTTAGCATGTTAGAAAACATTAGAAAACCTAATTTTGCTCATCTTCATGATAAGGTTTTTGAAGCGGACGGTGTCAAAGACCTTTGAGAAGTCGGCCATTACCATCAGGGTTACTTCTCCGCGTTTCATTGCTTTTATGATGTGGTCACGTATGGCTTGAAGGACAGTGGTAGTAGACTGAATGTTGCATGCTGTTGAGGAGATTGTTTTTGTCGATAAAGTCAGTTAGTTGGCGAAAGATTAATCGTTCATATATTTTAGAAAGCACTGGAAATATCGATATAGGTCGTAAGACTTTTTCTGAGGAGACATGGTTCTCTGTAGGGATCGCACAGATGCGCGCAGTCTTCCAGGCAGAGGAGACTTACCGGGCAGGTACTCTGCCACCATTTTGATCATCTTCGTGGGGATGTGATCTGGCCCCGTAGAGCAATCCGCTCGTAGAGAGCGCAGCTCGCGTGTGACTTTGCCGAGACTGGTTGGTCTGATGTAGAATCCATTGTCGCAGTCTGGTGGAAGTGTGTCAATCAGGACTTTTATGGACTCGCAGTTTTCCTCATCCTCGGCACTAATACCGATGGTGCGTTCTGCAGTGGACGCAAAGTAAGAATTCAGCTTGTCAGGTTGTATGGTAATTCTTTGCGGTTTGGGATGAAGGATGCGATGGATTATCTTCCAAACCTCCTTTGGTTTCTTTGATGAAAGCATTGGTTGCGTGAATCGCCTTTTGGCAAACTTGATTAAATCCTTCAGGCGATTACGGGCCGTTCGAAACTGCTCCCATGTGTGTTTATCCTTATGTTTTCGTGCCGCAGACTGTAAGATATCTCTTTGTTCTTCTGTAGCTCTGTAATAGCAGGATCTTTGAGCCAAGATGCTGGTGGTTGTGTGACCCTGGTGCGTCTTAAAGGGGCGTGTCTGTCAATACATTCTTTGATTAAGGAATTCAGGATTCCTAGTTTTTCATCTGGGTCAGAAACCCCGTAGATGATAGAGAAGGGTAATGTTTTAAAGTCCTCGACGAATTTTTATTCATCAAAATTCTTCTCTCTTCTAATCATCTTGTGTCTTGCTTGGAATCTAGTGACTTTGATATTGACATAAGCGTAGGCAGCGTCGTGGTCGCTGACCAGAGGGCAGGGCAGAACATCGGTGTGCGAAATACGTTTTGGCGAGTTGGAAATTATATGATCTATGAGTGTTACTGTCTTGTGTGTTATCCTGGTCGGCTTCTGTACATGCTGATACAGGTTCAAGGATGACAGTATGTCAAGGTATTGTCTGGTCAGCGGTTTTGTACGTCCAAGTAGATCTACGTTTATATCACCCGTTAGACACCGCGGAAATACGTTCTTGACGTCACTTCCGTTGGTCAGCGTTCGTCGCCATGGTTATCTAACTTCTCATAATTCGAGGTAAAATTTCACATCGTGTGTAAGCCTCGTTTTTCTTGTGCACGACTTATGTTATAGAAAATGCATTGAACTAACTTATAGTTTAGTATCGAGTCTTAGTATTGAGTTTCTTGGTTAAGTCTTGAGGTTTTACGAACGTTACATTTAACTACAAAATCGCACATGAATCCAAGGTTTTGTGCAATATAACCGCTGACTCAAAAGCAAGGTGACCGCACGGCTGAAAAACGTATTTCCGCGGTGTCCACCCGTTATAACCAAGAGGCCATCCCAGCTTGCTGTCAGATAACCGAGGAGGTTCTCAAAGCGGTCGAGCCAGTCCGTGCGGTGAGTTAGCATTTTTTCCGAACGATAGATTGTCCCTAAAAGTAACTTGCTGTGTTTGTTTCTATCTGGGAATTCAAGCCAGAGGTGTTCTAGGTCGGGTTCTTTCGCCTCATTATCGCTCCTGCGTTGATATTTTAGAGGTTCGTTGATATAAGCTCCGATTCCCCCGCCTTTAATGGAGTGGGCACAGTCACGTGTTGGAGTAGAAGTGGATTGTCTTTCAGCCAAGTCTCGCTCATATTACGTCGAAGGGATATTGCTGGATTGTTAGGACGAGCTCATCAAATGTGGAGATCATACTCTGTGTTGAGATGCATGAACTTCATGTGTTTCGGTTTAGCAATGAGAGATGTCAGGTGCTCATTTAATACTTGATTCTCGGTTGATGGACTGTTTGATGCATTCTGGACACGGAAGGGCTGTTGCAAGTCAGAAAATGGGATGTCGTGCTGAGTGTAGAAAGGCAGTTCGGCCCACAGCCAAGGAGTACAGATGAAGCTGTTTGTGGTCAGTGGATTTGATGTTGTTTGCAAGAGCAAAACATTTTTGGTGGAAGCAAAATTTGCAGTTGACTTCTTTTATATTTTTCCGTATCGTTTTTTTTTTTTTTTTCGCTTTCGTGACATTTGTGGGTTTGCTTGGGACCGGGACTTACTTCAGTACCCCCGCTGCATATCAACTAGATTCGTAAACGGGTGCAACAGTTTGCATAATACAGTCGAGCCTCGCTATTTCGAACTCGGTTAATTCGAAGTCAAGCCGAATCCCCTTAAATATTTTTTTCGGTCATTTACTATCGTTTTTTTCGAAACCCCGCTATTTCGAATATTTTTTCATGTCCCGTGCGACTTTGAAATAGCGGGGTTTGACTGCATAAGCAAGGACAAAGAGATTGTTTGATTCGCCTTGTGTTGCTTGAGAAAGGAGCCTTGTTCGCGTATTCTCCAGGGCCCGGTTTTCGAAAGCCGATTAAGCTAATCCAGGATTAACGAAATTCTTTCTATCGACCTCTCTTCCAATAAACTGCAGAGTTTTGTTCGAAGATGGATTAAAAAGCTTGTTCCAGCTTAAAAAACGCATAAAGGAAGTTGTTGTGGACGAAACCTTCACATTTGCAGGCATATAAATGACATGAAAGTTTAGACCTAATCCAGGATTAGCCTAATCGTGCTTTGAAAAACCGGGCCCAGGAATGGCAAATCCATTTGTTCGTATGCAAATGTTTTGTGTCCGATGGATCTTGCGAAATCCAAGTTGAGGGAAATCGAAGACTCGTTGAGAAACTTGGGCCCCTTTCAGTAGTGATGCCACAATCCTGATCCAGGCTTTCCAAGGAGGTGTAATGAGCGTTTACGCAGCCCTCTTTGTATTCATTTTTCCCAAAGGGTTGCGAAAACAGGAGAAAGATAGCCAAAATTACGGAGCACAGGTAGTCGTGACCGATCCGCATCGTCGCCGCTGACTCTGATATTCTATTCTATTCTATATTCTATATAGAATATGCAATAGAATATATATTATATATACTATATTCTATTCTATACAACCCAGGGCCCTGCTTTTAGTTTTGTATCGCTGCATGGTACTTGTTGCTGGAAGAGCAGTTTTTTTGTTTTAATTTTGTGAAACTCAGTAAGTAAACTTGGCACTTTAACTAAGAGTCTTAAAAGACGGCTGGTTCACGTACACGGTATAGCAAGTGTAAGCGCAAGAGAATGGAAAATTTTTTCATTCTCTTGCGCTTGTGTTTTTGCTTGCTTTACAAATTATACCGTCTGAACCGGTCGCTTTCGCTGCCTGCTTTACTGATGCAGTGAACCAGCCTTTACGGTAACTATTTCCAACAAAAGCGTAAAGCAGGTAACACTTTACTGGTGAAAACAGCCAGACATGTTTGAGACCCACATTCTTATTAACCTGACGGGCAAGAAAGTAAGAGCTCTTTGAAAGGACTTCCTTTTTTCCCCTAACGTAATCTTTATCAGGAAGCCAACAACAACGGGAACTCACTTTCGCTGCCTGCTTTACTGATGCAGTGAACCAGCCTTTACGGTAACTATTTCCAACAAAAGCGTAAAGCAGGTAACACTTTACTGGTGAAAACAGCCAGACATGTTTGAGACCCACATTCTTAACCTGACGGGCAAGAAGGTAAGAGCTCTTTGAAAGGTCTTCCTTTTTTCCCCTAACATAATCTTTATCAGGAAGCCAACAACAACGGGAACTCACTAAGGGTGCGTTTGATTGACTGTATTCCTGAATAGAAATAGCTAAATGATCCAAAATGTTTGTTTGTTCTGGGGGAAATGTTTTTCGGGATTGTTTTCAAAACCTTCATGTTGACATTTTGAACAGTTCCCGATACATCTCGACATAATTCAGCTCCAAAGCAAAATATTTTTTATCAATCAGTTATTGCTATCCCTATTCCGGACTAGACCCAGAAGTGTTTTAAAGTAAGGTGGGTCGACCTGACTAATTGAGTTTTAAAACCTGAACGACCAATACAGCATGAACTGAATTTGATTAAGTGTACTGGCCTTTTGTAGTATGCAATTCTTAAAACTAACTATTGTTCAATGGTCTCATCGTTCACACAAAGGACGCTCAGTCCTTATTCTCTTAATTAATTATTTACGTCACGTTACGCTCTTTCTTGAAGGCGGAGTTTAGTTAAAACTCCTTAAACCCTAACGTAATATAATCTAGATAGTTTAGTTGACGACGCAATTTTAGATGTCAAGTACTTTTTACAGCCGTTACTACTTAAGACTATTACTTTTACAGCCAGTTGTAACGCGCTCGTCGCTCTGTCGGCAGGTGTAATATTGCGTACATTTAGCTTCTCTACCTAACTGTAAATTGTTAAAGTTTGAGTTAGTTAAAAGTGCGCGTCTCTTTTCGTTTAGCCTTTCTGTCTCTAAGCAATGATGTTCTACCTTTTCCTTATTGGTTCCTTGTACTTGATGGACAGCTACAGCTAGAGTTAGCGTCCGTATATAAGGGCGCGCACATCTACTTTTGCTAGAGACTTGACACCTGAACTGTAAAGTTGGTTATCGCTCGGAATAGACTGATTTAGAAGGGTACAGCGTTTCCTAATCCTTTGTACCTCAAGCAAGCCACAGCGAACTTTTACCTCCCTTACATATTTAATTGAAGCCGTAAGCAGAATAATTCTGCTGTAAAAACTTGTGTAGATCCGCAGCAGCCAGTTTGTCGCATTTTGTGTAATATGTGATCTCTTCTTTTTCAGTCATTTCACAATGATGAAGATTATGTTGATTTTATTCCCGTTTTTTATGGCTCTGGTTGAATGCCAAGGTAACGATGACGTTGATTGTAGTTTTTAGAGCCGTTTTTGGATGATTGTCGAAGGTAATCGCGCATGATAATTGCTTTGGTTTTGCTTTTGCTACGCTTTCCGATTGCTCCTAACAACTTTAGCAACACTCCCCTTAGCCAATCAAGAGCAAAGGCAAAACGGGCTGCGATATTCTCACGCAAGAAAGAAAGTCGCAATAACGTGTTCTCGCACTAATGATTGGTTTGCAAAACCAATCGCAATTACTTGGTTTTGGTTCTGGTTTTGCTCGTATTTCTAATTGGTCTGCTTTTGCTAGCCTCATTGATTGGCTCTGTGATTGCTTTGGTTTTGGTTTTCGACAGTCATCCGAAAAGCGCTCTATGCCACGTTGTAACTGCAATTTGATGATTTGAAAATTAAGTACTCTTTTAATTTTTGCTTGTTCTTTAAGTTTCTCTTTTAATTTCGTAAAATTCCTATCAATAGGCCGTACACCAAAACACACGGAAGTTTTAAAGTTGGATTATTAACGCAGAAACACGATATAGAGAGTGAGAAGGTGGTCAGTATATTACAGAGAAGAGAATGACTCAACTAAACAAGAACTGCCCAAGTAATCCTACCTTTATCTTGTTCCTCTCTATAATTTTAATATTACCTGTAGTTTCCTGAATTATTTTAGAATTATTTTACTAGAAATAAGATAATCGAAGGGAGATAATATCCTCTTGCCTCGCCAAGCGCTTTCGATCAAGTGTATATTTCTGATAAACTAAATGCTTTCAATGGGGAATTTTGCATAATTTGTTCATTCTTTATAAAGATGCCGTATGCAAATTCTCCGTGCTAAAAAACAAAAACAACAAAAAATCAAAGCTATACGCTTAACGGATAGAGTTTTCGACCGTTCATGTGCAGTGTAAATACCTCTAATAGTTCCTTTGGCCTGAAAACGTAGTCTGGTACCAGAGAAATACGAGGGAAGTCAGCCGGAGAGGTTTTCAATCTTTAGTGCGATTGGAGCGTTGTTAAAACAAACCGATACACTGACATACATCTTGCAGAAGTGAAGAGCAGCGCTCAACATTGTTTGCATTCCTTTCAATAGTCAGAAGTGGTCTAAACTGAAATTATCTTAAAACTATTCATTTGCGCACAAGAGGAAAGTCTGGGATTATTGTCATAAACTAAGCAAAAATAAATATGAAAACGAGAATGCACTGTTTAGCGAAACTGCGTCAGTGCCAAATTGAAGTCCTGCAAGTCGCAGGTTGTGTTCAAAAAGCGCGTCATTTGAGTGTTCTTGTGATACTCACTTTCATAGTTGAACTCTCTGGTCCTTCCCTTCGTCAGTGTAAGATTGCGAGACTGTTGCGTTTGCGATAGTTTTAAGGTTTAAATTCATCAAAGTTTTGTTATGTGTTCTATTCAAATGACACGCATCGCAAGAAAAAACATCTTAACACAACCACATAAAGATAACGCAGACAATAGGAAGAAAATAAGAACATAGAAACACAGTGGGCATTTCATAGCGTATGATATTAAAACACAAGAAATGGGTGCATGCACTATCAGAATGTTCTTCCTGCACTAATCAATGATAAAGCAGACGAGTGACATACAGATGGAACAGACAGACAGACAATCGAGCAGCTCAACTCGACCAGTCAAAAACTCGTGAATCCTGATACAATCATTTGCTCTTTCCGCCAGGATTATCCGGATTTCAAACAAATTGCTTGGAAGCTCACAACGAATTCCGCTCAATCCACAACTCACCTCCCCTCACATGGTCCGCAGAACTGGCGAGCGACGCTCAAAAGTGGGCCAATCGTCTGGCGAATACCAATACTTTCCAACACGACCCCTCCCTGGGAGACAAGGGGCAGGGTGAGAACTTGGCCTGGTTCACTCCTCCGAAGCCTTTGTGTGACGGTCCAAAGAACGAGAAATGCGTGGCATGCCGCGAAATAATAAAGGACTGGTACGACGAGGAGAAGGACTGGGACTATAATCGCGGTGAGGGGAGGCCTTGGGCTGTGGTGACGCACTTCACCCAAGTGGTGTGGAAAAACAGCAAGCAAGTGGGCATGGCCGCTGCTATCGCTAACGGCAAGTTCGTGGCTGTCGCGCGATACACTCCGGGAGGAAATTTTGGGTTTCCCGAAGACTTCAAGAAGAATGTTGGACGTCCCAGGTTCGTTTTTCATGTATTACTATATGTGTACGTACGTCCATCATGTACATTCCTTGTGTTTAAGTATAACTATGTATAGACAAGCATTTGCTCAATAATTAGTGAACCTGGGATAAAAGTTGGCTTCAATGTTGGCAACGTAACAACATATTAAACTGCCTATAAGCCAAAATGTTATTTCACTTATCGATTCTACATCATGTAAGTAGTACCCTGGGTCCCAGAGGTTTCTCGCTCTCGGAAGTCCAGAGCTGCGTGGCCGCGTAGGGCTGGTGACGGGCGGACTCGCCCACAGCCCTTCCGAGAGCGAGAAACCTCTAGCACCCAGGAGTAAGTAAGTAGTTGACTACTGGACTATTTCTGTATCTCTACCAACAATATTTGGTATATTATTCCTTCTTTGACGTCACGTCAATACCATATTTAAAATATAAAATTCAAACTAGTTGTAGCTTTCGCTAAGTGCCAACGAGAGAAAAAGAACTCGATGACAGATGCTAGTGAGTGCATGTGTTAAGTTCGTGCAAAATACTCCCTCCTGATTGGCTAAGAACGGTCACACCATAAATCAACATCTCTTTTCCTTGGCTCTGTTGGCTCTAATATTTCCGGCCTCATAATTGGCCCCTACCAAAGTCTCCACGGAATCTACACCTTACATTACACTTTTAACAGCTCGATCGAGAATTTTTCTGGCTGCTGCAATACTTCGCGTGGCATTATGCTGGCTGCCTCGCAAGCCGACCGTTTTCGCTCGGTTTGCTTGTTGGCAATAATCAACTATTTATTTGACATAGAATCGATTGTAAATTTGTAAATATTTGTGGGCACTCTTAAATAGTGTACGTCCTAGCATTCAACCAAAAACCTGTATGTATATGTGGGTCGTTTGTGTCATTGTGTGTATGAATTATATTTATGTACACTTTCTGAGTACGTCTTTTAGTATTTCAGTCAATGTTCAATGTTTTCTTTTTCCCCTTTTTCAGCTCGTGAAAGGATACATGGCAATGACTTGGTCATGTTGTCGTGTTAATGGAATTGTTTAATTAGTTGCTATCAATCTTTTGTTTGTTACGCTGGAAAATCGCAGCTGAGCAGTACCAGCGTGTATGAAGCTGATATATTTGCATTCTTTCAGAAAGGAATCTTTGTAAAACACTGTCCAATAAAATGCGTAAACTGACGTATGTGGTTTAATTGTTTGGTCACATGACTGCAGTCAAATCGAATCATGGAATGATAGTTTGTAATATTACATGATTGAACTAACGGTAATGGAAAGAGCAGCCGGTACCGTATACGCCTATTATTTCGCAAAGGAAACGATAGATCATTACGAACCTTTGAGACTGGATATCTTGCTCTCCGAGCTTTGCGAGGGTTTCTAAACTGACGCAATGTCGTCGGCTGAATGTTCGTCAGTCAGTCTGTCAGTCAGTTGTGAGGCAGACAACACTTCATGTAAAGACTAACTGAAAACTGTTCTACTTTTGATGAGGGAGTTCTCATAGTGCACGGCGGTTAAATTTGCGGCAAAAATGCAAGAGCGGAAAACCCCAGACCAAAAATTGCCGCCACGAAACGATGCTATGACAGAGAACAACTCCGCAAAGAGAACAGCGCATGAAGGCGAATTGGGAGTTTCAAAGGCAGACAACTTTGCAAAAACAACAGTGCGATTGAAAGTGTGAGTAAAACGAATGTACATTACCCCCGAGCCCTGGCCTTGCGGACGGTTATAAACGACCTGAACATTGTGCTACTGTATGGGAGGCAAGCTTGCCAGCTGGGAAAATGAATGTAATGATTTATTTAAGACATCCACGAACACAATAATAGTACAGGTTTAATTTTTTCTTGAATTCTAAATTAATATGTTTAAGTTAATTTGCTTCGCGACGCTGACGGTTTGTCATACAACTCAAATACGTCTCATTTCAGATAAGATTAGCAAAGGTCAGCCGGTGGAAAACTGGAAGTCGAACAATTACCGTGTAGCAAATTGCTAGTACTTTGTGCTGTTTGAATCCTGTGTAACTCGAACACTTCAAGAATATATTAAAATCATACTTATCAATTTCTCTTGAATTACTGTTTTGTATTAAGCTTCTGTGTTGCCAGTTTTGGCTAGCGTATTCCGCTCATCGCAATCGGAATTAAACTTAAATCATTTAGTCAGACGACTTCTTTCTTAGTCTTTTAAGATCTAACTACGATTTGGCCCGCGGCGAACAAGAGTCGTTGACAAGAATTTTGAAGTTCGCCTATATTTGTAGCCGTGTTTGATTTGGGAAAATTAGGCTGTTTTCAGCGGGTTCAATTGGGAGCAGGGAAGACATATATTTTGCATAGAAAGATCAAATTCAGAACAAAAAAAAAAAAAAAAAAAAAAAAAAAAAGAAAAGAAAGAAAGAAAGAAAGAAAACAGTGCCGGTATTTCCTGCTTTACTGAAAAAGTACCTGTCAGTTGGCCACGATGAAGAGTAGAAAAGTTAGTAAGAGGCAGAGTTCCCGAAACCCGGGATACGAGTCAACAGTGATACAGAATACTGATTTTTTTTCTGAACCATGAACATTTATTCAACACACTGCTAGTAAGAATTTCTTGTGAAATGTACTTTTTTTTTTTTTTCCTTGCTTTTATTTTTTAGAAGTTCAGGGTTTAGATATACACAAACTGACAGTTGCGGATTAACCAGCATGTTTTTTCAATTGAGCAAACAAATGAGTCACTTTTGCAAACCAGGACAGAATCTCATTTTTGGAGCAAACTATCGGTAGCAACTGTTTCTTCTTTGCAATGGATTGTATCGCATTGTGCCACAGGCCAAGAAGGCATCTGAGATCCTATCCATCAATCTGCAGGTACAAGGAAAACAATTTGATTTGGATTTTGATTTTAATTTTGATGAAAAGTTAACCTTTTCATCCCTAACACCTAGATTTTAATTCCCCTAACCTTCCTTGGGCAAAATGTAAATGCAGCTGGGAGAAGTGGTATAGTCTGACCACTTGAACCTAAGCATAAACTCTCCTATTTTCCTCCAACAAACTCCATACAATATATATTAAACTGAGTACATACTGAAGGAGAAGCTCTGTTGGAATACTATCAAAACAGAAGATTAATAAGATATGTGTTCTGCATCACAAGAGTAAACAAGAGTCATTTTTGCTATTTACTGCACCATGTGCACCACATAATTTGGTAATTTGGGACTGTACAACACACACCTGTAAAAGGAAGACATTTCTACTTCAATCAGTAATCATCATCATCATCAGAGTCAACATAGCGTCTTCTGTTGAACTAAAAAAACACATCTAGAGTCAGTACAGGACAAAAAAACCATTGCAAGTTAATTTCAACTTTCTCTCAAAGTTGTATATGACACAATAATCTGTAAAATTCCACAAATAAGCCCACTCCCCCCTTCCCATATCCTAACTACAACTCCCTCTGGACGCCAAATACTGTGTACCATGATTGAAATGGATTCCCACACCTCAAAATAAGCCCTCCCCGAAAACAAGCCCAAGAAATTCCCTTTGAACAAACATAAGCCTAGGGCATATTTAAATAATTTTACAATGTATAGGTAGAAGAAAGGTGTTACCTCCACTCACTCTTTTGGGCAAGTCTAAATTTCAGCTTATCAAACTATCCCCACCCCAACCGTCTGAGAGCCACACATTTCATCTAAGAGGGGCCAGGACAGACTTCCAGCCTGATAATTTTCTGAAGTTAGCATGTCTGCATATATATCAGTATCACTGTACCTTAACAGTTGTCTTTTTCTGTGTTTGTTCACTAACTCGCTCAAGAAGGCTGACCAGCTGGGCCTCTCCAACCTAAACATAGCACAGTAGAAACAGGGAGAGGAAAGATCAGTCAAGGGTTTATCATATACATAACAGCATAACAGGCCCATCATTGCCCATCACCAAAATTGCACAATGTCATGGTTTGCAGTCTTGAAGTGTGATCAGTTTGAAATATAAAATATAAAAGATATTATAATTATTGTTGAATTACCTTTCTCTTCGTTTTTGTTGTGCTATTTCTAGTTAAGTCTGAGTGATTTTTCACAGCAACATGAAACATAACCGAATATTGCTCAGATTCAACAATGCAGGTATTGATATGCATTTTTTAAAAAAGTGTTCTAAAGTTAGGGTTCATATTACACACAGGCAAATACAGTATCAGGGGCGGATCTAGGATTTTGAAAGAGGGCGTGGCTGTGGGCCAAGAATTGGTGTTTAAGCGCCAGAGGCACGAGCCACTAGGGGGGTCCGGGGGCATGTCCCCCCAGGAATTTTTTAAACCTAGAGTCTGAAATGGCATTTCCTGCTTTTTGAGACCACTTTGGAGCACAGTTAAAAGTCTAATTTTCAAACGTGATATACTCTATTTTACACATGGTAAGCACAATTTGATTACTGCAATACAAATTATAGGTAATGACACTAATGTATCAGAAAACTTTTGAATTTCTTTTAACGATAAAGTCAATATGGTCTAAAACAAGAAAGAAGTGGTTGGCTCACACTGCCTTAGTTACGTTAATCGGCCAAAAGTGAAGGTGACATCATCCTTCTGGGGTGCAGTGCCATAAATTTCTCGCAAACCTCCCCTTCTGTTGATGGAAATTGTGTGTGTATGCATGATGATGGCAGCCAAATCTGACAGTCGTCCGGTGGTCATTGTGCTGCGGAGCAAAGTATGAACCCTCCGAACACAAGAAAACAATCTCTCCACCTCTGTGCTCCCTATACTCCCGAATTGACCAACTCACATAAGAAAAAATCAAATAGTGTATTTTTATCACTGGTTTAACTAGAAAACAAAATTACACATATTGAGACACATGTTCAGATTGATTATTTTCTTCTTTTATTTCAAAATACCCAAAATTCTTTTTTTTTTTTTTCTTTTTACCACTTCAGAGGGGTGGCTAGCCACCCAGTCCACCCCCCCCCCCCCCCCTAAATCCGCCCCTGAGTATATTATCCATCTTATCTTATCAGTCTTACCCTGCCAGCCAACTGTCCACTTTGAGCCATTTGTATTAACATGTTTTCCACAATTTTGGCTTTTTCTGGCTTTACCAGGGCTATGCTGTTCACTGAGAATTTCCAGTAAAAGAGAAGACATTAAGTTCACTGCAGGAAACTACAGTATTTGATAGAACAAACAAATGAAAACACACACCAAGGTATTTGGTATATTATGACAATTCTGATTAAATAAAATCCAAACCTGATAAAAAGTCCAAAGAAAGAAAAAGTGAGTGAAATACATAATTCTCTGACAGAGATGCAAAATATTGTGGATAGTAGTTTTTTTTTTTTTTTTTTTTTATTTTTTATTTTTTATTTTTTATTTAAACAATATTTATCCTTAACATTTGTTGTTTGTGGATAGTAGTTGGTTTGTACTGTATTCAACATATTTTATAAGACAAATTTACAAATTATTTCTCTTATTTTCATTGCACAAACAACAGCAAAGACAGTGGAACTGTCAGTAGTACTTAATGTACTGGTAACAAAAATAGCAATAACGTATTAAATGATTAACTCTTACATCTTGCTCTTGCATTCTGGTCTAAGATTTGGGAGAGGAGGCTGTTTCTCATTTCTGATTCTCTGCAAACCAAGCAACCAATTTTCAATGTCATTCTAAAGATAACACGGAGCAGAATAGAGCAGTGAAAAATTCTAACTGAAAGGGCTCTGGTAGGTATTATATGCGTCATACTGCACATTAATCACCTCAGTAGCCATGTGCTCTGACAAAGGGTTGGTGTCAACTCGTTTGTTGAGGTATTTTTTTGGTTACTTGGTACATGGTATATTTACATGTACCGATTATTACATTTTACGCACCTCTCCATTACCTCCCTCTTTTGCTGTTGTTGTTGCTGCATCTCACCTGGATCCTGACCCTGAAATTTTACAGATTGGATCAACAAAGTTCGGTGCTTGATCTAGCGATGAGAACTCTCAAATCGTACCCCGTACTGTGCTGCTTGAAGTTCAGCCAAACGCTTGGCTCGTAGAGCTGATAACTCGTCGTCCGCCATCTTGAAAGTAACACCCAGCCTCGGTCTGGAAGCACAACTTCAAACCCCACCACCCCACCCCCAACCCCAACTCTTCACTTGTTACCAGGACAACAGCATGATGACGCCAGCGCAGGCGCAAGAGGAATGTTGACGAATACCGAAATTCAAAATGGCGGGCAAGAAGAAGAAGAAAGAAAGTAAGAAAAGTGGCAGAGAAACACCAAGCGATGGCTCTCATTTGGTAAGCGAGAGGCTGTGACGTATCCGTAGTGTCAAGCCTTTACATCAGTCAAAACATTATTCCTAATTACTTGAAAATTCTCATTAATTTACGTTCTAATTCATAATGTACGTTGTTATTATACGATTTTAGTCCCGTATCGCATCGCAGCTTATTCCATCGGCGATTTTTGCTGCTGTGCCGAGGACACCAACGAGTCTGTCCAATCACTGGCCCAGGCGATCTCCATCTCCAGTTGTTAATGCGCTCGGCAACATTGGAAATGTGGGAAGAGCGGTAGCAGGATCAAACGTCGACATCTCGACCCGTCCTCCGCTAAGTTTGCCCAAAGACAGGTCTGGCTCTGCTTCAAATGACGGACAGAGTGATAAAGGGCCTGAAGTGGCCGAAAGTTTCTCAGATGGGGAACCAGGTTACGAAACAGTAAAAATGAATCGTGATAATTTTGATAAAACGACAAAGTACTATCGAATGCAGAAAGATGGCTCGCTTCGTAGGAGAGAAGGCGAGGGCCCAGAAGAAAGGGAGACATCAGGGCAGCAGGGTGATGCTACTTTTTATCATGTGTTGGACCACGAGCACAAACAAGTGGTAGAACCGCCTTACTCAAGAGTTGATAAGAGAAGGAAGAACACTCCTTCCCCTGACAAAGGCGAGGTACAGTACAGGTTTTCATAATTTGTTGAACATCATGGCATATTATGGGCATATAGTAAAGCTATTACTATATGCCTATAAAAATTCATTATTAGTAAATCACCATCATTCGCATTTACACCATTCCTCGATCTGTTTATAAGATAGATACATGTACCAAGTAAACAGTTAAAATCAGTCTCCAGACAGGGAGCCCAGGTGTGCCTGACCAGTTTGTGTTTTTACAATAACACGTCAGTTTCTCGCTTTGTGATTGGCTAATTTTCATTATCAATAAGAGGACAGACACATAAAATCGAGTACTGATGACAGTGATTTGGACGAAGAAGGTGAATTCAGCTTCAATTTTACCTCAGTTCTTGCAAAAGCGACATTCGGCATTTGAAGTAGAGAACCAGAAGTGTTCAGAGGCCAATTCCTTGAGCTTTGTCTTGAAATTGTCGAGAAAACCACAGCAGAAAAGCGTCTAGTTTCATTTCTTTCCAACTTCTTTGACAAAATTTTATTTTGCACGCGCGAAATGCTCATGTCAAACTGTCACTTTTTGGCCAGTGAAATGTCTTGAATTTCAACCTCGACCAATTAGAAAGCGGGAAAAGTTGTTGACAACATTTCGGTCAAATCGAACAAAATCCAGTTTTTTTGCGTGTTTTCCCCGCGTCGTCGCTTGAGTTTTGTTATTGATGCCAGTTTTTTATGTGTCTGTCCTCTTATTGATCATGAAACGTGTCATAACATTGTCAAAAAGTTGCGGATCCACTCGGCGAAGTGCCTCATGGATCCACAACTTTTTGACAATGTTATGACGCGTTTCATGATCAATAAGAGGACAGACACATAAAAAACTGACGTCAATTTGTTAAATGTACTGAAACAGTAAAATGAGAGACACGTGACCAACTAATACAATTTAACTGCTCAGGTACATTAAGTGTAGATATAGGCACCTTGGCTCCCTGTGATCACCCTTGTCCCTCTCCCTGATTTCCTTGGATTACAGTAGTCTAAAGGTTAAAGGTTGAAAGGTTTTTATTTCCACTTATTTTTAGGGTATTTGTTTACAGAAACGATAATTCTAAGTCGATGATAAGTGGAGGAAGCATGCTACAACCCATTATGGGTTTTTTGGCACGTGCTCCTTCGTACAAATTTTAATTATTAACGGCATAGGTCACAAAATGAAATAAATAGGGTAATAAAGGTTTACACATTGAAGTAACACGTATTAAGTAGGTAATAGGATCTGTATGTTAACAGGACTGAATATGTAGCTTTATAGGTATCGAAGAAAGTGTATACATAGGCTATGGATATATCTCTAGCTCTGCGTTATCTGAGAGATAATGTACTTCTTATAAAGACATTTAAAAAACTTTTAACAAAATACAGTAGTCTAGGGGGGTGGGAGGGGTGGAGCGGGGGCATATTTTGAAAGATGAGATGACAACAAAATGTGGAGTTAAAAATACATCACCCCCATCTAATGTAGCAGGAAGAATGAAAGAGTGGTTATTAAATAGGGGGCCTAATATTCAAAATTTGACCTTATAGAGGGAGGAGACATGCATTACAACATAAAGTACTTTCAGTTGGCTTCTTGTTGGTCAAAAATGTATTCTTACAACTTTCTTGATTGGTGCTGTAAACTTACTTAGGTTTTGGTTTTCAACAACCACCTAAAAGCTGCTCTATATATACACTGTACAATTATTGTTATTTTTATTTTTCAGCAAAGTCTGTACTGCAGGTTCCTATATCAATAATATGTTGTGGAAGTCTATCACCAGTCCCACCCCCTGATCATCACCACTGTGAACATCAGCATTGTGCTCCTTATGATCATCGTAAACATATTACGACAATCATAACCACTATCCTCGTCTCTCTCTCCTTTATCGATTTTGTTTGTCTTGTCAATGCAAGTGATATATTTATTGATACAGTAGAACCCCGCTATCTCTAACTCTTAAGGGGCGAGAGAAATAGTTTGAGATAGTAGGGATTGAGATAGGGGGATTCTCTACCAAGGGAAATTTCTACCAAGCTCATTTCCGAGGGAAATCGGTTTTTGTTCGAGATAGCGGGGAGTTCGAGATAACCGAGTTCGAGATAGCGGGGTTCTACTGTACTGATGTATTATAAATTGCAATGTATAAGTTCCACCGCTAATGTTGTAAACTTTTACGTCAGCAGAAGGATGGTACGGGCAGTGATTTCGTGCTCAGTGACGACTTGACCGACGTCACGAGCAATGACGACGAAAGTTCCCTATCCAGCAAACTAAGAGCGAAGAAGTCACTGGACTTTTCAAGTCACGGGCGAAAAAAGAGCGGAAAAGGAAGCAGACGAGGGGATAGCACTCGAAAAATAAGGACTGAGAATGAAAGAAATGGCGACGAGGAAGAAGACGTTCCTGATGGGTCAAAATACTCCAGCAGGTCAAGAACGTCCAGCAGAACACCAAGAACACCTATTGAGGAACTCTCTGAGGAGGATACAGATGGGAGCCACCAAGATGGTTCCTCCGAGGCTCCACCTGTACCCGTGTACTACGAAGGCCCCCATCCTGTAGAGGAACCCAGCGAGAACAGACGAAAGCTCAGTAAATCACGACTTAGTCCTTTTGAGGGGCAATCTAGAGATGAATTAAATCAGGGTGGGATGGATGCGTCAAAAAGGCAAAGCTCAGACGCTAAGACAACCCACGGTTGGCGAAAGGCGCGCGAGTATTCTCCTGATAAGAAGCAGACCGCTCTGGATGACACACAGCAGGAGGCTTTAAAAGAGTTTGAGCGTCTGACGAATGAAGCTTTTCCGCCAAACGCTGAACTTAGTGATGGTTCTGATGACAACAGCAGTTATTTGCTGCCAACTGTGCCAATGAACACGACTGACTTTCACGGAAGGACGCGATTCGAACAAGAGCAGTTCAACGAATCTTTCTTCGAAGAAGATTTCGCGCCTCTCGAAGATGAGGTTGGTACGGGTAAACGCAGCTACTCTTCTCGTGAGGATCGAGAGCACGTGTCTAAAAGAATGGTAGCGAACTTGGAAGCTAGCGCGCCAGGGGACGAGGAATACATTCGTGCTCATTCACAGGAATTTCCAAGAAGTCGGCCGATTTCCGGAGAAATGTTGAATAGCCGTCCACCGCAGCCAGATGACAGTCGCTATTTAGAGCGGCAGAAGCGGCTTGAGGAGCTTGCTCTGCAGCAGGAGAAAGTTAATCGACAGCAGACAGAGCATCAGGAATCTCAGCGGCATCAGCAGCAGGAGCTTATCCGACAACAGTGGCAGCTGCAGGAGCAGCTGAAGTCGCTGGAAAAGATGCAAAAAGATTGGCAGCAGGTCGCCGCTGATCAGGCAGGAGGACGGTCGCCCAGGGAAGGAGACACGCGGCTTCAGAAAGAGCTCGTTCAACAACAACAGGAAATTTTGAGGCAACAGCAAGACCAACAGAAACAGTATCAGCAGCAACAGGAACAGGTGTTAAAACAGAAAGAGAGGCTTTACAACGAGATCAAACAGTTGGGTGAGTACTGTATTCACCAATACTGCTCCTGCTCCTTATCTGCGCTCACTGTACTATATACAACATACAGAACAGAACAGAACAGTACAACATACATAACAGAACAAAACAGTACAACACGGCACAGAACTACACAGTCCAACAAGACATCGTATAGCACGGCACAGAACTTAACAGTACAACAATACATAACAACAGAACAGTACAACACGGCACAGAACTATACACAGTCCAACAAGATATCATAGCACGGCACAGAATTACAAAGTACAGGAAAACAATATGAATTTATTTAGTTACAAATTGAACCATCGTCTTAGTATACGATAGCTGAACATCGCATGCAACCTCAGATAATTTTCTTTGATTCGTGTGTAGAACAACATCAACAAGAGTTGCAGTCACGCGTGACCGGTCTGAGTCCACAAGAGTCCCTCGCAGAAATACGTCAAACAGAGCAAGACATAATGTCGCTACTACGCGAACAACGAGAACAGCAGAGTCAATACGAAAAGCTGTACAGAGAACAGCAGCAGAAACTGCAAGAGCAGACTGGGACGTTTACAGAAGAGAAAAAGGTGCGAAAATTACGTCCCCCCCTCCTCTGGAGCGCTGTGGAATGCGAAAGCTGTCAGTGGTCTGGGCCCGGTTTTTCGAAAGTCGATTAAGCTAATCCAGGATTAACGAAATTCTTTCTCTCGACCTCTCTCCCAATAAACTGCAGAGTTTTGTTCGAAGATGGATTAGTAAGCTTGTTCTAGCAAACGTTGTCAACTAAGAAAGTCGTTTTGGACGAAACTTTCACGTTTTCAAGCTTATAAATGACAAGAAAGTTTAGACCTAATCCAGGATTAGCTTAATCGTGCTTTGAAAAACCGGGCCATGGGATTTACATCTGGTCCCGGTTGTTTAAAGAGTGTATAGCGGTATTCGCCGGATAAATCGCTATCCAGTGGATAGTATTAACCATTAAGCTTCATTCAGTCAACTGAATATAAGGATTTATCCTGTGGGTAGCGTTATCCACTCTTTGAACAACCGGGCCTTTAGCACTAGACTTCGAGGCCCTTTTGATCCTTTGTGGCTTGTCACTAACTCTTACGTGTCAGTGAAGTTTCAAACGTTTTGTGAAGGTATAGGCAAATATTTTTTTCTCTTTAACTTCACATTCATGGAAACAGGTCTTGGGACAGCAGCAAGAAGGACTGAAGAAAAAGATCAAAGAGCAAGAAGAGAAGAGCAGGGAACTAGAAAAGGAGCTGCAGGCGTTGTCAAGGCAACAGCTGGCCGTCAAACAAAAGAGAAGCGCCTCAATGGAATCCGTGGATTCACAAAACTCGCACGGCGACCAAAGACGGGTTGAACGTCAAGTGCGTGGATCCACGGGCAAAGGAAAAACAGAGTCGTTACACTCTGGAGAACGGTCTTTTAGAGACGTTGCTCACGAGCAGAGGCGAGTTCAACGTCCTGGTTCTAGAGGTGACAAATTCTCCAAGGTTGTCATAGAAGCGAGGGGACGGAGTGAGGAAGAGGTACACCAGCTGTCTAGACCCAGGATTGAACTGTTGGAATCAGAGAAGTCCGCTCTGATGGATCTGAATGTGTCCCTCCAGGATGAAAACACGTCTTTGAAGCAGCTTGCGGTCTCTTTGCAGAAGGGAAGCGGTAAGGGGTCGTGTAGGGTCCTAGTAAGTTTTGGCGGGACCTCTTGTGCGTAAAGTGAGACCTTATCGTCTAAAACACTGAATCTGACCTCCAAATTAGCAATTGGTTGCTGGTATTTTTAGCAATGTTTTATGTTCACGTATATTCCAAAGCTGGTACAAGTAGGAAATGATCTAAATTGCTTTAGCTTCATAACTATAAAAAGTTCGACCTTTAATTTGCACCCTATTTTTTTTCGAAGCATATCAGGTGAAAAAACAGTTTTCGCATATGTTCATGTGACCTCGATTGTGCTGTCGCTGTATGTAAAGCTCATGTTGAACAGCCTTTCGCGGGCGAAACGATTAAATAATGACTAGCGATGATGACGCCGACGTCACCCATTGTTGTTAATGTGCGAACCAGAGATCTATTGGCTGTTTAAACAAAGAGTTCTTTTGTTTCACTGTTGGCAAAATTGCAATAACAAAATAAGTGTTACAATGATTATCGCTATTGTCTCTTTGTTTTTGTTATTTGTTCATCAGGGACGTCTTCAGTGGTGTTACAGCATAAGGTCAAAGATCTCCATCTTGAAAACAAGTTACTTCGAGACACAGGTAAGACAAAAACTGTATACTTACGAGTTAGACAAATACAAGTCAGTGCATGACCAACCAAGCAAATACTGATCCCATTGTAAAAACGAAAACGGAAAACTTACTGTTTGAAAATTTGTGAAGGTCGACCGAAAGTCTTTTAGCTTCAATACGCAGAAGCTGTGAATATAATTTGTGGTCACTGTTTCATTTCAGTTCATCGCCTAAACGTTGAGCTCAGTAGATATCAAGCGAAATACAGGCCTGTCTGCTTTGAGGTAACGCTCTTATGGTGTGACTTCATGTCTCGCGTTATTTAACTGATCTCTCTTTCTTTCTTTTTTCTTTTCTTTTTTCATTCATTTATCTTTTTTTCCTTCCTTCCTTCCTTCCTTTCTTCCTCTGTCTGTTTCTGTTTGTGTCAACCATATTCACAACAGACCAACCATATTTATTTTGTTGTGCTAAAAACATGTGAAATTTCACTTCGAATAAGAGAAGGTCATGCAGATAGCAATGACCAACGGAAATGACATGGCGGTGAAGAGACATTTGTACTCCCAGAATTTTGAGCTCTTTGAATAGGTTCATTTCATAAGCTGGGTTTGTTTTACTTTCTAGGAAGTTGAGGGGCTGGCTTTATCGCCTGGAGAAGAGGCTGCACCTTGGTTGGTGAGTTCTACTGAACATCTGTACTCTAAAATGCTGTCTAACTATTACTGTGTTAGTTTCCTGTAAATTATGACTTTGTTTTATCTTAGGTGAACACTAAGTATCTGTCTCCACTGTTCATGGCGTATGACGATCGGCTCAGGGAGAAGGAAGGCATCATCAAGGCCTATGACGTAAGTGATTTCAAATTAAATCAAAGATAAGCTATAGTAGCTAGAGCCGCTTTTGGATGGCTCTCGAATGTAATCTTGTGATTGGTTTGGTTTTGCCTTTGCTACGCTTTCTGATTGGTATAAGCAAGTTTGGAAGCATTCTAGCTCAATCAGGAGCAAAAGCAAAACCTGACTGCGATATTCTCACGCAAACAAGCAAGGGGCGATGGCGTTTCTTCGCACTGCTGATTGGATATCCTTCAAAGTAACCGTGGAATGATTGGTTGTCTTCAACCTCAGTGACTGGCTGTGAAAATAAGTCATCCGAAAACTGTTCTAACATGTAGAACCGGCTTGCGCCTGAATTGCCTTTGTTTTTTGTTTGTTTGTTTGTTTTGTTTGTTTTTGTTTTTTTGCTGTCATATTTCTTAGGGAATTATCATCACAGTAAAACTGAGTAAAGTAACCTCAGAATTGTCGTAGTAATCCCAGTTTCGTAGCGTGTAAATTAAATTGAATGTCCTCAACTTTTGTTTTTAAGGAAGAACTGAATGCGTTTAAGGCCAGAGTGATGGAAGTTGTAAAGGAAAACCAACAGCTACATATGGTGAGTTGGAAAAGCCTTATCTAACTGGAAAGTGGCACAGAGAGACAGAGACATATAGCGAGAGAGAGAGTGACGGACAGACAGACAGAAGGGTACAGACGGAGGAATTGGTCAATAGGCAATATGCACTTTCATTCTATCATTCTATTGTCCGCAGAGTGTTAACAAGGCTAAACCAGATGCGCTGGGTCCTGATGAATGGTAAGAAGAATTCCTGGTGCGTTGTTGTTATCAAGGAACTGTTGCAAATTACTTTCAGTCTTCTTTGACTTACTAACAGTTTGTCGCCATAGTAACATAACCCAATGCAAGCTCCGATCCGATTGGAAATCATCATCACCATCATCATCATCGTCATCAGTCAAATTATCATCATTTTCATCGTCATCATCAATATCATCATCGTCGTCGTCGTCATTATCATCACCTTCTCTAAAGAGTCAGTCTAGAGTCGTTTTTTTTTCTTTTCTTTTTTTTTTTTTTTTGCATTCCTTGATTTTTTTTTTTTTTTTCTTCTTCTTCTTCTTCTTTCAAGGCAACAGCTTCAAGAGCAGGCCAAGTTAGTCGTGGATGAAAACGCGCTTTTGATGGAACAGCAGGAAGTTCAGGAGAAGAAGGCAAAAGAGCAACAACGCGTACATGACCAAGAAGGTAAGATGAGCGTATTATTATATAGATATACAATCACAGACTTGGTAGTAGATTACTTTTTGCTAACATCTAAAGCCCTGGCCAAACGGTACTGCCAACTCCAGCCGAGTCAAGCCAAGTTTGCAAAATCACTAAACTTGCGGGTCATACATTTTAGGTACCATGAATAACTGTTTTGTAAGGCAAAGCTTAGAACAGTTTTCGGGTGACTGTGGAAAGTAATTGTTGGTTTTGCGTTTGTTGCGCGCTCGTATTGGTCCAAACATGTTTGCAACATTGTAGGCTAAACAGAAACAAAGTCAAATAAACCTGATTGTGATTTTCTCACGCAAGCAAGCAAGTGGCGATGGCCTACTGCTTATTGAAATTAACTGAAAAAGGTATCTTGGAAATTTGTGAATGTAACTCCCCAAGTGCATCTCCTCTGTAGACGCCTTGGTGCTTTAGAACGATAAGAAACTCTATTTCATGTCTGGCGAATTTCGTGCCAGGTTAGCCTCGCTTTAAATACAAGATGGCGGCACCGTGCAATGAGCGAATACATTCACTAGTGTCTCTGTCTGACATTGTTTGTGTTGTGTTGTTACCAGTCTCTAAACTGTCCAGGCGTGTCGCCAGGCTCGAGTCCGAGAAAAGACGCCTGGATACGGAGTGTGAGGACTTACGACGTAACCATAGCAACCTGATCAAGAAGTGCGAGGTCTTAGTAACGGAGAACGAGCGTAAAATTCCACTTCAGGACCATATGACAATGATGGACGAGTGTAGAAGGTGGGAGCTGGGTTTGAAATAAGCTTTTTGGGGTTTGAACAGCTGTATAAGGTGGTGGGGTTGCTGGTTCTGGGACTGATGTACGGATTGCTGGTGTAGCAGCGTTTTTCTTCAGTTGGGAATTTGAATATCTGTATTACTAAGTAGAGTTGTTAAGTTTGGGGCTAATTACTGACATGTAAGAAGTTTTGTTTCAGCAGAGAGTTTACTTTAGGCCATTTCCGAGTTGCCGTTTTCCACTGTTTCAAATCAAGGCATAGTTCAAAACTTTATGCAAATGAGTTCGATTTGCATGCCACCTTTTCAAGGCTGCACGCGTATCCAAGTTTGACGGGCCAAGACCTTTTCTACAACAGTCACACGCGAGTGCTCGCTAAACAATTCCCGCACACAATATTAATATTAGTATAATATACATTATATACTCTACCAAGGTACAAATAAAACCTCTGTCTGTTTGTCTGTCTGTCACAATTTCCAGGGAATTTCCCTAGTGTTGTGATCTATTCTTCACTACCATATCACTAATTCAGAGATCATTACAAAGCACATTTGATTATATACAAATTTTCGCTATATAAAATGATAATCATCATCATATTAAAGGCTGTGGCCCGTGAAGCTTGGATGCGCGCACAATCTTGAAAAACAGGTCTGTGCAGTTAATTTTCGTATGACAATAGGTTTCGCACTAGGCCACGTCTTGAAACACAATGATGATCTTTTGATCTGTTTTCTTCCCGTTTAGAATACTGGAGGACGTGAAGCTAAAATCTAACACCCGAGCTGAGGAGAATGACTCGCAGCTAAAGGTGGGTGCACGGATTTTTCAATTTCTCTAAAATCATGTTGACAAGTTTCATTTGATTCGAACATATATTCCACTGCCCGAAATCCTACAGGATAATTAAAACCATACATGGCTTGGTTTCAGATTATTCAAGGAAGGGGATTGGAAAATAGTCTATTGGGTGTTCTCTGACGACCGGAGAAAGTGAAACTGAAGTGATTTGAATTGTATTTTCACTTGAAGTCGAAACTTTTGTCAGTTGTTTTTAATACTTTGGGTGCATCACATTTCTAATAAAGGGAGATTTCATGGGAACTGCAGGTGGCTTCATAGTGTATGACTTTGGAACCTGGGTAGGGGAAATGTTTGTGACCTGCCTCGTTATATACCGTTTACTTCATAAATACTTGAGCAAGTCGTTAGATGTGTACGTAAGTTTTAGTTCTTTGCGCTCACCAATGCTTCTATATTGTAAGGCTACCCAGAAAGAAAAGAACAGCCTCGCCGCCCAAGTGGCAGGTACGTGTTACTCGACTGAAGTTTAAGTAGAGGGGTATCGCTGTTGCCTTCAAACCCTGTCCCTGTTAAGACAAAATCTTTCAATTTGCGAACGCCACACCGAAGTTACAATGCATGACACAGCGTAACATTTGGTGACAGAACGTTTCTATTTCTCTTCTAACTCGGGAAGCAATAGGTAGCGTACGTAGTCAAGCATCCAGCCCTGGGAACGACGTCAACAAGAAAAGACGAGCTAAAGTGTAAATTGTGCACTCTTTTTAAGAAAGAGAACCCGGAAAAACCATGCCTGTTCATCAGTGGAACGTCCTAGGGTAATCCCCCCATCCCTCCCCTCCCCTCCCCCCCCCCCTCCTCCCCCACAAAAAAAGAAACAAAAAAACAAAAAACAAACAAACAACAAACAAACAAAAGCAAAACAAAAACAAAAGCAAAACAAAAACAAAAACAAACAAAGACAAAAAAAAAAACAGATAGGATTTGACTCTCATGCAGTCATTTTTTCTCTGTTTAGATGCAGGGGCCAGAAACGCTCAGATGAATAGAGAACTGGAGGCTTACAAGAAAGCACAAGGGTAAGAAGCTGCCGTCTGTATACTTTAGTTGATCACTTATTCAATTGTGTGCTACTGTGGAAGTTCATACCCGACGTTTTATTCATGACAGAAAATTGGAGCGCAAGGTTCTCTTCCTTCAACGCCAACTGGAGCACGTTCAAGACAGGGAACAGGCCACACAAGAAACGCTATCAGAAGTGCTGAAAGTGGTAAGTATGATTGCTGCACTTCAGTTTGGTGCACCTGCTAAGAAAAAGAAAGGAAGGAAAGAAAAAAAGAAAAACCGAAAGAAGGAAAGGAAGAAACAAAGAAGGAAAGAAGGTTCACGTGTACTGGCACGCAGATGATTTTGCTCCCTCTCTCCCTCCTTTCTGGCAATTCTTCTCTTTTGTTGTGTAGCCTGTTGCAGTCTCTCAGATACTGAAGCAAGGCACAGCAAAATGGCGCGAAGGACTGGGGCAAGAAGTCTTGCGCATCATTTCTTTTTTATCATTCGTAACTATGGAACGAGAAATCTCGAGGATTTTTGCTACTGAAGAAAAAATTTTTCTTTGTTTTTCGAAAGGAAATGATCACTTTTCTTTTCTTTTGTTTGACCAGGCAGAGAAGACGGCATCAGAAAGAGACAATTTTGTACATTTTGTAAGTAGACAACGTTCTCACATTTTTAATAGACGTCAGCCTTTCCAGTCGACTTAAACTTTTCTCCTTTCGTGTCTCTGAAATTTCCGTTTCTCTCCAGGCGAAGTCGCAGAAGAAAGAGCAGAAATTCGCAGCGTCACAAATTAAAAAGGGTAACGAGAGCATCCGGGGCTTGCAGGAAAAGCTAGAGGTAACAAAGCAAATTATTATGGACACCACAGTTGTCTGCGATGTTGTGGTGTAAAGTGATGTGGTTTGGTGTATTTTGATGTGATGTATTATGGTAGTGTGTGGTGTGGTGTGTGGAGGGGTTCAGTATTAATTGTATATGCGGTACAGTACAGTTTAGAGTGCTGTGCCTTGAGTGTACTTTAGTTCGATGTAGTGTAACTTTATAGTTAGGAAAGGAAAAGCCTGGGATCGTCTTTGCGCATGTTATAGGGCTGTGTTGACTAACATGTTATTGTTTGCATCCATAGGAAAACAAGAATAGAGCAAGCGAGAAAATTGCTTTAGCAACGGGACGGTAAAGCTGACACTTATGCAATATTGTCTTCAATCTGTGTTCCTCAATTTAAAACATGTTTAACAAAGTTCACGAGATTATCAAAACCAGAAGCGAAGAAATCCTCACCACAACCAAAACAACCAAACCTCGTGCGAGCATGATTTACTGCATTACTGTCTTATTTAACTTTTTAACCTGCTGTTATAAAGAGATGATACTCGAAACGTCAGATATCATTGCTGAGAGCGCACCCTTATAAGCTTAGTCAGATGATAAACTCCAGCGTTTGGTTTTCAAGACGATCTAAAATGCCGGAACAGGTATTCCGTTGTTCAATCCGTCATAACTCAGTTTGGCATTTAATGTCAACATCATAGGTTAAAGGAGAAAGAGAAAGAGATCACCAAAATGAGGGAGACACACGAGAAGGAATTGAACAGTCTTCGAGCTTTGGTGCGGGATAAGCAGCGACAACTTGAGAACGTCTTGGGAGAGAACAGGTGAATATACATCTGCTTAAAAAGACATCTGGTTAGGACATGGAATGATAAAACTTGGTATCCTCTGCATCGATCAATTTTGTCTGTTCTTGTTTTTAGGCATGTTGATAAGGAACTGGAACTAGTCTGGAGAGCGGCGACCGCTGACAACAAACGAATGAAGAACACGGCGCGAGAAAAGGGCGCCATGTTTGACTCGGACTCAGACCCTAACGGCCATGTATCGTCAGAAGAGGAAGAGAGAAGATAGCTGTGGTGTATTCATGCGTCCTGAGATGTATTTGAACGAACAGATTCCCGAAGATAGTTATGCTCAAGTTGTGCTTTTTATTGTTTCTCGAGAACGTAGCAAAATCAAAGCCGTGGGGCTTGTGTGAAGGTCGTTTTTTATAGCTGAACCTCTTTATACAAATTGAATAACTTGTTTTAGGTAGTGTCCTGTTGTTTGGACAAAAACAACAAACAAGTGTTAGGAACACATTTTTGCTAAGAATGAATATGCCTTTCACTGGAAAAGCAGTTTTAATTAATGTCTCAGAGAGTCGGATTTGTATTAAGCCTGGTTTCCATATAATCGTCTCTGACGTATTAAGGATCGTCTCTGTCGCAGAATTTTTTGTCAAGCGATCGGGACGATTATATGGAAACACTCTTGCGATTGTTTCAAACGATCCTTACGTCAGAAGCGACTCGATCGTCCCGATAGAACCGTGTTCTATCCTTGCGTCGGAGACGACCGGAACTGACTGCCTTGCGATAGCCAAATTTTAATGGAAACATATGCGGACGATCCTTACGACAGAGGCGATACAAAGGTATCCCACAATGCACTTCTTTGTCATCAAAACATGGCGTCGCGTGCTGAACCTTCCACTAGCGCTTTTATGGAAGAAGTTCAGCGCTACGAATGTATCTACAATAAGTTTTAGAAAGATTACAAGAATAGGCAAGTGAGAGAAAACTGCTGGGCGAAACTGGCTGAAAAATTTGGCTGCACAGCAGAGGAAGCGGAGAAGAGATGTAGGAATCTTCGCACGAGCTATGGGCGATACTTGAAGAAGTTAAAAACCGTCCCGTCTGGCTCAGGAAGAGACGCCATTCCCACTCCAGGGAAATTCGCGAACCTGAATTGGCTAGAGCCTTATATCAGACCAAAACTTGTTGTAAGACCCAGTCCCTTCGCGCACTATTATGACAGAGACAATTATATGGAAACCGAACAACGTAAGAATCGCCTGAGTTGCCCGCGATCGCTTGTCCGCAGCAGGGGATGACAGAGACGATCCTTACGTCAGAGACGATTATATGGAAACCAGGCTTTAGTCAACACATTTTTTAAGTAGTTGTTGCGCTACGCAATTATGACACATTGGGTAATCAAGTGAACTAGCTACCCAGAGTCAACTGAGCTTTTACTCCTAAATATAGCGTCCTGAAGTCTAAAAAGAGATCCTTTTTTGTACCGTTGGTAAAAATGTCCCCTTTTATACTTTTGTATCACCTTTGAACAGAAAAACCGAACACGACAACCCGGCAAGCCGAATTTTTGCGAAGACCTCAATCAAGGCACAAGTTTTATTGACAACCATGAAATAGCAATACGATTAGTCCCTTCGCCAGCCGTTCGTACCTACCGTATAAAGCATCGATTTTTTTTAATACCCTTTTTTGTACCATGGGGTTCGAGAAGGGGCACTTTTCGGGCGGAGCATACCCGTACTGCCGATCATAAGGTTAATAACCTTCCCCCACCCCCTGGAATTTGAACTGTGAGAAGAAACGTTTTCCAGGTGATAAAGTGCGTTATCGCAAGATCTCAGATATTTCCTGTGCCGAGGCTCTAATCCTGTTGAAAGACTTCACGAGATTGAGTGCGATGTAATGAATCTAATTGAGCTTCAGGAGGCTCACTGATAATGGGAACGGCGAGTCTTGACCACCGCAATTCTATAGTTCCGGTCTTACGATAGTGAAGTTCAGTCAGGTCCCGCTAATGCTTGATGACAAAATTAAAATTAGTTTAGATTGTCACTCTGTTATAGGATTAGCAAAGTTTTATCACTTCGGATAAAACGATCTTGAGTGCTGGGCGTGTCTGTAATGTTAATCTTACATGAATTTTCGTTTTTATTTTGTGTGACTATTTCTTTATTATGTTGGCATTTCAGACTTAACTCAACGAGACTGAGATTCGGACAGTCGATCACGAGATCGGTCAATGTGTATGAAATAGCCAGTTTTGTATGGGAAGCTAATGATCAGTGAAATTAAAGCTGCTGACTGAGAAAACCCTCCAACTCTACAGTCATCTTCATGCCGCTATAAGTGACCTTGTGTCTATTTGAATACATCATCTGAAGCCGCCCTCATTATTATACTTAAGTACTAACAAGAATAGTATACACATCATTTCATTAAATACGGCAATTTACGAGTTTTATTTTACATTAATTGAATTGGCTCCCTGCACGTCGTCGGCCTTGCCTGGGACGATTTTTGTCCCTGTTCTAACACCACCCGCCGGCATGCAGTAAATTTGGTACAAATTCGCCGGCTGACTAGGATTTCGGGGCTCGATTATTAATCAGATGCCTGTGCCGTGAAAATTTGTTAGTGGAAAGGCAATTCGAACAAGCAGACACACATGGCTCAACAAGGCTTTTATAATCAGTGCTGAAAGAGCACGAACACTGTCACGTGTCTGATTGAGATGAATCAAACTGGTGTATCTTCAGTAAAGAAGGCTTCATTGTCTCCAAAAATATGACTGATTTAGAGGTTGGAGAGCATTTTTCCAATAGCATAATCAAATTTTAAAATAGTCTGGCGTTAAACATTTTGTCGGCAGTTTAACTGTTATCTTCCCCGAGCCTGTTAAGCGTTACAGGTAATCGTGGCCGGATGCACTTTCTAATGTGCGACCCTTCAAAGCTTGTCATTTATTGTCCATACATTTGTCGGTCAATTGTTGAAAGGCTGCGAGTCAATAATCTTCCGACTGAAAATAGACTTTTTTTGTCCCTATTTTGAAGTATTTTTTGCTGCACGCCTTTAGGTAAAGGCCGCAGTTGTGTTGAGAACTATTGGCCCTACTTGGTCCAGCTACAGGCCAAGCCCTATGATCGGTTAGCGTATGTCAACGAAACTGATAAAGCAGGACCGCCTCTATTAGCGCGTTTCCTTTATGCCGATTGACGGTTTAGTTTCTAATCAAGTACAGTTGTATCAGAAATAAACACAATATGGGGCGTATGTTGCCGACAGTTTGGACATTTTCCCAGAGCTATGTATGTATGACTGTATTTTATAGAGAAACACTATTTCCATCAGGAGAACCAGTGTCATATCTCAGGAGTGTCTAAACCGGAGAAAGCCTGATGAACGGAGAGGGGGTGGGGCTATTCCCATATTTAAGTCCCCATAGTAGTCCCAAAGCGTATCGTTTAAGGATTTTAGTCTCAAAATGTGGTATATATTTGTATTTTTGTTCTAGGATACGGTGGTAGACTTCGTTTGTTTTGGCGTTTGGTCTGTAATAGGGCGCACATTTTGAAATGCGGGTTATACAGGTCTTATGAAAAATCGTATATTTTGGTCTGAAATAGAGCAAGGGTTTTGAGAACCGTGCGGCCCCACCCTCCCGACCCTTTGACTGTCGCTGTCAATTCGTAGGCTTAGCCTTTCATACACTTATTACATTCTTGGTACCTTTCTTCTCCTCGTCCGCTTTGTAAACAGATTTTACTTGGATTCGACAGCGGACACTTAGGTGTACAGTATCAGCTGTACATAAGCGTGGTTGCGCAATAAGAGTATCAGTAATAAACTCGTTTGAAAACCAGTAATGTAACAGATAAGCACAGTTTGAGTTTTAAATGCATCTAAGCCAGAGTGGACGTTTGTCCTTAACTTTATATTTTATCCTGAAGTAAGAAAGATTTTATAAAACGGAGTCGTGGCTGAGAATAATCTTCTATGGTCACACTTTGCCGACTGGGTAACTTCATGGTGGTCAGACAGGACGTAGTTATAGCTCTATCATCATATTTGGTTCTTTGGTTGAGTGGTTCGATGTAACAGTGATGTACTCTCCGGGGTACTCCTCAAAATTTTGGGTGGGAGTGTGCCGCCCGGGACTGAAAACCCTTACCCTATTTCAGACCAAAATTTGCGATTTTCGACCCTATTTCAGACCAAAATATGCGATTTTCTATCCTAGTTCAGACCAAAATGTGCAATTTTCGACCCTATTTCAAACCAAATATCAAAATCCCCGACCCTATTTCAGACCAAAGGGTAAAATTGATACCCTATTTCAGACTAAAAATGCTGAAAATGATACCCTTTGGGGCGGCACATACCTATATGGCACATATATGGGAGTACCCCCCCCTCCCCCGGTGTACTTTGTTCAACATGAACGGCAGATCAGTCAAATGAAGCCAGCGACGCGTATGTTGCAAGCCTATAATCAATCTCCCGGTATAATAAAAATGACTGCATCTCTGCCTGGTGAAAAAATGAGCAATTTGAACTTTAGAACTTAGCGCTTCTAGAAGGATCGCGAGATTAATAGGATTAATAGGGGGTGCACACACCAATAAAGAGTGACATTACTATTGCCCCGTCCCGAACCCTCAGGGTGGTCCAATAAGCTCTGATGCCGGAGGATTTATTTTCTCCGACGTTTTAGCGGTGCGTGTTTGTGTGAAGTGTTGGTAAAACAAAGGGGCGGTGACATTATGGGCAACAAAACCGGGCACTTCAAAGCAAAACTCCCTGCAAGTAAAAGAGTGGAATTGGATACCGAACACTGCAGTGGGCTGAAGCATTGTAGATCCTTTTAGGGCCCAAGGAAGCAAAAAAAGCAAAAACAAAAAAAAACAAACAAAAACAAACAAACAACAACAACAACAAATCCGATTTTGTTGTTTTTCGCCCATCAGGGAACCGTTCAGTCACTCACATTCGGCACGATAGTTCCGGGAAGATTTGCCTGCCGAGTGGAAGTCTGTCACTGCTGGACTCATAAGCCGTTATAGCAGTGAGTGGAAGAAAGATTAGGTGCATCCTGAGTTGGAAACCTGCCTCGCTACAGCTAATGTAATAGATAGATAGAAAATAACGGTCAAGAAACATACGCATATAAACTTTGTGTATTTAAAGCAAAAACCAGGCCGAACGAAAAACAGTTGACTCGTGATAATTGCAAAATTCAATTTATCATTACTCACATTTTTCTATTCTGTTCGTTTCACAGCGAGCATTGTGAGATATTGCTAATGCAGCCGTAATGACCTGCACTCAATCAGTACTTTTTGTTATCCAATTTCCGGTGTTTATTGTGTTGTTCAAACCATTTGCCACGGTGTTTATTGTGTTGTTAATGATTTACGCAAACCTGCTCTGTCAATCCGCACACATTAGCAGGCTCACCTCGGATTAATTGAGTTATGGGGGCATGTCAAACACCACATCATCCAATCAACTGCACGGCAACTGTCGACTTGTTTCTCGTGTAACTTCATTTGGTGTTTTCGTCTCAGTCATCATTCAACTCCGCATTGTGCATGCGAGCTTGGAGCAATGGGGAATCTTTCGACGTTTGTGAAAGCTGCTTCGCTGGTGTTCGTTACAGGATGTGTTTTACATGGTTCATGGGCTTCCAAGTCGAGAAGGTATGTCTACTTTATACACGTGGCTTGAACTCGCGTTTGGTGAGTGTCTGAGCGTTTTGGTGTGTTTCGGCGTTTGGTGTGTTTCGGAGCAGATTACGAAGCACGTTAACACATAATTCACTCCTGACCTCTGTGTCTTGAAGCCCTCACCATAAGGAAGCGCGTGTGATGCTGAAATCTGGGGTTCAGGCTGCACAAATCACGTTGGATGGCAATAGCAAGATAAAACTTGGCGAAGTTTATCTCTCAGGGATAAGTGGTCTACGAGGCCAAGAGGTAACAGCGACCAGCTTTACAGAATATTGCCCTGTAGTTTTGTGTGTAAGCGCGTTTATTTCACCAAGTTATTCATAGTAGAGCTTGTGTATAGAGCTTGAGTAGAGCTTGAGTTCAGCTTTCCCTACGAATCTCTCAGAACCGGCCGAAGCCAGGGCTTTGATCCAACATGAAAAGCTCTATTCAGAGCGATAAGACTTAAGAGGAGCCCTTTAGATGATTTGTAAAATGATATCCTGGCTTGACTGATTGTAGTTCTTCAGTCTTGAGTTGTGGCTTCTCGTATATTTGTCATTTCGACGTACGCTTTCAGGGTTCGCTTCTTCGTGGCATCGACGTTTGTAGCTTATCCTGAGTAAAGAAGCGCTGTTCTCTTCGGTTTATTACGATCATGCCATCACTACGAGTTTAATACAGTTTTATACACACCAATCGGTTTGATTGCTTTATGTTTTCCTGATGCCGTCAAAGAAACGCAAACTTCTCTTTCCTGCACTTTATTAAACATTGACACCTTTGACTTTTTTCTGTCGTGGAGAGCGCAGCAGGAAGACTGTATACGATAAGTTAATAAATGGAGACCAACCGTTATGTATGTAGTTTTGAACGGTTCTTATTTGCGCTTTTACTCCACAGGGCGAGAAAGGTCCTCCCGGCAGAAGGGGCTTGCGAGGACCGGCAGGGGAAAAGGTAGCGTCTGTTTATCTTTATTTCACTCATTTTCTTGCCTTCTTCAAAAGCGCGAGCGATCCTCCGTAACAATAACAGGCAAAGGCATTGATGTTATCAGAATAATTCCGTTGTCGGCGGTCGGGTTATTTCGGGAGTCAAGACTATCACTTTTCGACTTCTGACGAAAGCGATATTATCTACTTTTTCATAAAGGACGCCAAAGGTCAAAGAAGTTCCTATTTCTTTAGTCTCTGCGGAAGGTCTTTCTAATTTACCGGAAGGATCGATATTTTTTTACCTTGCCTATCATATTACTTTGGGAACATTTAGCACTTGAATTGCGCGATCTTCTCTTCAATACTGGTTTATTGGCTTGTTTTGTGTTTGAAGCTGGTCATTTCCTCCCCCTTCTCCTATACATGTAAAACACGGTTCTGTTGTCTCCTCTTGAAAAAAAAAAAACAATTTTTGTCCATACCATTAAAAATATGTACTGTACATTTGCGCATCTTTTGCTTACGTCTAAAAGTTCATATATACACTTCATATAGCCCTGAAAGGGTATATATTTAAACTATTGTTATTGTCACGTTGTTTTTCTTTTGCTACACCATTTTGTTAGTATTTTTAAAAATGTATTTATTTACTTCGATACTAGTGCTCTTTGTTTTTGCCTTGTGCATGTGGTACCTCTAAATTGTCTACATTAATTTGTGTTGGCCAACGGTGGTTCTAAAGACTTCTTTTCTTCAGACTTCAAAATATTCCCGTCTTGTTGAATGCTCCAACGCGGCATCAAATAATTATAGTACGATTGACCCCGCAACTGAATACGAAATAAAGAGATGAACGTTTACGTTCCTATCATCTCTCCAGCAAACACGTAATTAATGTCACATTAGTTCGCTTCATAATTAGAACATCTGCTGAGATTGGAGCGGTCTTCACAAATTTTATATGGTTTGCATCAGTGCAAATTTACATTTTTGCAGTGGAAAGGCTCAAACGACGCTAGGTTCAGCAGATCGGGAAGTATCGTGGTGGAACTGCGTGGTAGCGTATGCTTATCACACGCCATACGCTAATCCATAAAGCATTTCCTACACGTTGACATTTTCTACACCTTTATAATTCCACTTAGATTAAGATACCGTGTTTTCGCGGTGTTGGATTGCATTTGTCAACAGTTGGTCCACAAATAACGCAGCAAGGGACTTTTGGAAAACGAATACACCGAAACAAGAGTCACGTTTTGCATTCCCAAAATAAAATTGACAAATTGAAGAAGATGCGAAGAAGCTACCATTAGATGCTGTGAAAAATCTCATGCCAACGACCATTTTAGACATCTCTTGACTTCGTGCAAACTTTGAGTAGACAGCCTTCAGGCAAAGGTATTTGCTGAAGGGCACTATGGCTGAATGAGGGCTTTCCGTTTCCTTTGCTGTTCAAGAGCTAAGGTTAACCGAGGATTTCCTGGGGTGCCCAGCCGCACGTTTGATTCTGATAAGGGTCGGCTCACAAACTTCACATGTCTTCCTGCTCAAGATCATATGATCAGCTGATATTGAGTCAGTTTATGGCCAATGTACAAAGAGAGTTCTCTTCTTTAGCAGTCGTCTCTCTAAAAAGCCTTTCCACAAGATAGTCTGTTATTTTTGTGAATGCCTGTTCTATAATATACCATAAAAGCCGCATGTTGAAAGCCGCTGAAGAAACGAGGCTGAACTAATTACGTGCGCTGTTTGATACCAAAGACAATATTTTTGACTAAAACACTTTCGTACTTTATGTTGTATTAAACACAGCCCACAAATGTTCATAAAGATGACGTTTTGAAGGGTCCCCTGCCTGTAAATAATTAATTGTCCTCAGACTTTCAGTATTTGAACTTATGTCATGCCAAGCAGCGAGCGCCCCAGTGGGCAAACTGTAAGCTTGACGTGCAGGAAACCAATCTTTGATGCAAACTGTAAAAGGGCGAAGAAGAGGGAGTAGGGGGTATTGCAATGTTTGAAGCCCACACACCTTGTTAAGCAGTACTGTAGTTGGAAAGAACACATGTAGAATTGTAATGCAACCATCCGATGCTTTGGGACCTTTGCAACAGTAACAAAATGCCCTCGTGTACTGCACATGTAAAGTCGGGCCGCGATCGTGAGACGTGGAGACTGCGGGGGACGGACCTTCTTCCGGCCTCTTCTTGTGCAACAGTGAAACCAGTTTTAGTTTTCTGGAGTCAACCATAACGAAGTTTTATTGCCCTGACATTAAAATAATTGAGGTGCAATGTCAAGCAGTTATTCATCAACCGAACACAACAGAAACTAAGAGGCGCCTTAAAAGTCCATCATTAAAGGAGAGGCCACGAATTTCGAGTGCAGCTTTCATGCTGTTTGTTATTGTTTCTGTCTGTCTGTCTGTCTGGTCTCTTCTACAAATATTTACGACATTGAGAAAGTCAGAGTTTCCTTTAGTCAATAGGAGCAAGTTATTGCATTACTCGTTGCGTAGAGTTGCAATGAATGTGTGGAGGTTTTCATATCTTTGCGCATCACGGAGTGCAAGTAGCGTTGATGTAGAAAAATATAGCCTTTTAGGTTTACTCAAAATTATACATTTAGTTTCTTGCGCAAGAAATGGTTGTCAGGAAACGACCTTGTTATAATAACGTTGGAAAATTATTGCAGGAAAAACTGTTTCTCTGGTATTAAGTGTGGTCATTAGTAGAAATGTTTACCAAAGATGCCCACTGGTTAAAACCAACTGAAAAAATAGAATGATCCTTGGCCTGAAGCAACTAACTTCACATGGCCGGAAGCTAAAAGCTCAGGAACTTTATGTCCATGATTTAGTTCCCCCTTAACGTTTCTAGTTTCTCATCGTAGTTAAAAAGAGACCGTTTTGTTTAGTATACATGGCAGGTTTTATTATTTATTATTATTATTATTATTATTATTATTATTATTATTATTATTATTTCGTCTGATTAAGTTCAGCTCAGCATCTGTTCGAAGCGTCGTGGCACTTCCTCTTGAGCGATCTTCTTTCTTTCCTTCTCCCTCCCACCCTCTGGACTTGCTAAATTTAATTCAATGAAACTGTAATCATTCGAAAAGATACTGTTGCACACATATTTATAAAACCGCAAGCACAAGACCATTCATTTCAGAATGAAACTCGACGCAAGCAATTAGCGTTTGCCTTGTACTTGCGTACGCGTCGCTCGGCTATCGATCTTCCGCTTTAGAGTTAATACGTTGCTGTTTTTTTTTTTTTTTTTTTTGTGCGTGTGCTTGCCGCGTTAGCCGTTTTCATTTTACTCGTATCTCTCGTGCTTGTGCTTGCGTGGCTCTCGTTTTCATTTGACTTGTATCTCTTGTGCTTGCGCTGCTTGTTTTCATTTGACTCGTATCACTCGTGCTTGTGCTTGCGCTGCTTGTTTTCATTTGATTCGTATCACTCGTGCTTGTGTTTGCGCGGCTCGTTTTCACTTGACTCGTATCTCTTATTCTTGTTCTGGGGCTTTTGCTTGTGTCGCTTGTTTTCACTTGACTCGTATCTATCGCGCTTGTGCTTGCGCTGCTTGTTTTCATTTGACTCGTATCTCTCGTGTTTGTGCTTGCGTGGCTCGTTTACATTTGACTCGTATCTCTTATTCTTGTTCTGGGGCTTTTGCTTGTGTCGCTTGTTTTTACTTGACTTGTATCGCTCGTATTTGTGTTTGCGTGGCTCGTTTTCATTTGACTCGTATCTCTTATTCTTGTTCTGGGGCTTTTGCTTGTATCGCTTGTTTTTACTTGACTCGTATCTCTCGTGTTTGTGCTTGCGTGGCTCGTTTTCATTTGACTTGTATCTCTTGTGCTTGTGCTGCTTGTTTTCATTTGACTCGTATTTCTCGTGCTTGTGTTTGCGTGGCTCGTTTACATTTGACTTGTATCTCTTATTCTTGTTCTGGGGCTTTGCTTGTGTCGCTTGTTTTCAGTTGGCTCGTATCTCTCGTACAGTTTTGTGCTTGCGCCACTCGTTTTTACTTGACTTGTGTCTCTTGTTCTTGTTCTCGGGCGTTTGCTTGTGTAGCATGTTTTCATTTGACTCGTATCTCTTGTGCTTGCGTCGATCGTTCTTATTTTACTGGTTTCTCTTCCGTTTGTGCTTCCGTCACCCGTTTTCACTTAACTCACATTTCTTGTTCTTCAATGTGCTTGTGCTTGCGTCGCTCGTTTTCACTTTATATGACTCATATATTTTGTTCTCAGAAGTTGCATGTTTTCCATTTTAAATTAAGGTTTTATAGATTGAATATGTGTGCATCAGTTTGTACCCGTGCTTGGATATGCATGAGTGTGTACTTTATGGGATGGAAACGGGGCTGAATGACTATTTGTTGTTTGAGCAAAACGAACAGAACGGAACAAAACTGAACTATGGGGCAAACATTTAGCGCTAATAAGAATTGCAAATGACTTAAAACAAGCTTCAGTGTCTTCCAACGGAATTGCGCGGTGCTGCAGATTCTGGCAAATTTCCACTTCGAAGACCTGTCTCAATAGCCTCCTCGTGATTCAATTAAAGTAAAGCTTTCTATGGGTCAGCCTTTGCGAGATTCAATTAGGGTCTAGACCGGAGAAGCAGCTGTTAATAGGATGTGAGTTTACTAAAGTTCAATATTGGATGAATCGGCGAGGGTCAGTAAATCCTCTGCTATCTTATCAACGGTTGGTGTATACCTAAGTGGTTTAAATGCTAAATGAATTAAAGAAGACGACAACTCGTAGAACAAAAAACAAAAAAGATGATGCTTAGTTTTAGAGCGCTGATGTACAGAATATATTTTACTTGCAATGCTGGAGCTTTATCTGCAATTTTAAACTTGCTAAGTGTTTGGCTCGGCCTACCTGAAATAAAAAAGAATTGCAAGACAGATCAGAGGTAGTATCTCTCTCCAGGGATCTTCAATCTTCTGGAAACACTCATTGTTGAGGTTTTCTCACGGAAGTTCGGCGTTGTGGTTGGGAAGCATGCCATGCAAACATGAAAATATATTTTGACTTTCAACTGAGAGTATTTTTCACTTCTTCCCTGTAGGACTCGAGTGAACGCTTCTATAGAATGTTGGATTTTTGTGATATTGGTCGAAAATGTCAAGCCACTGTAAAACACTTCTCGTGAACTTGTGAATATCTCTTGAAAAATTGATGGATGCCCATTGTTCCAAAATGTTTGTAAGGTAACTCGGCTCAACTGGGATAAAGTTATACCATGGAATGCCTTGTATAAAAGAACAAATTCAAACTCTGGACACGCAGATATTTACAACTTTTCAAAGCTTCCAGTGACATACAGATGCCACGGAAACTGGGAGTAAATTACTTTCTTTGATGATGGATGTGGCAAGAGACAGTTGCACTACTTCAATCATTCCCCAACTCGAGTCCGAGGATGATTATAGCGCTAAGAAGTGGCAGCAAAAAATAACAGAATTCAGAAAGAACACACTAAAATTAGTAAGTGTACAACACACCGAATGGCAAGCTTTTGAAATGAGAAAAATAACTGGGACCACACAAAGTAAGAACTAACAGTGAATGTTTCTGTTCTCAATCAAATTTAATTTGCATGGATTTGGGCTCTTCCTTGTGACCCTGATTGGATCATTTAATGCTGCTTATTTGGTTTCTAATGTGCAAATAGCGCGGTTACTCGAGAACAACAATGGCAGGAAACCGAGAACATGGCCAACGGGCAATGATGAGAGATCGATGACCACAACAAGGAACAAAAAAGAAAATTAAAGAAAAAGAAACTAAAAGAAGAACAAGATACAGTATCAGTACCATGATTTCTCTTGTCAACACTGAACAATAATAAAACAGCATAAAGAGGATGACGACGAAGGTTAGAAAATAGTGAGCCTTTAAGGTCATAGGAAAAGACAGAAAATACTGTAACGACAACAATTTAAAACGATAGAGTAGCAGCCAAAGCGGCCAAGAGAACAACAATTCCTGCATCAACAACAAGAACTGAGTGATTTAGAACTGAACGGAACAGCATCGAGCCTCTGTTTTACGACTGGGTTTTGTTTCACAAGTAGGCGACATCTTATCGTCGTCTTGTCTTCAAGAAAGTTCCATACTATCTTCGTGGTTTTTGCGTTTTCAAAACTATGTCAATACTTCATCCAGATTGTTCTATTAATTTTCATCAGTCAGCACCCTCAGCTGGAGTATGGTTTGTGATGACAATTTCGTATAGCTTGGTCTGTATAATTTGTGAAACGAAAAGATGACAAGTGAAAGGTTTTTGTGTCAGTTTAGTTGATCGTCTGTTCCATATAAACCAATTATTGTATACACAAGCAACAATGTGTCTCTGCCTCGTCCTCATTCCCAGGCTCCTTTCCCTAGCCCGTCCAGGCAGGGAAAAGAGCCTGGGAAGAGGACGCTGAAGGATCGAACTATCTTGTCGAGGCTGTAATAGGAACCGCTCGCATTTGATGAAATGCTGTCACATGTATGTACTCGAAATACTGTGTTCACTCTCATGATGCAAAGAAAAATAGTAAGCAGGGGTCGGATTCACAAAAATTGCGCACGAACAAAAATGTTTGCAAATGTGACTTATGCACCGGAACAATGACCTAGGTATCCAAGTTCAGTTTAATTACGGTCCCAGCTTTATTGAAGTTTTGTGCTATTTAATAACGAAATACTGAAATTCTACAAAAAAAAAATGCTTCGTGAGACTAACCCTCCATAACTTTAAATATGTTTAGGAATTTTGATTGGCAGGAGGAGGGCCGATAAGGTGTATAACAACAACAACAATTACAACAACAACTTATTTCAAGTACTATACTAGAAAAGAAAGTAAATATAAGTTACAAATAAAGATGTAATAAGAGGAGGTACTGTCTACTGAAATAACCAGTCGGCTGATCTAGTTAGATGGCAGGTCACATTGTCATGGTAACTATTGCATGCCACGTGCACGCATCTGATCACCTTGGTTACTGAGATTGTACTTTATTGTGCAGGGCGAAAAAGGAGACAGCTGTGTGCCTGGAAGTGGAAGCCAGGCCAGCCTCGGAAAGGTTCCGCTTCTTTCCGACTCGGAAGTGTGTGATCTGAAGCTCGAAGGGGGACTGCGCTTCGACAAGAAGCACGGCAAACTGCGCATGTGCAACACGAACCATTGGCGGGAAATCCAACTGGGCCGTAAGGGAGAAGTGGACAACAATCCCACCAGGAAGTCCTGCTTGGACATCCTTTTTCACGGAGAGAGCGAGGGAGATGGTATGTACTGGATCAACCCCACAGGACAGGATCATACGCGGAATGCATTTCGAGCCTACTGCGACATGACAACGGCCGGTGGGGGCTGGACACTGGCGGCCAAGATCACTCACGATTACAGTTGGGTGTGCCCCAAGAGTGGGGGGCAGCATTGCTTTGGGTCCAAGGACAACCCGATCCACGCAAACCTGTTCCACGAGGTTCATCAGCGAGACAGCGTCGATTTGTCAATCGCTAATGACGTCGATGCAGGCGTGCACATCAACAACTCCCTCATTCGGCTGCTGTTTATGGGCGGTCGACAGTCCGTTCGGTTTACGTTCGTGACCTCGGAAAACGGCTGGCATCCGAGCGAGGACGCATACGCGGCGTTCAACACTGGGCAGGAGAACACGTTGTTCAAGGACGGCACGTGGGGAAAGTATTACAAGGACAAGATCAACTACACGTGGAATGTTATCAAGCACGATCGGAAGAACAGCAAGTTTGATGGCAAAATCATTTGCTGGGGGAATAACGTGAAGGAATCGTATCGATTTTACGACCACGGCCTTCATTTGGGCTCGCCCGCTTCGGCACACAAGCCCTGCCTTCTGGACCATAATAACCGCGAGGTGATGCTCAAGAGTCACTATGCTGTCCTCGAGTCCCCACCACACAAAGCACGCTGGGACATGGCGCAGTTCGGCTTCCTCGGCGCAAAGTTTGTCCAAGTGCCCAACAAGCGGATCGCCATCTGGGTCCGCTGAAGCACAGCGGTTCTGCTAGTTTGTGCAGGCGTATGGCCAGGTCTTCGAATTTAACACTTTCACTGTCCAAAAGTCAATTAGACTTGACATAGATAACTTCCAACTCTTAAACTGTCAAATGAAGGTGTGGCCACACAACTGAGAGTTCGTAGCGACTATACTCTCGTAACACGTTGTTTTTTGTTGTTGTTGTTGTTGTTGTTGTTGTTGTTGTTGTTGTTGTTGTTGTCGTTGTTGTTGTCGTTGTTGTTTTTGTATCCTGGTATTAATTTGGATAAGAAAGTATGACAGTTGAGAAGTAGCTTAAGCTGTGCTGGCGTTACACAGCAGCATTGTTTGAAATATTGGATTTATGATAAAAGCAGACCAGACCATACGACTAGCGTCCACTGTTAATCATGATCTATTTTTTCTTTATCAAATCCTTTTTTTTTTTTTTTTTTTGCAACGATAAAATTTATTCCAATTTTTTTCAGAAATTACAGAATTTGACTTTGAATTTATTCTGGTTTTATGGCTATATCTGTGGAATTGTAATCAACTTAAAGGCATCATTCTGGTGGCAAACTTTATTGACGGCACATGAATCGAGAAACGAGTCGATTTCAATGTTACCATGGAAACGTAGGAACAGCATTCACGATTGCCAGAATTGGAATTATTTCGAGAAGAATTTGTTTTGACAGCTTTTGACATTTAAATGAACCGTTTTTATTGCGTCATAAAAACTGCTTTTTATAAGTGTTAGGTTTCTTCTATGGAAGACTTTCTTATGTAGAGATCTTGGACATCCAGCTGTATGGATAATTCTAATATTTCCAGATAAACGTCGGTTTTTAGTATAATTATGGATGTGTCGTGCAAAGCCTTGTGAACTATAGAAAATAATCAACTAGTAGTATAGGCAATCATATGTCAACTAGCGCACAGGATTTTATAAATATTGTATTTAGTAGTGTCGTACAAAACCGCGTAACCGAGATCATCAATTTAATACTCTTTCCAATCATTGTATGTCAAATTGTGCACAACAATGCGGCTGAGGGTTTTGCAGCAGCTATTGCTTCCCGCGCTCATCCATGTAACGTCACCACGAGTCCCGAAGTGTACAAATTTATATTATCAGTTAGTTTATAAGTCAAGGCCTTGCGATATACGTTGTCGTACAAATTGCACAGTCAGCAACAATCAATACTTCATCGTTACGCAATAGACACGAAGCCGCGTTTTACTTGTACAAAGGTTTCAACCCGTTGCAAATAAATGGCAGGCTGCAAGTTCTTTTATTTGTTATATTGTACATGTAGTTTTCGATCTTTGTGAGCGTCACTGTTTTCATGTCGTTGCTGTTGATAATTGTTGTCTGTGGTGGAGTTCAAAAGGCGGGAATTTTTACTCGCGCCGCCATTAAAACACTCTCGTCCTCCGGACCACCAATATGTTTAAAATTCAAAACCAAGTTGGCGTTTAATTTGCATTTGGGGCGTATCTATCAGATGCACAGGGAGGCATCCGAAAAAATACTGCACCCCATGCGTCTTTAATTTTGAATGAATGGTTGCTGTTGAATGACATATATGAATCCCAGGAAGACTTGTTTTACAGTGCGTCTAAGAGTTTGAACACTTTATAAGCACAGATTGCTACATTGAACACTGTAAGTGCACCCAACTAAGCTTAAAGTTGCCTTCTGTTAAGCGAGGCTTCAGCTTCGTGATTTTATGCAGCCAAGGGCTGCGTTCGTGCAAGAATTCAGATCGCTGGAGGCAACTGCGGTAAAATGATCAGTTTATTTATTTTACTAAAGGTGTGCCGTGCTCTTAGAGGTGCCGCTGACTCAAGTTTCAAAAACTCATTAGAGTACTGAGCGTACCGACTTGAACTGTTTACTGATCAAAATGCTCATAATTACTTGTTAAGCCTCCCCTAACAACTCGTGCACTAACTTGATTAAATTTCAGAAAATGGGTTGACGTTTTTGTTGAGCCAAAACCATAGCTGCAGTAAATAGAGTTCAATGCGATTGTGTTCACTGGCGCGACACACATTTGCAAAGCACGGGTCGGTCGACTAAACTGATGGAAGATTATTTTGGTAATGAACTTTAATCCTTCTTTGATCTCCGAGCGTCTAGGGACGTGGTCAGATTTGATTAATAGCGGCCCCACGCGAAGAGTTGATGAAACAAAACGAAAACGGCTTTAGTTGTGCTCGTAATTAGTCTATTTTAAGTCGTTAATCTAACTTAATTCTTGTGGGTTAATGCTCCTGTCATTATTTTTTGTCAAAAGAGACCGACGCCAAAGGGTTGCACTTTGATGCCTAGTGAACTTGTTTTCAAGCTGCACGATTATGAGAGAGGAATACCAAGAAATAAGTATTTGGTTGGAGAATTTTGCGTTGGCAAACAGTATGGCGAGAGCAGTTTCTAAAGGCTTCTTGACCATATAAAATGTGTTTTGCAATGGTTGACTATTTTGGCCCGGAGTAATGTTGTTGAAAAAGGTCGGAAGCCTTGCGGAATCTCCCTGTGTATACATCTACAGAAAAGTAATGAAACTGTATATAAAACCCCGGCCAGTGAACAACCTAAGCCAGCCCGAGTTGGGTGGCCAAATGTAGTAGTTGCAACTCGCTAACGCAAATCGTAATACGCCACTCAATTTCCATAGCAACTGAGCTGTTAACGTGGATTAAACTTGCAGGTCTGTAGGGTCAGCGGTCTATCCCGAATCTTGTGTGTGAAGTAAATATTCACCTTTGGGAAAATGAATTTGCCTTGAACACATTCATCATGTGTCAATTATTTGTATAAAACAGTTTTTGTGGGTTTTTGCATCATTACAAAGGTGCAACTGAGTCAAATTATTAATTCGAGCTTCTGCAAAAAGGCCATGCAAGGAAAGTGTACCCGATAAGAGAGTCTTGATAGGGTGTGCAGTATTAACGTATTAGCGTCGGTTTTGTAGGAATTCTTAGTTTTTGATACACGAGAGTTAATCTGGTAGGCTCAAAGTAAGTTGGAGTTTTAAACTTCACAAGAACAGCACCTGTCATTCAGGTCCTGACTAATAATGCCGCAATAGACCATTTTCTCATGATTGCTTGCGCGTAAGTGTTCATTCGCGGCGGACTGTACTCGTCCCCGATATAAATGCTTCATACTGTGCCCTTATTTGAGTTAGGACGGCTTTCTTGAGTTTTAAAGCCGTTTTCTACAACGTTCACGCATGGGTGTTCGCTAAGCAATTCTCATACCGACGGTTTTGGTCCGTCAAGCTTGGTTGCGCGCGCAACCTTGAGAAAATGGTCCATTGTTTTCGGCGTGCAGAGGCAAGGCGAATCTGCACTGCAATCAGGCGATTATAAAATGCAGTGAAATCACTCTAAGCTCTCTCTAAAGCGGACACAAAATCTAGTCCCGAGGGTGTACGCCTTAGAGAGAGCCCACTGTAGGCTAGCTCGCCGATTCTTCAAACGGCAGATGTCACACACAAAGAAACACAACCAATGAGAGGTAATTGGTTTATTATAAGAAAAATAATACATTTTTGTACAAAGAACTGCTAGTAAATGGCAGTAAGCTTCGACAAATGTCAGGATATTTGTGAACGTTTTGTTACCTTTCCAGTACCTAAAGGCATAGTCGTACTAAATTTGCACCCGAGTAATGGGGACACTAATATTGATTTTGGTGCATTGTCTTCACAGAGCGACACATGGTTCAAACTCAAATACAAAATTTTCCAAGATATATAAAGAATTGTTATAATACAAGGACAAGATCTCATTCAGGGGCTTCATTGCTCCGGACTAAAGTGCCCTAAACAGCAACAAAAATATGCAAAACTCTGTCTTTTCTACTATTTTCGTTGAGAGGATCACCAAAGACATGCTACAAGCAGGAATCGGCCATGAAACTAATACTAGGGAGAAAATCTACTTATTTTCATTTAAATATCCACTACTTCTGAAGTTAACACGTTTGACATTATAAGTTATGGCCATACGAGGACGATTATACAGTGCATGGTTCTTATTACGGGACAAATAAACAAAACAGATAAATGAGCAAACAAACAAACAAACAAACAAACATTTACAAACTAGCAAGCAAGCAAACAAACACAAGACTGCGGAGTTAGCCATGGGCATGTATCGCCGCCCCAAAGGGTATTGCTCTGAGAGTTCTAGTCTGGAATGAGGTAAAGATTTTGATTTGGGGTAGTGTAAATATTTTGTCCAATTTTTGGCCTGGGATAGGGTGTTATTTTAATATAGGAGGAATACCCCCTTCCCCTTGACCTGGTGAGGTGGGGCATGGACGACATGATCTAGATTTGACCATTACTTGCCAAGTAGACTTTAGGGCTAAAATCGCTTTCGGTAGCTTTTGCTTGTACACAACGCAAAACTAAGGCAGGCACTTCATCCAAAAATTCATCAAGTACACTAAGTCCTCCTAGATTTGTTTGGGTACGCCTAGACATGGATCGATCTAACAAACTATAACTGAAAACACTGCAAATACTCAGTTGCTTGTGACTCACTTGTTCATAGTTAACTCTGAATGTATTATTCATCTGTAGTCTAGTCCAGGCCTACATTCTGTAAGACAGATCTTTGTCGTTAGAGCTGAACAAAGTCTTTCTCTTATTATGATTGTCGACGGCATTTTCCCACCTTGTATTTGATTCGTTTATTTATTATAAGTTCAGCTCGGTTTTCCTTCAGGAACTTTAGTTTCTTTTCCAGTTTTCTGATCCCCATCTTTTTGCCAATGCTCACACAGTCATGTCCAGTACTGCATGGGCACGCAAACGGGACATCCTGAAAGGCAAGGGGCAACTGAGAAACTAGACAAAGATATATGCACGTACACGCGCACGCAAAGCACGTCACGCACGCAAACACGAACACGTTCACCCGCACGCGTCCAATTTTTGCGTTATTTTCTGTGAGTGCCGCATTTGTTGTTTGTGGCTTTTATCATAGCATGCAGGGGGGAGGAGGTGGCTAAAAACAGTTTGGTTGAAAAAACGATGCAACGAAACTAGTGCCATAAGTCACAAAAGTAGTTACGTGTCCACAAAATAAACAAAACAAGTAATAACCAAAATTGTACTCAATAAAGTCAAGACAGAACGAGGAATAGTGTAAAGGGAGGTGGTACTACCTATGCGAGGGCTGCACCCTGAGATTGAACGATGAGCTGCTAGAAAGGGGATTATAAACCTACAGAGACTCCCTCTCCCTCTCTTTTCGAGACTTAAGGACGAAGGTAGGATTTCTATTCTTTCAACAGAACGTCCTGTTCCATGGATGTGGATTATACTGTGAGGGTGGGATGGGGGCCTCATCTAGTATAAGAGGTTGTCAACGGTAAACGTTTTAATTGTGCACACCTTATATTATAAAAAGATGTAGCGAAATCTTAAGGTTTTACGAGCGTTACACTGACTGAATAAAACTGCACTTGCATCTACAGATTTGTGCAGTGAGGCGCTGACTCAAAAAGTTGTTGATCGTAAGTAGATAACACACACACACACACACACAACACAAATGATTACCTCAGTGACGCAGAGCTCTCCCTTTTGACGATAGCCCGTGCAAATCCCTAAATCTTCCAGACAGCATTCTCCAACATCACAGCCGCGGGAACAGTTTGACTTGACGCCGCTGGAATAACGGGCTGCGTGTATTTTTTTATCCAGAATGCAGATGCCAGTTGGCAACCCTGTCTTTTGTTGTTGTCCCAGTCCAATCAGGAAGTGACAAATATCGGTAAGCTTGCAGTCGGAATCCGATGTGCAAAAGTCGGGCCTGCCATTGGTCGGACGTGGAGACGTGACAGGAGTCCTTAAGATACTCAGGCACAGATGAGTCAAGCTGTGACAGAACTCTGAAGGACCGCAATCCGAGTCAGAGTTGCAACCCCCTTTGGGCGTGGGCCTGGTTGGGAGGAGTACCTCAGTCAAATTCGGCAGACAGATTCGGAACTGGTTGTGACAGTACTGGCCCGGAGAACACTCCGTCTTGTTGACACAGGATGGAATCCTGCGCGCTCTCGTGCTTGGCGCTGTTTTTGAGAGACGGGAGAAACACTTGCCCAAAATCCCATGACAGTCTTGGTCGATAGCACAGTCGGCGTTGCTGGTGCATATGCGTTGATGAGGCGGCTTGGGTGGAACGGGTTTGAGGGGCGTGAGGCACATTTTGAATATGTCATGACAATACTGTTTGTCAGTGCAGTCGCTTGTTTGGTTGCACTTGCTGGGAAGTTTGTCCTTCGGTGGAGTCGGACAGCCCGCCAGTGAGTTAGCGCACGCCCTGATGCTAGAAATATCCGCACTTCTCTGTGATGGGAGAAATAATGAAACGTTAGTTAATATACAGTGTTGCGTGCTTCAAACAACTTGCAGTTGTTGGAGCCGTAAGAGCCTGAGAGACAGAGACAGACAGAAATACCCGGATGAACTTAGTTTGGTCAGCGATACCCGGATGAATTTGTTATGATGTGTTGTTTCCCGGGTATATATTTTTGGTGGGAGCGGATTGGAGTAGTGGGGCGGAGGAGAGCATAGAAGGGAGGATGTCTTATGTAACTCGATCATGTTTAGGTTTGCCATGGTCCACATTCTTCATTGCCATGGTAACACGTCATGTGAATTTTCTCGCCATTTTTGGATTGCATATCTCAGTTGGTTGTGTTTCTTGGGAAGATTCCATGAAAGGCGAGGATGGAGTCATTTTCTCAATGGTGCTAGAATTGTAGGAATTTGATAGCCCTTACGCCATTAAAGACGCTGAAAGAAACTTCCGTCGACGATGAAAATCAACTATTTGTCTTGCAGTCGCTCCCAGCAGCCCCAAGTCAAACAGAGATTATCTAACGTCCAACACGATTTACTATCAATGCTTGCTAAGGAACATAAGAAATTCAGCGAATCGACTTTGCAGAACAAAATTGTCACAAGGTCCGGTAACCTTTTTTTCCGCCCTGTTTCGCACATAGATGAAAACATTTTAGCTAGCCGCTCTTTCGTCAAACGACCTAGGCTTAAGTTAATACCGCCTGATTAGTCTGAGCGAAACCCATAGAAACAACAGGAATATCAGCATTTCCTTTGGAGGAAATTCTATAGACAGTAACAATTTCAATATTTGACTTGATTACCGCTGCCAATATTTGCTAAGTAACTATCGTGAGGTGTAGTGTGATGTCTACTATAGATATCATTATCAAATAATTTGAACGGATATTATCGGCATGATTACTCCTTCCTGACTTTTAATAGACATTCTGTCTCTTTTGAGAGTTAACGACATATTGCTTTATATAATTTCTTGAGAACGACTTATTAGCTCCAGTGACAGCTAACTGTAGCTATTTCACCCTTATACCTCTCCGAAACTTCCTTTTCATGTTTTCAACTGACTTTTTTTTATCAGATTTTTTTTTTATCATTCAGTAGACTGTCCATTAAGCAAATATAACAGCCGCTATACACACAAGCAGACGAGCTACGTATAGCAAAAACTCAGCTACTAAGCTGAAGAATTCACCAACTGAATGCGCACCTTTGGGTTCTCGATCGACTCACTTAAGAGCTTAGCGTTGTGTATATTCGTGGACTGCATCCATACAAAGCCCCACCCCTCATTTTACGCACTGGAATTTATGATTTTACTTAAGACAAAATAAGATATTAGTTGAGACCTCATTTCGTGCCCTCAGCCATCGTTTGACGCTCAGAACAACTGAGTTCAATAGAGACTATAACTATATATGGCTTCATGAGCGGTTGCCCAGGCCAACATATACTGCTGTGTAAAGTGTCGCAAGTATAGCACCACGCGCCAGGCGTGCATGCACCATAGTACTGACGTTCACCAAGGAAGAACAGTATGCTGCATGAGCTAGCAGTGAACACGCACTTGGAAAATGCCGAGTGTTAAAAAACATTAGAGAACAAATGTATCCGTCACAATGTTTATGATAAAGACATGGAGCCGGATATATATACTTCGAAGAAGCGGAATGCAATAGTTTGATTTTATGTGTGTGCACCAATAAAACAGTAGAAGCAGCCTCTTGGACACGGTTTGATGTCCATTTTTAGCTAAAGCTTATAACGGATGCGCTAATGGCCCGCACGATTCATGTAAAATGAACCATATACACTTCAATTGATAGCTCAACAGATTTATTCAATACGTGTCTGAATAGGTGGGTGCTATTCCGGTTCGACAAATTTTGTACACCGAAGCCGGTAACAATGGCTGCTCCGTCGTGACAGTAGCAGCGTCACTTTGAAAACGACGCGCTTTCATGATCAGTTCGTTTTCGCTGCTGCTCGGAAGAAACAAACCACGAAGCGTTTCTAAAATGATCCACGTTGTGGCTGTGTGTGTTCTGATCGATGCATTTCTTATCGCCAAAACGGTTGTGTTTCTGCTGCAGACTATGAAATTGCATCAAAATTGAACTGGAAACAGTTCCGTGTAGCTGCGCCTGAACAACAGACGGCGACGGGAGAGCGTGCGGGCCCGGCGTGGGACTTTGTGACCCGACTGAAGTGAGCAACAGCCTCACTACAAACACCAGGTTTAGAGATTACTGCCGCTGTTATTAGGAACTAGCAAATCAACGTGGGGAACTGATATTCATTTCCTTTGAGATTCCGCCTAATGAGTTACAAAGAAAACAACTTAAACATTCTAGCCAAGTTAATGGGTATAGATGAAAAGCAAATCATTCCGGAGACGGCCGAAGAGATGCGAGGCAAAGAATGCAAATTAACAGAGGCCATCAAGAAGCTATAAGACGATTTGCATAATAATCTCGCAATAGGCCCTTGAGTGAAGTTGGTTGAAGCAATATTTGTTTTAAGCTTATGAACCCAGCACCGATGCACTTTCATGGAATGTTGCATAACCCAGTCAGCCTCGTGTTGATACAAAAGCACTAAGATCTTTTCTAGTCGCGGGCTCCCCATCGTTTGCATGCATTCTAACGGAGAAAATAGGCTAAGCGGCAGGTACTCGAGTTATGAATAAGCTAAGTAACATTGTTTGTCTAAAAGGGTTGAACTAGCAAAGTGGCGCGCCTCTAATATGTCTGCGACACCCGGGACCGATCAGTACTTCAGACATAGTGTAGAGCGTTCGACGTATCCTGAGCTGTTCAGACTCAGGAAGCAAGGAACCCGCAATCGATTGATATAAGAAGCGCGTCGGTAAACTCACAACGGATCAAACAGAAGCACATTGTAAGCTTATTGATTCGGCGTTCTTAGCAAATGTGGCTGCTTCAGAGCCCCTATAAAATATCTTTGTTAAAAGATGCGTCGCTCACTTACGGAGTGCCACGACAACTTTACGAATTTTGTTCAAACGGGGTTCTGACAACGCAATATTTTCCTGCGGTGGCTTTTATGATAAAATTTCCGCACCGACAAAAAGACACTTCGCTGTTATCTCAATCCGCAGACTTTCCACTCCTTTTGAAATCGTGTCAGATCATTCCAAACATTTGTCGTTATAAAAAAAGCGTTTTCTGTGTGTCGTCGGTTTTTGTTCGATAGACCGGCGGCTGTCCTGGTGTTAGGTTTGTTCATACGTCGGTAAACTTTGCGCAACCTCGCAAATGTGCTGCGTCGTCACTTGCCACGTTTTTTCAAGAGAATACAAACCGATTGGCAACTATTTCCGCTTTTCTTTTTTTGCGTAGCTCACGCTTGAATGACAGCCGAAATATTTGTAACAACGTAACCATGTTACATCTTTCATTTGTGACTGACCTAGATTAGTCCAGTCGAACCGTTTTGAGAAATTTCTAAGGCTGGTAGTTTTTTTTTGTGAAGTGCAACACTTAAGAAACTGAGTTTTAGCCTAGAAATTAAGGACTTCAATTGGACTTCACCTGAGATCGCCGTTTCCCGTTGACTGCTCCCTCCACATGCACGAAGCAGCTCGTCAGTAGGAGTAAAATGTGGATCCAAAGTTTCATTCTCGTGTCCGCTGGTAAATACTCCTCCACTCAGCTTGTTATATAGTGGTTGGAATTGGCACTGAAGTGCTTGTCTCTTAATACGTGTTTGAAGTGGCGTGAAGGATATGACTCAAGCTCTTGACAGAACGCAGACTGATGACTGAGAATCCAATTTGGCAGAAATGGAAATATCTTGGCTTTGATCTTCCGACTGTTAAAGAAATGCCGTCATGTGTTGTGTGCCTTGTTTGTTGTGGGTGTTTGGCCGTGCACTGTAATTAGTTTTTTTTTATGGATCTACTGTCTACGCGTCGGGTGGATTTTCGAGAAGGGATTGGTCCATTCACGTCACAATATTTTCCGATGTTGTACTTAATTCTTTATTTAGTAAATGAACTGATAAGAGATTATTCTCCCCAGATGCCACTATCAGACAAACATATTACAGTCTGTTTGGCAAGAAGAACAGGGGACGAGAAGGGCCCCACTAGCGAAGAGTTACTGCTCAATTGTGTCCTGGCAGGTTGGAAGATTATTTCTTCCATAGTAAAAAACTGTGGAGTCTTGCTGCCGACTCTAATCTGGATTTAAAAGCAGAAATTATAATCCAGCTGGGTTAAGCAGTCGTGGGAAACTGTTGGCTTCTAAAGGATGCAACTGTTATTTTGAAGGTCTAAAAGATGATTTTATTCTTCAATCTCTTAGCCTACCTTTGTTTATACTAATGAGGCAGGGGTTCCTGAATCCACCCAGTTTAGAAGCCATCCTGCATGATTGACATTAAAAACTCTACACCTAAACATAAAAATACTTATATCCATTAACAAGTATACGTTATCGTCTCTTTATTAGATGTTTTTGTGGGACGTCTCCCAACCTAAACACAACACTCAGCAGGACACAACCAGTGCCAAACACTAACTCAGAGTTGTGTAAAAGTCGGTCGTTTTAAATAAAGAATATATCAACCCTCGGGAAACAAAATAGAGTTTAGGATCGAGAAATTTCAGCAGAGTGTTCCAACTTGTATGGGCCGATTTTTAAAACAAACCCTAACATAGACTTAGTTTATCGCTAAGTTGAAGTTTAGACGTACTCCGCCCGAAAACCAGGGTTAGCGCCAAAAGACTGGTTTAAAATTGCATTTTTAAAACATGGATCAGCGTCGGTTTGTAAAGACCACCTTTATCCCTGATCCGATAAGCATATAGCTATTGTTTAAATCTTGTTTAGAGCAGGACTTTCAGCGATCTAAACCTTGTTTAAAATACTTCGGCCTTGTGGTCCCATATTCTGAGAAACAGTGGAATGAATTTTTCAGTGCCCAAAAGAGGAGAGAGGCCGCGACAACCGTGTTGTAGTTGGAAGATGGCGAAGATCACAACGCCACTCCCCAGTCATTTAAAACACAAACATATTTCATTGCCAGGAAAAGCTCAAAATTCCAGACAATCATTTCCGAAACGACACAAACTACGATATCTCAGTTTGCGGTCTCTCACGCCCATCGGCTTGACACGTGTGGCACAAGCAACTCGTGAAGCACGCTCAAAGTGTTTGCCTTTCTTACTTTATTTTTCTGGCTGTTTTCCTTTATCATAGTAACACGACCACTCCTGTACTGCTACTACCGTCGGGTTTTGTTGGCCTAAGCCTTCTTGGTAAACTTTATTGCCTGTATATTAAGCCTAGCTCAATTGCCCTGGCTATATTAAAAGTATTTAGCCCCAGAGATTGCTTTCAGCGCTACTGTGTTTCACAACGATGATATCGAAAGGTATTTACCATGAGAACAGTAGCATTAGCAGTTTACCATAACAGTAGCAACATCCATATAGCAACAACTGTACTTTGCAATATTTGTACTTGACACAGTACTACAGTGCTTGAAGTTGCATGGTTTGATGTCTCATAATGTATTTACTTGATTGGCTACCGATTCATTCTTCCTGCCCTATATTTAAGTATTTACTGATCACCCGTCAACTCTGTGAAATGATAAAAAGGTTTTTTTGGGTCGCCGTACTGAACACTAAATGAGAGCGCGCAAGAGAGCCCCAATTTGCTTGTCACCTTGGGGCGAAATCCATATAGGAAAATATATCATTACATGTGGTTTTACAATGCGGCGAGTACAAGGAGGCGAGATCTGACAAGAAATATCAACTACACCTTATCGTGCTACATGTTGTAATCCCCCAAATTTTTCAGCACCTTGTCAGTAATGCCATGAAGTGAGCGTAGACATTTGGACGGAGTCAAAGACATCCAGCAGTGAAATCCTGAACCGGGTAAACGGCTCCTGATGATCTTCTAAAAGGGGCGAGGCAAAGATCGATAACTGCTGCCAAATGCGAAATTAACTAACTTCCGATTCCTTAACTACCGGTCGAATACCCAATTGAATGACCGAGCGGTCGGCGATTCAGTGTATAAACCAGTTTCTTGGCAATGAAAGAGTAACGTACTGGGGAATTTTAAGCTGTGCTGGCGTGCGAGCCGCATACCAGCCATTAGACAGAATGATAACAACCGGCTCAGACTTCTGACCTTAACCTTAGCCTTAGCGTGACTGAATGACTCTTTTCCATACTGATCAGGTAAATATTTCATGTGTTGATGCACTGAGTGGTCACAGTTGCGCTAGAAGTGCGCTTACCTTTGATCGGACCTTACCATAATATTTGATTTTCTAGCACATGCTTGCTTGTAAGTGAGGCGAAACTACAAAAGAACCGATGAACATTCCCTCGTGCGAAGCCCTAGCGCAATTGTGACCGCGGCCTAAGTTTAGTTCCGACAAAGAAGTACACGTGGCTGTGATAGTATTCTGTGATTAAACATGAACGGAATGCATTCCATGAGTGGGTGCCGTGTCCGAGCAAATACCGGACTATCCGTGTGGCGGTGATGAGTAGAAGTTAGTGACTTGAGCAGGAAGGATCAAGTCGCCCCGCTGACGAGGCAAAGGGCACGATTCAGAAAATACGACTTCCACTGATCAGCCAATGTAAGTAGGATATGGAGAACTCAGAGGCAACGCCAATATCATGCAAATTTTAGTGAACGCGTTTCAGTCAGTAAAGATATGAAGTACTATGTCAGGATCGGGCAAGCCATGAGATTATACTTGTTACTGAAATATTAACCGCATCATCTTCACTGTGTCTATAATGACTTGCAGTGCCAGGGCATGGGAGAGTTATCTTCCCATCGGTGACGTGTCAATGTGGGAAGCCGGATGGGTACGGGGAACCGGTTTCAGGGCCGCAACCCAGTGGGGTAGGGGTGGGGGTGGGTGGGTGGAGTTCCTTTGGAGAAGGAGCAGAAACAACTCCGAACAAACACGTATTTAGTACAACTAGCATTACATTAACAGAGGCTTACAAAACCAATATTAAGTACAACGCCATATTTCATAACTGACGATTGAACACTTATCATTCGCGCGGCATTGTATTCTCGTCGCCGCGGACCGCGCAAGGGCATTTCCGGTTTCAGGCGGCCACATTTTCTACCTGATCTAAAATTCTTCCCACCATTTACGAAGAGATTGAATGGGCAATGACACGTGAATATGCAATTGCGTGGCAGGCGGTTGGATGGAGGATGGGCCGGGGGTAGAGGACCAAGGGTTGGGTCGACCTTTCACAACGCACGCGTCCAGTTGGATCAGCCATCTGCCAGGCAAGCGAGGGAGAGGTTGGCAGTTTTTAATAAAATAATTCCCTGGACTATATGTATATTCAAAGGCTGCATATAGATCCTTCCACGTAAGTGGATGAATTGAAGTTAACCGCACCAAACACATGGGACAACGCCCAGGTAAAGGCGGGCATGCATCCTTGCTTCACGGGAAGACACAAGAAACAAAACATTCAAGAGACAAAACCGAGACGATATAATTTTTATAACCCAGCTTTAGATGGATGCTAAGGTTATAGCCAGATCTTCCTATCCTGTAATTTTAAGCTGTTTTAATCTAATGACGCGTTTCTGGGGTCACCTCACAGCAAAAATAGAAAAAAAATGTTGTTTTTTACTTATTTATTGTCAGTTGGCAATATTGTAGACGTTCATAAATATGTTAACTCAGCTTGCTATCGGTGTAGCTGGCTTGAGTTACGATTATAACGGTCAAGGAACGACCTTGGACGGTTTACATGACAGAAAAGGACTGTCGTGTATGAGGGATAAAAGTTAGTCTTAAAAGTATAACATAAACAAAAGCTTGCTATTTTAGTGTTGGAGATTTTCCCGCCCTTGCTTGATCCGTTCACAGTGGGATCAAAAGTCTAACATTAGGGTTTACAACTTTAAAATAAACCAAGACCGAGACCTGTCTCGTCTGGTGTGAAAATTTAATCTGAAGCACATTAATTTCGCCAAGCAAGTTATTGCCATGAAATTGCACGAATGTCAAGTACAAAATGAACACAGTTTAGACAATATAGTCAAATTTTCCCCTGCCGCTTTCACGGCATTACTGTACTTTGACACTTTAGACTTCCTGAAGTCATGTCGGACGGGGTGTTATTATGTTATTATAAGAGCCACTTGCGCAAAGAGAGAGCGGCAAGCAGACGAACTTTCAGAGTCGGAGAATTTGAATGACTTCTGCACCCACGAGTCGTGGGAGAAAAAGCGAATTCAATGATTAATTGTTCTGCAGGGTTATCAAATACAGCCTGAAGCCCATAAGTGCCACGCATGGCACTATACAAAATTTACCCTTCACTTGCGGCAAAACGGTAAGTACCGCACAAGTTCAAATAAGCGCCCAGAGCACGTGCTAATTGAGTTACTGGATCCGGAGGAGCGGGCGCTTATAGCTTTCTTTTCCTCAGTATAAAGTGAGACTCAGTATAGTAATTCTCCTTTCCTTGATATTTCCTATATGTAGCTAGGGACGTGGCTGGAAGAGCATGGTTTTCAGGGTTCTCTGTCTTAAACAGGGTATAAATACTCTTTACACCTTAATGTCTTGATTAGGATTGTCCTCTGTTGGTAAGGATCCCTTATGGCATCAAACGCTCTCGGCAATACAATGTGTTATAAACAGTTCCAGCCGACAAATTTGGAGTCCAATCTTGCACTAGGGTCGTAAATTTAAGTACTTTGTCTTAAACAGGGCAGTGAAATTTACCGTAAGGCGTGTCCTGAGAAGGTTCAGGCCTCAAGGTCATTAGCAGCCACCCCTCCTAAACTTCCATGGAGTATCCCCGGGGGGAGGGGGTAGTAACGTAAACTATTTAGCGAACCTGGCCATTGCTACACATTTCGAAGTACGTCTCATGCGTTTGAAAGAGCTTTACCCTCAAGGATTCTGAAAAGGAAACCGGTTCAACCTGAAAAGGGGATCAGTTTCTGTTTGGTGTGGGAATTAAAAGAAGAATTAAAGCCTTATAACGGTGAAATCACGATCGATTCAAGCTGTTTGAGACCGGCTTATTATTGTAATTGCCTGCCATGTTTGTCTGCACACTCAATATAACAGTTTATCTTGGGTGTGCCTTGGACTGGTAGATATTGATGTGCATTGGCGCTCAATTTCGACGAATCCTTCCGTTGATATTCTGTTATCAAATCCTGTATTGAAATTCAGACACAATGCAACATAGCAAACCCGATATTGTATGCTCTTGTTTTATCGGTGTCATCGTGAAAGTATTGCATCTCGGTGTTGTTACGTTTTGTGTTATCCAGTTGCTTTCCATGTGAAAGTATTTGTTGTGGTGATTGTTGTAAGGCGATAACAAGTAACTACGAAGTGCATGTCGCAATCTTCAATTGTATTCTTTGGCAGTATTCCCTCGAATCAACTGTGATAGATATAATGCTGAAGGTGCATTCTTGTGGGACTATTTCGGAATAGGAATAGGCGGTCCGATATAGGTAAAAAATTCATTTCCCTTCTGGCTTACTCCTGATAATAGATGTATATTGTCAAGTGTTTACAGTATGTTTTCAAAACTGATTCTGGACTCAAATGGCTTAAAAATAAATAAATGAAGCTATTGGCCTATTTCAGTTTCTGAATTTTTCCAATGATGCACCTTAAATATTCTGCAATATTATTAGTGGTTGTTAATAGAAGACACCCCACAAATTCTATATACATGCCACCGATGCGTCAGAACCTCCTTGTAGCTAAGGGGAGTACTCCCATTTTAAAAAAGGACGGGGATGCTCGTCGTATCGCTTAGGGGTCAAAATTACGGTTTTGGTACCGCTTAGGGTGGTCAACATCAAACTCTGACATTTTTATGTGACGTGGTACCGTTTAGGGGTCGGGTGTCAGTCGAATGAACTCTTTTTGTTTAAAAACAGCAAGGAATAAAGTGCTTGATGATGTCCATCGAAACTTTAAATTCTTTTAAATGATTTTATTGGTACCTTTTAGAGTCAAAGTAAGCTCGAGCCACGCCCGTTTTAGTACCGGGGTCAAAACGAAAATTCCCGACAAGCATCCGCATCATGAGTTATGTGGGAGTCACCCCCCCGGACATAACCCCCCCCCCCGGACATAAAACTGACTAAGGGTGCGTTCGATTGACCGTATTCCGGAATAGGAATAACTAAAAAGATCCAAAGTTTTGCTTGTTCTGGGGGTAATTTTTTTCGGGATCTTCCTTTTTTTCGGAACCTTCACGCTGACATTTTGAACAGCTCCCAATACATCTCGACATAATTCAGCTCCAAGCAAAGTATTTTATCAATCAGTATCGCTATTCCTATTCCGGAACTAACGCGCCCTAAAATTAGGCTTTGCGTTATTTACTTTTACTGTCCTATGCAACCAAAAGAATGCAAACTCTGACAGACTTCATTGACTTGGCGTTTTACAATTCCATCATTCAACAATCATTCCTGTTTGTTGTAGTCGTCGGCATCTTGAACGTAGGAGCTGAATACTGTGTAATAGACATCCGGGACACTCGCTGCGCGGCATACTGAACAAAGGAAAACTTGATATAAAATACCTCGAGTAAAACTGAATCGCGCCTTGCAATAACTGGACTCAAGAAAGTAAAAGAAACGCGATCAATAACACCCTCCAGTAGTCAGATAGAAAATGAACTAAATAAAGGATCAGTTCAACCCTCATCCAGCTTGCGACTGACACACTTTCATTGGGCATGAAGAGGCTTAGTGAACTTCATGATATTTGCCAGACTGTAGAATATTGCTGGCCTGAAAAGTCGAAGCAGCTTTTGCAGTTTTTACTTAGGCAGATGCCGAACCATCGATGTCCACCAACCACGCATAGACCAAGTGGAGTTAAAATGAAGTGCAAACTTCCTTTTTCTGTCGATACTCTTTAGATTTTATTCTGCGAACGATAATGCAGCACATGAAAACGTTGGCTCATCAAACTTAATGGGCTCTTTGTACGGGAACTGGCACTAGCTTCAAAACGAGGCTGACCTGGCTGAACTGAGAATGTTACCTTCGAAATTTGTGCATGCAACTCCCCAAATGAAACATATGCACTCTCCTCTGAGGACGCCTTGGTGCTTTTAGAGCGATAGAAAACTCTCTTGTTCCATGTCTGACGAATTTCGTGCCAGGTTAGCCTCGCTTTGAATCTATGATAGCACCGTGCAGAGAGCCCATTTTCGTCAGCCCGATGTTTACAAACGTTATCACTAAAACTAATCCATAATGAGACATACAGTACTGCGGCTACAGGATGTTGTTGTTACAGGATCGTGAAGTCAAACTATAGGGTTCATTTGACAGAAATAAAAGTACACAAGGATTAAAATAGGATCGATAGTTATGTGGGTTAAAACAGAATCGATATGTGGATTGAAATCAAATCAAATATATTAGATTAAAATTAATTTAAATATGGAGGGAAATGATATGTTGTTATCAGGATTAAAATTGGAAAAAATTAGGTAAGGAATTAATTATGGTACAAGAAGAATGCCGCGTACAAGATAAACCTCTAAAATTTTTATGTCTGATATTAACTTTGCTGTTTCCCCCACACGCAGAAGAGCAGACACTCACAAGATGTATACAGAAAAGAACTCGTCAACTAAATCATCCTCTTTTCATGCTGCCGGCATTGTACGTTTGTAATATCTAGCTCTACATTTTTTTTTGACTACAAGTCAAGTGTATAAGTAATTTCGAAGAGCTGAGCGGCATCTTTTCCGATAAATCAGCGATGTTGATGGATTGTACCAGTAGGTCTTACCATTGTCAAACCGTCATTTCTATTACAAAACAATCTGAAAATAGAGAGACAGGGACAGAGAGAATAATATGAGTTATGGGCTTCATTTAGGCTTTTCTGCTTGGCATGCATTCTACAGAGATATTTGCAGCTGCTGACAGTGTGCAATTGCTTTGGTTTTGTGTTTTCTACACGCTTTTTAGATTGATCCTGAAACAAGTTTGGCAGTATTCTAGCCCAAGCTCATGCCTAGCAAGCATCAATGGAAATGGTGGTTCCTCGCATTGCTGAATAGTTTTTCTTCTTCAAAGTAAAAGCAAACGCAATTTAGCCGTTTGGTTTATGATTATACCCTAACCCCAGAGGTTTTCTAAATCCTTCGAGCAGCGAGTCGCGAAGCGACGAGTAGAAGACCTCTGGGACCAGGGCAGTTTCTGGTTGGTTGAAAGTGTTTCCGCTTATACAATCTCTGTAATTGGCGATATACTTACTTTGGTTTTGGCTTTACAAAAGTTGCCCCAAAACCGTTCTACATTGATAAATGTTTGAGCTGACAATTCACTTAGTTGCCTCCACATGAACTCAAAATGTGCGACTAACAATAATATGTCATAAAATAAAGTTTGATTACGTAAAACAACACATGTATGGGTCTAGATCGACCCTACGCAATCTCACTTACATCAGAGAAATCAATGTATTCTACGCCTTCCTCGTAAGTGACCTTGACCACTTGACCATTGTCACGATTGTCCTTTATCAGGTCGACGGTGGCTTGAGCCACTACCTCGGGTCTGCAATATATATTAAATCAGCAACTTTCTCGAAATGTTTTGAACTAAAACAAGCTTTTTAGTTGGTCTTTTCTTAAAATATGGCAGCTTGCTGGCCATGAAATTGAGAGGCCGCTGGGCTCACGTAACAAAAAGCTCTAAACACTCACGTTTGTTTCGGTGTATTGGCGGCAAGTTGCTCTTGTTCTTTCGTCATTTCGTTGGTTAACATCGCTTTGAATATGTTCGTGTCTGTAGCGCCGGGACACACGCAGTTTATGCGGATTCCTTTCTCCCGAAAAGCCGCCTGAAACATCGAAACATTAGCAGGTTAAACGACAGACATGCTCGTACTGGATTCACACTTTCGTACCGTCCTGAGACGAACACAGTCTAACTTTTTCTAATTCGAGATAAAATTTCACCTCGTGTGCAAGCGTAGTTTTCTTGGGTGCAACTCATGTTATAGAATATGCATCGCACTAACTCACACTTGAGTAACGAGTCCCAGCGTTGAGTTTCTTTGATAAATCTTGAGGTTTTACGAACGTTACACTGAACGACAGACAAAAAGACTTACGGGGGCAACGCTTCTCGTAAAGCCCACGACGCCATATTTTGCTGCGCAATATGCTGGAGAAAAGGAAATTGGATGGAGTCCTAAAGAAGAGATGAACGCAAAGAAAGAAAGAAATAACCAAATGTTATTTCAATTTCAATAAAGGATTTCCTGTTTATGCATGCTACACGAATAAATAGTGAGAATGATAAGTAAAAGATATATATTTCAGGTGAGGGACTGCATTAAAATCTGTTAGGTAAGCCCAGAAAACCAATACCTCCAGTTGATGACATGTTAATGATGATTCCATTCCTGTTCAAGTGCTTTACTCCTAAATGTGTTCCTTGCATAACTGCTGTCTTCCAAGTGCAGAATAAAAAAACAATGTCATGGTTTGATGCCAAGAAGGAGACTCGACATTCACGCCAACTCAAGGAAGACGTTTTTGTTTGTTTATTGTTTAAACAAGCCTAGAACGGTTTTGGTGTTTATGAATGTCGGAAGTAAAGTAATTGTGTGATTGTTTTGGATTTGCGTTTGTTATGCTTCCGGATTGGTCCATCCACAAGTTTGACAGCTTTCTCGGCCAATCAGGAACAAAAGCAAAACCCGATTACGATCTTCTCGCGCAAGCAAGCCAATGGCGCTGGCTTGTTCTCGCACTGCTGATACATTTCTTCTTCAACGTAAATTCAAATGCAGATTACTTTGAATTCTGTATATAATGAATCGACTAAGTGTCGATGTGTGCACTTGCTCCGATGAAGGGCGGCAAGCGCTCGAAACGTCAACTTCCAATTCCTTTACGGCGTCTTGGTTTTACACATCGACCCTAGCTTGGTCGATTCATAAAATACGTCTTTCTCTACGCCGACGCAGTACAAATTTATGTGTGATTGCCGGTGTAATTAATTTGATTTTTTTTTTTTTTTTTTTTTTTTTTTACGAAATTCATCAGAAAACCGCTCCTATCAGCATGAACTCGATTATTTTGATCTTTTACAAAAGTTATTTGATCTGTTGTACTCACCAGATTGACGTTGATAGTCTTGGCCCAATCCCTCTCGTCCAGTATGCCTGCATTGTTGCACAGGATGTCTAGACCACCATGATCCTTGATGATTTTCTCAAAACATTCTAATGGCGCGGAAGAAATACGTTATAAGGAAAAGGAGTGAAATGGTTAATAGTTCACAGTGTTCTAGCTGGCCTAAAAAAACAACAGGCTGCCTAATTTGCATATATTAAATATTCATAAAATCTCACTAATATTCATTGACCTTCAATTAAAGTTCCTGTGGGGCAGAAAATGAAAGCAAGGCTGTTCGTACCTTCCAACTGCCCCTGAGACGTGACGTCACAGTGGTAGAATTTGGCTTTTCCAGAACCGTGCTTATCACAAAACAACAGTTCGAGTTCTTCGCCTTTTTGTTTGTTGACATCTACGAAATTGACCTGACAAAAATAAAACAAAACAAAAACAAAAACACAACAAAAACAAAAATAAGAATAAGAAATGTCAATAGTTTTTCGGGAAATTTTTAAAAAGTTAAAACTGTTGTTTTCTGACAAGCTTGGCGTACAAGTCTACCGCAGAAATACGTTTTGACGTCACTTCCGTTGGGCAGATCGTCGCCATGGCGGCATTCCCGTACTTTTGTGTTCAAATTATGTTATAGTAAAATGCATTCGGATTTCTAAACTAGTATTTAGTATCTCGGTCTGGAGGTTTTATACTGAACTACAAAAACTGCGTACTTGAATCCACAGCTTTGTGTACGGACTGCTAACTCAAAAATAAAGAGACACATGCACGGCCGAAAAACGTATTTCTACCCAATCACACACAGAAAAAATGATGACTGCATGGAGAGGACATCAGATGCCGTAGTGACGCTTCCCATGTCCACAATCTTGGCAAGATCTTGCTAAGATACTGCAAGATCTTACCAAGATCCTGCAGGATCTTGGCAAGAACTTACAAGATCATGCCAAGATCCCAGAAGAACTTGCAAGATCTTACAAGATCTTACATGGTCTTGGCATGATCTTGGTAAGTTCTTGCCAAGATCCTGCATGATCTTTATAAGATCTTGCAATATTCATGTACTTGTGATCTGCCCAAGCAGATCTATTGTTTCATCAGTCTTGATGAAGCAGACACAACAATGAATGAAACTGTATGAAGTAATTACTATTTTATTATCAAAAAATAAAATTCTACATAAAATTACAATTTTGCTGCGAGAGTAATGTATAAATCCCAAATCATATACAGTAAATCAAGATGCATTATTTAGCTACAAAATTCTAGCTATATTGCTATATAAAATATATATTTTATTTCCAACTCAGGGAAAAATTTAGTTTAAAATTTAACACACATTTCAGAATACCATACCTAACTCATTTATGCGGATATTTCCTCTCATTTGGGAGAAAATACCTACACTTTTGATTACAACCACAGCTTGGTGGCTTCTCTTGGTAAGGTATGTGTATTTTTTTTATCTTGGCAACATGCTTACAAGTAAAAAGAAAACTAGAAGATTAACTGTGTTTCCCTATTCTTCATTTGCAACTAAAATATGCTTACATATAAACAAATGATGAATTTTCTGGCAAGTCAAGTGGGCAAGTGGTATGTGGTGTATTATGTACGCACTCAGCTGGATGTGCTAGCATTTCTTCAGCTTCCTCAGGTTGTGTTACATCTGAGTCTGAAGGAAATTAATTGAACATACAGTATTAGCAAAGGTCAATGCATATACATGTGTTTCACAAGGGAAATATATAAACATATAATCCACAGTAAATAGACATCATGCATGCATGCCTGCATAGTAAAGGTAGTCTACTTTCTGTACGAGTTTGTACCCTGCACTTTGATAGTGATACATATATGCACAGATTGTAATGCTGGTTTAGTTACTGCGAAGTATAAAGAATTGGAAATGGGAAATTAAACGTGTAACATACAGCACTCCAGGCAAAAGAAGTGCCTCAATCATCACAGACAAACATCATCAGTGCATTTTTATAGAAATCCAAAGATCCAGTGCCCAAAAGTAGGGAATGCACAAAGTCACTCAGACCCTTGAAAGTAATCTACTCACTAGCATAACCAAGCTAACTCATCTCTTCTCACCTTTTACTATTTAGTGCGTGATTCAGATTTCCACTCCAATGTGAGCACTCGATCGACTTGCAGGCAGTTTGGCGAGTGGTATAATCTTGCTTGTCCTTTCCATGGCATCAAAAGATCCTTATGTTGAGTCAGTCAAAAGCTTTGAAATAGGGAAATAAAAGCTAAATTTGACACGCACAAAAATCAACGTCTGTACAAACCACCGCAAAACTTCGAACCGTTAAAATTTTGACCGCCGAAATTCCTGCGTCCTGATTCTTGGTTTGCACTCACGTGGTTTTCACGGGTCACGTGACCGCAGCACCCTCCAAAATAACAGATTGTACCTTTCTGACTCCAGAACTGAAAAGAGCACACCTGAATTAGTCCAGATGCCAATTTTGGATTGTCCAGGCTTAATTTGGCGAAGCAGCGGCAATTTGTTTTTTGGAGATTTGATAAGAGTTTGTATGCGGCGCCATGTTGGTGGACCAAGGTTGTACACCAACATGGCGGCCAATAACTCGGAACACGAAATGAAGCTGATGTACGACTCAGTTTGATTCTGTGTTACTTCACATCCTTTGCAGTGCCAATTTTAAAATGTTTCGTGAAGGAAAACTTTATAATTCAGACACAAGCAACGATTTTAGTCGGCCACGAGCGTGTCACACGGTTTTGTTGTCACGGTATTCAAACGTCCATAGCTCCCGATAGATATTTTGTGTAGACCCAGAATTTTGCAGTAAGTATTAAGGCATAACAGTCTTGAACATATTAGTGTATCGGACTTGTAGGGTGCGTTACTTCTGTGATGGCCTTCTTATGACGTCACATGCAAACCAAGAATAGGCCAATGTATAACATGTGACCACATACTTGTTCCCAGTCTCGAACGAGTAGCAAGGAACATCACGTGTTTGCACGAACGAACATCAACGAGTGTTTGGGAGTGTTTTTCTATCGGTTTTAGCGTCAGGGAGTTGAATTAATTGCTTATTTAGCAAACTTTATTAGCAAGTTGGATGATTATGTTTTTCTGTGGGCGCTAATTCGTGAACGAAACGTCACAATGCCTGAATTTAGTGTGGGTTTCCTTGTTGGAGTTCACAGACCGCTTTCGTGTTCAGGCATCTAGTTCTTGGACGTGTCATTTTTGTGCTGTGAAATGATTCCAAGCTTGACTAAAGTGATACCTAATATCTTGCATATCTCATTTGCTAACAAATGTATCGATCTCAAGATGGTCTAAACAATTAGCTATAGCGATTACAGGGGATATGTATATACATAGCTGTCTTTTATATTTTGCAAAATTTCTTTGACAAGACCTTGTTATTCTTCTATAATCTTCGCAAGAATCTTCTCCAAATTAAAAGAACTGACAAGATTTTGTAAGATCAGCTTAACAAAAACTAATGGCAAGATTTTGTAAGATCTTGGCCAGATCTTCACATGATCTTGGCAAGATCCAATTGAAATCTTAACAAGAACTTCTGACTGGATTTTGTAAGATCTTGGCAAGACCAACTTAAGATCTTAACAAGAACTTCTGACAGGATTTTGTAGGATCTTGGCAAGATCTTGGTAGATCTTGGCAAGACCAACTTAAGATCTTAACAAAAACTTCTGACAGGATTTTGTAAGATCTTGGCAAGATCTTGGTAGATCTTGGCAAGATCCTGAACCGGCTAAATATCTTGACAAGATCAGCCAAGATCTTGCCAAGATCTGACAAGATCTTGGGGGATCTTACAGGATCTTACAAGATCTTGCCAAGATTCTGGATATGGGTTGTGTTTGCGTGAGTGTCAGTTTGTGTGTGTATACAGATGTGCATATGTTTCTAAATATAAAGTTGAGTAAGAGATTTAATAGAAGAAGATAAAAAATAAAAATAAAACACACACACACACACACACACACACACACACAAACAAAAACAAAAACAAGATATACACAGGAGATGGGAACCAGTGTATCGATGTTCGTGGTGTTTTAACGGCTCTGTGGAGCAGCAACTCTGTCCAAGCTGTGTGTGGAAGCCTTAATAAGACGGAAACAAGTTTGCAGAAAGCCACTGAGTTCTTGAAAATTCTTCTGTATTTCAGTGTGCCGCGGTATGTGCAAATTATTCAATTTGTAATGACAACCTAAATCCTTTCCCACCACAAAACTATCTTTGTTTTTAGGGTGTAAAATTTATATTGTATGCTCAAACAAAATCAAACCAATAAAAATGATCAGACAAGGTTTAATCCCTTAAGCCTCAGCTCAGCAATATCTCAGCAACACCTCTGTCAATCTGACCTGAGCATATTAACGTACACGCAAATCTTGGACTCAGCCGGTAGTCTGACTAACTAAACAAGGGACTGACCGACGGCAACATTTTCTCCCATATATGTGAGCGTGTCCGTTCACATTGTCCAGTGTATATATATCCACAGCGATTACCAGAAAAAAAAATAATAGAAGATTCCTGCGCAGTTAAGGAAGTGTGGATCAGTTTGTAATAAGAGAACAAAATGTTTATTTTGCTTTTTTCATTAAAACTTCTTTGCAAAATTAATCCTGGATTGAACAATGGATTTTAATCTGACAGATTTGACTACCGGCACAGTACTAGAAGAGCAAATGAAGTTTATGTTGGGCCGTCAACAGTAGGAAAAAGGCTTGAGACGAAATATTAAACAGAGATAAATTTTACACTGAGTCGGGAGTTATACTTATAGATAAATACAATTTCAAATAAAATCCGTAAAAGTTTTGAAATGGATTTTTTCCCATGGCTCGCATTGATCAAGTTGAAAGTTTTGTAATAGAAAAATGAATGCTTCCTGCGTACCTCAGACATATTTCTGTTCTAAATATGCTTTCTCGAGTTTATAGTTCATTCATTTAGACAGCAAATGAAGTGTTTTGCAACCCCTTTCTTTTCCAGTTTGCTTTTATTTTAGCAATAATGACGATCGGGCAAAGAAGAAAAGCAAACGGAGATAAAAGCAGTGCAAATTAAAGTTTTAACTAACGTCGGAAGTGAGGTTGAATTCGGATATTAAAATTTTACGGTAAAGAATCAAATAAGTGGGCGATATAAATTTTACGATGATACATAACTGATAAATCTGGGATTTGAAGTTGTCAAGCATAGTAGTGTTCGGGAATAGAGGGTGGAGATAATAAATATTAAATCATTCCATGTACGAACGCTGCCGTGCTTCATGAAATAGTAAAATAAACTATACAAGATACTGCAAATGAAATGACTTCAGGATGTCTAAATTAAAATCATCCCATGCAAATGTACCAGAATAGATTAGGAAAATGTACATTAGCATTTCAAATAACGATTTACTGGACGCGAATTTCATTCTTTTTGGCTACAGTGCAGTTTTGTTTGGATTACAAAATAAATGAAATACAAAAGCTTAGTAATATCTTGTTGGTCAGTGCAACCGCGACATTTACTTTAATTAGGCGAACTCAATAAAAATAACATTTACGCGAAGAAAAGTTATTTTTGCATTAGTTTACATTCTACGCGACGCACTTTAAAGAGGACGGGTGGACTCCAACGTATTGCTTTGCGCGCGTCCGTATCCGATGCAATCTTATGGAAAGTAAAATATTCGATCCGCTGTCGGGGTCATACTACGTGAGCTCCTGCACCACTTGAACTTGGTTTGGTTAGCACTCTCTTGTTTGTAAACAGCCGGACAGAGAACATACGCTTGTCACTGTCGTGGTGTTCTCGATTGAATCTTACAGTATTTATCAACACGACTTCGAGTAGGCAAACAAAAAGCTGTACACGATACGATTTACGTCAGCCTTGTGCGCTTTCTTAAGTACAGTAACGCGGTTTGGGCGTATACATAAAGCGAACCAAAGCGTATCGCTGGATGGCTGTTCTACGACTTATGCCATCTTTAGTACACTCAATGAGCGCAAAGCAGTAAGAGATGCAAATGCATTAAAGGCTGTACGTGTTAACATAAGTGGGAGCCGCCATAAATTATTCACTTACCAAAGCACCGTTTTGAAGGAGCAAGTCACAAATAGCCTTTCCGATTCCAGACGCTCCACCGGTAACCAACGCCACCGATCCATTTATAATCATTTTAATCTTCCCTCTCGCTTCAGTGTCGTGTTAAAGAAAAGGAGTCTCAAAGAAGCACGACTAGAAGCTTAGAAAAGTAAACAGCAACCGAGCAACTTGATTTTTCGAATGTCCAGCGGCGCACGATCTGCATCCAATCAATTAACAATCAGAGTTCGGCCGAATCGTGCTCCAAAGTGTCCTGCGGTCTCGGTTCAAGATAATAAAAATACCCTCATATGAATATTTATACAAGTAATTGCTTTAAATCGGCACCCCGGACCCCAGAGAATTAAGCATTTTATGGACATTGTTTGTGATCAGTAATTGTCGGGACTGCAATTTACATTTAGAGCTGACAAGTGGTCTGTCATTAGTGCAGAAAAAGTAACCAATACACGAACGAAGATTTATTGCTGTAACCTTGGCTGACAGTATGCAGTTTATGTTACGTTTTCATCAGGACAGACAGCAGATGTCACGGATAACAATTCGCGGTATGTATTTTTTATAGACTCCTGATCGTGTGGACGAAACACTTTTAAAACACAGGCCGGAAACCAGAGAACTCTACGTAATTGCTTGTGACGTCACAAGCTATAAAATGCAGCGATTTTTTTTATTTTTTTATTTTTCTGGGTTAGAGATCTGCATGCGATGATTGGTTGATATTATCATGTGATTTGTGATGACGTTGTGATCACGTGACTTGTCGAGCAAGCAGTTTCGCCATTTTGAAGACAGCAAGTTGCTTGCCTTAGTTGGCTCTGTGGATTATTTTATGGACCGCTCATCTTACTTACAAACGCATACGCCGGCTGCGGTAGACCCATACTAAATTTCATTGAGCGGTTTTGGCTTGGGTCGGTCCGTTCAGCCTCAAAAGCCACATTGAAAGCCATGAAAGCAAATGCAATGAATTTATCAATGAACTGCATAACTATGCACAACTGTACAGAAATGTACGAAGAATCTAATATCCAGAACCTTGAGAACTTGAAGGAACAAGCTGAACGAAGGCGCTCGAGATACAAAGACGAGAACCTGTGTAAAGACGGCGATTCTTGACAAGCGCTTGATAGCGGATTATATGGAACTGTTTAGTATGAGGGTGAACTTGAAGGTACTTTGTATTCTTTTACTTTGTATTATTCTTGCTGATACAAGTAAAGCGTCAGAAAATCTGACTTTTGTTTGGAATCAAAATTTCACTCTGCGTGCATTTATGTTGTTGTTGCGAGATTTTGGCTCGGTGCCATGAAGGTCAAACAATCAGTGGAACAGATGGCGTTATTATTTGAAAATTAGGAAATGGCTGAGGAAAAAGTGACCGTTGGTAGATCTTGCTTCGCTCAGTTTTATTGTATTCCCATAAATGTTTATGTGAAAGAAAACCGAAGTCCTCCAAGATGAAGTCGTGAGCCAAGCCACGTACCATTGAATTACCTTTCACGCATTTTGAACAAGAGTAGAAAAAGCAGGCGACTAATACAAGAATACATTTCAAAGAATGTCCCAAAGTCGTCAAAAGTTCATGATTATACCCGAGCTTACGTACTTCACAATGCTAATGCGTTCCGTGAACGTGCATGTAAACAACATGGAAACAATAAAAAGCCACAGATGGAAATGGAAAGAGAAAATTAGGATCAATAAACCATCGCTGCGAGAAAGCTAGAAGCTCAAAAAGAAGATTGCCAAAAGTAACCGAGGTGCTAAGATACGTTTGTATTTTAAAATGTGTTAAAACACAGGCATTGCAAGATCAGACGTATTCAGAGATCAAAATCACAGAACCAAGTACAATGGGTTTTCTCTGTCAAGGGATATAGAAAAAAATTCCGGTCCTTCAGTTGTTGATCCAAACAAAACGATCATCGGTTGGCTTTCTGGATGCACGGAAGCCATACTTTAGGAGCGATTTTGGCTTGCATTGTTTTTAAGCGTCGGAAGACTTGAAAATAGCCGTACCCAAATGCTTGATGTGTTACCAGCGGGACCCCCGTAAAGTACGAAGGGTTGTGTTTTGCAAATGCTCGATTATAGATACCGCTTCAACCAATGTATCTGTGTTCTGAGCAATATTTGTGTGAAAGAACATCGAATAAGTAGTAGAAGACGTGTCGAAACTTGATAGAACTTGAACTTTTTGTGTAACGCGCGGCGTATACGAACAGTCGGCGTTTAACTTCGTTTTGCGTGCAGTAAAGGTTCTTTGTTTATTGTCTGAGGATATTGAATTACTAATAGGATTGAGGCAAATATCACGCGAGATTAAGATACAAGATCTGTCAATGAAATGTCACGAGCATAATATCATAGAACGGGGAATCCCGAATCATCAGCTACTTAGCTTTCACTCACGCCGCTTTAACAAAAGCAGGAAAGACCGGCAGGCGATTACATCGAGAATATTTGTCACTGAATACCTCGAAGTCTTCAAGGTTGATATCCGACTATCCGAGCCGTAATGTTCGCTCCACAAGCCCGTGATGCACGCCTTTGTTGTCACGGTATTCAAACGTCTGCAGCTTCCGATAGAGATTAATTTCGTATCGACCCAGAATTTTGCGTTAAAGCTTAATGCATAGCTTGAACATATTAGTGATCAGACTTGTACATGTAGGATGCGTAACGTCTGAGATGGCTTTTTCATACGAAGTAATTTCATCATGGGAAGTGTCATGTTTTAGGCCCCGTCCACACTACGCCGGATAAATTTGAAAACGCAACTTTATTCTTACGGTTAGGAAAACGCTCTTCAAAGTGGATAAATTTGAAAGCGCCGGCTTTGCGTTTTGGTGTGGACGAAAAACATTTTGAAAACGGAACTTTTCGAAAACCCTGACTCACGTGGCCACGTCAAGTGGTTTCAAAGATTGTCAGGGACGTTTGTAGAGCAATAACAATACATTTGGGCCCGGAAACATTTTATCCGTTTTCCAGTGTGGACGGAAAACATTTCTTGCGTTTTCAGAGTGAAAGTTGCGTTTTCAAATTTATCCGGCGTAGTGTGGACGGGGCCTTAATGTGCTACAGCTACTTGAACATGATGCACACGCTGGGAAGATGAGATAAGGCTATTACGCTGTCTTACAGCTACTTAAGATGTCGGGTATTCCCCAGTCAATCCCATTACAAAATGACAACACAGTTCCTCCACAAAACATGTCAGCTTGAAAATTCACTCAACAAGGTTGCCAGGTTGTATAGAAAGCGTCACACAAGTACTGTCACGTGCATCGGAAAGCAATGAAAACTGGGTTGTTGCAAACGAAGAATATTCCTACGGGGCCTTCGATAATTGTTTTCTCTCAATTATTATAATACACTTTTTCGTGAATATCTGTTTGACCAAAATTAGAAGAAAAGAGGGCAAGAAAAATAAAGGGAGCTCTTGGATCCGTCATTTCCAAAAACTGACTCGGCTATAATATCTTTTGCATATAAACGCACGACAAAAGTTCCTCTCCCGGGACCCCGCGTGTCTCTATTCATTGTACTAATGACGTCACAAGCGCACTGGCCACGGGCCTGTCTTGTTGTTACTGTAAAATCAGAATAAAAATATACTGTTGAGGTCGTCGCTGACCGCTGACTTGGAATGTGAACAAGGAATAAAGACCAAAAAGTCAGGGGGAAAGACGACTTCAAAGATCCCGCCGGCACCAATTCCCACACACTACACGCGGTTTCAGGGCAGAGTGGAACTTGTGCGGACAGTGTTTGTTCCGGGCTCTGTCACGCAAGTGAATGAACTTGATGATTAAGTCCGTTTGTGCCTTCTCTAGTATTCAGAAAACTTCAAGAATAGCCAGAGAAGGGTTTCTATGACATTTCACATAATTCATTAACGGTAAATATATATAAACAGCAATCGCGCTAATGTTTGGAAAAATGCGTAGCGCGTACGGCATGCCAATCCTAAAATTGCGTATGGCCAAAATCAAACAAATAACTCCAATAACGGGAACCAGGCACGTCTAAATGACTGCAGAACAACCCATGAAGTTGAGCGGCTCTATAATGAAGCGTATTAATCATCGTAACATTACAAGAGTTCAACAAACTCAAAATCTAAAAAATAAACTGTAACTGAAGCCGAAAAAATGTTTTTGCAGAAAAAAACTTCGTAAAAAGTGGCAAGGCCAAGCTAAGGTTTGCCAATAGCAAAACATTTTACTGTTGTTTTTCATTTTCGTCAAGAACTACGAACTGCAGAATGTGTGTTCGAAGGCGATTTGAAGCTCCTTTTAAAAGGGTAAACAATTCAATCCAACCATGAAGGCTAGAACTTCTGCCTTGTTTTACGGAGAGAAAACTCCTGGCAAGCCGCGTGGTGTAAATCAACTGCGTCTGGCAGTCGAGGGCCTTCCATGGTGATCATCATTAGATTGTCCCCTCACAAACAAGGCGTATAAGTATTATATTACCCCAAACCACCCAGCTGAAATAATATGCAAGGGATTCACGTATAAAAAACGCATGTGCCTGAGCCGTAAATATTTGCTGGCTGTAGGTACATGACTAAATGAGTGCATGCACGGCGTTCACGAAAATGGTGCGGATTTGAATTTGTCTACTTTCGTTTCCGTGAATCTGATGATTGTTTTATTATGTTCAGCTTGCCTGCGAGGATTTCGGCATACGCACATTTTACCTCAAAACCATTAAAGTGCGTACCATAAACGCACTCTCATCAGCAAACTGCGTACAGAAGATATTTTCTGCGTAAAACACGCAGTTTTTTTTTGCGTAAGCGCGACCTCTGATAAAAAAAAAACAAAACAAAAAACAACTAAATGGGCGAGAGTGAAAATTAGGATGACGGGTATCGGGCCACAGGCAAACTAGAGGTCGCATTCAGTTGAAAATGTTAGTCATTTTCTAAATAATACAGCTGTTATTTTTAAAATAATAGAAATAAATTTGAACGATCGACGCTTTATTCGTGAACTAAACGTTATATCGTAGGTTTACGTCATATGGTCCTCAAACCAGCTGCAACAGAGAAGCAAATATAACACTAGTACCGAATAGGCAAATTTATTGCAGTGTAAAATATTTGTTTACGGTCGAACTGAGGACAATTTATAAAAAAAAGATCTCACCAATTTACAATGGAACTAAAACTTGTCAACTTATTTAAAAACTTGTACTACCTTCACTGAGGGTATAGGGTAGCATGACTTTATGGCCGATACAACATCGTCAAAATTTTTTTCACCAGAGATTGACTTCCTTGCCAGAGGAAATAGGAAATATATGGGAGTACCCCCCTCCCCCCCCCCCCCCCCCCCGGGCCTGAGGGCAAAGCCTCGCATGTCCTCAAACCAAGACCTGACATCGTCTTTAACGATCTCCACATTTTCTCGTTGAGAAAAGTTTCTCAGGGAATAGTAGCCTGCGTAGCAAGCGTTTCCGTAGGTTTTTGAGCACATACGACGACTTTTTCGATTTTTGGCCGCGCGAAACTTGGGGCGAGCGCAAAAATTGGGGTAAAGGGAGGAGGGGGAGGAGGCGAAGGTTTCCTTCTCACCTCCCCGACCCCTCCCCTCGCGTTTTTATTTGCGCTCGCCCCACTTTTCGCGCGGCCAAAAATCAAAGAAGTTGTCGTCTGCGTTCACCTCGGAAACCAAAGGAAACGCTTGCTTCGCAGGCTAAGGGGATAGGGAGCCGCACCGTTCAGACTTTTTATGGCCCTGATGTTGCTGTAGACGTTCTTGTCGTCCTTTACGGGCAAAACTCTAATGGGGTAATTGACTTCACATGAATCACATTCTCCGGTTTCTCTTCTTCGACTATGACCAAGAAAACCGCAGCGAGTACGTCGGCAGTACTGTTAAAAAAATGTAAGAATTCGATTGAACCAGCATTGCGCTAATGCCAGATCACAAATAACATTGATTAGTCAGCACGCTCCCCGAGTGTATAAGAGGGAATAATCAATGTGATCCCAGAACCTATTTAGGAACAGCAAGTGTCTCAAATATACTAGATTTAAATACAATCAATCGTTTCTGAGTACTCACCCTTTACCGCAAAATTAGTACAACACAGGAATAAACACAACACAAAACAAAATTATGAAATCATAGCTGACCTGTAACCGCATGCTGACGATGGCGACACACATTCCTCGCCCTCCGAGAAAGACCTCCTTGTCCCTTCCAAGCGCTCTCTGATACGTCCGTGCAAATCTCGCGACAGAAAAAAACTTTCAGGAAACAGTTCCTGGGACTGTAACATTATTACATTATGCATGATTAACGGTAAATATAGCAACCAACTACACGGCAAGAGAGCGAAAATCGTGTAGGTTTGTGGTCGACCCGTTCTTGCACAACATACACCTTGATGTCTGTGCTGTGGTTGCCAAGGGAACTCGACACTGGATTAGGCACCTTCACGAAACCGTTGCGCAACGGAGGATCACGTTTCGCGCGACCTTTGAATGCGTAGCATTGACGTCACCTCTGAGTTTGTTGAACGTCCTCATACTTGCAACAGCGGGAACAGAAACCTAACAGCAGCTAGCAGCGAAAGTGCAAGCGGGGAGTACATCGAACACCAGTACACCAGTACCTCGTCGACTAAAGGATGTCTAAAGGATTAGTACTACAATCAAAGCTATCCTTGCGACCACTCTCGTACTGCGACCAGCTATAGTTACGACCACCATTGTGAGACCCAGTTTGAACTGTCACTCAAACTCTGTAATTAAAAACTCTTGTAAGCGACCGCGACCACTTTTGGAAATTAATACCAACTGGTCTTTTCTTTGTTTTGCTTAAAAGCTCTTGCAAGCGACCACTCAAAGGGTCTGGCTCGTATTAGTCAACACTTTACAGTAAGTGAACACTACTTGATCGCATTTACAGTAATAAAATGACATACTGCGCTAATGGTTCGTAAGTCTGAATTAAAAGTTCAAAGGAGTTTTGGGTGGAGCATCCGAGCGGTTTTATGCTAAAAGCTCTTGTACGCGACCAGCCTATATTGTTTCAGCGTGTGATCGCCTACGAGAGCCCACTCATGACGTAAAACGCTCAGCGCACTGAGTGATTGACGAACTGAGAGAATACCCACCCCCTGAACCCCGCCTGTCACGTGACTAAACGCGGAAGCCTTCTGCTCGAAGTCCCGTTGAATGAACGGCTTAGACACCGAACTTGAAACTAATCCACTCTATCTTCGATATTTTCATTTGTGGCTGTTCTAGACTAAAGTCTAAAATATTGCAGCATACATACGCAGCCAGATAACCTAAACGATACCCTGTCGAGTATTCCCTTTCAGCCCCCTGGGAGAAGGCCCTGACAATTCCATAGCATAGTCAGCTGGTGTGGATAGAAATAGCATTACGGGTTCAAAACAGAGCGAAGAGGGTCGTCGATAGGGGCTGGGCGGGCAGAACCAACTTGCGCAACTTGTTCGTTAGTCACGGAGGACATCCGGCTTCAACCCACAATCATGACAAGCCAGAAATTCTATACCTGAAATACTATTCCATCCGGTTTACGTCAACGTTGCTACGTGGGTGCCGCCAATCAACCAGGGTCATAAAATGTCCAGCTTGAGACGCGCTGCAGCAGATTGGCACTAAACACTAAACTCACCCGCTCATACCATGACGACGATTCCGCTCCTCTCAGTATGTTTCTTGCTCCTTGTTTGTTTCGATGGGTACATCGCCAAGACACTGGTGGCACAACCAAAACCTTCAGGTGAGATTGGGCTTGCAGTAAATTTGTGGACGTTGACAGTACAATCTGACTATAAAAAGTTTTAGTCGTCAACCTAAGAGTCCATTCACTCTGAGATCGCTAAAGCAACGTTGGCTCGATCCGAGATTGATGCTGATATCAAATTGGCGCGCGTTCGTGACGTTGCAAGGAACAATTTAAACATTACAGGTCAAAGTCGATTTACTGGAATTGAATTTAGTCCGATTTAATTGAACTGTGTGAATGGGATTTTACTCGTGGCAGAGATTTGCCGAAAGTAAGATGTTTTGACTCTGCTAATAGTAAAGTCTTGCATTTGACTTTGAGTGTATGAAACCCAAGGTGACCTGACCCATACAAGCAGAAAACGCAGACCATTTATTTCCCGAAGAAAAACGGTTTAGGCGTTTCATTTCCGTTTTAGCTTTTTATAAGTATCTGGAGGGGAAACAGATCTAGAAAGAACCTATCCAAAATTGGTACTCGTTGCCTGAACCGTAAAACATTGGATTATATAAAGATCCATCCGTCATCATTCTCACCGGGTATGCTTTGGCTCAAATTCATTCATAGCGTGTTGAGTGACATTTCCGTAACTGATCGGCAATGACTACTGTGGTGCCAGGAAAGGGGGTGGTGTGGGGATTGTTTGCGATTCAGCTTTGGTTTAGGATGAGCACAGGCAGCCCTCTCTTGTTGTGAGATGCAGTTACAAACGTTTTTTGGAAAATAAAAAGGGTTATGTATATATATGAAAAAAATGCCGTTAATCATATCTACAAAAAATGCAAAAAATAGCAATTTCAAAGATTTTGTACTTGTCACTATCATGAACGGAGTGAACATTACGCAGTTCATAGGGATCTCTTTCTTTGCTAATTTCTATAGAAATTCTATAGAGTAACTTTAATGCAAAATTCGCATTTATAAAATGTCTCATACAAATTAATGAAATTACACGATGTGATTGTCATTTTAGATCCTCCTCCAGCTGATATTGGACTTCTGATGAACTTGACCTCGCAACGACCGGGCGCAAGATCTTTTGGTGAGTTGCGATGAGCCTTTTTGGGGGGAGAAGGGCGATGAATGTTGTTTTTGGTATTTTAAAGTCTTGACGTTAAAGGTCTCATATGAACACTATTCCCGATAATCCCGTCGCATGTTTTCAGATTGTTACGAAGTGTTTCCTTTTAAGGTGTATGTATGATTGCCTGCGAATGCAACCGGCTCACGTCGGGCAGCTTTTAGCCGAAATGAGGCGGCTGTATTGGCAGGCAACAGTAGGTGTCTCAAAGGGTACATTGTTACTAGAGGCGAATGAGAAGGAAAGCAGGGTTGATAGTTTGGTGAAGCATCCCAGTACAAAATTTGTGTATAGGGAAGGGGGCGAGTTGACTATTCAGTTGTAAAAGGAGCGAGGGAGGGAAAGGAAGAAAGGGCATATGAACTTATATAAATGTGCGCATAAGCACAATTTAGTTTGGACAATTTTGCAAATTTTACTCTTTTACTCGGCTTAGTGATCAGATTGAACAAACATGATTTACCATAACTCGGCCTCAGTCCCTAAACCTCATTGAAACTGTCGCTTGCTTTTGTTTCAGCTGCTCAAAGACGCGGAGAGCCTCCGAACACGTGGGAATGTGAGCACGTGACCGCTGTCCCTGACAATGTCCGGCGGGAGATGAACTTGCACAGATTTTATCAGAAGTACCTTCACGCTTTCGGCGTGCCAATCATTAGCTCCAACCTCGCTAAAGACGCCGCACTCAGGAGAGCTTGTTACGTCGTCGTGTTCACGTTGGCGGATCGTCAGGACATCAGGAGGATGTTCTACAAGAACCACGGGCGTGCTGCCGTCATCAGCCTGAGAGAGCACACGACCTCCATCCCTGAGCACTCATGGCTGCCTTCCTGGTGGAATCAACGAGCCCGGGGTCTTGGTGGCACCATGCAGAACCCTGTCTCGACATGTAGGTATCGCGGAGGACATGCATATTCTTTCTAGCTGGAAATACGATATTCGTAGAGTGATCCCTCTCCTCCCTGGTGATCAAATTGCTTTAGAACAGGGAGATGAGTTATTGGACCTTTCTGTCTGCTTTCAGTTGTCACAAAACGTTCAGCGCAACGTCGTTTTTTTTAATTCAATGCAAAGAGGGTGGGGGAGGGGGACGGACGTTTCTTGACTATTAAATGACGACTGCACTGACTGACTTGCGCTTTCGCTACAACATTTAAGTTGCTTGAGTTCAGAAGAATCTTCTTTGAGTGAATTATCCTCGCAGGGCTTGGAGATTGTTTTAGGGCATTTTAATACCTTCGGGTGCCAAAAGTCCTCATCCTTTCTACACACTTCCATATCTCTTACCAGGTGGTGAAGAGAACATCCTTTGCTACAGCAGTGACCGATGGAGTCGTGAAGACATCTTCCTTCATGAGTATGTACACGGACTCCACAACGTGGGTGTGACGTCAGCCATCCGAGACTTCGACAGACGCCTGAGCGCACGTTACAACTATCTGAAAAGGACTGGGTTGAAATGGAGAAACACGTATGCGATGAGTACTGACCGAGAATACTTGGCAGAAGGAGCCCAGAGTTACTTCGAAGATAACGACGAACAAATTCCAGGAAATGGCATTCACAATCACGTGAACACCAGAGCGGAGCTCTTCAGCTACGACCGTGATTTGTATAACTTCGTCAATGAGATATTCCCGTGCAAGAACAGATTTCTCATCAGGTGTGACGCTGTCAAAGGTAAGGAAGACAGGGAGGGGAAACGCAAAAGGTGGGCCCTGGGAACGGCTTTGACTTTCATTTTTGTCACCAGAGCGATATCATACAGTGGAGGAGAATTTGGCATAATTCGATAGCTTGCTGAGATTAGAGCTGCTTGAACTGTCAATTGTCCATTTTCTTGAAAGAATTTTTATTCTAAGCTTGGGAGTAAACCTGGGTTAACATGGACTACGTAGAAGTACAGGAAAGAGAAATTCCTGGAATTTCCTGGAATTATCATTTTCAATAGATTAAGGTTTATTGGTGAAAGAGGAGTTCATTTAGCATTTAAAGTTATATTATAAGCCTCGACCGCCCTTTTGTCATCTTTGTTTCAAATAAAGTAGTCTAGGTCATGCATGTGAGTTCAACGCTTGCATTGTTTATTTCAATATGCCCTGAGGCTTCCGGATGTCATATTTTGCGGCCTGTGTCATCGTTAGGAGCTCTGGGCTGGACCAACAACATTAAACATATATATAAGCCAAGTAAATGTGATACGCATTTGTTGTGCATCATTATTAGTCCAAATTGGAAAAAGCAAGTACAAAATATATTTTTACAATAACACGTCAGTTTCTCGCTTTGTGATTGGCTAATTTTCATTATCAATAAGAGGACAGACACATAAAATCGATTGCTAACGACAGTGATTTGGACGAAGAAGGTGAATTCAGCTTCAATTTTACCTCAGTTCTTGCAAAAGCGACATTCGACATTTGAAGTAGAAAACCAGAAGTGTTCAGAGGCGAATTCCTTGAGCTTTGTCTTGAAATTGTCGAGAAAACCGCAGCAGAAAAGCGTCTAGTTTCATTTCTTTCCAACTTCTTTGACAAAATTTTATTTTGCACGCGCGAAATGCTCACGTCAAACTGTCACTTTTTGGCCAATGAAATGTCTTGAATTTCAACCTCGACCAATTAGAAAGCGGGAAAAGTTGTTGACAACATTTCGGTCAAATCGAACAAAATCCAATTTTCTTGCGTGTTTTCCCCGCGTCGTCGCTTGAGTTTTGTTATTGTAAAAAACAAATTGACGCCAGTTTTTTTATGTGTCTGTCCTCTTATTGATCATGAAACACGTCATAACACTGGCGAAGCGCCTCGTGGATCCACAACTTTTTGACAATGTTATGACGCGTTTCATGATCAATAAGAGGACAGACACATAAAAAACTGACGTCAATTTGTTAAATTTTATCAGTGCTAGACTAAGTCCGGTAATTGTTTCAGCAGACCTACTCAGTTCACTTAAACTTTGTTTTTGATTTGTTTTGTTTTTCAGGTGTGCAGCCATATGATTTCAAGATGAACTGCGATAGATGTGAGTGAGACTTGATCTTGTTGTGTAAGACTGACATTGTAAAAGACAGAAGGACAACGTACAGGGCTGTTAAACGCTCTTTGCTTTGTGTCCGTTTACAATTCTTAAAAGCCCTTGAACTTGACTTCTTGTCTTGAGAAGTCCTTGAATTCTATGAATCCAGAACGGCTTAAATCAACCTAGGAAATGAATCGACTGGCAATTTGACTTTGCGGTCATCAAGTCAATCGCCTTTCAACGAACAGTCGTGGAAAAGCTTAAAATAATAATAATAATAATAATAATAATAATAATAATAATAATAATAATAATAATAATAATAATAATAATAATAATAATAATAATAATAATAATAATAATAATAATAATAATAATAATAATAATAATAATAATAATAAAACAATATGTCTTCAAAGAATGCTAAACATTTTACTCGGACCAACATGCAATTTGAATTAAGTGAAATTGGCCTTGAGTTTTGATTTAAAAAAGGCTGTACAATTCTTGCATTTCGCTATTTATATCGACTAAATGATATAATTATTCTTGTCATTTTTGCAGCTGGCAATGGCGTCCTGATGAACTTCAAGACGAAACAACCAGTCAAACCAAACACACCACAACCCCCTAAAACCCCACCCTCTCCTAATACCCAACCTCCCAACACCCCACCTCCTCCCAACACTCCACCCCCTCCCAACACCCCACCCCCTCCCAACACCCCACCCTCTCCTAACACCCCACCCCTGCCCAACACCCCACCTCCTCCCAACACCCCACCCCCACCACGCCCTACAACTCTCGCTCCGCCGGTAACCGCCACACCAGGTGAGAATCCCTTTGTCTCTGTTTGCCTCACTCACTGCGTGAATACCAGTTTTACTGCTGACCAGCTGGACTTACTGTGCAATTGTAGCGAAAGTAGAACTCTGAAATGCTAATTAGTGAAACATAAGCGTTTTAAATCAACCACGGTGCATTCTGCTAGGCACTAGTAGACTACTGCCAAGAGCACCCGGGATTTCGTCGAATGTTTGATTCGTACAACGCATGACGGTTATTCGGCTGACCCCAATGGATTTCTACCTCATGACGTCACGGATGGACCAGAATAAAAAGGAGTCTGAGAAAGAGACTGGGAGACTGGTCTCGGACAGCAGCTAATTGTGTAATGACCATCACTGGAACGAAACCTAACAGTATCTCATGCGCACCACTAAATGCACTTTTGTTTTCAGATTGTAATGACAAGAACAGTAGGTGCCCAAGCTGGGCAAGTCGTGGTGAATGTAGCAGGAATCCACAATACATGCATGTCAACTGTAAAAAGAGCTGCAATCGCTGTGGAAATACCAACTGTCGAGATAACAACAGCAACTGCGCCGCCTGGGCACGTTATGGTTATTGCCAGAGTAACTCGGGGTACATGCTTGTCAACTGTAAAAAGAGTTGCAATAGCTGTGGAAATAACAATTGTCAAGATAAGGATAGGAAGTGCGCCGGCTGGGCCAGTCGTGGTGAATGTCAAAACAACCCGGGGTACATGCTTATTAACTGCAAACGGAGCTGTAATAAATGTTGAGGCGTTGTAATGGTGAGTTGGCAAAAAATACCGTTATATGCTTTAATCTTAGATACGAATCTTGGAACAACATCCACGACACGCCTCGAGGTGGCTGCTACGCAGGGGGGTGGAGGCGGGTGTCGAATTGAGTCGACAGCCGCTCAAGTTAGCTGTTCCGCATTATTTTATTCCAGGATTGCAGTTAAAATCTCTACTTAATTGCTAAATCCAAAATTTTCCCTTTCCTAGATTTGTCTGCTTGATTCGTTCTTTTTGCTCTCTTCTTTGCTGCTCGTGTATTTTTTATGCTCTTTCGCCACTTCTACTGGAATCCCTGCTATAAGATACAATCATCTACTTGTGTTTGCATTGTTATTAAAAGTGCATGTATACTCTTACTATCACGACTATTTTTTATTTCTACTGCTGCCATTGCTTTCACGACTTTTATCAACACATAGGTACTCCAGTCTTCTTTCACTTCCCAATCCTTCATAATTTACGACTGTTTTCATTGCCTTGTATTTCGTCCTTGCTTTTTTTCTCCGCACGCGGTTTGTTCCTTAATTAACTCTATTTCCCTCTACTTCATATTGCAGGCAGAAAAATGGGATCACTATTCCTTTTCTTTACTTTGATTTTTAACTTCAGTCAGAAAAATAATAAAGAGATGTGAAGTAAAGTGTTACACATTCTTTTGTCAACAATCTTGATTCAGTCAAATTTCTGAGATTTTACATGAGATTTTCGCTTATTTTTTTCTTCGTAAAAATCTCCAGCTTAAATACTTTTTTATTGTTTTCCTTCTTGTTGCTTTATTGGTCCCCCGATCCTTGTTTTCCCTCAGAGCTGATCATTTGACTCATATTGACTGCTCCCTCCCTCTCTTCCCGCCACACGCCTCATTTTTTTTTTAATGTATAATAATTTTGTTGTCACTTTTTCCGTTTATTACACGACTAGACTGCTGAGCGGGCCGATACAGAAAATCCACCAATCAGATCGCTCCTTTGCCGGTCTGATATTTTCTAAGTATCAGACCGGCTGTATCAGACCGGGTATGATCACATAAGATTACGCATGTTTTTCTGAGCTGAAAAAATAATCAATATGGCAGACCAAGCTCGGGTAATAAGGAAAATTAAATGACCACATTTATAACGGAAACGGAAATGAAATTTGAAGAAAACCATACAAGTGCGGCTGTCAAATTTGATGAGCATTTGACGCTTGCAGCCAAGGTTGAATCGTCGAGTCTGCAGCTAAAAAGTTTTTGTAGTTTGAATTCTTCTTATTGACTTGTGAATGGTGAAGAGGATAACTGGTTGAGTTCTGCGGAAAGTAGCATGGAGGAAGTTAATGCGGAAAGTTTCTCGTAACTTGCTGAAACGGATGGCAACGAACAGAGTCGCTCGCAAAACTTGACATTGTCTTCTTCAAAGTTAAGCGAAAGATATAAGTTCTCTTCGGAGCCGAAACAATCTTCATGTAAGTCAGTAGCCTTTCAGTCCTGAATTCTCTAATTTCTCATCTCCAAAAGATGTAAATTTTAACTGCTTGTCGTTCCAACAAAGCTTCCTGGGACTCTTACAGGACTACTTTCAAAATGGTGGTGGCGGTCACCGCCATTTTGTTTTGAATTCATGAATTTGCCGAGGTGCGTACTGAGCTGAGTAGCAGGTAAGGATTGGCGTTTTTAAACAATTGAAATTGTTTGTTTTCTACGACAGTACAGAGTAAGACTGGTCAATCTTCGTGGACTTCTGATGCATCCGCAAATTGTAGTTTTTGTCTTTCAACCCACTCGTTTTACTTGTTTCCTTTGGCTTCGCTAAAGTTGGTGGTTTCTCCTGTACTTTTCTATCACATTTTGTTCACATAAATAAAAGAAAAGTGTAGATCGGGTCTGTATGTTCTAAGCTTGCGAGATTTGTACTCTGAGATTTCTTGTTTACGACTTACGCACGGCATAAAATTTTACCGATGGTGCAGGTTTCAATGATCACAAAGTCGTGTAATAAATCTCTTATTGACCGAGTTTGCTCGGGACCGTACTGGGAGAATATCGGCCCTCGGTCTTTTTTGTACGGACCTCGCTGCGCTCGGTCCGTACTGTCAAGACCTCGGGCCGATATTCTCCCAGTACGGCCCTCGCACTCGGTCAATAAGATATATGTATTTTGGACCTTCAAATTCCGCACCATCCTAGTCCTAGTTTGAGGGGCTATTTTCTCTAACTCACACCAGCTACAGTGATGCCACTACTAACAGCTCACCAGATGCTGGACAGGACTGCTTTGTTAAAACTCATCGTAGCCGGCCACGTTTATGTTTACGCTTACATTTGTAAGCCAAATATTTCAGAGTCTGTTTGAGCAGATGCAATACAGTGGGGGCCTTTAATGGCCCAACACACAGAAAATCTTTACTGCGAGCTGTCATGCTTTTGTGGATTTAACTCACCAAGGGATAAACGCGCACTTTACTCTTAGATATAACTGTAACATGCATTAATACTGCATTTCGCAGTCTTACCAATAATGCGATTGGTTATACGGAAAACTCACCCCGAAACAATGGCACAAAATATCAAATTTAAAGAATGTACGGACAACTCGGACAGAATTCAGTGATAAATGGTCCTACACTGCATATAAAAACAGTGACGTCGAAAAAAATCTGAACTGATTCTAGTAGTTCCGCCAAAACCAGCTTGTTTGCAGCCATAATTGCTTTTTAAGAACTCTTAAACTAAACCACACAAACAATTTTACTATGACTGTACCAACAGCTCTAATTACCGCGGTTGTCAGTGTAACACTTGGTTCTGTCACCGGACCTTTTATCCAAGACGGAGTGTACGTTTTAAACAGGGTAGTGACACTTGTGACCAATCAACGGAGACTTGAATAAAAACGAAATACAGCTGCGACATTTCAGCTGGTTGGCCAAAGCCTCGGACGTGTCTGTAGCCAAGTTACAAGACTTCACCGTGTGTTCAAAATTTTCATTTTACTGGCGAGCTGAAATCGGTGTACAAGATGGGAATTACACTGCTGTTCCTGGCCATCCTTTTCCCGATCAATGTCTGGACCTTTCATTCTAATGGTGAGGAATCATTTTAGCTGGTACTTTTTATCCAAGATCCATGAACCGCATTTACCACATACAAAGGCTACACAGCATCATTTCATACTTAAGCCTCAGTCAGAATGATTGTATTGCAATTCTATAAAAATAACTTTGAAATACTTTCTTCTGCGTGATTCAAATAAGCGACTCGTTTTCTGTGTGTTATGAGGAAACGGATTGGTAGCTACGTACAGACAAAAATCAAACAAATATCCGCACAACAGTGCAGAAACCACAAGGTCAGAAAAGGCTATATTCTTCGACATGACGTTCCATTTGGACTTGGCTAAATGGAAATGTCCACTTTGGCATATTTAGTGTCATTTGGATAAAATCAAACAGTTATTCAAAGCAACGTTCTACCCAATGCTACAATTCTATGGACTCGACAATTGAGAATGAAGGAAGAAAGGTATTACTTGTTCAGGTTTCAAGACACTGATCGCTTGACGTCGTGAAGGTGCAAACTTGGTTAACAGTTGGTCACGCGACCATTAAAATTCGCATTCCAAATAGTAGTTTCTAAATATAAATTTTTAATGGTACAAAAGCATTTAGAACTGTTTTAAAACATTTGAACTTAGTCAGTCGCACACAGAGTTAGCTTGTATATGTCTCCATTCGCGACTACAGTTGCAATCGATCCAATGATTTATATAATATTATCTTTAAAAAATAATATGGAATTCTGTTCTTCTTCGAATTATCGCAAATTACACTACGTAGTCAAAACTGAGGCTTCTGAGGAATATACTACTTTTGATCGGGGCTTACTGCCAGATTTCAAGAAACTCATGATGGCCATGCAAAGAACAGAAACACATTATAGTTTACTCATGATATAAAGGGCAAGTTAAAACAATTTTCACTAAACGTTTAGTGCAATAACAAACGGGCGCAATTAAAATTTGGAAAGACTACGGGTAAACAGTACTGTGTAAACTGTGCTGTGTATTTCCATATCTTTTTTAAAGGACTTCTGTTTGTTTTTACAAAGTCTACAACAGGAAGAGCTGAGGTGACACAGCTGAAAATGTGTATGTTTGAAGGGATCCATTAGCAGCAACATAAACTTTAGGAAGTCGGTATATATTTTTACATGTTCTGATGCTAAACGATGTTCACAAAAAATATCACTTCAATTTTTACTCACTGAATCACATACTCTGTCGAAAAAAGAATCATTTTAATTGCTTCTTTATTTGTATAAAGCGCAAACATTTTTCAAACGTCCAAGTTATCAATAATTATTACCACTTTATGAACCACAGAATTTAGTCAAACTGAGATTACCGATGGTTAGCCGCCTCTGGTTCAGCTCCATACAGCTTACTGACAGATTGCTGAGATCCAGCCATTTCTTTGAAATGTGTATAAATCCCATATAGTCGATGTACTTGGAGAGTTTGAATCGTAGTTACACGCAATAGCTCACACACTAAAGGGACGATGCTCCCGACTGGACTTTGGAATGTTTAATTTCTTCCTCCCTTTTTGTCTATAAATATACAGTGAACTAGCTGTGTGTTTGATTCGTTTTATTGATTTCTCTCGTAGGTGATCTTCCTCCAGCTGACATGGGACTTTTGATGAAAATGACGGCGGACCGATTTGGGGCGCGAGTTCAGAAGGGTAGGTGAAGGATTTTTAACGAGGGATTATTTTTCAGTTGTCTCACAGACTGGGACCAGTTAACGATCATACGCTAATACTAGTTAAGTTTATATCAATCGTTAAACTTAAATCTGTTTCATAAACTAACGCAAACTTTTAAACCAATTTTTAACTGAAAATTGTATAGATAACTACGTGTGCCTTACTTCACGGGGCCGTTCATACTAAACGGCTCCCATTTTCCTTTTGTTCTTTCCTGACTGGCGAGCTGAGATGGAGTATGGAATGGAGAATCTAGGATCTGAACGATTGCACTAAACTAAGCAGTTGATGACACCTATACTATCATCGTTATATGTTAACAGTACCATGTCTTCCTGGATACTAGAGATATTTTGTATTTCAAGGGTCGACAAATCTTAACCGCTAAATAAACTTTCAGCTGCTCAAAGACCCGGAGAGCCTCCGAACACGTGGGAATGTGAGCACGTGACCGCTGTCCCTGATAATGTCCGACGGGAGATGAACTTGAACAGATTTTATCAGAAGTACCTTCACGCTTTCGGCGTGCCAATCATCAGCTCCAACCTCGCTAAAGACGCCGCACTCAGGAGAGCTTGCTACGTCGTCGTGTTCACGTTGGCGGATCGTCAGGACATCAGGAGGATGTTTTACAAGAACCACGGGCGTGCTGCCGTCATCAGCGTGAGAGAGCACGTGACCACCATCCCTGAGCACTCATGGCTGCCTTCCTGGTGGAATCAACGAGCCCGCGGTCTTGGTGGCACCATGCAGAACCCAATCTCAACGTGTACGTATTATGAGCATGCGCATTATTCCTAAATCGTATTTTTAAAAACCTACTAACGGCTCAAAGCTAAATTAACTGTATCACGGCAGTGAATGTGACCACTCAAATGAAAGCAACATTTTAATGAAAAAGTGTTGACGTCCATTTGATGTGGTCGGGCGCCAGTTTTTTTTTTTTTTAATTCTGAGTCAGCGAATAAAAATGCGTGCCTCGTAACTTGATTATCAGACGTGTCGGCCAAGGTATGCTGAAGTTGAACTGATAAAAAATAAATAAATAAATAAAGTGTCTTTATTTATACAAGGTAAGTAATTCAGCAGAGCTGGAGCTGGTCGGGCCGTGTTTTAAACTCAACGTAAATCTGTTTAAAATCCCAACTGGTCGAAGGCTAACCAGTTGGCTATTTACATAACGTGGCCGAGGATTTGAACACGGGGCTACCGTGTTACAAATTCAGTTAGTGCTCAGAGCAGGACTTGAACCTGGGACCTCCGGATTTCAAGTCCGGCGCCCTAACCACTCGGCCACGCTGCCTACTTTGATAGCGTTATTTGCACTCGCCCTGTTCTCACAACTTAACTACGGGACGACAAAAATAGCTTTTTGTTTAGCTTCTTGTTTTTCATGCAAGATACGCGTGCATTTGACACCAGGAGCCGTCACAAGAACTCCGAGTCTTGAACTTTACTTATTCAGATTCATTTTTGGCTGGTTTGACCAAAAGCGCCAATTGAGTTTAAATTCATGACTGCTCAACTAAAAGACAGGTTTCACGCAGTTATTTCTTGCAAATGGACGGCCAGAAAGGTACGACAATTTAGCTCTGTGACAATTGATCGAATCTTCTTGAAAAAAGAGTCGGGTTTCACTCTGATACAAGAGAAATCCAGGAGACCCCTTGGGCCATTTTAAATTTCATTAATGATTTCTAACCAATAGTTCTCACGGTGAGGAGTTGTATAATTGTATTCATAAAATATTTTACCAGGTGGTGAAGAGAACATCCTTTGCCACAGTAGTGACCCCTGGGGTCGTGAAGACATCTTCCTTCACGAGTATGTACACGGACTCCACAATGTGGGTGTGACGTCAGTCATCCGGGACTTCGACAGTCGCCTGAACGCACGCTACAGATATCTGAAAAGGACTGGGTTGAAATGGAGAAACACGTATGCGATGAGTACTGACCGAGAATACTTGGCAGAAGGAGCCCAGAGTTACTTCGAAGATAACGACGAGCAAATTCCAGGAAATGGCATTCACAATCACGTGAACACCAGAGCAGAGCTCTTCAGCTACGACCGTGATCTGTATAACTTCGTCAACGAGATCTTTCCTTGCAAGAATAAACTCCTTCTCCGATGCGATGCTATAAATGGTAAGACCGCTTAGTACGTTCGCATAGAACTACGTTTCTCCAAGAAATTTGACCTGTGTTTGACAATTGCTCCGTCCGTTTACGCAAGAAAACTGTGTGTAAAATAATTGAGTACAAGTGTGTTTCGTGCAGCAACCAGCCTCGTACCCAGAGCTTTCTATCGTGTTTCGCGGTGTATGCTTGACGAAAACGAATAACTCTGGGAGAACCAAGGTGATCCGGTTGTCCTCGGTTTGTTATATAACAAGTGCGTTACTAATGAGTTCTAATACATTTTGGCAGTGTTTGTAACCGATTAGTATACTAGAATGAGTAAAAAAAATCTTTTTAGTAGGGAGCAAGCAAGTTAATTGTCAATTATACACTTGCCATAGCAACCAATAATTTGTTCACTTTTATCTACTTTCTGTAGTTTTCCACGCTTTTTCCGACAAGAGATAGCGTGACATTAGCGCGCGCTCAAAATGAGAGAATTGTGCTTCATTTTTGAGTCCCAAAAAGGTGCCAATAACAAGTAATTATTATGAGTTACTCGTGCAATTGATAATTTACACCACTCTCGTATATAATGTTTGAATTTGTACCAAATTACACTCGTCCAATGAATCGTACAATTTTGGTACAATTTTCGCATCACTCGAGGTGTAAATGATTAATTGCACTCACATTCATGATTGCCTAACATGATGCTTACCTTGTTTGATCACTATTATACATTACAGGTGCCAAGCCCTACCATTTCAAGATGAATTGTGACAAAAGTAAGTGCAAAAAATGTAGTTTGCTTAATTGTGTGATCAGTTCGTTAACAAAATCACTCTTCGATTAAACTTTCGCAAAATCCAAATATCTAGAGCGCTATTCACAAGGCCATACTAAAGCACTTTCAATCTACCGGAAGCCAGATTGGTCCGAACAATAAATAATTTTGCTTTCAAGAAGAAAGCAATCAGCAGTGCGAACAAACTTTACTTCTCACCTACCGCTTAGTCCAGAACCTTTGTAAATCAGGTTAACTACTTACATGTCCGATTGAAGGGCAACTATCACGTCACGAACCGGATCCAGTTCTCTCGCCGCCAAAAAGTAAGATTTTGGAAATGGCGTCCGGAAGCTCTCGGAAAGTCATATTTTGTCACACTAAATGCGCAATACCTCAAAAACTAGCGCGCATATTCCAGTGAAATTTCGAGAATCGGAATATTACGGGAAGTACTGTCGAACAAGGGAAAGTCGTTTGGGCTTTGCATTTGTCCTTGAAGTCTAACCAGGAACTCCTGACACCTACCTCCCCTCCCCCCCATCCCCCCGCCCGGCCGCCCGGCCGCCCGCCCAACCACCCCCCCCCCCCCCCCCCCCCGCCCATGGGCTTTTTGGTTTTAGTTAATATCTTAACTAGAAATACGATATTCGCAGAGGTCCCACGCCCAAGTAATCGATTATGTATGACACTGCTTAGAGCTCTCATGTACTGTATGCTTTCACTACACATCTCAATATTATATAATGTAATTAAAGGCGGATGACACTATATTAGCATTTACATGATAGTGGCACGTGTCCCATTCCGGAGAGTACTCATCATAATTTTGGGTGGGGGTGTGCCGCCTGGACCTGAAAACCCCTTACCCTATTTCAGACTAAAATATCTGACTTACTATACCCATTTAGACCTGACTCCATAAATATATACCCTATTTCAGACCTGACTCCAAAATGTAATACCATATTTCAGACCTATTTTAGAGATTTATTTCTTTTGCATCAATTTCCGCCCTGTGTTTTTTTCCATTTGCTGTGCATTGTCTGCTGTGACACATTTCTATTAAAATCATACCCTATCCCAGGTCAAAAAGGCAAAATCTATACCCTATTTCAGACTAAAAATATTTGAAAACGATACCCTTTGGGGCGGCACATACCTATATGGCATAGTACTCCCCCCTCCCCTCCCCGGGATCCCACTGCTGTTTGAAGAGTACAGTAATTTTATTATATAATATGTAGGGTGGTCTTAAAAGAAGGAAGTTCTTATGATATTATTCATCATGCCATGTCCATTTCACAGTAATTTATTCTGTCTCATAAGAAAGTATACATAGTCAGTCTTTGCACTACATTCATTGGTGAAAGACTGTATATTACATACTTCTCAAGTACCTGTAGGTTACATTATACTTCTCAGAAGCAAATTGATATGCATGTGTTGCCCAGTACATGTACAAACACACAAAATCCCATGCCAGAGAAATATAGCCCTAACCCTATACTCTCCTGTGAGTAAAAATGGAAAAATGAATTATAAATATTTAATAATTTTACAGAATATTAGACAAATGAGAGTCAGGTTTGCACATTATCCACAACTGTAAGATGCTGTGAGACATGAGAAGAGCATCAGTTTAGTACTGTATTGAAATTCTTATCTTAAATTTAAAAAGTGTTTTCTGTGGCTTGAGATACTATGTGTTGGCGGGGTAACAGTTTAGACAATATCTCACCAGATGTCATGCAGGTGCATGGAAAAAAACTTGTTCAAAAGAAAACTTATTAAACTATATCACTATAATTCTATCTAGGAAAAGAAAGAAATTAATGCTAGTAAAGAGCTGGCTGAAGTGAAATGAAACTGTGGTAAATGCAAATGACTTGTTTGGCTTATACATAATTATTATGTATCTTTGCAAATGGATTTTTGACTTTCAGTCTACTGAAGGCATTGACTTGTCAGGGCATTATCTAATTGAACTTGTTTAGATTATGGCAATTTTTTTCTGCCCACACCAGCTACTAACACAGTAAATCTCTTCTGAACATTACTTTATACACAGTAATGTATAAAGTACAGCTAAACTGCTAATTCAAAAATGCAAAAGGAAATGCAGCAATAAATTACATTCTTTTCCTGGTGCCAAATTGACAAAATAATCATTCATAACAATTTCTAGTTTACTAAACATCATTTCTGTTTATTTATATATACATTTTATATTAGTGTAAGGGGGGGGGGGGGGGGGGGGGGTTAGTAAGATAAAGAAGTAAACACAAACAAAGACTGTATATGGAAAGTAGTGGCCAGGTTTGGAAAGTTTAGCCCAACATAAAAAATACAGTTCAAATAACATTTGACTTATAGTACTTATACAGTGTTATACAGTACATGATAAAAACAGCTGAGCAGTTAAAAAAAACTGCCTACTTAAACCAGAACTCACAAGTTTTTGCAATGTATAATTTCACAGAGGACAAATATTTTGATGTTTTTTTGATAAACTGAAATCATGGTTTCTAGTGCTGCAATTTTAATAAACACAGTTCTCTCTAATCAAATGCACAGAAACGCCAACTTCTTCTGTGTGAGTGATATATATGTTGTGATTTTGTCTATAAAGCAAGTTAATTACTTGTTAAGTGGTAAATTAACCTCTGCACTGTATGACACTGGAAGTTAATTTAACTGTCAAGACTCAAACGGTCAGAACAGTTTTCTGTCGTGAAAATTAATAGCATCACAACAACAAAGCTTTATCGCGGCCACAAAATGTCCGATAAGCTCGAAGCAATGCATAACGGACGAGTTGAGTGAAGAAAGTAAATAGACGTGTATTACCTGCCCCTTGGAGCTATCGGCTGGCCTTCAAGCACTATTTTAGCTTATTTTCTGTCCTCCTGCTGTTCGTACAGAGCCGGGTTGTCAGGGTTAGCCCATCCACGGCTATGCAGATATTGTTGCCTCTGGAATTTGCCTCATTTTGAGCCTGAAGCCTGCGGGCCTCTTGTGCAATCGTTTCATTGTGGCGTCGGAAAGCAGCTCGTTGTCGAGCGGCTTTCACGAGCTGTTCTTTTGCCTGAGTTGTTTCTTGGGCCAGTTTCTGCCTATGATGCTCCCGATCAGCTGCTCTCTTTCCTGGGTTGTCTCCTGAGCTCGTTTCTGCTGATAATGCTCTCGGTCATACCGTTGCTTCACGCTTTTTTGGCAGCGACAGCACTGTCTGTTTGCCGTCTGCGCTCGAGACGGATACACCGCTCCTGCCTTGTCTTACGAATTCGTCTTAGTCTCGCTTGTTCTCTTCGTTTTTGAAGACAAACTTGTTTCTTCTCTTGAGAGTGTTCGGTTTGATTCTTCGCTTGATTCATACTTGCCTCCTATACAGTGTCCGTTGCTTCGCAACGGACCAGCAGAACACCACGTGATCAACCCAGCAGACACCGCGGTGCGGGAAGGTCGCCCGTGAACGAAAAACATTAAAACACGAGATTCGAGGTCGCGAGAGGAAAGAGCCTGGGAACGAGGTTAGAGTGTTCTACCCAGCAAACCCCGCGCGTGATTCTGTTTCGAGTTTCTACCCAGCAGGCCCCGCTGCGCGGGGAAGTGATTTTCTTCCGATGTTTTTCCCAGCAAACCCCGCTGCGCGGGGAGGTCGCCCGTGAACGAAAAACATTAAAAAACGACATGGTGTTCAGATTAGTACCCACGCAGGGCGTGGGAATTAATTTATGCTAGCGGGACCTCCGTAAAATACGACTGACATCGGTTTTTCTTTTTCTTTGTCAAGTCCATCTCGGTATAATTTATTCGTTATCGTTCGGATCATTCTGGCTTCCGGTTGGTTTGAAAATGTTTTAGTATGCGCTGTAGGTATTTGCAACATGTAACTGCACCTTGTGTAATGGGAACAATCCCTATATAAATACTATAATTATTAATTGATTTTAAAAGTTAGCGTGAGTGAAGGTACGAACAAGCTAAGTCGACCACGTTTAGATTTATAACATTTTCTTTTTCCAGATGGCAATGGTATCTTGATGGATTTCAAAACCAAAAAGCCTGTTGGTGGAGGACCAGACACCCCTCCTCCACTGACTAATCCTCCTCCCCAGTCCCCGCCTCCACTGACTAATCCTCCTCCCCAATCCCCTCCTCCACTGACTGATCCTCCTCCCCAGTCCCCACCTCCTCAGACTGTTCCTCCTGCCACCAATCCTCCCACAACGCAGCCCCCTCCAGTCACAACCGCGCCACCAGGTGAGTATGTCGATCTCACTGTGAGAATAGATCAGTTTCTCAAGGTTGCGCGCGCATCTAAGCTTAACGAGCCACAACCTTCGATATGAAAATTGTTTAGCGACCATCCACGCGTGAATGTTATAGAAAACGGCTTCAACTCAAATAGCCGTCCTAACTCAAAGAGCGCAACACAAAGCACCTAAATTAAGGCCGAATACAGTCCGCCATGAAAGAAAATTTTGAATTGGCCATTTCCGAGATACCCGTTGCCTCAACTAGAAACTGAGGCGAGTGCGAAACCTTTCTTATGAAAACGAGTTTGGTTTGCATGAAAATGAAAACTAATTTTCATAGCAAGTGTTTCGCACTAGACCTCGTTTTGAAACAGAGGCATCTCGGTAATGGCCTATTTGAAAATCGTGGCCTGGCAAGCATGGGTGCGCACGAAACTGGTCTAACGCTGTTGGCCACATCAATGAAAAAGTATCATTTAAAAAGTTTTAGATTTCTGACATATAGGATTCTTAACATTCTGGTGTAATCTTGTTCATTTTACTCCAATATTATGTTAACCTTAATGAAGAATTGCTTCGCAACGCCCCAACTAGCCCAATAAACCATTTTTCAAGGTTGCACGTTCATCCAAGCTTGATGGACAACAACCTTCGATATGAGAATTGTTTAGCGATCACTCATGCTTGAACTTTGTAGAAAACGGCTTTAAAACTCAAGATAGCCGTCCTAACTCAAATTAGAGCGCAGCATGAAGCATTTACATCGAGACCGAACACAGTCCGCCGCGAAAGAAGGCTAAAAGTTGAATTTGAAAATCTTGGCCCGTCAACCTTGGATGCGGGCGCAACCTTGAGAAAATGGCCTATTGCTGTATAATCAAGTTCCTTTCTTCCCTGTTTCTAGTGTGTGTGTATTGAGCCATTCATACTGTAAAACAGTTAAGTTATTTTAGTCTAAGCGTTTTAACCAAGTATTATAGACTAATTATTTCTTTTAAATATTGTGAGCCTGTTATTTTTGTATAAGGTTAACAAATTGACGTCAGTTTTTTATGTGTCTGTCCTCTTATTGATCATGAAACGCGTCATAACATTGTCAAAAAGTTGTGGATCCACGAGGCGCTTCGCTGTTTAGTTTCTGGCAACGTACATATGTCGGAAAGCTTCGAAAAATGACAAGTTGTCGTGCACTACTTTTGATCCCTCGAGTCCAGTTTGTCGCTTATGGCGTCTCAATGCTGTTGTTTATCGGCAGGAAACTGCAAGGACGACCACAACAGCTGTTCTTACTGGGCTCGCACTGGCGAATGTCAGAAAAACCCTGGGTACATGCTGAAGAACTGTCGAAAGAGCTGCAACGTATGCAGCAGTGGTGAGTCACAATGTTCTTCTCTACGGCGTACTCTCTTACTTTGTTCACACATACACACAAAAAAAAGTTTCATTATTTATACACGGTAGCTCAGCAGAGCTGGTGGGGCCGTGCTTTAAACTCAACGTAAATTTTCTAAAAATCCCAACCGCGCCTTGTTCGAATAAACTCGAATATTGCTGTGAAAAGTGCTACAATACAAATGAAGATCACGAAACGTCATCACAGGCCACCCCACACGAATGGCCCAAGCCGGCCAAGCGCCCGGCTGGCTTTTTATACGCGTACTGGCCTTCGGTCTTCACAAAGGACTGTTCCCGGCTCGTCCTCTTCTTTAGCAAGCAGTTTTCTTGGTGTATTTCCCTTGCTTGCGTCTCACTGAGATAGTTCGTTCTGTTCATGAATTATTCTTGCAGTCAACTGCTTCGACAATAACCAGAGTTGCTCTTACTGGGCAAGCATCGGCGAGTGCAGTCGAAACCCTGGCTACATGAAAGTCTACTGCAAGAAGAGCTGCAATGTGTGCTAGTGGCAGTCGCACTCAGGTAACCATCTAAGAATTTATCTCACAGGAAATCATAAAATTGTCTAGCGTCCATTGATTTCACAGGGCACAGAGAAGTTCGGTCGTTTTCCGTTATGTAAGACCGTACATACAGTAACTCGATGAACGATACCGCAGAACAAGATGATTTCACCGCGGGCGCGCGCCAAGCGATACACGTATGCCTCCGCGCGCCCGCAATGTAATTGTTATGCGGTATCCTTCATGTATTCGCGCGCCCGCGAAGTAATTGCTCTGCGGTATCCTTCATGTAAGTCAATATATAGGGTTTTACATAATAAAGCAAGCGAGCTCCTCTGCGCCCTGTGTTGATTTACGGTACTTGCACTATAATCATACCTTTTGCGTCCGTAGGAACCAAGGAACAAGAGAAGTGGTATTGAGTTTACCAGATATACACGTGCACTTGCTCTGTTATGATGACATGATTGATAATCGATGATTAAAACATTCATATAATGTTGCATTGCTCAAGTCATATGTCTCATGCTCTGTTGACAGAACTAAAGGTCTAGGTGCGGTTCCCAACTCCCAAGTCACAAACAAACAAACAAACAAACAAACAAACAAACAAAGATGGCGGCCAAACTTGGAAGGGGGTGAGAGTTGGGAGAAGTAGGACCTACATGCTTGCAATTTAAAGCTTGATGTATCGAAAAAGCCATCCACGTGTCGGCCATTGGTCGTATGTTTCTATAAGTCAAACAGCATTCAACTTCGTTCTTGAAAAGTTTCTCAGACTGGACGCGAACTGTAACCAGCCAGCATCCATCTTTGAACAATTCTGTAACATTTTCAAGGTGAAGGAAGTGTCAATCCAGAAAGCTTATTCTTTGCACTTTTATAATCTAACAATTTTATTAAATCTTAAAGTATACAAAAGTTTGCGAGAACTGCAAATACATATTTACAGACACTATATATGTACACATACACGTATGATAGACAAACCAAATTCAGGAAGTTTGACGAGGCAAGATGATTATGACGTTTCACGATAATCCAATAATTGATCATCTGTAAATGCAGATGGGGTCTGTAAAAACCCTATGATTGACGGCGACTTAGGTAATTTACAAGTCTAAGCCCGATCAAGGTAAGATGCATCCACGTCCAAAGGGTTTGTTTGGGGACGAGTCAGCAGCCACTGAACAAAACTGTGGAAACCACAGCAAATTCAAGTGCAGGAGTTCGTAGCGCAAATAACGTTTGTAAACCCTCAAGACTTAGCCGGAAGACTCGTTACTCAGTTATAAGTTCAACACATTTTCAATCTAAAATAACATATATATTGTGTACAAGAAACACGGAGCTTGCACACGAAATGAAATTTTACCTCAAGTTAGACTGAGTTGAGATAGAAATGGCGACAACCGCTGACCCACGGATGTGACGTCAAGAGCGTATCTCCACGATGCCGGGAAGAGAGGCGAGGTTCAAGATGAGAAACAAGCAGGCGAATCCAAGGGACGCAGTCTGCCTAAGGGTCGTCGTAGAGACTCCGTAACGCATCGAAGGCTTCTACTGTGACGGTGAGACTCCCTATTACGGCCCCTTCTTCTTCAGTAGTTACGTCATAAACTGTGGATTACACGAGAGAAACATATTTCAAACGCAATGCAATTTTCTCCAATAATTATTATGACAAATTTATCTTTTTCTTTTGAGTTAATTTATTGAAGATTTTTGTCGCACTAAAATTGTCTTAATGCCAAAATTTACCACGTCTGTTCCAATCCAACAAGGCAGAAACATCTTGGTTCATCAAGCTACAGGGCGCACAGTGATTTCTGGACTTTTAAATTCTGATTTTTATTTTTGGGCGCTGATTAGATGTGGAAAATATCTCCGATCAAATGTGAACTTACGTTCCAGATCTGTTTCAAGAAGGTCTTTTCCATCTTGTAATAGCTAAATGGTAAACAACCAAACCAAGTTAGTGGACTTACGGATCTACTTAAGTTCATATGCTAAATTAATTGAGTTATGTCAAGGATAAGGGCACGCGGTTGGTTCATATATATTTTCATACAAAAAAGATACAAGTTGCTGTCATAATTTTGACCGATAAAATGTCTAGAGTGACTTACATTATGAACTAAAACAGAAGCAAACAGAACGATTCAACCAAGAAAGTTTAAGTAATGTACAGACCTGTACAAAGTCAACCGCAGCAGTGGCTATATCAAGACAATCTCCCTCCTCGTCCTCTTCATCATCAGGCTCACTGACAACAGTGAAGACCAATCTGACGAAAAGGATATGCAAAAAGAAAGGTAAAAAATTGTGCTTTAGAAAAAAAAATTAAAAGAGAACACTCGAGAATATAACACGTTACGATATTTTGTATTATACCACGTTGGCATTTAAGTTCTTCATTCCTGTTATAAGCTATGACAGGCAAAGGCAAAACGTTGCCAGCTTGACATATGACACAAGCGTCTAGTTAATCAGATTGCGTGTACTACGCCTACCAAAAATGTTTTTATCGCCTATTACAAGTAGCTCGCTCTCCATTTCTACTACCACGGCGCGAGTTACTAGCTGTTCGCTAGTTTATAAGCATTTGGCTTACCTGGAGTCAGAAGCGAGCATGTGTTTGAGGTAGTTCCGTTTCACTTCGTTGTTTTCATTGTCCACGTGGAAAACTGTGATGAAGAAGGAAAAAGACATGACTCTCAAACAGAATTCAGCTGAATATCAACAGAACGTGCATCAAGTACAGCCAGGCACAACTGGCGAGGACCAAAAGAAATGACCCACAATTGTCGATATTCTGACGCAAATACGTAAACAACATTGAAACAAACAGACAAAAGCAAACGCCAGAGCACCAGTAGGTACAGTGCACTGAGGATAAACGAGAACTTGATAATAAGAAAGCGACTCTAAAACCGAAACACAGGCAGAAAATGAAGTTTATACAACGGAGAATTATCGTCCCGTAACTTTTAGGATTTGGGGTTGAGGGGCCTATTTTCTCTTTCTAATAAGAAGAGACTCTTCATACAGTAAGTTGTGAAATGGCGAGCTTGACCATTGCCACAAAGTTCTAAGAGAATGCCATGACACAATGACACATTTTTTTCAAAAGGAGCACCAATCGTAATCGGCGTGCACGAATTTTGGCACAGATCGTAGCGTCCTTCGTCGAACCACATTTTTCACAAAATTCTGGCTAAACATTTCACAAAACATACCCACTTGTAGAGGAACATATTTGAAGCATACCCACTAACACAAATATACAATCATACACTTATAAACATTCTGACAGGAAACGCAAAAGTATTTCCTTCTCAACCTGCATGTTTCATCAGACAAGACATTTCAGCGCACCTTTTTTGAAGTTAAAGGAAATCGGTTTGAATGCCGAGGGCTTGGGCAGAGACACTGGAGTCTCTAGTTCAGCAGGTTCGCAATCCAGAAACCGGTAGGACACAAATAACTGCTTAACTGACGGGTCCTCTAACACAGGCGCTTCCGGATGAAAAGTCAAACTTCCAATTTGAATGGTCACAGTTGAGGGAGGCTGGGGACAAGAAAATAGCTTCGTTAGTACAACAACAACAACAACAACCGGTTATATCCCATAATTTTTTGCAATTTTTTTAACGAGACTTAAATTTAGCGATTTCATTTGATGTTTTGACAATCCGAACTGCAACTTCTAAACAAAACAAATATACAAAGTTACAATATTCCCCAGTTCAGAAACCAAGTTGAGGAAAGCAATACTGCAGACATTGCCACCGACGAGCAATATAACTATTACCTGCTACCTTGCTAATGTGTCAGGCACATTGAAGTTCCCAGTTGTAGCGATTAAAGTTTGTATTTTTTTGGAAAATACAATTAGCGAGTACTAAAATGCGCGATTTTGCATGACATCATTGCTCGCGGCTGCGGCGAGCTTAAAATTGCAAATTCTGTTTTTCCGTTTTATTTTTGTGGGTCAAGAATCAGCACACGGTGATTGCTTGGCATTGTCACATGACATACGATGACGTAATTGACTTCGCAAACAACTTGAGATGTGGGCTGTTGAATTGCTCGTTACTTGTGTGTGAAAGTTAACTGCATCCTATCCAAACTCAACATCGTTTGGCTCTCTGGAACATGTTACGGAACCGATAAACTGGATTTTAGGGATGATTTTTGCTTGCGTTCCTAAGTTCACCGCGGAAATTTGATGGATTCGATTATTTGACGGATACCGCTACGAGATTGCAAATAACTCTGTCGACGAAACTTTCTGTGGCGACACGAAATACTTCTGTGAAGATACCAGGCCGAAAACGAAAACCAAAGCTACGATGAGCTTTAGCCGTAAAACAGTGGCGATCGCTGCTTTACACTATATGTGACATTTGTTGCCTCATAAAATGCTTCTGCTTATTGTACATTGCCTGTTGAAATGTTTCTTCCATTCGATCATGTAGCCTTTGTTTCGCAATGGTGATTGTATACTAGAAATGAAAAATACACCGAAATAATCCTGGGCATTGTGTTTATTTGCAATTTATTTTGTTTGGAATTACTCATAAACACTAAATTGCTGTCCTCAAATAGTTTACCAAGAAAGGCCCTGTTTACATGCCGTTACAGTGCCACAAGAAACAAGAAATGTACCCTTCGGTTGGTCAAAAACCAAAATGACTGGAGGGAATGGCGCGCGATTTAAAAATAGGCCGCCACGCTGAATCTGTTGCTCTGCCTACTGCTGACAAACACAGCATGAAAACGCACAACTGGCGACTTGTAAACGTAAGTGTTGCTGTTTTAACCCGTTTATTTAGCTGACAGTTATGGTCGTGCCGAAAAAGCGAGAGGCTTCTTGCTTGGTTTCTTCATTACGCCATTTTGTATTTGATATCAAAAACAATCCCCGTGGGGGTCCCCTTTTATGGTCGTCGGGCCACACCCGCGAGCAACAAAAAGGGCAATAGAGCGTTAAGAAACAGACTACGAACTATAGCTGTGTGAAAGTTGAAAGATTTGCGGTAACAATACCAAAGTTAAACAAAATGAAAGTAATCTGTGTTGGATTAGGCAAGACGGGAATCACCTCGCTTAATTCAGCTTTGGGGACCCTTGGCTATGACGTTGCCTCCTATCCTGAGCAAATGTTTGAATTTGTTGACCACTGGTACGATGTGTTTCACGGCACTGATCTCGATGTCCGACGTGTGTATGGCAAATACGATGCCGCTATTGATATGCCGTGTCCTGTTTTCTTCGAAGAGATTCTAAAAGAATACCCCGACCTTAAAGTTATTCTAAGTTTGAGAGAAGAGGAGTCGTGGGTCAAAGCCAGAGTGAAACAGTGGGAAATGAATAAGGAGGCGACACCCGCTCTGTGGTCCTACTTGTCTCCTTATTACCGCAAGCATAAGTTCGTGGATGAATCGTGCCTGTATGCTGCTGTCGGCGAAGCTAAGAATGGCAAAAACACGAACATTCTCCGAAAGCGCTTTCGTATCCACAACGACCGAGTCCGATCCATCGTTCGGAAGGAGAATCTTCTCGAGTTCAGCGTGAAAGATGGCTGGGAACCGCTTTGTGAATTCTTGGGCTGTTCTATTCCGCCCGTTGCCTTTCCACACAAAAATATTAAAGGTCAAAGCACAGAGAGGTTTTACCAAGAAAGCAAGTATGGGATACAAGCGAATCGGGAAGTTCGGCGAAAGGTGAAAGCCTCCCTCGTTCTTGTGTTTCTTTTTTGTGCAGTATGCACTGTATATTTGCTTGCAAGTTAATAAATCATTTGTGCACATGATGAAAACTCCACTATTTCATGGAGGAAAGCAAACGCAGTTTTCACTAGACTTCTAGTTTTCTAATGAAGGTTGTACTATCATTTGTAAAGTTTTGACATGGCGTGTAGCTTGTTAACAAAACTAGACTGGCGTTACCAGTGAGCTCGCGGCGTGAGTTGCGTCGAGACCAGAATATACTAAAATGGAAAGTAGGTATTACATTACTCGCTTTCAATTTTATATTTGTTACAAAGCACGAATACTCGAAAGCCTGATAGAAGTGAAACGCATTCAGTTAAAAAACAAATCAGATAAGATTGAAGCGCGAAGGCTGGATTAATCGTGGCCTCTGACTAGAAAAAGTGTTCGAAGTCAAACTGTCAAATTCGATTGTGCATAAAAAGACAAGTCACGCATTACTCAGCTTTCCTTGCTGGCTGCCCTTCGGCTCCTAAGCTCAAAATGCAGAGTCGCTCAACCTTTAAGAAGCAAGTGTATGAATGTTGTAACTAGACTTGCCTTGCCAGTGAGCTCGCGGCGTGAGTTGGGTCGAGACCAGAATATAAAATGGAAAGTAGGGGACAAGAGCGGAACTCCCAAGAGAGACTTCCAATTTCTCACCATAAAAATATCACACAGTATAGAGAACTTGGCTTTTGACACCTTGCTCTTTTGACACCTTGATTAAACTAAAAATTATTATTACAACACTCATACACTTGCTTCTTAAAGGTTGAGCGACCTTGCATCTTGAGAATGCGTGACATATCTTTTTATGCACAATCAATTTTGACAGTTTGACCTTGACTCATATTTCTAATCAGAGGCCACGATTAATCCAGCCTTCGCTTCACTACTTATGTGTTTTCTTTTCTTAACTCAATACGTTTCTTCTATCAGGCTTTCGAGTATTCGTGCTCTGTAACAAATATAAAATTGAAAGCGAGGAATGTCACACGAGAGATGCTTACAATATTATTGCGCTTTTGTTCACAGTGGGTTCAGTCCATTTGTGACTGCAAACTCAATCCTCAGAATTATTTCGGTGTATTTTTCATTTCTGGTATTTAATGAACATTGCGAAACAAAGACTACATGATCGAATGAAAGAAACACTTCAACAGGCAATGTACGATACGCAGAAGAATTTTATGAGGCAACAGATGTCATGTACAGAGTAAAGCATAAAGCGTCATTGTTTTACGGCTAAAGCTCACCGTAGCTTTGGTTTCTGTTTTCGCCCTGTTATCTTCCCAAAAGTATTTCGTGTCGCCACAGAAAGTTTCGTCGGGACTAAATACTTATCGGCGACAGAGATATTTGCAATACCCCAGAAGTACCATCAAACATTTCTTTACGGCTATTCTCAAAGCTTGTACGGTGAACGCGAGCCAAAATCTTTTCCTAAAATCCAGTTTATCCATGCCTATTCCACAGAGCCAAATGGCGTTGAATTTGAATGGGATGCAGTTTACTTTTTCGCTTCACTACTTATATGTTTTCTTTTATTAACTCAATACGTTTCTTTTGTATCAGGCTTTCGAGTATTCGTGCTCTGTAACAAATATAAAATTGACAGCGAGGAATGTCACACGAGAGATGTTTACAATATTATTGCGCTTTTGTTCAGTGTGTTCAGTCCATTTGTGACTGCAAACTCAATCCTCAGAATTATTTCGGTGTATTTTTCATTTCTGGTATTCACTGACCATTGCGAAACAAAGGCTACATGATCGAATGAAAGAAACACATCAACAGGCAATGTACGATACGCAGAAGAATTTTATGAGGCAACAGATGTCATGTACAGAGTAAAGCATAAAGCGTCATTGTTTTACGGCTAAAGCTCACCGTAGCTTTGGTTTCTGCTTTCGCCCTGTTATCTTCCCAAAAGTATTTCGTGTCGCCACAGAAAGTTTCGTCGGGACTAAATATTTATCGGCGACAGCGGTACCATCAAATATTTGTTTACGGCTATTCTCAAAGCTTCCGCGGTGAACGCGAGCCAAAATCGTTCCCGAAAATCCAGTTTATCCGTGCCTATTCCACAGAGCCAAATGGTGTTGAGTTTGGATGGGATGCAGTTAAGTTTTACACACAAGTAACGAGCAATTCACTGGCCACATCTCGAGTTGTTTAGCGAAGTCAATTACGTCATCGCCCAGCACGTGATAATATGAACCAATCACCGTGTGCTGATTCTCGACCCACAAAAAGGAAAAAAAATAAAATAAAAATCTCCATTTTTAAGCTCTCGTGGGCCCCAGGCCCCCGCGAGCAATGATAATTTGTAGTTTAATCAGGTTTCATTTGAGCAAGGTGTCAAATACTAAGTTCTCTATACTGTGTGATATTTTTCTGGTGAGAAACTGGAAGTCTCTTGGCAGTTCCGCTCTTGTCCCTAATTTCCATTTTAGTATATTCTGGTTTCGACCCAACTCACGCCTCGAGCTGACTAGTTCGTTTAAGTTCGCTAACTAAGTAGTCGCTGAAAATAGCAACCTCTGGTCGTGGTGCTACTGATACGGCTTTTCCTTCTACGACGACAATCGATTACAACATTATGGCTCTTGAAATCTCACCCTGTTGTTTTTGCTACTCCTATTTTGTTTATTTATTAATAGACACGAGTGTTTTACTGGAAAATATACCGTGCATAAAATCCATACGAAACTACATCATACTGGCGTATACTGACGTATTTTCCATATCCTCACTAGTGAGGATATCGTTGGAATCATTTCCCGCTTATGCACGGTTGTTTGTGCAATTTCTCATAAAACACTCGTTTCAAATATAATAAAAAGAAAATTACACGGCGGCTTGAAGATATGGATTTTATTTTGTCGTGGTAAAAACAATATTTTACTCACTCGCGAAGCGTTCGTTCGTAAAATATTGTTTTTACCACTCGAAAATAAAATTCATATCTTCGCGCCGCCGTGTGATATCCTCTATGTACTGCACATGAATCACTCACCGGCACCACTGAGGCAGATCGTGCGACGGTTCTCGGAGACATGACTAGACCTTCACTCTCACTGGTCCCTGCTTCACTGATTTCCTGATCCAGCCGACTTTGCACCTCATCTTCCTCCTCTTGTTCCTGTTCCTGCTCTCCCGTCCTATCTCCCTCCTCTTCTTCGTTCGTGTCCTTGTCCTCCCGCCCTTCCTCATTCTGTGCTCCTTTTTCTTGTTCATCTGTGTCTTCCTCCACACCTTCATCCTCCTCCCCTTCCTCACTTAATCTGGCCATGGGGATTTCCACTTCCTCTCCAATGGTCGAGTCATCCTCTGCAAACAGACGACGTTAGTCTCAAGGATATAGAGGATATTACACGGCGGCGCGAAGATATGAATTTTATTTTCGAGTGGTACAAACAATACTTTACGAACGAGCACTTCGCGAGTGAGTAAAATATTGTTTTTACCACGAGAAAATAAAATCCATATCTTCAAGCCGCCGTGTAATTTTCTTTTTATTATATTAGACACGAGTGTTTTACGAGAAATTGCACAAACAACCGTGCAAAAGCGGGAAATGATGCCAACGATATCCTCACTAGTGAGGATATGGAAAATACGCCACTCGGGTCCCGGATGTAGTTTCGTATGGATTTTACGCACGGTATATTTTCCAGTAAAACACTTGTGTCTATACAATAAATAGAGGATATTACACGGCGGCGCGAAGATATGAATTTTATTTTCGAGTGGTACAAACAATATTTTACGAACGAGCGCTTCGCGAGTGAGTAAAATATTGTTTTTACCACGAGAAAATAAAATCCATATCTTCAAGCCGCCGTGTAATTTTCTTTTTATTATATAGACACGAGTGTTTTACGAGAAATTGCACAAACAACCGTGCAAAAGCGGGAAATGACGCCAACGATATCCTCACTACTGAGGATATGGAAAATACGCCACTCGGGTCCCGGACGTAGTTTCGTATGGATTTTACACACGGTATATTTCCCAGTAAAACACTTGTGTCTATATAATAAAAGAAGCTATGCGGGTTGACTGAGTTGGCGATAGAATAGGCCATTGCCGAGGCCTAGTGCAGAGCATGCAATGAAACTTTTAGTTCATTTCATCTAAATCAAACCCATTTTCAAGGGCCTTGCACTACAGACCTCGCTTTGAAACGGAGGCAAGATGGACTATTAAAGTCAGTATCGAACAAGAGAATAGAGTAAAAAAACAGTTGGCCACGGAAAGTTGGGCAATTTTACGGCGTAATCGAGCTTTGAGTACTCCAGGCAACAAGAGACAAACAAAGAAAAATATATCAACCCTCTAATTCTTGGATTGTCAATTTGTAAAGACCGCTTGGCTAGTACGCTTTAGTACATATATCATATATGACAACCTGTTATTCATCGGAATCTCTAAAATTAAGGCTTCTGAAAAACTGCAGGCCAAAAATTACCTGAAACTTGTTCCTCTTCAAACAAAGTGTCTTCACTCGCCGCCTCAGTTGTTCTTCTCATTTCCTCTGCCACAAGGGCTTCGTCATTCTAGCAATAAAACCAACAAACAAATAAGCAAGCAACTGGACTGACTCAGCCAGAAGAGGTGGTCGTAGGTTGTGGGTTCGATTCCCAGGGCGGGTATCAAAGGATGTTTTCATCCGGAGAGGCAACTCCAACCGCTTTTCCCTTCCGAACCTGCATGTTTACGTTTTGTAAGTCCTCCACCACAAAGTCTCCCTCGCAGCCGTGTTGTTCGGATTTCAGCAGCTGTTAGTGGAGACTAGTTTTCCCAAGTGCTAGCTTTCCGTTGTGCTTCACTTCAAACATTACTTCGAAAACTACTTTGTTACGCGTAACATGTCATGCCCAAATTTGGAAAAGGACAGCTTCATCATAATTATGATAATTTATGACCAGAACATGATTATCGACGGCGCTTAGCACATGATCCTTTTCCGACTTTAGCGGGAATACAGGACGTCTGCACGCAGGTTAACACTTCTTGACTGATCAAGCTACCAGGCGCGCAAGGATTTATGGACATTTTATCTATGATTGTAAGGGAGTACAATCGGAATTTATCTCTCTCTAAAAAAACAAAAGGCAAAAATCAACAGCAACAACAACAACAAGAACAAAACAAAAAGTTAGACAAAGGAAAGACCATTCTTTCGGATTTTTGATTAGTCGCTGTCGAGACGTTATTCGAGTCGATTTCGTTTCACAGATTGTATTTTTCCAGCCACGTAAAGCAACAGGAGGAAAGTCTGTTTGCTTTCGCAGGTTAATGCGCACATAAATCTTGAGAAATGAATCAATTGTCATACCGTTTCATCGTCCCAGGAACTCGCCTCGCTGCCAGCCTCGGCTTCAGCTGGAGGCTTGGGTGGCTCCGGGGCAACAGTTTCTACCATCTCGTCAACAGACATGTCTTCGATAGGCTTTTCCTGAAGATTTTTCCGAGGGAGAGCCTTGGGTTTCTTGTCCCCCTCCGCGACCTCAGTCAACTCATCCAACGACATCTGCTCCAACGGTTTCTCCCTGCAGATACAGAGAATTGTTAGCATGTCGGTCTCTTGGTAGCCTCCTGCACAGCCGTTTTCAGTTTTGCTCCCAGTCTCACTACTTAAAAAGGTTAGTTGGGAGCGAGAGAGGGACTGAGACTAAGAACGGCTGCGAAGAAGGCTCTAGTCTCTTGGATGCTTTCTAGGTTTCAATCAAACGTTCACCTTTGTGAAAAAGGTTAGTGATGTTTGTTTGTTGTTGCATTTAGATTATTGGAGCATGTCGACATGTCTGTCTGTGACCTGTCCCGGCTCGAGTAAAATAAATGACCGAGGAATGATTTGCGGATTCCACTTGTATTTAAGCTCCAGTGCACGCCATGTTCAGAAATCTCAATGTTTGAAATTTCCTGAATGCGGATTCTGGATTAGTTCTCGCGGTAAAGCTACACCGAGATAAAAGTCAAGACAAGAGCAGAGAAAAGAGAGAAGAAATGGGGCGGGGAGGGGAGAGAAAACCGAGAGACTCTGACAATGAGAATAAAAACAGACATATAGACACACACACACACACACACACACACACACACACACACACACACAACGAGAGAGAAACTTAGATATGGTAAAAATATAGGAGAAAGGACAACAAAAGACAAAGACAGCAGCCGACACAAATAAGAATCACAAGTAAGAATAGCGAGATGTTGCGTTATTGCTCACTTTTCGTGTCTCTCTTTCTTGACCTGGATTTCTTCTTTTCTGTCCACCTTTCGCTTGAGTTGCGTCGCAGTGGGAGGCGGCACTTCTTCAGCTGACGATGGCTGCTCTTGTTTCGGTGTGGATGAGTCAACAGGGAACGGCACCGTTTTCCGCTTGCTGGGAACAGGTCTTGGTACTGCTGGTTTGGGTGTCACCATCACTGGTTCATCTTCACTCGGCTCCGCCATTGGGCGCTGCAAAAGCACACGTGATCAACGCCACATGTAATCCAAACCTAAAGAGGCCCTCTCAACCACAGTCCTTTGCGCGCCGAAATGCTTGGTTCCATCATTTTTGGGACCCCCGAAAGTCGGAAGATGAATAGCAATCCACTTCCATCCGACTTGTTTGAGGAGAAGATTAGTTTCTTTTGATTTAAAACTGCTACTAACCTATGTTTCTTTTGATTAATTACGTTCTTTTGTGTTGGGAACCAAATTCAGCCTTGGATTTTCCAGATGTAAACAAAAACATTGAAAAGGCTGAGAGGGCCACTTTAAGGACAAGGCTGATTTCAGCACTCTGGAATTATCACTTTAAACTATAACTATAGATTATGCCAGGAAGTTAGTTGCCCTAATATCATCACCTGCCCTAGTCGCATATTTTTCCCGCGCAAAAGAACAACACCGTCCACGCATTTCCCGCCATTCTTCCTCGATATCAATACATACGGAAATGGGAAGTGTAGGCCATATTATGAGCTAATGTAGTGCTCTGCGAATAGTGAAAACTTCGTAGTATACTCTACAAGCATGCACGTAAAATATGCATTGATCGGCTAGAAAACTCCTCCAACTAACCTGTAATGCGCCTCTTGGTTTAGCACTGGCCGGTAGATAAGTGTATTTCCACTTGAGATAGACGTCTAACGTACCGTTTACCTCACCCGACGCCTGAAAATCAGAAAAAAGATCAAATCAAATAATTTCGCCTCATCCTCCAAGGCGTACTCCTTTCTCTACCCTGCGAATTTAGCTCTGCTCTACCAGAGAATGTACGAGACTGACAAACTGAACGGACGAACAAACCAAACAAACATGCTCACCTTGCGCAGCTCAAACGTTCCTCTGATGGGTTTGTCGTTTGCCAAACTTATGAGTGGAATTTTAGCCAAACCAAGGTAGGCCGTGGGTTCAGGATCCGCGTCATCGAACACGTAAACCTCCATGTGCTGGACAATCAAACGAACAAACAAACAAATAAGCCATGAGGCTGAATTATTTACGAACCATAGTAAACAATTACTTTCTCTCTCGCAGCCTTATTTTTATAAAAGTGTCAATCAAACAATATAGCAGCAACACAACAACGGCGACTGAGTATGAACTGATGATCTGTCTAACAAGGGAGCGGGAGGAACAGGAAGAGAAAGAGATGGTGATTAACGCAGACCGACAAACAGAGACAAAGCGAGAAGCAGAGAAAAAGACGGAGTGGGACAGTAAAGGAAACACAGTCCAAAAACTACAGGCAGAGCCACCTCCAGAGATTAAAAAAAAAAGACAAAAACACACCACTCCAAACAAAATACCGACAGACAGAGACAAAGCGAGAAGCAGAGAAAAAAGACGGATAGTTGGACACAAAAGGAAACAGACACTGACAGGAACCAAACTACAATAACCAGAAAAGCATTTATAGCAGGGAATTCTGCAACTACGACAATATCACCGAATACAACAGCACTCTGGGTATGAAATGAGTCCTTACAGCCGCTCGGAGATAGCTGTCGAGCTCCTGGCTCATCGGGACGGGGTAACTCCTCGTGTCGTTAAACTCCGGAGTGTTGGAACTCTGAATAATTTCCGAGTCGTGGTCTGCAAAGTCGTAAAATCTGTACACAGCGTACGGACACGGCTGGATACCTAGAATATAAAACAAAAGCCCTTTCACTCCGACACTCAAAATACAGATTCTCCGAACCTTTTTAGAAGAAAATAAACAAGTGATGTAGTGATAATTGATAGTTTAATCAGCTTTCATCTGAGCAAGGTATGAAAAGCTAAGCTCTCTCCTTTCTGTATAAATATTTTGTGAGAAAATGAAGGAGAAAATTAAAGTTGATTGTGAAAGGGTTAACGCGTAGGGAAATTGTTTCAACTTGTAAAACACACTTGTAAATGTTTTAAATAAATTGACTACAGGGGCCAATTCAATAAAACAGTTAAAAGTGCACTTTACAAGTTGGGCCAATTTCCCCACGCGTTAAAGCACACTTTAACCCAATACCATGACCAAATCAGTTCAAGTTATACAGTTGAGACCAGTATCTGTAATGTTTTGCAAACTTTTGCCCGATTGGAGTCCGTTCAGAGGTGTTTGAATAATGGTCCAACCTGTAAAATACACGTGTAAATGTTTACTGAATTGGCCCCAGGAGGTTGTGTGATGACTGCAGGACTTACCATCTCTTCTTGCTTTGAGCCCCACGCATCTGATCACGTGCACGTCCAGCTCATTGACATCGGAAGGCGGCTTCTCCGCATGCCCGGCTTCCTCCAGTGCTGTGTACGCACTAGAATTCATGTAGCCTAGTGCCTTGGTACGCTCCTGAGACGCAGGAGGTACAGAGAAAAAAGTGATCAAAAGAGGCTGCATACTTTCAAACACAACACAGCCGGACAAGCAAAAACACCGTTAAATCTGAGTCAGCGAAATAGTGTCAATCTAAAAGACCAAAGGAAATGTGATCAACACGAATGTCATCAACACGTCGATTTAGAGTTTTAGCACCAGCTCTCTCATAGAACTTGACGTTTGTGATAGTGTTCTCAACAAGTAATGGAGATTGTACTTCATCCACCCACCCCTCCCTCACCAAAAACACCGTTGCACCCACCCTGTACAGTCGAATAGCTTGATCCATGGGGACGCGAAGACGGACCCAGTACTCCACGGTGGCAAACTCAGTTCCTTGACACCGCGGGCCACATCCTGAAACAAGAAGACAGCCTCTCTTGTCACAAAAAGTCTAATTAATTTTGGCTTTAAAAAATCATCCGAAAACCTCTGTTCTTTGTCTACTTTTTGTGTGTCTATGTGTGTGCATTTCATTAACGTGCTTCCCAGCAAGACTACAGTAGAACCCCGCTAAGTCGAACTCGGTTAACTCAAACTCTCCGCTATCTCGAACTCAAACCCATTTTCCTCGGATTTCCCTTTCAGTCATTTACTATCGGCTAACTTGAACTCCCGCTACCTCGAATTAGTATATACCACACAAGTGAATAGTGCTTTTCGCGCGCTCTGATTGGCTGCTCAATCTCGGAATATCAAGTACATTCATCTCCCGGCGGCTTCCGGTAAAACAAAATGGCGCGCGAACCCAAGTTTTGCCCACTTTTGTCGGAAATAAAATAGCTATTTGGGAGTTGGCTATTAAACTTGTGTGGTATATACTAAAACAATTATTCGCCTCAGTGTCGGTGAATAGCGGTGGATATTTACCTCGCCGAAACGGCTCGGTAAATATCCACTGCTATTCACCTCCACTTCGGCGAATAATTGTTAACTATTTCTCGCTTCCCTTGGGGGTTTGAGTAAGCGAGGTTCTACTGTACCTTACCAACTAGTTTTGCTGATCCGTGGATCCTGCCGTGGGACTTCTCTAGCAAGTCTCTAAACCTGAGTTGACAGGCAGCAACAGTTTGGTAGTCAGTCCCAAAAGCTCTGTGCAGCTCCACCAGGCTCGATTCCTAAGAAGTAGGGAAATTAAACATTGTCAGCCGTATAAGTATTGGATACCAAGGTTCCTTTTCGTAATAAAAGCATATTCAGAGTTCCATATTGTCTGAGTTTCATCCATGAGATTCTTGGTTGCACTCACTACCGATAAGACTCGTAAAAGTGCATAGTAGAAAGGTAAGAAGAGAATATTAAGAGACATTTGACAATCATGAACGCATCCATAGCGTAAGGTAGGGCGTCAACGCAACAGTCAGGCACTCGCTGCTTCAAACCTAAGTATATGGAAAGTGTTGCTGGGAAAGCTCCTTGTTACGATACTTTACATTTGCTTTTGAGTGCCTCTTGATAAACTGTTTGCTGGGTACAAACCTTTTGTAAATAATGAAGAAAGAAGTCGTCCACTCTGACAATGTACTGAGATGTGAAGTTGAATTCGGGTCTGAAGAGAAAAAAAAAAAAAAAAAAAAAAAACCGGTGCATAAACTTTAGTAAGGCGAGTGCAATTCATGATTCACACCACAAGTTATGTTTGAAAATTGTAGGCGAGTGCAATTTGGTAAAAGTTTCAAAAATCACGAAAAAGAACTACGAAAAAGACCTACAGTCAAAGCTCTCTGGGCGGACACTCTCGTAAGCGGATAGCTCTACTTACAAACGCCTCTACGAAACTCAGTTCAACTCCAGCTCATTCAAACTCTCTATTTACACATTCTCGTAAGCGGACAGTTCCAGTTACGGACAATTTTTCTGCTTCCCGAGTTGTCCGCTTACGAGAGCTTCAATAATCGATAGCCGCCAGTTTCGAATGGTTTGAAAATGGCGTCGACTATTGCATAAACGGTGAGTGCCTCTTAAAATACCAAGAAATTTTCTAGGAAGGTGTATGAAAGGCAATCTTAAAATTATCTGATAGAAATGAAATGCCTGTACCTGCTTCCCTTCATCACAGGAGTAGTCTGAATCTCGTGTTCAAAAAATTCAATGGTGACAAACGTCATCGGGTCATCCTCTCCGAACTCCTCGGCGGCTTCCGTGGAAATCATCACCTGAGAGAAGGACGAGACAAGCAGCTGAGATTCATACTCAAACAAGCAAAATAAAAAATGCAAGACAATATATTACGCACACTAAAAGACATGCTAGAGCCTCAATGGCTAACTAACGCTGTTCGAAACAACTCTTCGTTTCCCGTAGTTATGGGCTTGCAATCAATCCCAGATATTCAGAATACAAAGACATCGCGGCCATGTTGGTTCCAAGTAAAGTGGAAGCTAATGAGCAATCTTTTGTTAAAGAGGCCCTCTTAACCACAGTCCTTTGCGCGCCGAAATCATTGGTTCCGCCGTTTTTCAGGCCCTTGAAAGATGAATAGCAACCCACTTCCATCTGACTCGTTTGAGGAGAAGATTAGTTTTTATTTATTTATTTATTTATTTATTTATCTAAAAGTGCTACTAACCTATTTTTCTTTTGATTAATTACGTTCTTTCGTGTTGGGAAACAAATTCAGCCTTGGATTTTCCAGATGTAAACAAAAACATTGAAAAGGCTGAGAGGGCCCCTTTAAGTTCATCAAAGATGGCCGCCATGAGGTCACGCGAAAAGTAAAAATAGCACGTTGCACAGCAGTGACAGATTTAAAGGGTAGCAACAATGTTGTCTTCCATCTGTTAAACGTACTTTGCTTATGTGTATCTCGAACACGTTTTGGCCTCTTTCCAGTTCAAGAACACTGTCCGCTTCCTCATACTCGGAATCCTGAAGATACGAATACAAAGAGACCGCACAAAGAGAACTCAGAACAAATATAAAGTCACTTAAACTTAACGAAATCGAGTGCTGTAGGCAGACGACAGGAGCCTAAATGAAACGACATCCTTCTTACCTCAGAAGGCAGAGGTTTATATTGCTTTGTACCATAAGCAATGTCTCTGATCTGGCTCTCCAGTTTCTAGAGAAATGGAGGAAATTGATAATAAATGTTATTTGATGTCACAACAGACCTCCTAGTATGTATATTCCTGTGTCTGTTTAACTATGTAGGCCCGTCACCTGCTGACGTCCAGTTTAACTTTCTCTTTTGGAGTCAGTTTATTCAATTATTCCATACGTGCCGGCTAACTGTGAAAACCTGTGTATCCTACCCTCTCTGTATCTGGTCTAATTATCGCTATTACGCCTTCCAGGTTCTGAGTTACATGTCTGTTTAAAGCCAAACAATTAACTCTCAAACGATCACTCTTGTTAAGGACTTACAATGTCGTCAAATCAGTGCACTGCAAGCGAAACCTCTCCTAAGCAACCATTTGCCTATGAGCCGAAGCCCGATTGTTCAGGACTCAGTAAAATCAGTTTCGTGAAACCTCTCGCACATGGCCACTTTTCCGGAGCGACCACCTCAGCCTTGCTTCAAAGGTGGTCACTCACGAAAAATCCGACTACAATCAAACCTGTTTTAAGCGGACATCCTTGGAGAATTATAAATTGTTCGCTTAATAAAGAGTGTCCACTTAATACAGGTTTGACTGCATACGAACTGACTGATTGCCATGCTCAAGTCTGTATTTGACACTTTAGGTGTTGCTTGGCCAAATTCTCAGAGATACACAACTCTTCATTACCCGTATCCTGTCCGCCCTGATGTCCAAAAGCTGCGCGTATTCCTTCATCTTCAGATCGAACTCTTTCTTCTCCTCGGTCATTTGCCGAGTTACGCGCTCAACCTTCAAGACAAACGATTCAAGTTTCACACAATATATACTAAATAATAATAAATCGAGTCATAAGTTTTGAGGTTTTTCGAGCGTTACTCTGAAGAACAAAATATGAACTTGAATCCACAGTTTTGTGCAACGACCGCTGACTAAAAAATAGCGTGACCGCACGGCCGAAAAAAATATTTCCGCGTTGTCTTTCATGTCGCTCCAAGGCACCCAAAGCCTCTACACAGAAGGCATGCAAGCACTTCCTGTGGAGTTACATTAACAATTTAGAAATTTCTAAGTTATGCCAGGAGAGCCTCACCTTGAGGTTCATGCCACTTTCCGTGCAATGAAACAAGTCTTCCTTTTGCTAGAAGTGCGAGATTCTAGGGGAGGGGGTGGAGATGGTGGTGGGGTGGACATCGACGCAAACGCTGGTTAGTTTGACGTGCGGTCAGTTTGACAATATTGCAGGCGGTGGGGGAGATGTGTGAAATATTTGGAGAGCTAGAACAGAAGAATCGCTGCTGTTAAACATCACCTCATGCTGATAGTCTTTGTTGATTTTGTGTTGGATTATCAACATGTTCCTGGTCTTCTCCAATTCGTTGATGGTGTCTGCGTGTCCAGCCTGAAGTTCCTGAACCTGATGTTTGAGATCTGATGAAACAAAACACGGCAGAATTTTTTATAGCAGCTCCTAAAACAGCTTGTCTGAATAAAACTAGAACACACCATACTTGAAAGAACAGACAAAAATTAGTACGTACACCAATTTTCAGAGTTGATCAAGTACCGTGCAAAATTATTTTTCTTCGAGGTGACCACACTTCAGGATATTTTGGTCTCAACTTTATCTGAAACTTAAGTACAATTTTCTAACTGTGCTTTGTTCTTTCCAGTAGTGTGTTGTTTGGTTAGGTTATGAGAATTGTTACACCCGTGAAAAAGGTGATCAAATTGGACGTTGTGTCTTTCCGACAGAAAAAGTCTGTTCTTCTTTCTTCTTGTTCTTTTGATAGGCACCCTAAAATACCCAAACATGCATTCACCTCTGTTTAGTTCATCGTCCACTTTCTCCAGAAAGTCAAGATCCTGACTGCCCTTTTCTTTTTTTCGCTGCAACAAGTGAAGATGTCGACTTCAGGATCAATGATCATCTAGAATGTCTGTTATCAGGAGCCCATCAAACCCAAATAGAGTTATTATTAAACTTGTCTCCATTGCAGTCCGGAAGCGTGACCAAATTCAATGGTCGAGGACAAAACCAACGAAAGTTACAAATCTGCGCCTTACTGTATGCTTACTGCAGGTCATTACTTTTTCAGTAATCTGACAATAAGTATCTATATAATAATACGCTAAGACACTTCCGTCCGTCCGTCCGTATGTCCGTTTGTCTGTAACTCCTTCCCAGGCCTCCTCGTCAAAAAAAAATCCAAGAGTAAAACTAAGTATAAATATTGGCCTCGTATGCCGACGACAGTTCTTTTAGAAATCGTAAATCGGAAAGGAATAAAGATAGAAAGAAGAAGAAAAAAAAAAAGTAATCTGATAATCTGATAATAAGTGGACCGAAATGGAAACATGTTCGCGAAAAAAAAAAAAAAATGTGGGCATAGGTTGTCTCTGTCTTAGTTTGGCGATGTACACTTCAAGTGATGGGTCCCATTGCTGTCAATAGACTCTAAAAGTCCTTGCCGAGGATCTTACATGTATAACAACATGGAGCAACCGAAGAACATGTCTGTTTGTACGGCGGTCTGAAAGTGTGTCACCACATTCACATAACAAGACACAGTTTTGAATGCTGCTCGGTAACATACCACAGTGTTAAGTTAAAAGAACTAGTAAATGTTCATGTCAGCCTTGAAATAATAAACTGACACATGCACACAGACAGACAGACAGATCGACAACTGGGGAATACAATTTTCAATGAACTAAGATGCGAAACCTAAGGATAAATATGCCCTAAGGTTAAACATTTACCTTGATAAGAACCAATGCTTCTTCAATTTCTTGAAAGTCAACCGCACTTTCCTGATACAAGAAAATGAAATTAGTAAACACATCAAAACAAAACAGTAAATAAGACTACGTTTACCAGTCCAGCTACATCTCACCCAATCCCATCCTACTCCACCCTAACCCATCCAACACAACAAAGCATACCACACTATCACTCACCATCAAGTCATAGCATACCATGACATATCACACTACTAAAAACAATACCGCACCATCACACAGCCAGTAAGATAATACCATACAATACCACGCCACCGTATTATACTATGTAGTGCAAAAAATAAATAAATAAATAAATAATTAATTAATTAATTAATTAATTAATTAAATGCCACCAGGATCGGCTGAACGAGAAGAGTACGAGCTGTGACTGCGCGAGCTGTCTTGATGGATTTACCTTTGTGAAAAACTTCATCTTTTCCCTCAGGTTGTCGTACTGTTCCTTCATAGTGTAGTGCTGTATTCTCAACTCACGCAGTTCTTCTTGAAGCTTCTCTGCCGACTCTGAATAAAACGGAGAGCGTATCAATGTCTATAGTCGAAAGCCTTGCCCTGCGATCGGGGACGAATTGAGTCCTGACCCCATCCCCGAAAGACAAGTTTGACACATTCTACGATGATGACGTCAAGCTTGCCCAGAATCTACACGAACCTCTTCAGAGTAAACTAAGTCTGACAAACCTCTTTCCTGAGTGAGCTTGTCCAAAATCTCGTTTTTCTCTTGTAGCTCTCCTTTTAATGTTGCCCTCATCTGCTCTTGTTCGACCTAAAAACAAACAAAGCAGCGACACATATAAATAGAAAAACGGGGGAGTCACCATCGTCAAGTTTCGGGACAGGTGTTTTCCCAATTAACCGACTTGAAAAAAATAATTGTTCGTCCAAAATCACGATTTTCAGTTAAGTAAAATGTTTTGAACTATCTTTTGACCGCACTCCCTTCTTTTTTCCTTTAGCGTCCAAAACTACGACACGTGTCCCGGATCCAGGTCGCAGTGACGCATTCTGCACACTTGGTCGCAACTCAGTGTAAATGGGATCCAAGCTTTCTCCTTCTCTTTGTGATTCGCACATGCAGTGTTAAGCCTGATTTTCCCGAGCGACACAAGCACTGCAAGAGTCCTTAGATCACAGTGAAAACAAACTCGACGCAACCGCAAGCACAATGATCAAAATTTGTCCTTTCACCATTGCGCTTATGCTTGCGTCGCTCGTAAAAGACAGACTTTAGTGTTTGTAAAGTTGATAAGGGCGCAATCCTTTGGGACTACAAGGAATATGCGGTAATCGTGTTCTTTTGGGGCTGAACGGAAGAACACATGTATTCTGTCTTTCTGCTTCCGATAGCTGAATAGACCGAATAGATTGTTCGGGGTAGTTAGAATAGCTAGAACAGCCGGCAATTGTGTTGGCAATTTGCGCCTCTATTCTGGCGGGAAAACTGCACGCAAGCACCGAGAGGGTCCCACCCAAGACTCTCTCGGTCTGAGCAGATCATCTTTTGTCACGGTCAGCTGGGAGTTGATATTCTGTGTGTTGTGTTATTCTATAGTCCCAAAAGAGCGGCCTAATTAACACTTGCAATTGCATGAGTTCACCTCCAGTTGTCTTTGCTTGGCCCTGTGCATTCTCTCACGCTCACCATCAAAAGCGCTTCAATGATATATACAAACAACATGTCAATATTGCGTCTGTTACAAGCCAAACCACTCTCCCCACGATTTTTTCGCGGCAACCGCAAAACTTTAATAGAAAAAGAGTGGGGGAAACGTTAAAACTGACAGCTCTTTCCTGTACGAGGGTAGGAAATTTGCGGCATTCTGAAAAATCCCCGGGGTCGGAGATGGTGGGGGAGGGGAAGTTGTTAACAGCTGGGATGTATGGAAAAATCGTGGGTTTCGAACGTGGTTACGGTTCGTGAATGTCTCAAAATAGGACACACTGCAACTCCCATATAACGGGTACAATTTCTTTGTTCGTCCAGTGTGACCGATCGAGTGAGACTGGTCTCCACTCTGAAGATGAAATCCACTCAGGTGGTCGAAACGTCAGTCGCTAACAACAGCGAGTCGGTCTGGAGACTATTCTCAATCACACCACAAACAGACGTAAAACAACTCTGTTGCATCTCACCTGTTTACAAGCTTTTCATTAGCTTCTTTCAAAATTTCATTTTCGGCCTTAAAGTCGCTAATCATTTGAAGTTGCTGCAAAGAAAAAGTTAGCGAGACAGTTGGCGACACAGTTCAAAGTCATAAAAGCAGGCGTTTTGAGTCACGTGCATACCTCTGCCGCGGATTTGGATGCGATTCCTCCCGTTTTCAGCTCATTTTGCAAAATCAGATTCTTTCTCTGCTCCTGAAATAAATTGGAACAGTGGGAGCAGTTTTATTTGTAGACAAGACGTAAATGATGTTCAGGCATAAACGCCAGAACAATCACGTCCTGTCAATAACAGCACAAGACTATGCTGAAGTGCACGAACCAAATAATCTTTTAAAACCCTTGGACTTTTTCTTTAGTTAAATTTTCCTAAAAAGCCAGAGTTAACCCCTTCACTCCCCACTTCAATTTTCTCCTTTCATTTTCTCACTACAGTTATATCACTAAGTAAGGAGAACTAGCTATTTGACAGCTTGCTGGGATAAAATGTGATCAAATTATCAACTCTTACAGCATCACTGGTACACTTTCTTCTCAAATATTTGGGAGAATATGCTGATAGGTCGTAACAAAGCAGCACACTACATTAGCTACCACAGACCTAATACCAGCCCTCACAATCAGTCCCTTCATCTCTCCCGTACCTCTTTGAATCGTTCGTTGAGTTGCTCCATTTGCTCGAGAACATTGGCGTGGCTCGCCTTAACTTTAATCAAATTCTGAAAAACAAAACAGGACAAAAATGCGTGTATTGCAAATCATAAATGTAAGAATTTATCAGAGGACCATTGTGCGGTGCAGGGGATATTTGGAGACTAACAACAGAACCAAATGTTTTATATAGTGTGCGTTGACGTGGAACGAGTTTTGTTAAAAACACTTGCAACACGTTGCTACACGCATGTGAGCGTCACGTGCTTCATGCATCACGTCTCTCATGCACCACGTGCTTGAAATGTTTCATTATCTCATACATCACGTGCTTCATGCTTCACGTAGCTTATGCATCACGTATCTCATGTACCACGTGCTTGACATGTTTCACGTATCCCATACAGCACGTGCTTTATCCATCACGTATTATCATGCATCACGTGCTTAATGCATCACTTCTCATACAGCACGTGCTTCATTCTTCACGCATCTCATGCTTCACGCGATTCGTGCTTGATGTACCTCACGCATCACGTGCTTCATACATCACATGCCCCATGCTTCATATATCTTATCACGTGCTTTACGTGTTTCGTGCTTTGTGTGCCTCTGCATTACTCTTTCCATGCCTGACACGCCTTGTCTTCTAAATCTCACCTCCTCCAAGCTTGTGTACTTGGCCTGAACTGCTTGCAGCTTAGTAGCTTTGTCTTTCATTTCTCTTTGAAGCTTAATAAGATCCACATTTTCTTGTATGTTCGCCCTGCAACGAGAAAGAGGTAAAACGCCAAATAACCACTCGAAACGAATAAACTGGGAGTTCACTTAGACTGGGTTTCAGATCTGGGCCCGGTTTTTCAAAGCACGATTAGGCTAATCCTGGATTAAGGTATAAACTTTCTGGCCTTCTGTAAGCCTGAAAACGTGACAGTTTCGTCCACAACGACTTTCTTGGTAATGTTTTAAGCTGGAACGAGCTTTTTAATCCATCTTTGAACAAAACCCTGCAGTTTATTGAGAGGTCGAGAGAAAGAATTTCGTTAATCCTGGATTAGCTTAATCGACTTTCGAAAAACCGGGCCCAGCTGTATAACAGTTAGTACGCATATGAGCACAGTAAATAAAATCAAACGGAGTCTGGTCTTGGCGAATGACAGACAACTCTCTACAGGTGCCATCAAATTACACGACAGTACTTTCTATGGATTTTACTGTCATGACTGTCTGATTAAAACGGCTCACCAACGTGCCCCCAACATCCCACATAAGTTAATGCTTCCACAAATAGTCAACTGTTTGACAACCCTCTAGCTTTTTTCTACAAAATATTGAAGAGAAAAGGAGGGACCATTCGCAGTCTACACCTACAGTCGTTCATGTTATACCCATGGTTTAAATTATTTACCAACAGCAACGCGAGACTTCGCGACAAGGAATGAAAATATTTCAAACTCTGAACTGCACCTTTGGGCTCCGGACAGCTGTTCTCTCATCAAAAGAATTTCATCCTCATACAGCAGCTGCTTTTCCCTCATCTAAAATCAAACAAACAAGCAAACACAACTAAGCCAACCCACCCAACTCAAACCACCTTATAAACAAGCAAAAGCAAGTAAATATCAATATCTCCAAACCAACCTCCTCACGAAGTCGATCTTTATCTTCTTCCAGGATCTGAATTTGTTCTTGCAATTGAAAAGTCAACTCCTCTCTGTAATATCAAAAACGAGAGTGGCAAACAGCAATAAAGGACAACCAATGACTAAATATGACTGCAACACAAGTTGAAACTAAACAAAATGCATAATAGTATGTTTGCAGTGGAACGCTCGTCCCAGTGGGAGCTATGGAAAACCAGCTCTAAACAGAACTAGATTGACTGCGTCGGCGTGGAGAAATACATATAACTTGGATCGACTTAGGGTCGATGTGTGAAAGCTGAACGCCGTGAAAGGTAAAGGTAAAGGTAAAGTGCTTTATTATATACATACTGAGACATACTCACGAAAAAGCCATATCGTAAAATTTCGTACGCAAATGAGTTCTAGCCAATGAGAGGCCGCGAACGACGCTTTTCAAACGTGAAAAAAATCGTTCGTCCAATCACAAGCTGCGAACGACGATTTTTCACTACTTTTAAAGGGTTTCCCGGTCCCATCATAAATGTCTCAGTATGTATATAATAAACAGAAAACATCATGGAAAGTGCTTTGTACAGTTTTTATTCACGAGTTGTTTCGTATCATAAAACTCACTCGCTCGCAAAGCCTCGCTCGTTCGTTTTATGATACTTCACAACTCGTGAATAAAAACCGTACGCGCGCACTTTCCATGAAGTAATCTCTATTTATTTAACGTCGGTAGTTCCATCAGTTCTGAGAACTGTTATCAATGGAAGCCAACGGTGCACCCTCTACCCCCCCCCCCCCCCCCCCCCTTTCTCTGTCAGTGCTCCGTTTTAAGGGTATTTAAAACTCAAGCTACACAGAACAAAGAGGAGTCAAGTTACTGAGGATCGAACCGTGAACCTCTCGCTCCGAAGGCCGCGCACTAACCAACTGAGCCACTCCTGCTCCTACAAGATTTGAAGCTGACGTTTCAAGCGCTAGTCCTTCGTCTGAGCAAAAATGTGGGAACTAGTTTTGGTCTGCGTCGACGCAGTAATGGTAAAACGTAATGTGGACGACATGGCTTGACGCAGTAAAGATGGTGAAGGGATTGAATGTACTTACAGCTCTCTCTTCTCCAGCCGTGCTTCCTCCAGTAAACTGTGGCCATACCTGAGAGTTGCATGATTGATAATCGAATCTTGGTTTCAGACGTTTCGGATCGATTGCACAGTCAACTCTCTCTATAAGCGGACACCTCTCTAAGGCGGACAGCATGCAGATTTGGTCCTTGTAATTTTCACTTGTTTCTCTGTGACTGAACTCTCTCTAAGGCGGACACTTAATCTAGTCTGGAGGGTGTCCGCTAGAGAGAGTTGACTGTACTCTCAAAGTCTACACGTTGTCTATCGTAATCAGTGCTTAAACCAGTCAGATCGTGTTCACTGCCCTTTCTATACAGGAGGCTTTTGACACTTGTGAAGTACGTGGACATTAAGGACCCTACACAAGTGATCGCTTCCGAAAGGTTGCATTTATACTAATTTCACTAAGTTCTCAGTATCTAGGAAACATATAGTATGAGAGTAGTAGCTCAGGTAAAATTACCGCCTAAAAGAAGTTTCCTTCATGGTGATTTCAGGTCCTCCTCATTCACGATATAAACAAATGTCCGCAAAGAAGTGGTCGCTTCGGATAGCATTTAACTAGTATCTAGTAGTACGTGGTCGTCGGACACTTATTAAAGCTTTCACTTTTTGACTGAGTTCTAAACAAACGGGATCTCAAATCAGACGAGCTCGCTCATCCTCGTTGTCAGGCCGATTCCTACCACGCCCCACTGTGAGGTACGGTAAAGAGCCTGGAAACGAGGGCAGAGCTTGCTTTGGGAAGTTTGACTCTTTTATATGGATTCTTAAAGTCAAGTCCCCTGTAGTAAGTGAGTAAAACTTTACCTTGGTTGAGGTAACATTGGAGGCGCCACTCTCGCTCCAGGTCTGAGGAAATAGAGTAGAAAATATGCAAACGAATGTCAATAAAATAAATTGAATATGGTATAGGACCTTAAAGTTATCAAGCATGCCGGTCCTGTGTAACCAGGCCTGCAGAGAGGAGACTCAAATTCTGATCCTGCTGACTTACTGGTAACTAGAATAAAAATCCCGTGATTCCTTGCACGCGAACTTGTATCTTACAGTTGAAAAGCGATGAGTATGAGTGAGTGTACACAATTAAGTATTGTCCTTTGCGCCACGAAGTTTCCTAGATTTAAATAACGAAGTGAAAAAATACACCAGACTTACATTAGAGGGGGGGGGGGAGGGGGAGAGTAAGGAGGAGAGTATATAAAGTATTAACAGGTGTACCTGACGTCACGCCCCTGCACGCGGAGGTCCTTCCTCAATCGACGGTCCCCAGATGGTGTCCTGGCATGAGTTCCCTGTGTCCAACAGTTTCTAACTTTGAACTGTTACTTTACAGTTTTGTTTCATACTAGAACATAGTCGACTTTCGACATTACCAGTGGTTTTCGCATTTTGCAGTTTTGTTTCATACTAGAACATAGTCGACTTTCGACATTACCACAGTGGTTTTTGCATTTTGCAGTTTTGTTTTGTACTAGAACATAGTCGACTTCCTTTTTTGTTTTCGTTTTTTTCTAACTACTAGAGATATATCATACAGTAGGGAGAACTTGGCTTTTGATGAAAGCTGATTAAATAAATAAATAAATAAATAAAAATAAATAAATAAGTAAATAAATAAATAAACAAATAAATAAAGCTCTTTATTTAAGTCTCGATGTATTTAGCACTGCCATGCTCATTGTGGAGACTTGAAATGCAGAAACCAAATATCATAAACTGAACGTAAATTTGTTGAGAATCCCAACTGGTCGGAGGCTAACCAGTTGGCTATTTACATAGTGTGGCTGAGGATTTGCACTCAGGTCTACTGCCTCCCTGATTAAACTATTAGTTCTCACTACAGTTGGCCTGGGAGTGAAAGGTTAAAGTACAGAGTTCATGTACAGTAGCCTTTGTACTTACAGTATTAATCCTGGGTTTCACATGGTCATAGGGAGAGGGACGTTTGCCCTGGGTCTGTAGCTGTTGCTTAGCAACCATGAGCTGTCACAGGAATAAAGATGGCAAATACATGCAGGAGTTAGAGAGTATCTACCTCAAGAAAATCTTTTTCTCTGTTTTGGCTGAATAAGCTCCAATCTCGTTTTTGTGAATTGCAATGTGGTTGTTATTCCAAAACATTCTGCCTCTGGGAGCAGAGTAGAGGAAATGGTATTTCAAATACATGTATTCTTGAATAATAGGAATAATATATAGCTATCAAACAAATGTGCATGTGAATTATTTTAGCTATTCTTGTTCTGGAAACTTCCAAACAAATGAGCCTTTAAAAGGTACAGTTGATCAATCTTGCAACAATCATAGCAGTCACCACTTCTACACCAATGTAACTGCCTGCCAGAGGGGAAGGACAAAAAAAACAATGCATGCCAGAGGGTCAGGTATGGAACCCTTACTATCTATCTGTATATAATAGAAGTGTACATGTACATGTAGCAATGAACTTGATAGACATACTTTGTTTTTGAGACCTGAGTTGAGTTTTTCCAGTTCAAGTATTCTGGCCTGGAAGTCAGCAATCTTTTCTGCACTGTCAACATCTTTGGCTGAAGAAACTCCTACAAAAAAAAATCAATGTGAGGAACTGAATAATCAAATGAATATAAAAACTGAATTAAGACCAAATGGGCATTGGTGGTCTTGAGTCAGACTTTCTACTACACTGTAGCTCTACAGTTTTCCTCCACAGTTACCGTATTTGTGGAGTGGGGATGTGAACTGAACATATATACTATGAGTAGTCACTCAGCTGATGATAAACCGTGCATTACTTTTAGTGATACTTCTCATTTTGTTGTAAGTTGTTGCAAATATATATTAGGTAAAATATAGTTTGATATTGATATCTCAATAGGCTTTGGCAGACTTCTGAGAGTAATACTTGTCTAACAGTTTAAACAAAAATGTATACCCCGGTAATGCAGTACTGACAATAGCTCTGTTGTATAATTACCTCCTTCAGATGCCTCTTTCTTCTTTTTATCATGGACAAGCCGCAACAATTTTGTTGCCATCCTAAAGGTGATTATACAAGCCGAAAAATTACATTATTCAGTAAAATTATAGTACTTTTTTGGAGAAGTAAAAATATACTATTAAAACATCTTTCAAACAGACAAACTGACTTACTTTTTAATTTTCTCCTCTTGTTTCCTGGCATACTTCTTTAAATCCTATGAAGAATAAACAAGAAAAAAATCAACATCATACACTATTAAATATATGTCTATTAAATATGTAGTGGGTTTGCAGTGCACATTAGGTACATACTTTATATTGTATAACATGTAGGAGATAAGAATTAGATGATAAAAGTATGCTATACAGAGTGGTTTTTGGATATTGTCCAGTGTAATCTGGTTTTGCATTTGGAATGGTGGTACTGACTGGCAATTGTCCATGCCAGAACCTGCATTATAAACAGGCAAGATTATGCAGGAAATGCAAGATTTTTCTTGCTTGTAGACTACATCTGACAAAATCTCTGTTTTCAAGATCTTGTGTATTTGTTAATGGTACTTTGAATACATTAATTCCAACTTACAAGATTTTCTTCTTGAAGTCTTAGGTATTTGTCTTCAAGTTCCTCTCTGCTAATCTTGGCTATCAATTGCCGAGCATGGACTTCGCTGAAGGGCCTCCCATCTGCCAAAGTTTGAAATCAGACAATACAAATTGAATTGCTGCATTACAATACACATGTTTACTAATGAGTGATCCTACAACGATGACTAACTCTTCAAAGAATGCATGACATTAAGTGCATGTCAAATGATGTACATCTGTAAATACTACATATTGTACATTATTACATGACTTCAAGATTTTGAGTGCAAATAAAGGCCAAAGTGAATGCAAATATGGGAGCGTATTGCACTCATCAGGAACCAGATCTGGTTTATTAGCTAATGTGATCAATTTTTGCAAGCAAGATTACAAATGTGTCATATCTTGTGACAAACTTGCAAAAATAAAATCCCTTTTGCACATGGCTAGAACGTTTGGCCTGTTTCATTTGCCTTGTATATAAAATTTATTACACAGAAAGTTGTACAGTATGGCTGTACTTTTTACTCATCAGTTTCTCGTCTGACGCAGTCTTGAAAAATAAAACCGAATTGTATAAGAATACTCCGCCGTATTGCACTCCTTCACGTGTAATAACCTCTTTGTATGTGATTTTTAGTAAACACAAGTGCTTTTCGAGATAACTGGTGAACGTGATCATCACATAAAATAAGTGCATCTGTAAAACGCGGTACTACATTCTACAGAACTACTGGTGGTAAATGCATGTAACTATGTTTTTTTGCAAACACAGGGTTTTATTAATGACTGTATGGCACAATCTATAAGCGGTTGAACGTGTGAAGAGCACAGGGACTAGTTATGGAGAAGAAACCACTTTTTTGACATCTGAATCCGTCTGATTCAACCGATCGACAATTTATGACTGTTTTGACCGAAACGTTAGATCGACGTGATAGCATTTGGCTGTTGTAATTGAGCATACAGACCTGCACCTTCTAAAGCCGGGTTTGCTGCTAAGGAGTCCATGATCAGTTGGAGAATCGATCATCACATCATGTCCTAAGTTTACCAACTCCGATGCCAAACGGATGCAAAGAATTCGCCGTTATCTCCGCAGTATCATCCTACAAACTAGCACACACTGACGGAAGATAAACAAGATGTTATTCTTTTTCCTTTCCCGTCTTGAAATCACTCCCAACAATCAAGCCACTTTTCTTCAGAGACGTGCTAACAACAAACTTCGAGTTTGGCGGCCATTTTGAAAATAAGGAATCCCTCACAAGTACGCATGCCCAGCTGTTGTCAGCCCAGGCCTCTCAGTTCTGTCCAATCTTGTCCCCAGGGCCAACCGCGCCTTGGGGACGAGGTTGAATTTGTTGTGTGCGGACGTTGGTCATGAAAATTCTGATAGGTAAGAGCTGGAGATCGGTGCTTTGCTTTTGACAGAACATTTTGTGGTTAAAATGTCAGCAAATTAAGCTGAATCAGTGAATTAACCGTGCGATGGCATAATTTTAGACCAAAGCAGGTGAAGACAGTGACAGTCTGAAGTTACGTAACGAAAACGCAACGTGTCATACAAAAACGTGAAGCACTGAGCACTTCACAATTTCTTTTTTCCATATAGCAAAATGTTCGTACATCTTACATTGCAGAAATTAGTGATCACTGTCCTCAGTGGACTTTTGAGAGGAATATTTTGGTAGTACTGAACAAATTTGTTTGTTTGTTTAATTCACCATTTTTGTTATAACAAGTCACTGTACATAATATTGGTATATTTAATCGATACAATGTGAAATTGTGAAAAGATACATGCAGACTTTCACACTATGTAAACATACTGCTGTTAGTATAAACTAAAGTCTACTAAAAGCTGCGGCAATGTAACTTTGTTTGTAGGAGGCGGCAGTGGATTTATTGGCAGGGTGCTTAGGTTAACCCTGGAAAGAAAGGGACATGAAGTTACCTTGATATCGAGAAACAAAGGCCCTGGCAGACTCACTTGGGTCAGTAAAATTATACATCAGGACACAGCTTTGGTAGATTCTGCATCTATCCTGTGACTGTATGACCCCATTTATTTATCCATTTAGTTAATTCAGGGGAGGAGGGGGGCTATGGATGCTCCAGACAAAGTGGTGAAATTAGACAGTACAGTTTATCATAGCCTCTAGTTTATCTGTCAACAACTACACACTATGATTTAAACAAATACCAGCAAGCAGTTAAAGCATGCAGACTCAAAAATATCTTTGCTCCAAACTTTGGGGTAGCTTATCTGTGGACACACTCAGGATATTGTTGATAAGAATTTCTATTTAGGGAGGTTCTGCCCAGGCTTTCAAACCCCTTACTCTTGAATGAATAAATGAATAAATAATTTTATAAACATATCGGGGATACTAGAAAATACAAAACAACCGCTGCTAATAAGAAATTGAAAAAACCATGCAAAATAATAAAATAATAAACTAATTTTCTAATACAGTAGAACCCGCTAACTCGAACTCGGTTAACTGGAACTCCCCGCTATCTTGAACTCAAACCCAATTTCCCTTGGATTTCCCTTTCAGTCATTTACTATCGGCTAACTCAAACTCTCGCTAACTCGAACTATTTCTCACTTCCCTTGTGAGTTTGAGTTAGGAGGGTTTTACTGTATTCTTATAATGCTAACTACTAGAAGGTGATGATAGATATGTAAATTTTCATTCAAGTACAATGCTAGTGTCGAAATACGATTTTCAAATGAGCAGCCATCTTACCAACCCCTTCAAATACCAGAAAGCTAATGTTTTTTTTTCTGTGCATACCCTAATTTTTAATACAAGAGGCTTGAAAAGAGACCCCTTTCAGGTGGAGCCTCACCGTATAGTTGATCATAGGGAGTGCCCCCCCCCCCCCCCCCCCCCCTCCAGGTTTATATACCTTATCACAGAGTGTGAGAATTCATGTGTCACTGTCAAGTTTGTAGTTCATTGAATGAGTATTGTATTGTTCCTTATACCTTATCCTTTTCAAACATTTGTTTCCATTTCTTTTTTGTAGGATGAAATTTCAAAGTCTGGACTCCCAGAATGCCAAGCAGTAGTAAACTTAGCAGGAGAGAATATCTTAAATCCTCTCAAGAGGCAAGAAAAGACATTTGACCCAAATTATGAGGAGTAGTACCCCCACCCCCACCCCACCCCCCTTGGGTCAAAGTCAAACAGCTTATACTGATCTATTCCCTTCAACTGATGCCCAGACCCTCTGGGCTGAATCTTTCACCTGAACAGTTGTCAAGGTTGTAGGATCTGAATCTTGTCTATTTGCAACAGGTGGAATGAGGATTTTATTGACACTCTCAGGAAAAGCCGTATTGAGACAACTAAAATTCTAGCACAAAAGATTGGCGAGTCCTCTGCCCCTCCTGATGTTTTTGTTTCTACATCAGCTGTTGGTAGGTATTATTAGTAATATTTGTTATACATCAAACATACTTTGTTGCATTTTTTACACAAATATTTTACAGCCCTCAAAATTTGATGAAGCCATTTGATTAAATCAAGATGTAATACACAGGTTTGAATCACTTACTGGACATTGAGTATGAAACGAAGAACGTTTCGGCCATAACCCATGGCCTTCTTTAGCTTACTGCTAGTCACATGACCCTACTGTGTCACGTGACAAGCGGCGAGGAAAGTGCCTCAGGACCCGATCCCACGTGCCTGGCAGTTTGAACCGAAGTCCCCCCTTGCGGTTGAGCGATGGGTGTTCGATTCTCTCCCACACGGCCTCTTTAATGCCTCTCCTGACCCAGTCCTCCTCCCGATCCAAAATCACAACGTCCCTATTGTGAAAGGAGTGTGCGGTCTCCCTGCAATGCAAGAAGACCGCAGAGGTCTGGGCCTCGTTGGAACTTTTGTGGCGGTGTTGTTCCAGTCGGGCGTGGAGGGACTGTTTGGTCTCCCCTACTAGGTGGCCAGGCATCCCTCGGCCCCGCAGGAGATACCATACACCAGGTTGGAAATTTTCTCTCGCGGCATCTTATCTTTGACCTTGACAAGCTTGGATCTTAATGTGTCGGTGGGCTTGAACACAGTCGAGATGTTGCATGACTTGAGCGCAACCTTGATTCTCTCCGACACTCCTGCTACATAAGGGATCTTAGCCTGGGCCTTCGCTGTCCTACCATTGTTTTGCCTGCCATCCGTCTCTGATTTCTTCCCTTTCCTTGCCGCTTTGCGAAACGCCCATTCAGGATATCCACACTCTTACAACGCTGTCTTGATGTGATCGCGTTCTTTGGTAAGCTTGTCTGGGTCATTAATGATGGATTCTGCTCGGTGGTTCAAGGTACGGATAACTCCAAGTTTGTGTATCGGGGGGGGGGGGGGGGGGGGGGGGGTGGTTTGAATTGAAATTCAAGTAGTGGTCAGTGTGGGTTGGTTTTCTGTAAATTCCAGTGGCCAGGGTTCCATCTTCGTTGATCGACACGAGACAATCCAGGAACGCAATTTTGCCATCCACACACTGCTCCTGGGTAAACTTGATGTTTGAGTCCCTGCTGTTGATGAATTCGAAGAAATCCCGCCCTTCGGTGGGACCGGGTCCTGAGGCACTTTCCTCGCCGCTTGTCACGTGACCCAGTAGGGTCACGTGACTACCAGTAAGCTGAAGAAGGCCATGGGTTATGGCCGAAACGTTCTTCGTTTCATACTCAATGTCCAGTAAGTGATTCAAACCTGTGTATTATATAAACCAACTGGATGGATAACAACATGTTTAATCATTTGAAATCAAGATGTACTGAGAAAATTATTTTGCAAACAAACTGCTAGTGGAAAGTAAATATATAGTTAAATACAATTAAATATAATATAGGTAATTGGCCATAAGAAAAATTCTAGATATGTTATGAAAAGTTATAAGAAAAATTCTACTGTAGATATGTACAATCCTTGAGTGAGTTGTAATTATGGATATTGATTAATATTTTATGATACTGTCAGACGGATCTCCTTGTAAATGTGATCACTACAACTACACTTATCACACTGTGATCACTGTAGGGATTTATCCACCCAGTAAAACAGCAGAATACACAGAGGATAGCCCTACGATCGATACAGATGTGATAACCCGACTCGCCATAGACTGGGAAGAAAGTGCCAAGCTACCAGAGGGATGTGCGACCCGACTGTGTATTGTGAGGGTGGGGGTGGTGCTTGGAAGGGGTGGAGGAATTATTAAAGGCTCCATCTGGCCATTTTGGTTTGGTTTGGGAGGTAAGTGAGTTTCGATGCCCAAAAACCTCGGGCCGTATTAAAGAGGCACTGTCATGAGATGCGCATGCGCGCGCGTTTGGTCGAATCTTGAAAACATCCGCCCAATATTTTCAAGGGAAAACGTGTAGCCGTCATTTGCCAAAGCTTGCCGGATCGATTCCTCTTGTCGATACAGAAAGACACGCTTTTCAAATCTGTCACGACTGTCAGTGCAAGTTTTAATCCTTAAAGTTGATCAACTAGAACCATAACGTTCTACCCTTAAATATTGAGTTATAAAATAACTGTGATACTACGCGCGCCCTGATTGGCTAAAGAACCGTGTAAGATGAGAGTATATTACACGCTGAAATATATAACGCGTTCCCGTGTAATGTAGCCTCATCTAAACACGCGGGAAGTTGGGAGAACACTCGGCGGCCTCGTGGTTTCCTTAGGCTACTCTCGTGTTCTTCCAACTTTCCCGCGTGTTTAGATGAGGCTATATTACACGGTGACGCGTTACATATGTCTTAAGTATCGATCAGCTGGAAAGAACTGGTTAGCTTGTAGGCAACTCTTGAGGCGAAGCATTATCTGTATTTCCACGAGAGCGGAACTGTGGATTCGCAATTATGAGCCCGATGAAAATAGACGTAATGTCAACGTCATTTCGTAAGAAGTTTAAGCTAACAATCAATTCATCCTTCCTTCTAGGTGTTATCGGCAGTGGGAAACAATTCTTTCCCTGGATCCACGCAGAGGATACAGCTGGTATATACGCCCATGCTATCGAGCGTTCTGACGTCACGGGGGTGCTAAATGCTGTGGCACCGGAGGTCGCCACCAACGAGAGTTTCACGCGTGTCTACGCCGGCGCGCTGTGGCGACCCGCCATCTTACCAGTGCCCGCTTTCGTATTAAACATGGCGCTGGGTTCAGAGCGCGCCAAACTTGTTCTCGAGGGACAGCACGTGGTACCCAAGAGAACTCTCGAGCTTGGGTACAAATTTAAGTTTCCAGATCTCCAGTCTGCATTGGAGGATATCGTGAAGTAAAGTTCATGTCACCACGAGGCAATTTTACCTGCAGTGCAATTTGTCTCACGTTACCACAAGATCACGGAACGTTGAGAAAGTTGAAGACTGTTAAACGTTTCCTGCAACTTGTCTCACAATCTTCGTTGCGTCACAAGTTGCAAAGAGGGGCGGAAACGCGCAATTTCTTCTGTAAGTTGTCTCGCAACCACGGCGTTGCGTTGTACTAAAGTTGCAAGAAGAATTGCCTCGTGGACGTTGCCTTAAACTTGGGAAGTAGCTTGAGGAAGCCAGCTCGACAAGCAATCAGAATCTATTGTGAAAATCTGTTTAATCACGGGCCGGGTACATAATGGTGTTGGGAATTGTTGACTTACTGAGAACTTTCGATTATTCAGAATGCAGACCGAGTTTAGCTAATGGAAAAGGTTGTATGGACTGTTATTTCGTCACTTGTGAAACCACAACGATGTAATGGTACAGTGTTTTGAACGAGCTAAAAGTAACATTGAACTGATATAATCGTGTAAGGAGAAACGGCAAAAATGCAGATAAAACATAACAGCAACATTCACTGTGTTGTACTGTGGTCAATATGTTTCGACTCATCCCTGGCGAAGTCCGCGAACGTCTGTTGATGCTACTTTAGGTCGAAAGAAAAAAAATATGGAGAAAATTTGTCCGATGTATGATCCTCCCTAAGTCACCCTGGGCGCGCCATTTATTTATTTTTTATTTTGTTGTCAACTCTTTATAAACCGTTTATGGGAAACTGTTTCTCTCGCGAGTGGGAGGGAGTTATAGAATACAGAAATCACTGACAGGACATTCATTCTTTCCGTTGGCTTTCGGATACCATTTAGGCCTATGCCAGGATCACTGCTTTGAAAAACTAGGCCCAGAATTCTATTCAACAACAGTGGCAGCTTTTATAATTGCTAAGAGTGTGCTCACTGAGAGCGATCGTTTGAATGGTCCCACTTTGTAGCAAACTTTTCATTTGCTTTCTAAACCGGAACAAGTCTATTGTCACCCAGCAGACAATTATTTCCAAAAGTGTGCAATTTTTATTTTTATTTATTTTTATTTATTTTTTTGTTCACTAGAAGCCGTCCGCAGTTACACAACCAGATGCTATTAATATCTTACGGCCTTGTGTAATAACAAAATACAGCTACGATATATATAGAATCAAGCAAGCTCAGTGGGGGTGCTGAGCAAAGCGAACGTCCTGGGGGAAAGCCCAAGGTTTTACGTAGTCAAAACCTTAAAATAAGTTTACATCAAGTGATTGAGGTAATTGAACACGTTGACTTGAGCCGGCGCCAAGTTCTTGTCCAAGTTGAGCTTTTAAAAACATGAAAATAATATGTTTATTAACACAACAATGTGAATACTGATGGCAAGTGTCATTCCAGGGGTGATTTCCTGCAGTTGATTGCCTGAACTAGTTGTAAAGAACCGGCGGTTTGAGTTCCGCTCAACAAGAATACTGCTGTTACAATCAGTACTCATTCAAAACCATCCTGGATGGTATTAAGAGTTGAGCCGGTTTCTAAATTTTACTAAAAGGCTAAGATTAACTCCGCTTGTAGTGTGGCTCATCGAATTCAAAGCCGCTTTCGTTTTACTGATCCAATGGTCACAAGCTGTTAGCCGGGCGGGGTTTCGTTTGACTACTAGCGCCGGTTCGGAATATTGTTAATTTGCGTTCCACAACATAAGCAGTCCAAAGAGATAGAGAGTTAAATCAGTGAATACACAGCTGGAAACATAAAAACAACAACTGGCTCTTGCGCTTTCGGCACGTGTCTCTCTCAGACACTATCAGTGGGTCCCAGAAGGTTCGATACTCTTTTCGGTCTTGCACGGAAGTTAGTGAAGCTGGAAAGCTCGCATAGCTCTTGTGAAGTCAGTGCCGAATTTATATTGCATAGCCTCGTGATAAGGAAGGCTGTTAACTTTGACAGTCAAGCAGTTCACTTCAGTTCACTTGGTAAAAAGGTCTAAAACGGCAACTCTTGCACTATACCCGCACATGATGGCATTCATTCAATTACTCATGAGGTCACCCGAATTGTCAGGGAATTAGTTATTTTATTCCATTATCGGTTAATGAGTTCTGTCTCTACTTCCTTGTTCCCTTCCTTTTGCTTCCTTTGTTTCCTTTCTTCCTTATTTCTGTCTATTCTGTTCTTTTTCGGTCGCACTCTTTGGGTTTTTATCCTTCGCATGCGATGTCACAAAACTTATTCGTATAAGATCGCGTGGTAGATGGAATGTTGCCCCTGCACATGGATTTTGTCGCATTTCAGTTTCCTTATACCTTGGTGCAGCCTTCTTTTGTTTAATTTTAATATCCGGCTGGTTATACTGAACAGGTGGTTATACTACATTTAAAGGACTCGATACTCGTTCACTTTCGAGCTCAAGAGGTGTTTCTGTACGTCATAAGTTTATTTATAAAATAACTATGATACTACGCGCGTTCGATTGGCTAAAGAACCATTTTATAAATAAGTGCAAATACATGGTTTTGTGAGTACAACTACAGTGGACATGGAAGCGCGTGTTATACTACTTGACTAAACAACAAAATTCCTGAGTTATTTCCTTTTGTTGAATTACTCCTATTTGACTGCTAATTGAGCCGTGACCATAGTTCGTTATCATAGATCGCAAAAAAAAAGAAGAAGGAAATCACAGCTTTGAAAGAGTTTCCAAATAGCCGTGAACAGGATGTATAATGATTTGACCGGACCGGCTGGAATAATAGGCTGGGACCAGAAGCCTGATGCTATAACGTTTTACGAATGGCAGTCGCCTTCTATACTCTGATCGGCCAATAATAGAGGGCAATATAAAAAAAAAAAACAGGATGTATAGTGATTTGACCGGACCGGCTGGAATAATAAGCTGGGACCAGAAGCCTGATGCTATAACGTTTTACGAATGGCAGTCGCCTTCTATACTCTGATCGCCGGCCAATAATAGAGGGCAATGAGGTTAAGCCGTCAAAAAGTCTAGACGGAACCAGTTGTGAGCAGAATTTGCATAACGCTAACAAGAAAGTGACAAGATGGAGGGTCTTCTGAACACGGAACAAAACACAAAATACAAGCCCGACAAGACGGTTTCCGCATTCATACGCGTTTGCTATATTTTGTGCTCACTTGCGTTTGACTGCGCATGTGCGGTTCCATCACTTGTTCGCATGCAGCGTGTAGATGTGGTAGTAATGTTCGTAAGTTGAAAAAAAAAAGGGGGGGGGGGGGGGGGTTCAGTCATTAAAACAAGGGCGCAAATTAAAGCACTTTGTCTTCGATGGGGTAGTGAAATTTACAAATTTCTGTCTTGAACAGGGTCAGGGTTCAATGCCGGTGCAGCGTGGAACCCCCTACTCAAAATTCAAGACATGACACGACAAGTTATTAAGAACCGTGCGACTGGTGTCAAAGGCTTTGTTTCTCTAAATGTAGCGATAGTTCAGTCGAGTACACCCGCCATCTTTGCGTTTAGTGTATATCCATATCAATTCCCGCTGATACATTCTAGTACGTTGACTTATAAATCGTCACTCCCTTCACTGCTGAAATAAGCGAATTTGATTTGATCCTGAATGCCACTGGAATACGTTGCTATGTTGATTCATGTTTTTTATTTTTATTTTTTTTTTTGTGTGTGTGTGTGTGTGTGTGTGTGTGCATTGGAGTATGTCGCGAAAGTATTTTTAGTCCGTAAACTGGACGCATATTAAATTAAGTCTGCTTGTTATGCATGCGGGTGGCACAATCATATACAATATGCATATATGTCAACAACAATTCCCCTAGGCTGTGTTCTAAAACTATAGCACTCAGTTTAACTAAATCAAACTGAGACGAGTCCATCAAGTCAAATTTATTGATTCAGTATGACAAAACTGAAAGAGTGGCGTTAGGGCAGAAACAGCTTGTGGCACCATTCCAATGTACGGATCACGATGACACAGCAGATTTGCGTTTCGTTTTGATGTTGAATGAAGACCAATAAAATGTTGGTCAGGACAGTAAAATAGTACAGGTACGCGTCAAGGATTGATCAGCTGTACATGCTCGGGCTGTTTTTAATTTTCCGTCGGTGCGTTGTGAAACGCGCCGAGAGGACGCGAAACGGGTCGAAGATTCGCGCTCTCCTTACTGTCCCCGTCGGATATATCTTCTCTATTTTCTTTGCATTTTCATCATGTTATAAGTACGTGCATGTCGTTAATCAGTAGCTTGGTTTTTCGATATTGTCACTTCAACGGCAAAGGCAACACAGTGCCGCCTTTGTTACTACCAAAGAAAAAAAATGTCACCCTGCATTGGTATCTTTTGTTCAAGATAAAAACGCTCCACATTTGCACTGACACTGCAACGCTAATCTATGTGGGATTGCTCTTATTTTGTGGAAGAGGAATTCAATGTTCAAACAGCTTTTTTAATCTATCAGTCAACATAATGAATGTAAAGCCATCTGCTTGTGGAAAAAAAAGCCACCGGTTAATCTCGGGCAGTTCAATCGTTGCTCAGCAACGCGTTTCACGCTTTGTGATTGAGGCGCCAATTACAGAAAAAACTACTCGATCTGTGATCTGCCAAAAGACAGCCTTTATTTCCTCTGAGAGATAAAGTAGCTTTTTCCTTCTGGTGGTCGTGATTTCGTGCTGATAACTTTCACAAGTCATAGCCAGTGCCATTACCGGTTAAGCCTGGTTCACACGAGTAAAGCAAGCGCAAGCGCAAACGCAAACGCAAACGCAAGCGACCGGTTCACACGATAAGATTTGTAAAGCAAGCGTAGACGCAAGCGCAAGAGAATGGAAAAGTTTTCATTCTCTTGCGCTTGCGTTTCCGCTTGCTTTACCGTGTGAACCAGCCTTTAGTGTTCGTTTGGTTGTGCAGACTGTGGCTGTTGTCGTTTTGCCAAACTGCCGATGCAAAAGCCACAGATTCGTTTACGTGCGTGATGACCTTGAAAGATTAAAACTGAAAGTGGGATTTGAAGTGGATGAATTTTTTATTTGATTTTGCGATTTTCCTTGATGGTTACAATACATAACAAGGCAGCGCAAGCAGTACTGGATTGAGCTTGATGTGAAGCTCAACTGTAGGGGGTTATCGGGTTTTCCGAGGGGACTGCAGTGTGTAATGTGCACGGACCGGCCCACTCGATGCATAGTTGCTTGACGACGTAAAATTCCCTGTTTAATAAATGTTTATCTTAAGTGATCGATGACCCCGTTGCAGCGCCGCTGAGACTGTCCTGCCAAGATTGATTAGAAAGATAATCGCTTTAAGGAGATGCTGTTTCTATGCGCGTCTGCGTCTTCTTTTTCTAACAGTGCGCCATCACCTTGTGGTTATAAAAAAGACTTTAAAACTACTTTGTTTTAGAGTTTAAAAGCCACTGACTCTGAAATCGGCTTAATATCTACAAACCATGCCTCGTGTTTGGAGTGCACTTTCAATTACTTTTATGCTAACGGAGAGGAACGCAGATTACCAGCAGCTTATAAACTGCCGGATGTGTAAATCAGTGTCCTTTAGATTAAACCGATAATGGACATACTGCAGACAATTTCCATGTTGCATGATCCGAAAGTGATTACATTCAGTGACATGCCCTACAATTTATCCCGCAGGAAAATCTACGTCAAATTTACGTAAATACTCGCAATGTCGTCACAGTGTCACTAGCATGACTCCGCACACGGGAGCGATACAGATAATGCTTTTCAAAAAGAATTAACCACATCTAAACACAACCTCTTAAGAGTACCTTTCACATAAGCCAAAGAGATGTCACCTTTAACCGCGCGTGTTATAACTGTCGAAACGATTCCTTCTCGACCGCAAGAGTTGGAACTTTAAAGACACCCTCTGGGAATGGTTAACCCGGCATCAACGGGTCGAGTTATTTAAAGACCAGATGCAGGAGCTAGATTGTTCCGGAACAAGGAAGCTCTGAGGGAGATAGTAGAGCACAAACAACTGTTCAGTGTCAACTATTTAGAGCCTACACTCATGAATGATCTTACGCTGCCATGAACTCAATCATAGCTCGTGGTTAGAAAAATCTTCATAACTAATGTGATACTCCAGGTCTTTTACTATACGCCGTATCAGCACGTATGCTGTTTCGGGAATTCCTGCAGCGACAAACTTTGCGGCGTGACTGGGTCGAGACTCAAAGGGAGTGGGGTCCACAGGCTCAGTGCTTCATCGAAATGAGGCCAGGGGACACACCCATATTTGTGGAGGGGTCTGGTGTTTTCCCGCGTTTTTCTTATCATGCGGTGTAATAGGTCAAAAATAGTCAAATCGCTTCAGGAAGTTATTGAGATAAAAGTTTTGGTGGAATAGCTTTGAGAAACTTTCGTTCTAACTTTTGGCGCATGTTCCAGTGGGACTTTGATCCACCCGTCTCCAAATACACTGTCCAAACTATCTCAACTCCATAAATCTATTACATCTGTTAAAATGATTTCAACGAAAGACACACGGCTTGCAAATCCGGCTTTTTTTTTCTGTCGTTTATCGGCTTTCACTGATCAGACAAACAGGAGTAGCAAGGATACGAGGCTTAATAACAATAGGCCAAAACAAAATTAATGGATATATAATTAGAAAGATTCACACGATTTGCATTGATTTAAAAGGCGGCAGAAGAAGTCTTGTGCAAAATATCATTCATGGATTATATACCAAAAATGAGGAAGCCTAGACACCTCCCACGCATCTCCAACCAAATTCCTAATTTGTTTTACCGCATACCTTTTCCTTTAGGTAAGGAAAATTATGATAGCTAGTTTCCACTTTCTCATTGCCGGAAGTTTATATTTTGTAGTTGTCACAAACTATCCAACCACTTTCACCCGCCCAGCAACCAATCAGATGTCTTGGCAAGGCCGAGGTAAAAAAAAACAGCCCATTAGAGGGGTGTAGCCCTGAGACGACCATTGGACCAAATTTGCGAGGTCGATAACTCCATTTGCGGCTGTCGGATTGCCTTACAAGTGCCTAGCACGGAGACACACACAAGTGCTGCTGTGTTCAGTTGCAGTTTAAGACGCTCGACACAACGGCGCAAGAAAGTGAAACGCGGATCAAAACCAACTGACGTAAGGGGAAAGAAACTGAAGATGCCTACCACACACTCCAAAACGAAGAAGCGAAAAGGCTTTTGCGAATGGTTCCGAGACACTATCAACAAAGGAATCGTCGAAGGACTGGTCTGGCTCGACGACGAGAAGACTATAGTGCGAGTACCGTGGAAGCGGGTAGACAAGCCTGGTTTTATCCCGGATGACGCCAAACTGTTCAAGCTGTACGCCGAGCACACGGAGAAGTATCGAGCCGGCGATTTGGAAGATCCTTCCACATGGAAAACGCGATTTCGTTGCGCTCTCCGGAAGATGAATGAAATACAAGAGATCGACTGCGGACGCCATTTGGAAGGTGCCCTTCCGTACAGGACGTTCAAGTTTGTGGAGAAGAAATCCAATAAAGGTATGTGCAGAGTCATTAGAAAAAGTGGTATTTGGTGTGAAATGATTTCGAGCTACAGTTCTCGCGAAAACTTTTCAATGTTGAATAAGTGCAACACGATGATAATTTATCGAGACTCGTCCTTCGCTTTATCAATCGATATCCTTGTTTGGTGTAATGCTTTTAAGTTTTGGCTCTTTCGCTATCTAATCCTTTGTCGTAAATCCTGCAAATTAGTTGATACGAAATGCACTGAGTTGTTGTGCACCACTTAATGTTTTGGTATAATGTTTGTGTAAGTATCATCTCATAAGCTTTTATTGGTTTTCTATTTGCTAAAGTCCTACCGCAAAAAAACATCTCGATCCTGTAGATCCCCTGAGAGATCGGACTATACACAAATGCAGAGACGATTTTAGAGGGAAATTTGAGAATTGACCAATGTTTCAAAAGGAGAACGCTTTTTAGGAATTTTTGAAGACAAGAGTTCTATCTCAGAGACAATCAGACAGTAACAATAAGATACAAAATCAGCCCGAATGGTGATACTAGAGTCAGAATAAAGGTCCCGAACGGCGTGCAATTCCTTATGTCATGGTGCTAAAAAATATCCCAGAGTTACACTCACGCGGGAAGACCCCAAGGACATCAGCAGGTATATAGCAAATGGTTATTTCCTCTTGTAAAGGTAAGGTTAGTGAACACAAGTTCGCACATTGACAAAGGAAATCAAAACACAAAAGACCACCATGCAGCAGGCCTTTAAATGTCGTTTATGTGTGTTAATCATTGTGCAGCATGACAGTTTCCATTCTTCAAAACGCAATCCTCTAGGAAACAAAGCAAATGCCAAAGAAAAAACTAGGCTATTGGCCGAAGTGAAGTCTATCAGATAAACATCACCCAGAACGAAAACAAAAAGGACGCTATTAAATTCCATTTGTAACTAATATAAATGGCCTGAACTGATTAATGTCGAAAGGAGGCCGGAAACCCTGATATGATCCTAATTGTTCTGAGAGAGTCTTGTCTGTAGTTAAAAAATTCCACCGATGCGGTCATGAACCATGCGGTCTCAGGCTGAGTATCTTCCCATTCTTGGGAAATATGAATGGAAGCACATAAAGTAGCCAGGAATTTTTAGCTCCAGCGTTAGAAAGATCTGGAAAGAAAAGTTAAGATAAAGACAGGTTTCTAACTTTCACTTTTTGGTCACATATGGTAAAGATTACCGAACTTTCGAAATCATTTGTCGAGTATTTTAAGCTCGTAAATAAACGCTCGGGCCATCCCCTCGGATAATGTTACTGACTCAAAGAGGAAAAAGTCGTTTCATATCGGTTTCTTCGCATCATTTAGCTGTCTGCACCTCTATAAGTAATTAAAAACTTATTTAGTATGCCTATCGCGTGCTGAGCACACTTTTCAAGGCAAATTATCAGCTTATTAAAGTTTGATATGATTCGGCTCAAGTGAAAACCCAAGCCACTTCAATAATGGTCAACTGATGGCAATACATATATACACGATACTAAAATAATAAAATAATGTGTCCTTTCTGAGAAAAACTTAGCTTCACCCACATCTGCTATACACTACGTGCCGGCCAAATACCAAAAACACACGCGAGAATTAGAGTTCAACATTCTCAAGTTTCATGCCTGACTAGACGGTGGACTATACTAATTTTCTTATAACGCTAAATCCGTGTCGTTGTGAGAGAACGTGCAGCTCTTTTACAGGTTGCTCGCCTTTAGTCTTAATCGACAGTCCAACATCAGTTTGCCTTTATGCCAACGGCATATGGGGTGCATTGTCCGTAACATCTGGCGCAGTGTCGTTGAAATTTAATAACGTCGTTTCGACATAAAAAGATTAAATGGCCGATGCATTTATCTGGTAAATCAAAGCAAAACAAAACTATGCTTTTCTAAAGACTTGAATCTTTATAGTTATCTGTTACTGTTTTGTTACAGAGCCAAGTCTGACACGTTGAGTCAATGGGCAATTAGCGAATTTGAGGCCGAGCTATAAGTGTTTTGAAAAGAAGCGCAAGAAAAGTCGGTCTTATCTGATATGAGATTTTCGTTGGAAGACTGTGTTCAATTATCAGCACGCTAAAACGGGCGGTGACAATGTGAAGCTGGAAGTCGACGTGTATTGTCAACGCCTCTTTGATAATTGTTTGGTACGAAACTTCCAGATTTGACAGGTTGATGGATCAGATTTGCCTGAAGTTGAGACACGCGTGGACATCCACAAGGAATTTGCGCAGTGTGGGATTCTCTGCGGATTCTCTTTTTTCTCCCCGATTCCTCCGTTCGCTCTTTATTTTCCTCTCTTACTTCGTTTTACAAATTTCAAAATAAATCGTTCGCGCACTCCTTTTTCCTCTTCCGGTCTTTGCGCTTCTTTTCCTGTGCTATTTCCTTTGGTCACGTGCTGGTCACCAGTCTTCTCGTTCCTTAATGCTTGCTTTGTTTTTATCTCGTGTATGTTCCTTTTCTCTTTCCTACAAACTTTTCCTCATAAAAGTTTTGTTACTTTCCTTCATTATTGCTTTCCTGTATAATTAGTGCCGCCCCGAATGAATTTTTTTCTTCTTTTACTTTAAAATCGTCATGCTTCCTGCATGGAACTTGGATCAGAAAAGTGTGGTCAATGAGGAAGTAACCATGCCATGCTTCCTTTACCGGTCGGGAACCATAACTATGCAAACAAGATCGCTTATAGGATATTACTTCTAACACTACATATAAAACTCGTTTCGTATTCTGTCCCTTTACATCACAAGCAGCGGCTCACACCTGTGTACCAGCGGGAGGCACTAACTATATTTTAACCAAAGTCAGTTCCTTTTGCGTAAAACTGCTCCGTAACAAAATGATGGAAAAGTTGCTATTATTCTGTTTAGGTTGCTCCACGGTACCACTGTTCGTCGTGTAGGAATTAATCCATGCGATATTTCGATAAATATGTTACACGTGTATGATACAAGGAGATCATTTTCCTTCACTATAGAAACGGACTTCAATCTTATAAAAGTCTGTAAAATGTCTCAAATGCTGCATAACTGCAACAGTATTGGGCTTACTTGGAAATGGTATTGGATTAAAGTGTCTTAAACGTAAAAGAAAACCAGTCTTATTAACTTGCAAAAAAAGATACATTGTAAAAGTTTTATTGAATTGGCCCCAGATGTTTGGTGCTAGGGTCTATTTCTCTTTATCCTCACTCAGACAATGTCAAGAAGGTATCAAAGAACAAATCACCGTCCTCCATCACCTCGTTCGTGGCTTCAGCACCGTGTAAGCTGTATCAGCCAGATTTCCAGAAACCGGGAAGGCAACAGTATCGTAAAACCCCGCGTGAGTGCTACTACGCATGTCAAGGCAAGACGTCCAGTGTGAACCGCTAACATGTTCTAAGAATTAACCGTGTTTCCTCGTATACGCGCCCGTTGAATGCGAAACTTGAAATAAAACGCCCTCCCTCCTCCTCTTACCCGCTTAGAAGACAAGGTTATTGCAGGTTGTCTTTGTTTAAAATTTCAGGTTGTTAATAGTTGAGGTTGACTTATTCTCTAATAAACGTTCATATGATTGTTATGTCCACGTGCTTACAAAGAGCTTGTTCGCACAACAGCTTCTGTCTAAATCTTGTGTAAAGCTTCTATCTTTACTTCGCCTTTAGTTTGTTTTTATTTTTAAACCGACATTTGGAATAAGCGCCTTCAGGCTAGTACTTAACAATAGCCTTCAGACTACTTATACCAGACAATGGGTAAAAATATACGGCATCAAAACGTTAAACATATTCTTTGTGTCCAATTTAGAATACTAAAATTGAAAAGAAATTATGAAAGGCAAGCTCAACACATGCAGTACTGTCCGTGAGCCGAACACAAAAAAAAAAAAAAAAAAAAAAAAATTGATTTCCAACAGTGTGAACGCAGTTCGTACCGAACTCAGCAACCGCCGAAATAGTTTTATCCAAATCGCTAAATGTGTCAAACCACCGTTATTGGGCGCAGTATTTTACGATTCTATAACATTTACGTTGACTTCACAGTGTTTATATTTTGTTTCATTTTTAAAATATATTTTACAGGTAGTATATCCGACAGGATTTTTATATCCGACAGGATTTTTACATTGACTCAAAAAATGTATATGTAGGAGTCTACAGTCAAATTAACATTCTTTATCTTCCTCCAGACAAAGAATTCGAAAAATGGGTACAGAACTCCACAGCTGACGAGGTAAGCGTGTTTTTTCTTGAGACGTCATTCCTACTGCACAAACCATGCATGCAAACGTATATAGGCGCAAAACTAAAGACTTGCTCGCTAGCTGAGATTTCTTTAAGCTTTTCACAAGTTCATTTTTCTGTGGTAGTTTATAGTCAACATAAAAGTATCGAATAAATTAATTAATTAGGCTTCTAATTAGGCTGCGTTCGCTTGAGCAATTACTGAATAAAAAATAGCCCGAGCAATTGTTGTAGGCATAGACCTTCACTCACTGGAACTGTTAAAAGTTGTCAATACGTAATAATGTGAAGTATCCCTAAATATGGAGCGCATGCAAGCGCAGAAAGCGCTACAAGCACAAATAACTTCGAAGATTCATTTAAAAATTGGCTATTTTTTTCTTTTTGCAATTGAGAATTATTTTACTGTCAATAATTTTTCTTTTGGCGAGAATTTTTTTTCAGGTAGTAAATTTTTTTAGCAATCGAGATATTTCCGGTCGAGACGCTACCCAACATGCCTTGCTGCCATTTCCCGCCTAAAATGATCACGTGAGCATCGCAAAAAAAAAAAGCAACATGGTGGCCGGCAGAGGAACTAACTCCAAAATAACTATTTCGCAAATTGCTGGTCAAGTAGGCAAACTATGCGATGCTTTAATGGCCCAGAATCCAATTACGTAATGGGTTCAAGGACGAAGCCAAGCAAGACGACAGAAGCGGAGATTAGGCGTTTGTTCGGCCCATCCTCTGACCCTGATTCCAATACCACTGCCCCTACTGCTTATTATGGCTTTGCTATAGCCGTACAAAACAAATGTTCAGTGGATCAGCTTGTGGTTTTCTAACATTATATAGAGGCGCCGTTGAATATATAAACAAACTACTTTTGGCGAGGAAATATGCACGGATAATTGTCCGAGTATATTATCTGTTCCGAGAAGCGAAGCTCGAGGGCAACTGTGAGCTTCGAGGAACAGATAATGTCCAAGGACAATTATTTGTGCATATTTCCGAAGCCAAAAGTAGTTTATTGACTTTATTATCCTTCAAATATTTCCTCTCGCAGCGCAAATAACGGCGCGGAAACTGTGAAGCTTTTTAGTGCTTTCTGGAACTGCTTTTTCGACCAATAAATTGAGGTCCTCCTCAGTAGTCGTCTTGTAATGATTTTTGTGATTAAATGTATAAAATTGTGTTCAGATATTGTCCATAAACAGCGTTAGTTCGCCAGGCGGGGGTTATTCGCTGATAACGCTCATGAGCGGACGTTATTCGGTCACGTGTCACGATTCTACCAATCACGCGCGGGAGAAAATATTTGATGGGTCATAATGCATGATATCTGCACCTTATGGCACCATTTACAGGATCGGTTCTTTGCAAAGCTTTCCGGATTTTCCAGCTCTAAATATAAATGCCGCGTGCTCTCAAAGTTCAACTCAGGCCTTATTCGGGAAAAAAGAACATATATCGGACAAGATTCCGGAATATTTTAGAATAAACAAAGTCTCATTTCCTAAGCGAACGGTTATTCTGACGGACCTGTGGCCTTTGACACAACAGCCAACAAAAAAAGGCCTCCTGTCCTTAAACGCAATTAAAAGAAGAATATCATCTCTGCCCCAAGAAAATCCTTTCTTTTCTCTAATTCGGCTGCAAACGCCATCATTGTTCTTTTAATAATAAACAAACACACAAACTAACTAACTAACGCGCCCCCCTTTTTTTTTTCATAAGTCATTTTCCGAGGAGAGTGGGTCCTACCCCTACTGGTCTTCCTGTCGATACGCAGCACCACGCATTCCCGACTTGGATGGCATTGAGATGGGATCCCTACTCGGGAGCACCGACCAAACAGTGGGAGGTAAGTCAAAGAGAACCACAGAAGTGACATTTAAAAATGTTGATTTTCTTACTACGGTTAGCACGGGATTGATATTTGATTACAGTAACTTCTACTTTTGTTTTGTTTTGGAGGAATCAAATCACATGATTTTTTTTAAATTGAAATGGTTTAATTGTAATTTAGAAAACGCCGAGTTTAACGATTTACAAGAGGCGTAGCTTCAATGTATTGACAGTGTGCAGTTCTCGCCAATTCTAAAATTTGTTTTGTTTGTTTAATGAACAGAAGTTGCAGAGTTTCTGCTAAGCGCAGACCACCTGAATAACGCATTTAACACGGTTAGTGGACCTTTCATGCATACAATTTATAGTGTGATTAGAGGATACTAATTGGCAGCAACAACTGTGAAAGGCGCTACGGAAGTTGACACAATTTGAAATGATACACAGATTCGTCGCCAATGTATACCCCATCCCAGACCAAAAAGACACTGATCTATACCCTATTTCAGACCCAAACGCTCAAAACGATACAGTTTGGGGCGATACATGGCTACATGTCTTATATACTATAGGAAGATCCCCACCCTCTCCTTGAGAGAAAATCGTGGCAACATGGTGTGTGGCATGACGATAACATAATAATAACGATAATCATGTTGGTGGCAATGACGATGCGGACAGTATGCACAGTTTGCGAGAGTAATATCATAACGTTAAATTCTGACAGTTTGCAGAATATTTACTCTAGCTCTCCCCTCGACAGAATCAGCCACAATGGCCGGATTATCAGTACACTAGGGCCGAGTATACCTCATTTGGTAAGTAAAGGACTAGAATGTTCATATGCCACACCCGCAAAATTTGCTATTTTCTCTGCCAATTCATAATATGCAAAGAATACAAGATCTTGTTACTAGTTAGAAAGTTATCAGCAAACAATTGTTCAAACTAGGTTAAAATTAGATGTTGCATCACCCTTGCAAACCTCAGCGATATGTGTTGGAAGGATAAAATCATCTAAAAAACGCAAAACGGACGCAAAGTTAGACGAAATGTTAACGTCATTCGAGTCTGGCCGAGCCTTCATTGATAAATAATACTCTGTTTGTAAAGAAGAGTTTGATACTGATAGGCAGTGGAAGACCAAAAAGTTGCGAAGAAAGCCTTAGTTTATAAGGTCTAATGTTTGCGGTACCTCAACTTAATTATTTGCGGCGTTTGGTACAAACAGTTTTTCAATTTTAGTTCATAAATCCATTGCTTTACTCGCTGTAACAACATAGGCAAAAACTCGTTCTTACATCATGGATCTACCAATCAAGTGTGCACAACCAGTAATTACAGCGCCAATCACAAAGGCCGTTAGAAAATACACCAGCCAATCAGAAGCCAAAACAATTTGCATTTGGTTTACTTTGAAGAAGAGACCAAATTAGTAGTGCAGGAAAATGCCATCGCCGGGTTTTGCTTTCGTTCCTGATTGACCAAGAATGCTATCAAACTTGTTTGGACCAATCAAAAATCTTACCAAACGTAAAACCAAAGCAATCATATGATTACATACGGTAATCATCTGGGCCCGGTTTTTAGAAGGTCGATTAAGCTAATCCAAGATTAATGAATTTCATTCTCTCGATCTCTCTGCCAATAAACTGCTTGGTTTTGTTCGAAGATGGATTAGAAAGATTGTTCCAGCTTAAAACGCTATCAAGAAAGTCGTTGTGGACGAAACTTTCACGTTTTCGGGCTACAAAAATGACAAGTTTAGACCTAATCCAGGATTAGCCTAATCGTGCTTTGAAAAACGGGCCCTGAACGCTACTCTGTGCATCTAATTTGGTCTGCTTACCTCCTCTCCCCAGGTCTACTCACACGTGAGGAGTACTACTATGGCCAGTGCCAATAAATCATTTGCTGTTTAGTTTGACGGCGATGGGCAACAACAAGAAAACTACAGTAGTGCTAAGAAATATATTTTTCTCTTAATCCGCTGGTGATGAAAGTTATCTTTAAAACGAAATCAGTGCTCGGACGTCGCCAGTTCTTCCCGTTGATTGTTGAGCATTGACAAAATCAGAGTGTTATGTGTCGCTTTTATACATCGGCCCGTGTTGATCAATGCTAATCTGCTATTAACCAAACTCATATCCCCAGCCACTTGATCCGGGTATCATATCCTCAGCGCCCCAAAACTCAGGAATAGAAAAGCCCAGTGATCTTTGCGCGCCTCGTAGCTTGATAAATCCAGACGTGTCGGCCATGTTGAGTTAGAACGGACTTCGCCATTTTTAGCATTAAGTCAACTCAAGCGCGGAAAGGACTTCAAGACTCAATTTAAGGAAACGATACATGAATACTAAAAACTGCGTCGATATTCGTACACACACACACACACACACACACACACACACACACACATCGATTGGTATTTCACTTTTAATCAAGATACGAGTGAACGCGCAAAGGACCAGAGGCTTTCTTATATCTTGGTTACCCACAAGTCAAATGGGTTCGGTTGTTCAAAGCCAATTAAGCAAATAATATCTCTCGACCTCTTGGCTAGCAAAATGCAGGGTTTCAATCAAAGTCTAATTGAAAAGCTTGTTCAAGCTAAAAAAAAAACGTATCAAGAAAATCGCAATACGAGCAAAACATTCTCATTTTCAAACCTACAAATGACACAAAAATTTGGACCTAATTCAGTATTAGCCCAGTCGTGCTTTGAACAACCAGACCTTGACCTGGTCAAGCCTAATTTAAAATTAACCAAATTTATTTGTTCACCCTCTTGGTTCTTAGTGATTAATACTCTGCGAGGTCTCGGAGACAGATAGGGTTTTTGAAACCAAATTATACCTTCTCGTTTTAATGCTAAGATGCAAAGAAGTTTTAAAAACGTAATCCAAGATCAACTTGATCGTGACTATTAACAACAGGGCCCGGAGTATTTTTGTACGTTATATATTTGTTTCATAGATAATCAGAAAATTTAAAATAAACAACAAAGCCCCCTTAGTTTTATAGTCCGCACCGACGATCAGAGTGATCATAATAGACGTTTACAAGGAGCACATACAGTGCTAAAGTAACGGTCATATTGGCTCAGACAATAAAGTTACCCCAAAACAATGTTTTTTGTTTATTTAACGTATTTCCGTGCATGAGGAGTGTTTACCTAATCCATCGAGCCTGAGGTCCTCGTGCTTATATGCTCAACAGCACATACTTTGTTGGGAGGGTCAAATGTGAAAACCGGAGCTCCTACATAAAAACTCTTCGAGCCAAATTATGGTCGATCAATAATTATTAATACCGCCACTCGGATTGCTGCGCATGGTCCCCGTGCGTGTAGAAAAAAATAAACCCGACTACAAATAAATCTGTCTGAGCACTCTAGGCATTATTACCAATTCTTTGCAAGACTGGGATTAACTGCGGACCACCATCCAGATTCACAATACTGATAATTTTTTTGGAAAATAAAAGATAATTGACTGTGTCAAGGTCTACACATTTATCTTTGTAGGGCCGTCTGTATAAGCCTGGTTCAGGAATAGCAGCATTCTAATCGCTAAATTTAAGAGAGGTTGTACGGCCGGAAAATAAGGCTCGCTATCCATCAACGCTTTCCCCGTACATCTCGCATTTCTAAATTTTGTATATTATCGGCTCTACAGACCTCTGAACTACTTATTTTTCCTCCTATTTCAATTTCGGTAATAAATACATTGGGTATATATTGTACAGAATTTGATTTCGTAATGTTCAATTCTGGAAAAAGTGCCGAAAATTGACCACACTAGTCACTTTTTTACACACACATACACACACTCACACAAAACAAAAACTAGTATACATGTCGTAACGCCTATTAGTATATACCACACAAGTGAATAGTGCCTTTTGCGCGCTCTAATTGGCTCCTCAATCTCGGAATATCAAGTACTATTCACCTCCCGGCGGCTTCCAGTAAAACAAAATGGCGCGCGAACTCAATTTTTGCTCATTTTTGTCGGAAATAAAATAGCTATTTGGGAGTTGGCTATTAAACTTGTGTGGTATATACTAAAATAATTATTCGCCGAAACGGCTCGGTAAATATCCACCGCTATTCACCTCCACTTCGGCGAATAATTGTTAACTACAAGCAGTACGTGTAGTGTGGGCTATTTTTCGTAAATGAGGTTTTGCGTGTGGTATTCATATGAGCGCGCAGAACACACGCACAAAGGTGTATGGCTGAGAATAATCAACTTCGATTTTCTCTTTCGGTCTCCTACCTGAGTTGTATTTATACACAGTGTGGAGAATTTGGCGTCTGATATCTTGTTCGGTCAAGAATTGAGCAAGCAGTTAATTCTCACCACCTCATTTGGTAAATTCTCCTCTGGGGGGGTACTCCCAGATATGAGCCATATGTGCCGCCCCAAAGGGTATCATTTTCAGCATTTAAGTCTGAAATAGGGTATCGATTTTGAGCCTTTGGTCTGGAATAGGGTCGGAGATTTTGATATTTGGTCTGAAATAGGGTCGAAAATTGTACATTTTGGTCTGAAATAGGGTTTTCAGTTCCGGGTGGCACACTCCCACCCAAAATTTTGAGGAGTATTCTCCTAAATTGAATGCTTGGAAAAATGTGCATTATGAGTCTAGGAATGAAAAGGTTCGCCGTTGCAGGTTTTACTCTCTCTCTATAAACTTAAGTAGGACATCTTGGTCGGGAACCAAAAGTCCGCGCTGTACCGGATGAACTTCATTCACAGGCTCAAGCCAATACCGCAAGGAAATCTAGAATCAAAGTAGATAAGAAAAAGAAAGGAAAGATGGAAAGTAATCTTTCGCATAATGAAACAACAATCTAGTTTAAAGATTTTGATGAGAGCCGTCAAGGGCTGGAAATTCAAGAAGCAGCAACATCAATCTACTCTGTAGCCACTCAGGCGGCCATAGGCTCACAGAATGATAAAGGTTGATATGAAGGTTCGGCATATGGCATTTCCAATAAACCAAAAGAGGCAAGAGTAATGCAAAGGGGAGAAGACAGACAGACACTCAGACAGACAAAGAGTAACAGAAACAGAAACAGATAACCCTGGTTCTCTTGATTGTGCATGACACTCACCCCTTCTCTAGCTTTCATTGACAAAAACAAAAACAAAAACAAAACAAAAATCGAAAACTGCTGTTTCGCTGGTGGCCTGTTAGAGCCAAATAAACTCCGTCAATGATGACATCAAAACGCAGACCTAAACTTGACAAAAAAAGAAAACACGCAGCATTTCTTTCCACGTGTCACACTCTCCCATTCATGTTACGTGTTTCTTATAAATAGATTACTGGCCGATCATCTGATTATTTGATGGGTTTTCACGAGATTGACACATTTATTTATCACTCTGAGAAGATCGATTCCCTCCATGTGAAGCGGGTCCTTTTTATTATGGCTGTACGGAGACCTTCACGGCATTCACAGCTGCCCAAACTGAGACCACTACTGGCGAGCACAAAATGAAAGAACAACAAAATGGACTTACTTGAGAAAGAAGGAGGTACATCTCCAACTCAGCCACACGACGACCTAAAATGAAACGGACACCGAGATCATGATCTGTTTTATAAACTTCGGAACATTCTTGTCACGCTGGGCAAAGAGACTGCCAGCAGTCTCTCCTTTTCTCTCCACAAATATCCTACTGCGGGAGCCCCCATTTTCCGGGCGCCATATACTCTTCTGCGCTAGCGACTGGAATCCCGCAATACGATCTTGAAGGGAAAAGGAAAGACTGCTCGTAGTCCATGGGCAAGTTGTACAGACACTGGCCCCGGACCAGGCATTTATAGTAACAAGATTGACTTCCAGGTGTTGAATTGGCAAGAATTCATAATTCCGACAGGCGAGACCGCTCACAATTCACTCCTCACAGAAGAACTAACAAAACAATTGCAAGAATCGCAATATAGTTTACATAAAATGCTGTCTATAGATCACACAGTCGTTAGGTACAAGACGCGACTGAGCTCGACTCTTACCAAGGCACATTCGGGTCCCAAAGCCAAAAGGAAGGAATGCAAACGCGTTGTAAGCTGGTCGCGAGTCCTCCGTTCTGAGCCAGCGATCAGGTTTGAACTCGAGGTGGTCGTCGAACAGCGCCGGGTTCCGGCCAATGGAGTACGTGGGTATTCTGACGAAGCTCTGGTAAGACGGAAGAAAAATGCTTAAGATGTACACATACGGCACCCAAAGGAAGATACTTATCCCAAAGAGCAAGATGGCAGACAAAAAAGAAAGTTGTTTAAAAAACTGAAGAAAAAAGACATTGAGAAAAAAAGAAATTTTACTTAACGCGAAATTTCGTTGATCTTCACAGTTGCTTTCCGTAAAAGAGAAACGAGAGGTTGCTTTACGGCACCTAATCAAAGACTAAAGGATCTCAACACAGGAATTTTACATTGGTTTGTCATGCAACTGACGCGATTCACTTACGTTAGCTGGTACATGGTATCCTGCCAGCACGACATCTTTTGGAACAAAGCGAGCGTTCTCCGTAGCCACGGGGTATAATCTGTGAAGCAGAAAAAAAAAAAAAAAAAAAAAAAAAAAAGGAACTGATGGAAGTACTGTCTCGCGCACCCAAACTTCATCTATAGTACCGGCCAAGTGTACCGGTCGTCTCTCTGGAGTTGAGACTCTCGTCTCGAGAGACGAGACTTTAGTTTAGTTAGTTTAATGAATTCGCCACCTTTTACAAATTACAAGTAGAATAACGTATAAAGGCACACAATTTACAAGCACGTGGAACAAAGAAATTAAGGGTGTGACTGGGGAAAAGAACAGAACTTGCGTCCCAATTGCAACTTAACCCCTTTATACTAAAATAGAATAAGGAAAACTATAATGGTATTATACACTAATAATTAAGTAGAAAGGAGCAGAATTACACTAGCCTGAAGGACTGTAAGCTACTCGTTTTGAGGCATATATATTAAGAAGGCTAGATTTGAATATAGGCAGTGAGTTGCAAGACTTAGTAATAGACGGCAGAGTGTTCCACAGTTCGGCAGACCTAATAAAATATGATTTCCTGTAATAGTCTTGTTTATGTTTACCCCATCTCGCGAGACTCGTTCAACCGACAAATTGTAAATAATTCATATAAATTAACTGGTTTGAGATAATTATACCTGAGTGTTTCCTTGATACACGCCTTCATATATGGCATCTTTTCCAGGGCTGCAGGCGTGGTCATTTCACCCCGTGTTACCAAGGAGATCACTTCTTTGTGCAGCTTCTCTTGGATAGCTGGGTTTCTAGCGAGGGAATACATTGCCCAGAGAGTTGTCGCAGATGTCTGCAAAAGGAAGGAATGTAATGGGCAAACTACGTTAGCGCCAATTTGTGCACGAGATTTACGTATGTAATATACCAACTACAGTACTGTCTTTGTCGCGATTGTTTGGGTATATTTTGGAATTCCGGAACAGACCCCTTCACGGTATTGAAAGCATGATGGTTAATCAGGGCAAATAAACTGCATATACATTCGTTTTTCTCATCTGTGGAACTTCGAAACACTCCAAATTGTCATTTGAAAGCTTTCAGTGGTTCTGATTGTAAGCGATTTTACTATTAAACCGAGACTTGTCGCACGCGTCGCCGCCATGTTTCTTTGTTCTTGCCCTGATTACCCATCATGCATTCAATACCGTGAAGGGGTCTACAGAAATGGCCGAGGGCCATGAATCAAGTTGTATTGTGATTAATGGAGTCAGGCATGAAAAAAAAAAAAACCGTTTCGTGTATGTAATGTGAAAAGTTTGCGGCAACAAACAAAAGAAAGATGTTGGTGGGACATTTTACCGTTTCCACAGATGCCATGAGTATTTCCACCAAGTTGGCAGTGATTTCTTTAGGGGTGATGTCCTTGCTCGCGACTAGAAACGTCAGGAACTCTGCCCTGTCCTCTCCAAAATCCTGTCCTGCGTCCAGCCGTTCAGCGACTTCCTTCAGCTTCTTGTCGACGAATTTATCGCCAAAGTTGTACAAGGCGTCCATGCAGTCATAAAACTGCTGCACTGTCTTCGTTCTGTAAATCTTGTCAAGCCACAGCGGGTAAAAAGCGACACTCAAAACAATCTTGAACAAAAGCGAGGTCGCATCAATGAATTCCTGGGCCTCTTTGGAGGGATTTTCAGCAAAGCATCCAAACCGAGTCTCAAACAATACTGTTCCGACAGCTGGAGAGAAAATGAAAATGGCGACTTTTATTAAATTTATGTCCGGATACTATGACACCATCGTATAACGTACAGTTCACCCTAAAGTTGATGTAGACGAGCGAGCTAAAGGGCTCGTACTTATACGAACTGTAATTTACCTATTTTTAAATGAACAAAGGTTAAATTTACAGAACGCATTTTGCGGATTTTGCGTCCGTTCTCTTTCGTCTTATTGTCCACCCCAGTTGAGTGTACGCTACGTTATACATTAAGACCCCACCGTGGGGCCACGTTGGTAGCAGAAGTTCATCCAATATGGCTGCCATGACGTCACATGCAAACCAAGAATGTATCAACTTTGTAGGATGCATAACTTCTAACATAGCTATCTTTATGATGTCATATGCAGGTGGCCCAATAATCTCTTGCGTGAACGCTCAGTTGCATTGCCAACTGCATTATTCAAATCAGGTGTCTAACTCTCTTGACCAATCAGATTTAGTGATGCTTTCCACATTAATTTGGACATGTCGTGTAACTGGTATCTGTGGTGGAATGTACAACTTGGTTGATAGTGAAAATGCTGAATAATTAACCACAAGTGACATATTTAACCCCTTCACTCCCAAGCTCATAATGCAGATTCTTTAAGCTGAAGAACCTCATATACACTCACTGGTGGAAAACTGTATCACAACAAGCACTGTTTCTATTCTCATTACGCTTTTGCATATACTGTAAAGTCCTCCTTCTTACCAACCGTAAACATGCAGCATACATAAATTCTGTGCTATTAACATCTGCATTTAAGTGTACTATGTGCAAATAGTATCACCCTTTCATTTGTAAGAGTGATCAACTTCAATTTTAACTTTTGAGTCTTGAGAGATACAGTACAGTGTACATAGAACTTGTATTTTGATAACTTGCTATTTATGTAAAAGCTGATTAAGACATTAATTCTCATTTCACCACTCACATTTTCTTGTTTTATGGTTGGGAGAATTTGTATTCTGAGCTTGGGATTAAAAGTATTATATTAGTTTGAACAGTGTGCAATCTGCACTTTCTTTTTTCTTTTTTTTTTTTCTGGCAGGTGGTATCCACATAATTATAAAGTTTAAAAGTCAATCAAGTATTCAGTTTGTTTGGACTGATATGTAAGTTGGCAGTGCTATGAGATTTGGACAAGCCAGCTGCATTGAAGCACCTCACAAGTACCCTTAATAAGATGTTACACACTATAAACACACCCAAGAAGATATTACCACAAACTTACACTCTAGAGACCACTTGAAGAGTTCATTCCGAATACCAGGTACAGTGTGGTCATCAGCATGGACTTCATTCAGTCTCAGCAGCAAGTCCTTCACTACTTCATTAATATCTTCAGCATACATACTGACCACCCTGGGACGCAGCATCTGCTGACTTAGGAGACGACGGACTTTGTACCACTCCTTGTCTTGCCTGGAAGGGAAGTGCAAGTGAATCCACTTAGATACAACAAACAAACTAACAATAAGGAAACATGTACTCTATCAGGAAACATGTACTCTAAAATGGTCCAAGCTGTACCCACAAGGTAAAGATCCCATGCTCCTGTTGTCGATCTGCCTTGTACTTGTTCCAAAAAGGCACTGATGGCTCTCGCATCGGGTACTTGCCTTCGTTTCGAAACACGTGTTCTATATCGTCTGGGTCGCTAACAAACACACACTTGTAATTCATGATGTCTTCGCGAAAAATCGGACCGTACTTTTGGATTCTCTCCGTTATAATCTCGTGCATTCTACTCGCGCCGTCGTTCCTCACGTAATCAAACACTGTTCCAACCAGAGGGAGGCCCTTCGGTCCTGGTATTGCATTGAAGGGCTTCGCACTGACACTGTCTTGGCCATTGCTCATTAATATTACCTGTGTGGTGTGTAGTTTTCTGTAAGGGCGAAAAACAAGCCGCCCACATTGGGTTCTCTTGAATGCAAACCTGAACGCCATGTTGCGATGGCTTTTCAACTACTTAATGTAAGTTCAAATATACTACGCTCTCTTGGGCCCAGTCCATCGCAGAGGAGACGGCAGATGCATCACACAGCCTTTTTTAAAAAAAAAAACAAAACAAAAAGAAAAACAAAACAAAAAACAAAAAAACCAAAGGTTCACCTCAGGACCGTGTGCCATTAGAAGTATATGAATTTAAAAGTAAATAATTATACCCAACAGTGGAACCCCGTTAATACGGCCACCATCGGGACACAAATCTGACCGCATTAACAGGGTTTTCAGATAAGAAAATGACTGGACGTTTGTTCCGCGGGACAAAATAAAGTGTAACAACGAAAGGTGGCCGTAAGGCTGGGTTCCACTGTTACGCCGTTTGGAAGCGCTCGACGTGCGTTGATAAATTGGTCTGCTGGAGCAGCTACTGAATAACTTTTGAGTGCAATATAAAGTGCGAGCCACTATTTCCTGTTCAACAGCTGATTATAAACTGTCAGTGACGAACCGCGACGCTTAGTCTGACGCCAATATAGGTTCAGCACTCTAATTACTTAAGCCCATACATAACGACAATTACAAACCGGCGTACCATATTGAAATCTCATCTCGAAACGAACTGTTGGCTGATGCGTTCGTGCATGATAGCTCAGCTGTAACAGCAGATTCAGTATCATTCCTCATGAGGAGTCCCTTGGACGATATCCCAGATGTTTGATTACAACCCAAGTGACCGATTGAACTCAAGAAGGTATGACTATTTTATTCTTTGTCATGGAATAATAGATTGTTGGCGCCAGCCATGCCAAACGGGCCAATGGCAATTAATTTATTGCCGCCCTGAACGGTGGCAGTTGTCCAGTGTTGAGTTTTAGTCTCAGAATGTGTCCGAGTGGTGGTGTGTAAAACAAAGTACTCTCTTGGTTGTCAGTCATCGAAAGTATAGTTTGTCAGTGATTATCCACTGTAATACGGCAAGGCAAAGGTTCTCTAACTCCATTTTATGCTGATTTAAGACAACTCCTGATACTCACTAAGGCATCTGTCGTACTCCTACCATGATAAACTGGTCAGCAACGTTTGGAGCAATAGAAACTCTGCCCAGCAAGACACGAATTGTAGTTCCCGCGCCACGCGAATCGCGCGTGAATTGCGCATGAATTATGATGATCGATACGTACTGCCCGACTCGACACTTCATATATTAAATACCGTAAGACAGTGAATTCAAGATGACTGAAGCACGAGGTTTGTATAAGTTCTGAGTGACCCCCCATAGCTGAATCAACTTTGTTCCGGATTCTTGGGCAACTGGCTAACGACGATGAATAAACAGCTGAGTCAGCTTCGGTGGTGACACATTGCCGACGGTACTGCGCGCCGCAAAGCAATAAATTATTTCCTTTTTATAATACTCGTCATTCCGGGGAGGTGTCCTGCCAATACTGGCCATTTACTATGCGCAAATGCGGGTATGCTTCAGAAGCTTTACCCGTAGCTACCAGTGCGGCTATAGTGTTTACAGCCGGACACAGCAAATGAACTGGTATA